>OU026154.1:20613269-21226538 GCA_907269105.1 Volucella inanis | reverse complement strand
ATTCATTTAGCTAAAGATTAGTCCAACTGAAGAGGATTGTTTGTTGAGGCCTAGGTTCACCTCGAACTCTTATATATACAAGTAAGTACTTGGAAAGTAGATGCCACATGCCCAAGAAGAATTACAGCATTCAAGTAGTTCTAAGTAAACGTATGAGTTTGACTTGAACTATCAAATTCATCCGGTTTTCCTTAAATGGGCTTAACTGTAGATTAGGTGGCTATCGAATTCATAAGAAAGAAACGAGTGAATAAGTTGAAAGTAACTTCTCAAAGTAAATCCGATCCAATGATTGCTGTATTCCTGTTAAATATATTTGTTTTTTGCATCCGACTCTTTGTTGTTGACTGAAACTATAGGGTTTTGTAATAACGACTTGACAACTTTTTTTTAAATAAAAGGCAAACCATTTGAGATATTTCAAATGGTTACAAAAACTGTACTATTGGGTTGAAGTACAATCAAAACATTTATAAATGGAACTCGACTTCGTTCATATGGCCACCGCGGGCACGTTTGCAGCGGTCGATTCTTTGGACCCAATTTTCAAGGACTCGGCCACACATTTCGGCCGGAACGGAAGCTATTTCGCGTTCAATGTTGGCTCTGAGCTCTTCCAACGTCGTCGGCGTGTTGGCATAAACCAATGACTTAACGTAACCCCACAGAAAATAGTCAAGCGGCGTTAAATCGCACGAACGAGGCGGCCAGTCGACTGGCCCATGTCTTGAGATAACACGCTCACCATACTTACTCTTCAATAAATCGATTGTAGTGTATGCTGTGTGGCTTGTGGCGCCATCCTGTTGAAACCACATGTTCGGGCCAAAACTAATCGGTGATCATGGCGCTATAACGCTGACCATTCACAGTAACGTGACGATCGTTATCGTCGACGAAAAAATATGGCCCAATAACGCCGCCGCCATGCAAACCGCAGCAAACAGTTATTTTTTGTGAATGAAGTGCTGATTCATGAAGCACATGTGGGTTTTCACCCGACCATATTTCTTAAAAGATTTCAATCAAAACCTGGACCTGGAAGGTCCTTTAGATAATTTTTCTTCCAAATTTTGAAAGGCGTTCAAGGACGACCCCAAGCTAATATCTTAATGAGTATGTGTACACATGTTGATGATGTGAATATTTTGGATAGGAGGAATGTTCAACTAACCTGCTAACACTAAACATCCGGAACACCATCGATAGATTACTATTCGTATGTAAATACATACATACTCCTACATATGTATATTTACTCGTACATCATCCAAGGCCATTAAGGAAAATAATTGCAAATATTTCTGAGCTATCACCACTTCAATTACGCCAAGTAATTGCACACTTGCTAGCTAGCAGATATGTATATACATACTCGTACATTGCTTGAAGATACAGATAAAGGCACAGATATGGGTACACCCATATCTACATCTGGCCTGGTCTTAAGCCAAAATTGTACGGTCGGTGGCTTGTGAAGAGGTACTCGAAAAGGACGTTTATGAGATTATGAGAGAGCAAGAGATTATGGCAGTCCGGTGTATTGTTTCCCATATTCCCAGGCATGTCTCTATCCGAAATTGCGAGAGTTAAATTTTTGACGCTCTTAGGCATATCTACATCTCTATAATTAAAGTCACATTCCTATAGGTCGGTATGATAGGATAAACGGAATTGCTTTCGGGAAGGAATTCAGATTAAATTAATTTAGAACATCCGTTCAAAGAGACTGATTTGGAAATGGCAACAGTAGAAATCGTAGCACGCAGGGAGCACTCGAATTTAAACAACATAAACGTCGTCCCTGATTTGTGTGTCATGTAGAGAAGTGATTTTATATAATGTTATGTTATGATGTATGGTATACCATATGGTATACCAAGTATGGTATACTTGTAAGATGACTTTGGGTGCAATGATGGTCCATAGCAACGAAATGACGTACGCGTGAATAGGTAGATTAACTCGTGAATTGTGATTCCTAGAATTAGCTCGGTATATGGTATGAGCACGGCTGCTAGATAAACTGGAACACGTTCGCAATAATGTGCTTTTAACATACATACGAGTAAGTGGTCGTTAATGCCAACAAGTAGCGAGAAAAGGAAATTGAAATTGGACATGCAGATTGGATTGAATGTGTGCCGTTAGGATGATTAAATAATCCCTCTTAAGATAGCGGTGAATATGTTATTTCTCCAAAGTGAATGTGTTAATCTAACGCGAATTTGGATAACCACGAATATTTGATGTGAATTGCTGTGAACATATTGGATTATAACATTAGTTGTGCGGTTGTGTCGAAATAACCGCCACGGCTAAGTAGTACATATATAGATACATATGTACATATTTATATTTTAAGTGATTAGTGAAGTGAAAAATATACGATCTGACGATAATTGATAGGACTGACGTGAATGTGTTTTAGCCGTATCTAGACTTACGAAACTGTGCTGTGCTTAAATTATATTCACTATAGCTTACATATTCGTACATATGTACTTGTATTATTTTTATTTTTAAACGAAAATTTACACATAGCAGCTTGTCACATCCGTCGTTTATATTATACAATCCTGTACTTCTCTAGCAAAAAGCCCAAAAGAATTGACTGAGTGGGACTCATACAAGTAATCCTTCAAAATCATATACAATAAAAGAACTGAGGAAGGTAAAGCGACAATAACAGAAACCTCGGAGGCATCATGGCTAAGAGAAATCCTTTCTACAAATCCTGTGATGCCTAGCTGTTTGAAAAAAAAAACCTACTAGGTGGAGTGAAAAGTAACCTCCTTGACTGCCAGAATGCGCTGCTACAAAAGGTTATGGTGCCTTGAAGTCCGTCCATATTTAGGCAGACATGCCCAAGTTCAGTGCGATACTGTCTTTAGTTTTTGTTTTGTTGTTGACGTGTTTGGCATCATGTTGAGTATGGACAAAAATGATTTTCGTTCTCTCATAAAACATTATTTTTTGAGAGGCAAAACGGAGAAGGAAACAAAAGAAAAGTTGGATAAATATTATGGGGCTAATGCTCCGTCAGATTACACCATCAAATATTGGTTTCGAGAGTTTCGTGGTGGCCGCAAACGATCAAGTCCGCAGCGGCAGGGCTTCCGATGCGGTTACAGAGGGCAATGTCAAAAAAATACATGAAATGGTGTTGGCTGACCGGAAAGTGAAGGTGCGCGAGCTAGCAGATACCACAAAGATTAGTATTGTGCGCATACGCCATATTTTGGGCAATATTCTGCATATGAAAAAGTTATCCTGCCGCTGGGTGCCGCGCATACTCACTCTTGACAAAAAACACGAACGCGAGAGTACTTCGAAAGAGTTTTTCGACTTGCTGATGCGGAATCGCGAAAATCAACAACAATGCGAGTATTACTGTGCATTGAAGGCCGAAATCGCTGCAAAACAGCCTCACATGAAGCGAAAAAACTTTTGTTTTTGCAAGACAAAGCACCGGCGCACAAGAGCATCGCAACCATGGCTAAAATCAATGACTTACGGCTCCAATTGTTGTCGCATCCACCGTATTCGCCCAATTTGGCTCCCTCGAATGGCTCATCAATAAAAAAATTCGACGCCAAGGAAAAGTATTTTGCAGACCTTCTGGAAAATTACTTTTCGGACGGGATCAAGAATTTGGAAGATCTCTAGAATAAGTGTATCAAACTAAAAGGGGACTATATATGTAGAATAAAATAAAAATTTTTTTTTTTCATTCCCAAGTTCGTTACTTTTCACCCCACCTAGTATGGCTGTTAGAGAACCCCAAGTGATGAATCACTCAACCTGCTACTGGACGCCCACTTTCTAGGTAGTTCGAGCAGTATAGTTTCAAACCATACAAGTCTGCTGGTGCGGACGGTATAGCACCTGTCGAGCTACAAAATTCCTCAGAGATTATCCTGCCTACGCTGGAGAGAAATTAATGTAGCTTTCATTCCAAAATAAACTTCAGACAAATAATTCTATCATCTTACCTTCTGAAAACTCTAGAACAACTGATTAATATAAATATACGATCTAAAATTGATTCGCAATTTGTCAACGGCTCAAGCTGCCTACTGTTAAGAAAAGTCGGCGGAAACGGCTCTACATTACTGACTAGCTAAATGGAACGATCTCTACTTACTTTTAAATTAATTTCTATTGTTTCTTTCATTATTAACTTACATTCTAGACAAAAATTATTAAATCTAATTTGATAGCAATAGTTACTTACATACTTATTGGCTCTTAACGAACGCTCTACACTTAACAAATATATTCAAAGCCTGCCTTTCGATCTTTAAAACTATTAATCGTATCTATCAATTATTCAATAATATGAAATTTCTAAGAAAATAGTTAGAAAAATTTAGATACAATATCTATCGAATTTTGTGCAAAACTTAAAACTATAGCCTTATTCTACTTAACCTACCTAAGCTACTTAACCTAGCTTATCTACACCCTGACTGACTCGAACTGCAACTTTGTCAAAGCAAAAAATGTTGGAAAATACATCAATTTTCAAATTGTATCAGTAGTTTTCAATATGTCCACCTTTGGCCCGAATAATGGCCTTGAGACGGCCGAATAAAGCATCGCACGCTGCACGCAAGTGTCTCTGCGGTATTTTGGCCCATTCCCGCCGAAGTGCTTGCTTGAGGTGGTCCAAACTTTGTTGTTTTTTAGTGACAACCTGCGCCTTCAAAATACCCCAGATAGAGAAATTCAACGGATTTCTCCGACCGAAATGATTGTTTGCCCAAGGCTTCAATACTGCCTCTAAGACAGTTTCACGGTATACGATCGCATTAATTTTGACGCTACGGTCCAAAAATACGAGCGGAGAGCGACCATCGTCCGAAGGTGTTAATTTTCAAAGGACCTCTCTGGCAAGTAAACTCGGTCATTTTGTTTGTTAACATATTGCTCGATAACAAATGGCGACTCATCGGAAAAAACCAAATTCGGCAACTCACCACTTTTGTGCAAGCGTAGCAACTGCTTCGCTCTTTCGATTCTAACTATTTTCTGTTGCGGTGTAAGATCGTGTGCTTTTTGAAACTTCAATGGCTTGAGCTCAAGCTCATTTTTCAGTATGTATTGCATTCGTTCCAACGATATGTTGAGCTCACGACCCATTTTTCGTCCACTTCGACGCGTATTTCGCTCAATTCGAGTCTTAACTTTCCGAACCGTTTCTGCCGATGTTGCTGTTTTTTTTATGACCACCTCCATGGCGTTTTGCAACGCTGCCAGTTTCACGGTAACGAGCTATGGTTCGAGACACAAATGATTTATTCACGTTGAGGTGCTGCAGGGCTCTTACGATAGCTACTTGTGGTTTTCCGGCCAAATATGGAGCAATCACACTATCACGTTTGCATTAAATCGCGGATACCAATTTTTCAACACAACTGAGGCGCAAATCGTTTAAAAGGCTTGTAAATAATATGAACGGATTGGAAATTATAGCAGACTAAAGTTGGTTGCAGTTCGAGTCAGGCTGGGTTTATAATCGGGGTGGTGAGAACTATTAGCCTCTCGCACCGGGTGGTCACCAATTGCGAGTTCGGCGCCTGGCATTCGTCAACATCGTGCACGAGCATTACAGAGATTTAACCAGTGCCAAAAAGCATCGGTCACTTTAGAGGCGCCGCCTTATGTTAACGAATGCGGCCTTTCCAAGAGATCCTCCTAACTATACTTAGCCTAATTTACAACTAAGAGGAGTGTGTTATCTTTGTAACGTACCGACCTAGGACAACGAGTCAACCCTATCCCTTTTTAGAAGTTACCTGAATTCGGTTTACTGTTTCTCGTACTAAAACGGAGGAGATCCTGAGCATTGGCAACATACCCGTCGTAAATGAGCCGCTCGTCCGTCGCATCGCGGTAGCGGTGGTATATTAAAGGGATACCATCCCTGCTTTGTACTAACCCTTTAGCATCAATATGGAGAAAAGCCTTTAGCGTGAGGCTAGAAGTGAAGTGAGTTCTCGTGGTACATTGGGGTAATAAGAACCAAAGACCAGACTATTGTCCTTAGTCATTATCCTTCCAACGTGTCTTCGAATCACCTTAATCAGGAAATAGTCAATCTTAGTCAAATAAGCCCCATCGTAAAGGACTTTGTTGGGATAATACTTTTTGTACTTTGATTCTGGTGCTCTGTACAAACGGAAACAGGTCATACGACTCTGCCTTTCAAACATCCAAATCCTTTCCATCTGATACGGCGATGAAATGATCTCTACAGTACAAAGTGGTCACTTTGCTCACTTTCGTGGACATAGAGGGTGCCTTTAACAACGCCAACACATTCGCAATTACGACTGCTCTGTAAATTCTGCAGGTAGACGAGGCACTTGGGGAGTTGATTAGTTTTATGCTAAATAGCAACTCCAAACTGGGTGAGGCTTCTACTAAGAGATGTGTCAGCAGAGGTACGCCCCAAAGCGGTGTCCTTTCACCCCTTCTCTGGAACTAAGTAGTTAATGAACTGCTGATATACTTGGAAGCGGTAGCAGAGTGATTGCCTAAGCGGATGACGTTGCTATAGCCGTCTTAGGATATTGAGATCAATACCCTTAAAGAACTCCTTCAGCTAAATCTTAACAGATACAAAACTGATCCTAGCCTCTTTTCTAGGAAATATAAAACTAGAATCATAGACCCTCCTTCAATCAACGGTACCAGTCTGTTTTTATCCGATACAGCTAAATATCTGGGTCTTATAAGAAACCTAATATTAAAGAAAGAATCAAGAAAGCTATAGTAGCTTTATTGTTTTGCAAAAAAGCCATTGGGAATAAATGGGGCCTTCAACCTAGCATAACCCAATGACTATACATCTCGGTTATAAGAAACACCACCTACGAGGTGGTTGTCTGGTGGAGAGCCTTAAAGAATGCAGACAATTGCAGCAAACTAAGCAGAGTCCAAGGAATAGTATGTCTGTGCATAATCGGATTCCTACGTACTACTCTCTCCGGGGCACTAGATATTCTGTTTCACTTGACACCTCTCGATATCTTCAGCAGGCGAGTAGCTGAACCGTAGATTTTCGCTCTAAAGCGACTACGCAGTGAACAAAAAATTTATTTGGCCACGTTAATATTCTTAATACATTAGGAACCCTATTACACTATACCCCAACATTGGTTTGACAAAGATGGAAAGATGCTTTCATAGATGACAAGTCAATCCACTTCTATACAAATGGATGTAAGTCTGACAGTGGGATTGCTGGCGGTGGTTTCTCAGATAATCTTAATATAGGGTGATTCATCGTGAACTTTGATTTTGAATAGGCGTTTTTTGACAGATCGTGAATGACTCTTATCAAACTGCTTTGTCATTTTTATTCAGTATCGTTTGTTTGTTTGTTGTTCAGCTGTATTACGAAAATCAGCGTTCTATGAGAAATATTTTTCGTGCGATTCGAAGAACTTATGGTGCGCAAAATCGATCTACGGAAACCACTATTGCCAATACCATTCGCAAATTTGAGTCCCAGTTTACATTAGTGGATGATACTCGACCGGTTAGACCACATCCAGCACGTAGTGAAGAGACTATAGCAGCTGTAGCTGAGAGTGTAACGAAGACCGTGACGAATCGATTCGCCGTCGTTCTCAGCATCTTGGCTTGGCATATTCGACAACTTGGCGTATTTTACGTGAGGATCTCGGCCTAAATGCGTACAAAATTCAGTTTATATAACAATTGAAGCCAGGCGATATGAATTTGCGTCACATTTTCAGTGAATGGGCCCTGGAATAACTCAATGAAAATCCGGTGTTTTATCGTGAAATTTTGTTCAGTGATGAAGCCCATTTCTGGCTCAATGGATACGTTAATAAACAAAATTGCCGTACTTGAGCTGATGAGTAACCCGAAGATTAGTAAGAGTTACCATAACATCCATTAAAAACAACGGTATGGTGTGGTTTATGATTTATGATTATGATTTATGGTTTATGCTATATGTTAACGGACTATGTGCTTCCTAAAATTCAAGCACATAGTCTCGGTGAGCTCTGGTTTCAACAAGACGGCGCTACGAGCCATACAGCGCGTGAAACAATGGACTTGTTGGTGACATTTTGACATTTTGGTGAGCACTAAATTTCATGTTTTGCTACGGTAAATTGGCCGCATAGATCGTGCGATATCACACCTTAGGACTATTTTCTCTGGGGATATGTAAAGTCTCAAGTCTTCAGGAATAAGCCAGCATTGGACTTTGCTAATGGACCACCTCAGATGTAGTCGTGGCCAACATTTACATGATATAATTTTCAAAAAGTAAATGTCATGAATGGTTCTTTTAACCGATAATTAAAATCCGGAATTATAAAATACGATACTTAAGTGGAAATTTTATTTTTAGTCCTCTATACAATTCTTTATCTTTTCAGTGGTTTTAATAAAACCACACAAAATTATCAGCTAAAATAGACATTGAAACGGCAGTCTCGTTTGGTTAGATTAGTACTTTTCCGCATTAATTTAAGGATTCCTGGAACTTATTCTTTAAAAGGAAAAATAATTTTGCTCAGCAACCCATACTTTGGAGTTAAAGTACATATGGATGAGTTTCAGTTCTTTGAACTGTTCTCCGAACCTGTAGGTGGTAGCGTTGATGTTGGCTGGAAGTTTGAGATGGAGGTTGATGTTACGATGGAAAAAGAAAATCACAGAAATTGTCCACCCATTGTTTCTAGTCCTTGGAAAATTGTATCAATTTACTTAGTTGTGTAGCCAAAGGTTGAATTCGTTTTAGATCTTCGTATAGTCTACTTGGAATTGTATCCATGGTACATATGGTTCATATGTAGATGCATGTACTGCGGACTTTTTTTATTGTTAATTTTTCGCATCTTTTCGATTTCATTCCATATTAAGTTATTTCCCAAGGATTCTCGGAATCCGGTTATGTGGAGGGAAGGAATTTTGTTTGTGGAATATTGATTGTGAAATGAGTAAAAGTATTTTACGACGTCAAAAAAACAGTCTGGATGTAGGATTTTTAGTAGAAAATTCCTTTAAACAAAAAAGGCTTTTGAGGGTAGTTCTGTGAGCCGGTGTATATATTAGGCTTTGTTCAATAATTCGTACTTAAATGTTGAATTTGACAAAGCATAATATTATATGCATATGCTTGATGTATGACTTAGGGGATTATATCATAAAGAGAATGTCTTAAGGCAGGCCTTCATTCGAATCTTTCAAAATGCCGAAGGTATCAAAAGGTTGATAATTATTCCGAACAGTTCCTAAATGTTTCGCAAAATGAAGAATATATTGCTGCTTAGGTAATTTGCCATTGCAATTGGTATGAAACTGATTTTTTCTTTTACTGTACTTTTTCGAACCGTGGAGACCAGCAATTTTGTGCAACTAATCAACATGGATGTTCATATTTTGGATTCAAGCAACTTTCTCTTATCCTTCAAGTCTTTTTGAAGTTTATTAGACTGAGCTGCCTCTAAAATTGATTGATCTTTTGAATCGATTCAATCTTTATTTTCTTTTCGAACAAGGTATCAAGGAATTATCGAAATAGCTTTTGCTTGGGCGTAAGACTGGCTTCGGCCAAAATCTGGACCAGGAAAGAAATGTAGTCGGTTCTATGCAATCCTGATGGCAGTGAACTTTATTGCGGAGAACCAGTGGAGGGGGCTAACCATTTGCATCTGTAGCGACAGATGCCCTCTTACGACTTCCAAGCTAGTTTAAGAATGCAAGAAATCACTGAACGCAGTCAGAAGGTTGAAGCCCTGTCTGCATCTTTCATCCACTTCCCCTGTAGTAATTTTTTTTCTCTTTCGAGTAAGAAGATTTGTTAAGTGTTTGGACAATCTGAAAAAGCAATGGTTAGTCAGTCCGAATTCCAATCAATTCGAATTTTATTGCTACAGTCCCGGATGGTGCGCGATTGTTGTTGATTGACAGCATACTCGTATATGATGTTTTTGTTTTTGTTAATGGTAGGACTTATCGGACTTAATCGGACTTAAGTTACACAAAGAGCTAAGATGATATTCATCTCCCTCTATATTCGCGCATTAAGGATATTCGGTTCATGTCTTATTACTTCAGAGCTGAGAGTACTTACAAACAAGAGTGTCAGCATACGTGGGTACTCCTCAGATTTGGGTTTTAACCCCCATCCCTTGGCAATAACAATAAAGGAGATTTTAGTTAATTTAACTTAAGGGAATTAAAGCAGTAACATATGTTAATGCCAGGTATTTAATATACTAAGAACTTCAGACTTCAAGTCTAGTGCAAAGGACAGAACTAATGCCTTAAACATACACATACAAAAGGAATATTCAGCATTTAATATGCCAACATTTGCGGGAAATCTACGGCGAGAGTATGACTGATATTGTGAAACACAATATGAAACCCTCACGACTCTGACTAGGATTCAAAGAATATCTTGAATTGGCACCACACGGACAATAATAACCGCCCACACTGCGGGTCAGGAGGCCATATTCACTCTTACGCATCTTTGATCTTTTCATGCAGATATCTACTCTCAAGTTCTCAGACTATCGATTTCTACGAGCAGCATACATCCTGATTACAGAAGAGTTTTCCAAGACGACATCCTGGCAGTAACAGTAGCTGTTAACCAGGTTGCAATCAATTTAATTACCTTCCAAGCGCCAATAAAAACGATTTCATAGAAATAGTCTCGAAAATTGTCAGTGGTTTTCATGAAAATATACGGATTTTTGGCGAGCAGCCGTACGCAAGTCTTCTGGGTTCTCAGACACTGAGGTGGCCACTCTATAGCAAACATTAACTTTGGGGAATCTTACAAATGAATAAAGTATCTTTCTCGTCTCTCAGCAAATTCATGCAAATAAAATTAAACTCAGCAAAAGCAATCTGTGAAGTAGATATGAATTTCTTTGTCACGCATACACGTACATAGTAACGGGTGTCCCAAAGTTCACGCAAAAAATAATTTTCATAGAAAACACAAGTTTTTATTAATTAAAAATTGTTTGGCATGTGGCACCATCTTTTTGAAACCACATGTCGTCTTCATCCATATCTTGAAATTAAGGCACAAACCATTGGATTATTTGTCGCGAAAGCGAGCACAATTAGAGTTATTTCCTGACCAGTCGCATTTTTAAAGAAGGATGTTCTGACGATTCTTCCAGCCAAAAATCCGCACCAAACAGTGACACGTTGTGGATGCATATGTTTCTCAACAATTACACGTTGATTTTCTGAACCAGAAATTCGATAATCGTTGCCAGAAGCCTTCAGTTCTTGAGTCAATTGGACTTTATTTGCATGAACATGTAAATCTTTTGTGCGAATACGCTGTAAAGCGCTTCTCGAAATGTTACATTCTAGACCACTGTAACGAATCGATGCTCAACAGCAAAACTCACATGAACTGCTTCGATGTTTTGTGTTAAACAACTTGTTGGAGGATGGCCAGACTGTCTGAAATCACTAACTGATATATAACTGATAAATACTTAACAAGTGATGAAGTTAAATCAATATTTCGACTATTTTTTATATGCAAATTGCGAACGGTAGCCGCCAAACCTTTCGTATAATATTTCCAAAGTATTGCTCAACGATAAAAACTCGTTGTTGTTTCGTGTAGCGCTCCATTTTTAATAAATCTGAACTATCAGCTGATACATTCTTTTTTTTCTTGTCGTTTGCTACAATTTATCGCATAAATAGCGCAACATTCAAATCTTGCGTGAATTTTGGGACACCCTTTTGAAGTAAAATCTCTTGAAGACACTTTTTATAAAATTTACAAAAAACTATCTGACAAATTCGTAGAAGTAAATAAATTATAAATGTCAATGGACTGTTACTGAATCCTGTTGCAAAAGATTTGCTATTACTTGTGAGATAGGATGTCAAAGGACTGTCTTTGTATTTCAATTTTACAGCAGTTTTCAGTTTGCTGCGAATTGTGATCAGAGAGGATAACAGTTTTGAAGTTTAAAAAAGAAAAAAAAACAAAATCTAACAAAATTTGTATTGTTTTAGAGAAGATTGCGAATTCAAGATCTAGACTTCACCTAAATTTAAACTATTAATTTCCACACGTTTATCAATGAAAGCGGATTATAGTGTATTTCATATACATATTTACCCGTAACCCACTTCAAAAATCGTAAGCGCTGTATCCGTTTATATAAAACTTCTGAAAAAATGTTTTGAAACAAAAAAACGTCAATTAAATCGAATTAAATCAAACACTCTCGTTTTCATTCTTCCCTGAGAGCGTGTTTATGGACTGGTATTGACATATACGCCTTTCCTTTAGCGTATATTCTCCTCACTAGGATTCCCCAAATGTTTTCAATTGGGTTAACATCAGAAGTTGTAAGTTGACAGAATTTATTCTTAACCAGTTCATCGTTTTCCTACTGGCATTGTCTTGCTGATAAGTCCAATTCGTCTCATGATTATTTACCAAAAATGGAATCAAACTTCGCCGTAGTACTTGAACATAATCTCTGCTGTTTTCGTTAAAGAGAATTGCATTTCCAGGTAATCCTTTCAACAGAAAGCACCCCACATCATCATCGAGCCGCCATTAAAATTTTGTTTTTGAAAATATTGGGGTTCATAGGAATGCAATTCATAAGGACCATCTAAATCCCGTTTTTTTTTTTTTTTCATGAGACAAAATAATCTTTTAAAGGAAAGTTAGATTTACAAAAAATAAGTTTACAAGAATTTGAAGACGTTACTTTTAACTTACAAATGCCCAATCTGTGTTCATGTTATTCTTGGCGAACTCCAACCTACCAACCTTGTGACGATCTAAAAGTTGTGGAGCGCGATTCATTATCGATCGGCAAAAGTTTTGGATTGCGCTGAATAGCTCTCTGAGCCGTAGTTTTTAACAGTTTAGTCTGAAAGCATCTTTTAGAAAATTGGCAACAACCCTCCGACTTCTGCTGATTCTCCTTGAAAATTCATTAATGTTGATGTGTTCTTCTTTCAAGCATTAAATTTTGCCTTTCTCGACACCTGATAGTGATATACCATGCGGCATATTTCGTAAATACACTTTATCAATAATTTATTCAAAACAATTTTATTTTAAACTTACTGAACTGGTCGCTGCGAGAGTTCATTGGCAAGTGGGTTATAAATGGACCTAAATACGCACTTTGATTGATATTGACATTTTCGCCAAATTCAAGCTCACTTTTTGGGAAACGTAAAAAATCGGGTTTCACAGTAAATAAGAGCAAAACGAAATACAAACATGCTATTCTGTCAAGAATGTGTCTCAGGCATAGATATTTCACGGGTCGAGAGCCCATTAAGTACATAAGTTGTCAGTAAGTAGTAAGTAAACATTTGATCGTTCTTAGTCCTTGTAAATACATACGTATGTATATGTAAGTGTTGGAAAAAATAAGTAAGTTGACCAATAATTTTGTCTTGACACCAATATGGACATTGTTAACAACAGTCATGACAGGGAGCATTATAACTTATCTGGATCTGCAACTCTCTAACTTTGTCGTTTAAAATACAGAAAAAATACATTTCCATTCAAGGTTCTTTTCACGGTTTGAAGTTTATCTCTTGTGGAATATCTATCAGTAACAAGAAAAGATTTGATCAACAAGTAGATTATCATTAACTGTGCCTAAACTAAGAAAAACAATATTTAAATAAAAAATGCCGTGTTTGCACATGGATCTAAAGATCATCACATTCTGATTCTCCGTACAATGATAAAAAAAAGTAAATCCTCATTCCAGTTCATTTTATTTCTTTCTACTCTACTCGAGGCAAAAAAGGGAAACAAAAACTAAAAACGACGCTTCTCAGTCCCAAAGGCCGCATCGAACTAATTTTTTAAAGAAAATATGTGAACAAGTTCGATCATGTTTTCAAGAATGAACATTAACAATTTAACATTTGCCATTTCATCCTCATAACGATACGAGTGCGGTAAGCTTAATAGACAGAGGCATACGAAAAAAAAAACATCGAAACAAACTGAAACTAATAATTGGATTCAAATTAACACAGCTGCCAGTTAACAGACAACTAAAGAACACAAAAAAGATACATTTATGATATTCTGGGTGCCTGTCTTCTGGTAAAAATATATTTATTTCAAAACTTACGAGATTACGTCTAGGCCCCTTCCTGTGCCCACGCTATATCTTAATTTTTATTACCGACATCTTCAGCTGCTGTTATGATATTATCGCTTCATCGTCTTTTTTTGAGTTGAAATGTGTGGACCCATAAATGAACATTCATATCTGTGTATGTAAATATATATGAGAGATAAAATTGGTTTCCACATTCAATAAAAAAAAGAGGCATCAAGTGGTGGACGAAAAAAAAAAAAGAAGAATGCATCTGAACTCGTAGCCCTGCGGCATATCAGAGGCAATTTGCATTATGAGTTCAAAATGTTAAAAATTATCTTACGGCTCAGATTTTTCAACCATAGGGTACTACACCCATGATAGGGGATAATACTATAAAAATGATGGCAAGTTACGTTAAGCTTCCGAGGACATTTGATTTTCATGCATAAGCTGTAGAAGGTTTATGCGCGTACAATGTACATATATAACATATATTGGGTTGTTTAATCATTTCTGAGCTTTTTTTTAGGATTAAAGTTAAATACACATTTATGGTATAAAAGCTTATATTTAATCCATCAGATAATGTCCATAATGGTCCATTACTTTCTTCTATTGGGTATGTAATTTAATTCGTGCGGTTTTTTTTTTTAAATTTGAAAGTTTATTTAAGAAAAACATGTACAATAGTATTATTCAAAGTATTGCCCATCTGAAGCTATGACTTTTTCCAATCTTTCTGGCAATTTCTGGATCCCATCCCAAAAGAAATGCGCCGGCTTGGCAGCCAAGAATGAATCAAGCCAATTTTTGATATTCTGCTCTGATGTGAACCGTATTTCAGTGAGGGCGTTCTGCATCGACCGGAACAAATGGTGGTCAGAAGGTCAAAGTCTGGGCTATAAGGCGGGTGGGGTAAGACTTCCCATCCACTGTTTTTCAAAATTTCTAAGCCGGAATAGCAACGTGGGGTTAAGCGTTGTCATGATGGAAAATTATTGCCTTGTATTGTCGCATATTTCGGGCATTTTTCAGCTACTGCTCTATTTAAACGGATTAATTGTGTTCGGCAGCGTTGTCCATTAATGGTTTTACCCGGTTTTAGCAGCTCATAATACAGCACATCCATCTGATCCCACCAAATACAGAGCATTACCTTCGCGCCATGGATATTCGACTGGTTGGCCGGGTTTCAGATATGATTTTTTGCACTTGGGGTTGTCGTAATGGATCCATTTTTCATCACCAGTAACAATCCGATGCAAAAATGACTTCCTTTTGTAACGTTCCAGCAGCCAGCTGCTTTTAAATGTTTTGAAATGGCTGATTGAGTGACACCCAAAGATTCTTCGAGCTCTTCTTGTGTTTGGCAATCTTCATAGAGTAATGCTTCCAGTTCTTCATCTTCAAACTTTTTTGGCTGCCCAGGACGTTCATCGTATTCCAAGTCAAAATCACCACTTTTAAATCTTGCAAACCACTTTTGGCACGTTCGCTCAGCTAGCACATGTTCATCATAAACTTCCACCAAAATACGATGACTTTCGGCAGCAGTTTTCTTCACATTAAAGTAATGAAGAAGAACTCCCCGCAAAAACACTTTTTCAGGCACAAAGTTCGACATATTTGAGTGGAAAAAAATTATTGTTGTTTACGCTTCAAATGAATGACATACTGACATGACGTACAATGACAGTAGCTTTCCAACGCATGTCCCAATGGAATAATACAAGTTACGCCATCTCTTAGCAAAACGCAAATTAAGTTATAGACCCAATAACATATTGTAAAAATCGACAGATTTATGGGTAAAAAAGTTTTCCAGGTACGTTTTGACCTCGTCTTTGGAATTGAAGTGCCTTCTGTTTTGGAGAAAGCGGAATATATGGTTGTCAGAAGGCGCAAAGTCTGGAGTGTTGCATAAATTCCTAACAAAATGAATTTAGCTTTTGTTTTGTCACTAAAGCTGTGTGTGTTCTGGCGTTGTCATGATGGAAAACAACGGCCTTCTTGTTTGCCAACTCTGGCCCTTTTTCTTCCACTGCCTGCTTCAAAGTATTGATTTGAGAGCAATATTTAACGGCATTTACTATCTGAATGCGTGAAAGCAACTCGAAGTAAGGGACACATTGTCAGTCCCACCAAATAGTCAACATGACCTTTTTGGGATTCAAAACTTGCTTAACGACCGGTTGCCGTGTTTCACCAGGGGCGCACAATGACCTTTTACGTTGAATGTTGTTGTAAACCACCGATGTTTGTCTCTCGTAACCACACTTTTCAGAAAATCGTCAAGCGAGTTCTATCAGAACAAATACTTACACACCATTATGCGATCCATAATGTTTCTTTCATTGGATTTGTGAGGAACCCAAAAAAGACTGAACGATCGGTCAACGGCAATTGCAGCCAAGATTTGATTACCGTCTGTAGTGAGTGGACGTCCAGAGCGAACAGCATCAGCAAGGTCTGTGTTTCCTGAACGAAAGCATGTAAATCAACGCTGATAAGTGTCAGCAAAACTCCACACATGCTGCAAATTTCTCGTTGTGCTTCTGCCGCTTTGACACTTTTTTTAAAGAAACAAATTCTCGTAACAAACAAAAAAATTCCATAACGGTGTACACAGAGATTTTATTTTGTCTGCGCTGGTAAGATTGGAATTTATCATAAAAACTTATATCAATTTCAATTTCAGGTAATGAGGTTTGGATATCGCTAGGAGCTAAAACCGAGGAAAGGCACTTTGAGTAAAGTGTCCATGATTTCCATGAAGTTGACGATGATGCTACCATCTCTTTTTAAGAGACACCGATCCTTTAATGGTTGGTGGTTTTTTAAAAGCCGTCTACATATGTCGAAGGGGTACTATTGCCAGAAAATTAATATTCTTGCTTTCTTTTCCAATAAAGCCTCTTTGGATTTCAGTAATTTAAAGTTTTATTATTATTTTTTTATTATCGTAAATATAGATGCCACCAAGGTTTTCCATTTGCTCATCTTACCATATGGGTCTCTTTTGATAATATTTTGTGATTAGTGTATTTTCGAGATGATATACCTTCAGTAGGAGGATTACTACAAAGCAAATTATTTCGGGAAGCAAGATTTCCTTAAAAGACCGTCAAGTTTGTTCCCAAATTCGCTTGTTCTTACCAAAGATGTAACATCTGATAGGTTGGCGGTCACATAATGAGCTCTTATTTGAGAAGTTCTATTCTACAATCTAGTTATTAATAAGGTAATTATAAATCCTTAAGTGAAGGACTTCTTACCTTATGGAATTTATAAATAGTGGTTTGCAGTTATAATAATAACATTTTTTAATACTAATATATTCTAACAATAACTCAACTCGTTTGCGGTGCTTGATGGCCTTGTACCCAATAATCAGATGCCTTCAACATCATTAGGTGCACAATGTTTCGAAGATATTGTCATCATGGTACGTTTGTAACCATTAAAATAGAAGCAACAAAGATCATGGCTTACCATTCTATTTATTTAAAAGCAAAGAATGAGCATCACAAATAGTTATGGCTCATACTTCAGAATCAAATAAACTTAAACCATTTTTACTGATAAAGAGAGTGAACGTCCAAACTTGGAAGTTAAATATCTACGTGTACATAATACATATTTACAGTATAGGTCACAGGTATCTTAGGCGTACGGTATACAGAGCCGGTAACGCAAATTCGCCAACAGCTATTACCAGTTCACGGCTGAATCATAACTTTAAATTAGTCAAATTTATTTCCACTATGTTAAGATATTTTTGGAAATCGGCCAACCGCATAACAATAGGGTACCATTTTTAATGCTCGAATTTCACATGATCCTCATCCTCCCCATATGTCTTTCTGTATTGACTTATGATGTCCCTTCTGCGAAGCGATTTAATGAATTTCGAAGAAACGAATAACGAATACTCCCTCCAGTGGATGTTATGCAGTTCTTTGAATTTTTTATGACTACAAGCGTACTTGTATCATGCTCGTATATGCGTGTTAAATTAGTGCATACCATATATGTATGGCTTCTAGCTCTGACACTTACACTGAAAATAGTAAGGCACTGTCATCATTAGGGCGTCACCGCCTGACAACGGTAAGGAGAAATATTAAGTTCCATGTTGTGAAGTTAATGTTGAGTAAGAGTTCCCATCACGCAGAAGATAATGGTGCTGCCAGGCGACTTATCTTGACCCTTTTTTTCGCAGCCATGGACATTAAAAACACTAGAGAGCTTTGCTTTGGAGTGGCTATAGGTGGTATGCAACGGATGTGTAACTTTGCACAAGTGAACTGGGTTAATACTCGTTTGAATGCAGATGAGTTGGTAAATAGTGACAAAAACAACCACAGCGATAGCGAGTGACACTACATTATATTTGCCAAGCGATTGGATTGTATGGGACGTTTCTTGTTCTTGTTCTAATGCACATGTTGGATGCATTACGGAGAGTAATCAGAGTTTATATACAGCTATGGCCAAAATAATAGGAACACTCATTACTTTTCGAAACTAGTAACAGTAATTTTTATTTTAATCGATTTAATCGATTAATAATAGATTTATGAGAAATATGTTTACAATATATTCAAATTGAAAGCATTTGCTTAATTCAAAGCAAATGTTCTTTTAGTTAGCTATATTGCTTCACAAGTAGTATTTTTTTTTTAATTGATTTTGAATTAATAGTTAATATTTGGTAACAACACCTTTATTTGTATGTAATACCAGCATCCACTCGACGACATATGGAATTCACCAGCTCCTGACATTTTTAGGAAGGTATGGAATACCAAACATTTTGGATGACTCTCCAAAGATCCGCTTTGTTGGAAGGGTGACGTTTGCTTCTTTCAGTTTTAAGCTCACTCCAGAGGTTCTCGACCGGATTTAGATTCGGAGATTAAGAAGAGCACTGTAATACAGCAACGTTGTTGCGCTAAAACTATTGTTTTGTTAGTTTTGCCAAGTATTTGGGGTCGTTATCCTGCTGGAATCGCTATTTTAGGGTCATATTCTTTTTGGCCCATGGTAGCATGATATTCCTAAAAATGTCCATGTAGGACGTCGAACAAACTGTTAACTGTCCATAAACAGATTTATTTTAGTTTCGTCACTATAACATTTAGCCACTGTTTTATTGCTTGTAGGGGATTGTGCGGCAGATGGTAAAGTTGAGTAAAAGCAATGCGCTTTTGGACATGTACCCTTCTTAACAGTGGCACTTTCCTCGAAGCTCGAGCGCGCAGTTCAGCATTCACTAAAGCTCGGCCAATCGTTCTGGCACTCACTTCAATTTTAGTTTCGTATTTCAAGTCATTGGAGGACATGAACGGGTTCGCCTGGGTTTTTCTGACCAGTCTTTTTTGTCTCTGGTGAATATCTTAGGCGGACCTCCTCTGGTCTCAGGAAAGTTTTTAGGTTGCAAAGCGTTGAATACTATCGTCGAAGTTCTTCATTGCTTTTGCGATGTTTCGTATGGATTCACCCTGCCTGCGTTATACCAAAATGCTTGCATATTGAGCTTCAGTGCTCATAATATCCCTTATTAAAAATTGTTATTGTTGTTTTAAGCTTCAAGAAGAACATCCAACGGCAAACTCTATGTCTGGTCTAGTTACCACCATAATGTACATCAAGCTATCCACCGCTTGGCGAAAAGGAAAATTTGTTGCCTCAGATCCATCATTGAAGCCACCAATTGAATTAATCGAGGTATCCGCAGGAGTTGATATAGGAACAGCATCCTTCATATTAAAATTCGATATCAATCTTCGTGTATATTTCGCTTGATTCAAGTGAATAGAACCATCAGAAGACCTTTAATTTCCAACCTCTGTTCCAGATTTTTATACGTTTAAAGATGTCATGTTTACAACTTGCTGCTACAAGGCCATCATCTATGTAAATGCTTAAGATAATTTTCTGTTTTCTTGAAGAGTAACATAAAGGCAGAAATCATCATCAGACGGAACGTATAATAATTAATAATTTTTAAAAGCTGGAAAAAAAGTCTTATTCCAACACCTTGATAAATCCATTTAATAATATCTCCGTTTAATAAGGTCGTTTTAATTACAAATTGTATGAGGTGGAAATTTTCGGATGCTGCAATGCTTACAATAGTTCGAATTGATGAAAACTTAGCTACGGGATTGAATGTCTCAGAATAATCAACCCCAAACTTTTGACTAAAGCCACGAGCCACCAATTTGACTTTAAGGCGTTCGTCTTCGTTTTCTGCTGCACTTTTGAAACCCACTTTTTGTAAACCCGCTTACGAGACTTGGGTAGATGCACCAAATTCTACGTTTATCAAGCGAATTAATTTCAGCTAGAAATACTAAGCTTAGCTAAATTTAGATAGCACCGCCAATCCCATCACCAGCAATACTGCAACCAGCATCGCCAACATCACCACCACCAATGTCCCCACCAATATCGTCACCAGCATCGCCACCAACTTTCACTCCTGGTTCGTTATTAAACTCTGAAACCTTTTACACCATCTTTATATCCAACAAAAACCCCTTTCTTAGATTACTTATCCCATTCGCGACGTTTTTGATGTTGAACATGAGCAAAAATGTCTCCATCAAAAGCTCTAAAGGTACTTTTTTCAGCTCGAAGAGAGTTTTTCCTTTCACCGGACAGCAGTGTTAATTGCCTCAGCCCATAGATTAAGGTCCAAGTTTCTACCATGACTCATAGTTCTTATAGCTTCAACTATGGTTCTCATAGTTGGCTTAAAATACTTTATTCGTAAACCTTTATTCGTAAACTCTAGGCCAGTATCTGTTCGTAAGACTTTCACATTTGCTCCAGTCTCTGCTTCAACTTAACTCAAAAATTTACTTATTAAAGTTTGTACTTCAATCTTTTCTTTAGTAAAGAAGTGCGAAAGTCATTTTTAAAAAGTAAGACATACCATATTTTGACCCAGCAATGGCATAGAACTGAATGCACCAACTCTCCAACATAGCTCGTTTTATTTTGACTTTGTTTAAATACCGCTCGATACTGCTTTCTAAAAACGCAATACTCATAAAAGAATGACCTAAATTCTCCAAAAGGATTGTTCCTAGCCTTGAGAACATTTCTTATGTGACTTATAATTTGGTGTCTAGTCTAGGTCTCTCATGTCAAACACGCAAAGGTGTTTTGTCTCCAAATGTCACATTTGCATAGGCTTCGTTACCAGAATCCTTCACCACCTTCATAAGAAGCTTGAATAGTTTTGCCTGTCGAACTTCCACTACAAGCATTTTGAGCTGTTAGTTGTAAGCCTTTATCTAGAGCACAATTAAGTGAAACTAAGTCCAGACGATTCTCGGGAACAAATAAAACATCTGCCCACAATTTTTCTTCCCATGTAGAGTTATTATAAGAAACGACATTAACATCCCTTCTTAGTTAATCGTTTTACCATCTCTAAGCCTAACGAAAATAGGTTGCCCAAACTGTTTAAAGTTTATAAACCACTCCTTTCTGCTGGTCATGTGATCACTGGTGACTGAATCTAGGAAACATGCATCTACCCTAGAAACACCTTCGGCTAGAAGGAACCTCGCAAACAAAAGTATTACTCCGCCTTGCTATAGAACTCTCACTTTCATCCTCTTTTCGTCTTTTGGTACAGTCTTTCTTATAGTTTTGCTTTTCCTTGCATATTAAACACTTTCCTGGTTTCGGCTGCTGCTTTCCTTTAGTAGTTAGCCTTTTCCACGAACTTTGCTTGTTCGCAACTAAAGCATTAGTACCGCCAAAATCAGTACCATTGTTTCAACTTAAGCCTCATGGTTAGATTATCCAGTGTCTGCTGATCTGCAGATTTGGACTCCCATGCTCTATAAAAATAGTTATACGAAGGTGGAAGAGTCATTCGAATTTTAGTAATGATCATTGATGACGAAACACTTTCCCTTATATCACATAACTGTTGCACAATAGTCTGCAATTTGGATATGTACATCGCAATATCATCCTAAGGATCTTTAACGAAACTATAAAACTGCTGCTGTAGCATGTGTATACTGGTCTTTAACATTAATTCGTATACACTGTGAAGTTTATCCCACATCTCTTTAGAGGTGTTGCAATTAATAATGTGAAGAAGTGGCTGTTGACCTACAGAGGTTACAATTACATGTTGTGCTTTACTGTTAAAAAGGAATCACGACATCATTTTAGCTGGAAGGTACTCCTTTCTTGCTTCTTGAGTGAGTACTGAAGGCTTTGCGTCTTTCCCCATTACATACATATTTAAGTAAGTCAGAAGAACATAAAATAATTTTAACTTGGAACATCCAAACTTTTATTTCATTTCATTTCATTCAAATAAAGCAGTCGCCTAGCACGATATCATGGAAAAGTAATAACTGTTCCTATTATTATGGCCATAGCTGTACATTGTTCATGCAAATATGTATGTTCAAGTGGAGTGGAATCATCCTGTTTATATTACGAATTCTTAAAAGGGGAGAATATCCACAAATGAACGTAACTCCTACTGTTAGTCATATTATTTGGAATGTAAACAATTATGAAAAAAAAATGAGACCGGAAGTAGCTCAGTGTTCCAAACAGCTTAAAAGGCAAAACAAGATAATTTTATATTGAAAAAAAAAAAAAAAAAAAAAAAAAAATGACAAAGGTTCCTGGGTCAAATCATAGTTTCGATGAATTTGATTTTCACCGCATTCCCCAATAAATAAAAAACGCAACGTAGGCTTTTACAAGTCGGGTGTTTTAGCGCAATCAATGAAAACTACGACTAGTTTATTCTTTTTTATTAACCATTGGGCATAGCAAAATCATTACCCGGAGTAGTTGAAGAATTGATCTTGTGGATAAAAGGAATATTCATAATTAAAACCGAGACATTACCTGCTGATAAGACGCTCTTCTGTGTTTGTAACTGCTATAATATATTTTATGTCGTTAACTCGCTGCTCACCGTTTCTATTCTCTAGCCACCTTTATATTATCTTTGCTTTTAAGATTGTTCTCCTATAGATCATACCAGGTGTACCGTGATGAAGTGAGCGTTTTTTTTTGTGAAAATAAAACACTTATTTTTAATGGGAAAGTAAAAAACATTTTATTTAAAGTATTGGCCATTGCTAGCTACACATTTCTCCCATCTTTCAATAAAACTGTTCGTCTTTTGAAGCAAACCAAAAAGTCACTCAATTTTCGACTTCCTCGTAGGATTCGAAGTGCTGCTCAGCTAATACATGCCCCATCGATGAAAGCAAATGGTAGTCGGAAGGAGCCTATTCTGGTGAATACGGCGGGTGGGATAGCAGCTCCCAGCCAAATGTTTTGGTTGTATCCTGAACCAGTTTTGCTTTGTTTGCAGGTGCATTGTCATGAAGCAAAATTACTTTGCCGTGTCTTCTGACTCATTCTGGTCGTTTTTCGATCAATGCATGGTTCAAATTGATCATTTGTTGTCGGTAGCGATCTGTATTAACGGTTTTACTAGGTTTAAGGAGCTCGTGGTACGCCACACATTTCTGGTCATACCAGACACACAGCATTGTCTTCGATCTGGTTTTGCAGTCGAATTAACCCATGATTTTTTCCGTTTAGAATTCTGAAAATAAATCCATTTTTCATCGCCAGTAACAATTTGATGCAAAACTGATTTTTTATCCTGTCTTTGAAGCAAAATTTCACAAGTGGTTTTTCGGTTTCCCATCTGTCTTTCATTCAATTCACGGTCAGAAATTGTTTTTTGTGCAACATTTAACTTTTCTTCAATTTTTTTTCTGACTCAAATGGAGATGACATCAATTATTGTTTGCAATTTGGAGTCTTCAAACTTTTTTGGTGGTATTTCACGTTCTTCATTTCTTACATTAAAATCGTTGTCTCTGAACCTTTGAAACCATCTTTTGCATGTTTTTTCTGATAGAGCATGATCGCCATATGCCTCGACAAGCATTCGATATGACTCTGCAGCTTTCCGCAAGTCATCATTTTCTGGTACGAAATTCGACATTTTTAACACGATGAAAAAATATGATGTTGTTTGCTCAATGACTTGATGTGTACTTAATATTTTTGACAGGTGTCATAGCAACCAAACAAAAAAATAAGGTCCGTTCCCAATAAATGTTCCCTATGGAGACATTTGTATCCTGACACTTCATACCAGTATGTTGCATAACACTATTAATATAATATATATAACATTAAAATTTAATTGACTACCAAACCTAACGATTCTGTCGCCGTTGTTGTCAGATTTAGCTGCGGAGTCTAAACAAATAAAATATTTTCAAATTTCATGGTCGGAGCTTCCGATGCTTCTGTCGCTGATGAATAGTTTTTCTACAACACCATAATACATTTCATGAATTTTGTAATGCCCTCATACCGTGTCAAATTTAATTAAATTGATAACTTTTCGAGACGTATGTTCTTATTCTTATCTCAATACAATCAATATATTGTGTATGTAAGCAAAAAAATGTTAAAAAAGCTCCATCGCGTACTTTAATCCTTTGCAGTTTCTATCCTCTGTTGTCATTTTGCAATGTAGAATTTAGCAGAGATGCCGAAACCGGAATGCGTACATATATCGCCTCTATCAACGCTGATAAAATCGATAAGAAGGCAAAAACTCTTAGATCTATCACAAAGTTAAAATTTTTCTGGTCTGAAAGTGCACTGCTAGAAACCGATCAGTAGATTGATGAATGACTACGGGCATTGCCATAACAATGAGGACAGGATCTTATAAGCAATGTCAACTTATGCCCCTAGAATGCAACGGTTCGTGAATCTGGCCATAGTTTACTTCTTCAATAACCAAACTTTAGCAGTCTTCTTTTGAAATACCTAGTATCGAAAACAATTTCATTACTAGGCTTCTGTTAGAACTTCTAATTTTTAACAAGTTTCTTTCTCTTGTGGATAAGCTTATGTTTTTCCCACTTATACAAGCCCGCTATATCTGTATACCTAGTCCTGCAATAATTTCTGTTACACAATTTTCAGCGCTTATTGTTCGAAAGTTCTTGCGGGAATAGATCTGTTTACTTTTTTTTCAGAACACATGTACTGATCAGCGAAGAATATCAGTCAGGTTGGTTTTAGTTTGCAAACTATTAACATGGAGAGAGGCGTTAAAGAGAATCGAGTCGCAGTACTATAATAGCGGTTGCATAAGTGCGGAAAGTGTTCTGGCCAAATTTTCGAGCTGCTAAAACCACTCGGAATATCGAGAATATTCGTTTATCGGGCTATCGCTCGCTTCAGCGAATTGCTTGAAGTAGAGGACAGATCAAGAAGTGGTCGCCCGCTCTTCGTTCGTACGAATGCGGCAATAAAGACAGTGCATGAACGAATTCGGGAAAATCCCCTTAGGAAGCAGAAGACCATGTCCAAGAAATTGGATGTATCAACCAGTTCCATATCTAGGCTGATTCGGGATGATCTACATATGAAAGCCTATCGTCGGTCCACGGATCATCTTCTAACTCCTCAAATAAAAAAAATTAGTCTGGAAAGATGCAAACGACTTTTGCAGTGGCACGCGGACAATGGTCATGAAAACATTCTGTTTACGAATGCGAAGAAGGATGGAGTTACATCCCTCCATTTCTGTGAAATAGTCGTAAAAACTGGTGCAATTGTTGACCAAGAAGGTGTGCTAGAGGGTGTTGTGAAAGGGTTTGACCAATACCTTTTTCAATGGATATAGATGGATCTTCCAACAGGACTCTGCTCCAGCGCACAAAGCCAAAACCACGTAGGAGTGGCTCAGAGTCAATATTCCTGGCTTTATAGCAGCAGAAGATTGGCCATCGGGGAGTCCGGATCTGAATCCACTGGATTATAGTTTGTGGCCAGAATTGGAGAACATAGCCTGCAAAACTCCCCACGGAAATTTGGAAAGTCTTAAAACAGCATTAACCAGAGCAGCATCCACGTATGGAAATCATACGTGTCGCTATAGCCCAATGGCCACAAGGTTTGGAAGTTTGTGTTAAAACAAAAGGCAAACATTTCGAGTGAATCCATGTTTTTTTAATAATCAATATTGTGGGCTACGCGTAGTAATCTCGATAGATATTGATAGCTTGGGAGGTTCCAAAATACTGAAGACCTTATTTGCGTTGGTCTTAATTTGTTCTATCTGATTGATCACAATATTATTTTGTTAGTTTGTGGATTCTGAGCTGCTGAAACAGAGTACTAGCGTAGTTTTTTTCTATAATTTGCATGCACTCAAGGGATTTGAGTACCCTTAAAATGCTTGCACACTGGCGAAGGGAAATTAGGGAGGAAAGTAAGATGAAATTTAATTTTATGTTAAATGTTTGAATTTAAAGGTTTTAATAATAAGGAAATAAAGAGGTCGGCAGGGAATTTCATTGGGTTGTTGGTGCTCGTGGTTGAGGCTGGTACTTTAGGCACATTATCAGTAAAACAATTGCTCATATTTCTAGGAAATACTGAGAGATTCTATTGAGAAGAATATACAAAGACTATAATAAATTAGTTCTTTCTCTAGCAATGGCAGAAAAACAAGCTTAACATGCGTCCTCGAACAACAAATACATTTTAATTTAACTTAAACTCTGTTTTGGAATACCTCATCTCTTCCAAGTCAACACAATTCATCAACCATGGCTCAGTCTAAGCTGTTCAACAATTTTTACTATCCCGTTCAGTTTTGCTTTGCAGATTCTCATAATTTACCTTTAATTTAAGATAACTTTAATTGAAGATAAAAATTTTAACAGAATTCCTAAAATGATCATCAGAAGTTGTAAAATGCTCAACTTTATTAAAAACTTTATATGAACTTACTCTACAAAGTCATGGGAGATACATATAGTATATACGTGTGTAAGTATACTATAGTGGTTAAAGTAGTTGTCAGCAATGGCCAACTTTACTCAGAGATAATAATCATGAACTGGCTGTACAATTTTCTCTGGTAGAGGATCTGCCTTGATTTATAATAAAGGAGAAGCCATTCTCATGATGACAGTCATTTGCACATGCTGGTGACACCTCTTTGTCATTCTCTATCCATCATGGTGTCGTGCTGGTAGTTCTGTTGGTGACAAAACAAACGGAACTTTGGCAAAAACACCACATTAAATATGCCTCACAAACTTTGTATGTTTTCCAGAGGTTCGACTCGGACTCGGTTTCGGTTTCAGTTTCAAGTATCCTTTTCCTTATGAGTTCAACTTTAGTGTCACCCTACGTTTTTAGTAGATTCTTTCTACACTGCTGTTTTTTTATTCACTGCTGTCAGCTTTGACTAGGATGTAGCATATTGGATTTCAAGAGCGCAAAACCCTTAAAATCCAATTTACATATGGATACAACGGTGACATGGTGACAGCATTCAGTGCACCAGCAGTTATTGTTTTTTTCGTTTCTGAGCAAAAAGTCTCACCTGCTCTGGGGGTAAATGGAGAAATGAAGTTTGTGCTTCGTAAAGAATTGGATGTGTGCGATTTAATTCTAATTGTATGCCGAAGCTGTTTTGGAATGTGCTCGAGTGATGATTGAGTTCTTTTTCGTTTACTAATGGGGGATTGTGGATCAACAAAAGAATTTGGATGAGCTCTACGAGTATGAGCACAGCGTCTAATGGTGTAATCATGGAATTAGCCGTACAAAGCATATTTTCTGAGAAAAAGGACATATGGGTATACCTTATACACGTTAATGACTTGCCGGTAAATAATTTAAGGTAAAATTAAATGTTAACTAGATGAGGATGGTTGAAATATGGTAAATGAAAATTTTGTACATACTCGTAACTTTCAATTCATTTTAAATGCCTTTTTATTTTCCAAAAGCCCAAACTCACTTACGTAATCTTATTATAACTTACCGACCCTTTGTAGATGCTCTAAGAGAAACCTATCACTTATTCCATGTCTTTTGACGTAGCACAACTAATTTACTATTTAATTTATTTACATGTTAAAACTAAGAAAACATACTTTTTAATGTAGAAACTTAATTCCTGGACGTTTTTGATTTTATAGATGAAACTTTACACAATATTTAATAAATAGCTACAGCGGTAGTTAACTTATGCCCAGCTTGAAGAAGAGGCCATCTAAACATACGGTGTCAAAAGCCTTTTCCAAGTCAATCATGAAATGTCAATCGTTCAAGGTTTCTTGATCTCGTTTCACTGGATATTAGATACCAATTTAGACATGTGATATATTATGTTTCCTGTTGAAACCGAATTGATAATCCGGAACTATGGTATATTTTTATCTTCAACCCACCTTTTCTAGTGATATTCCAAAGGAGACTTATTGGACGAAAATTCGCCGGATTGAACATGTCATGGAATGGAGTGGACCATCGTTGTCTTGCAAAGTGCTGGATAACGGACATTTAATATTATTTCGAAGGCAGGAACTGTGCAAAAGGACCCGGATTTCCATTATTCACCTTGTACACTTCCTTGAAAAACGATCATATGGCCTCTACATTCGTATGTACTCTAACACGAAAAAAGGCCATATAGGAAAAAAGTAAAGAATATTAAAAAAGCTTATGAGAGTTTAAAAACTTGTATATTTTCGTTTTCACAAAATATCACTCTTTAATTTACAATTATTCATTTCATGTGTGTTGGCGATTTTTTACAATTTTAGAAAATTTTAATACAACGAACTTGTATTAAATTTCGCGTAAAAAACGGATTTAATGATGCGCGAACGTTGGCAATGTTGAGAAACTGTTTCGGCAACGATTGTCTAAAGAAAACGGTGATTTACTAGCGACACGAGCGGTTCAAAAGTGGTCAGTAACAGCAAATTAACCATCAGAGAGATAGCGGAGGACTGGAACATTGCCTATGGATCCGTCAAAGATATTTTGGTTTATGATTGGGGTCTCCGTCGTGTAGTAGCAAAGTTGGAGCCAAAAGACTTCAATTTCATGCAAAAAACAGACCGTGTTGATGTCACAAAAGAGATGAGCTAGGCTGAATCCGATCCCACATTCATCAAAGGGATCATTACTGGAGACAAGACGTGGGTTTATAAGTACGACACGCAATCCAGACATCATACAATCAAATGAGCCATGACGAAAAAACCACGTCGTTTTCAGTCAAAAAAGAAGACAATGCTCACGGTTTTCCTGGATTACAACGGTGTAGTGCATCATTCCAGACAATAGACAAAGAGTATTATTAGTTAAGAAACCACTAAGGGGAACGCGTTTCAGCAGCCGAGAGGAAGTAATAGAAAAATCGTACTGATGGACATACCGAAAACCGAATATAAAATTGTTTCGAGGATTGGATCAAGCACTGGCATAAGTGTGTTGCAGTCGATGGAGATTACTTTGAAGGCGACAATATAGATTTAGATAAATAAACTTGTATTTTTAATTTAATGATTGGCCAATGATTACTGACAAAACCAAAGTGCTTATCTGCAGATGGTTATTATTAATATTTAACCAATTTTGAAGTGATTAACAATATTATTTTGTAATACTATGGTTAGCGATTTAAATTTACTATCAAATAGTTATTATAGATTAAGAATTCAATATATCTTTTACAAATGAACGTAATGGGAATTAAGTAATTTTTTTTTTATTTTTTATAATACCGTGTGCGCACCAAGGGGATAGTTAGTTAGTTGACTTTTATTTTCAATAAATGTTTTAAAATGTAACGATTAACCTAAGTCTTTAATGGTTTGGCCTGTGGCCGTCTACCAGGTTGACAAAATACATACTTAAGTTTTACATTAAAAGATTTCATCTATGATACGCTTTCTATAACAAAGTGCTGCTACTGAGTAATCATATAAGACTTTCCATCCCTTTTCTTCATTTAAAATGCTCATTACTTCATCTTCGTCTAAATCATGTTTTCCGAACATTGATAGTCGAAATTCTTTTAAAATCGGACAAACACCAAGAAAATGTAAGATGTCTTTTCTCTTTTTCATGTTGCGGAGGTCACAAAGTATTGGTACATCTGGTCTATGGGGGATAAAGTTTAGTTGAACGAGTTCCCCTCTCAGTTTGAAAATAGTACTTATTTTGTCAACTGCGTGACTATCTAGGAAGTATGTTTTTTCATTTAGAAAATGGTTTAGTTTGCTGTAATAGTTCCTAAACAGTGACGATTCAGCTTCTTCGACATATTGGTCTTATGTATGTCTGCCAAAATTCTCCAAAACCAAGTTAAATTTTTCTCTTAAAAGATGAGGATGCTCGTTCACTTGAATAGACAGATTTAATCCGCATTCAGAAGCTGTTTTCTTCCATTCCTCGTAAATGCCTCCGTTTGTTCTAATTATGGTTCTTAAAATTACGTTTGGTATTCTGCATTCATTCATTTCTAGTATTTTTAGGATATAGTTGAAGTGCATTTTGAGCGTGTACAAGAGCAAAGGAGGAGTTCCCGTTTCAAGATGTAGCAAATAGTTCGGGGTATTTTTTGGTAATCGGAAAATCTTCTTCAAAATTTAGCGAAAAAATTTTTCCACAGCATCGTAGCCTTTGTAACCCCATACCTGAGCTCCGTAAAGCATTATCGACGCTGCGGTTGAGTGGAACAAAATTTGTTTTGCACTTTGCGATACATATTTATTTTTGAAGCTTGTTCCCAAATCGAACAGATAGCTCTTTTAGCAACAGCTTATTTTTTCTTAAAGTGTGGTTTGAAATTTAAGGAGGACGATATAAGGACACCTAGGTATCTGTATCTCAATCTCTTCCCCGTCTAACTTCCACTTTTCCAAGTGTGAGAAGCGTCCTCCTTCATTTCTGAATATCATCAGTTTTGATTTATCAAGATTTACAGTGAGATTTCAACTTTTACAGAAAGCATTAAGCCTGTTTATCATTAACTGCATACCTTGGGTTGTGTCACCTAGAAAGACTATATCATCAGCATACATCAGCCCAGGAATTGATACACCGTTGAATCTTATTCCACCTTTGACATCATCTGTTATATCATTGATGTATAGTAGAAAAAGCAGAGCACTTAAAATACAGCCTTGTTTAACACCCATTGAAGTTTCGAACTCTTCAGAAATTAAGTCTCCATCCCATACATATGCAATATTATTCTCATACAAGGCTCTCAGGATTCGAATAATTTTACTTGATACACCGATTTTGGAAAGCTTGTAAAAGAGTGCTTCACGTGGTATTGAATCGAACGCTGCTCGAAAATCTACAAAAAAGGCGTACAACTTTTTTTTCTTGCTCTTGTATGTTGCAGCAATGTTTGTTAATCAGCATATCTGGTTGATTGTAGAATAAACTTTCCTAAATCCAGCTTGGAATTCTTTAAGGATGTTATGTTCTTGTACCCATTCATACAATCTTTTGTAAATTAATGAGGCAAAAAATTTGGCTGAAGTGTTTAAAAATTGTGATTCCTCTGTAGTTCTTCGGATCCCTGTAATCGCCTTTATTGCTTTCCTGAATACGTCGGAGATATTAGCAGAGTCGAATATTCGATTAAATTCAATTGTGAGAGAATTCATAAACTCATATGTGCAATTTTTATAGAACTCAAACGGGATGCGATCAATACTAGGTGCTTTATTTGATTTCGATTTGCATATTACTTCATTGACTTCTTCCAGGGTAAATGCAGAGTCTAATTTTTCGTCTAAGAGCAGAGGGGCTGCATATTGAAGTAGCGGCGAGGTTAATGGGGCATTAAGAAGTTTATCGAAATGAGTCATGAGTTGCGGGCTTGTGTAGTAGTTTTAAACTCGATATTTTTCCCAGAGGTGGTTGTCAAACTGGACGGGACGAGATAGTACATCCTCCTCAACCAGTGGGTCTTAAGTACGTGCTAGTTGTTAGTTCGTTACATTTAGCCCAGCCAGCAACCACTCCAACATCAGTGTTATGCCTTCATGTCAGAGGTGACGTAAACGAGATTTTCATATAACTACATACAAATTCTATGAAAAAGACTTTTTCACAGAATTGCCTGGCATGGGATTCGAACCCGCGACCCTCTGCTTGAGGAGTCTACGCATATACCACTACACCACGGCCACCCCACCTTTTAATTGTGTTTCACGTCTTGAGGAATTGTATTTATTGTCTCTGGAATAGCATGTCGCAGTTCTCGTTTTCCAAATCCCCTGGGCTCATCTTCTGGTATTTTGTTTATGGCGTATAGGCTGCAGAAAGCTCTAGTAATCCATATACTCAGTTACGAGTAGTAATGGTATCTGAAAAATTGCGTTGACATCTAAAAGCTTAAGAGATGAGTTACAGGGAAAAATTTTAATTAAGCGACGCACGCTGAAGATTTAAAATGTTTCAAGGCAAGAAACACATATCTGATGCGTGATTCTGCTAGGGAGTAATAGACTTGCTTCCGAACCTCATAATTGGAGTGCCTTTTAAGATAAACCATAGCAAAAAGAGTGCTCTTGAGTTGATGACGAGAAACATTTAAGTGTTCGTCGATGGTTACTCCGAGGTACTTATATTTTGTGACTACTTGAATAGGTTTATTGTTGGCCGATCTTGGACAATATTCGTTTCGGTGATAAATGCTGAAAGCTTTCGCTCGCTTGTATGGGGTTCGCATTAATAACCAGTCCATGCTCGTGGCACCATTTGGAGGCAGTGTTGAATTCATCTTCAAGTATTTCCACAGCCGAACTAAAACTTTTGTGCATTACTACGATTGGTATGGCATATGTGCAAATGTAGTACTACTTTTAAATACACCCTGTCTGGCTCGAACTAAAACCAACTTCAGACTTCTATAATTCAGACGTGATAGTGTGATTGCTTTATATTTGGCTGGAAAACCATAAGTAGCTATCGTTAAAGCCCTCCAGCACCTCAACGTGAATAAATCATTTGTGTCCCGAACCATAGCTCCTTACCGTGATACTGGCAGCGTTGCAAAATGCCATGGAGGTGGTCATAAAAAAACAGCAACATCGGCAGAAATGGTTCGGAAAGTGAAGGCTCGAATTGAGGGAAATCGAAGTGGAAGAAAAATGGCTCGTGAGCTCAACATATCGTTGGAACGGATGCAACACATACTGAAAAATGAGCTTTCGATTTGCGATGCTTTCTTCGGCCGCTTCAAGGCTATTATTCGCGCCAAAGGTGGACATACTAAAAATTGATGTATTTTCCAACATTTTTTGCTTTGGCACAATAAAATTTATCAAAAATTAAAAAAATTTTAGCATTTACGTGTAGACGTAAGAGTTTGTTTGTATATAAGACGAACAAAATTGGTTACATTTTTGAGCTCTATGGAACACCAAATATACTGGGCTTTTCTTTACTAAGAGCATTTGATACCTATACCCTAATATTTCTGCCAGTAAGGTAATTTTGTTGGCAGTTTGACAATAGTTCTCTCACGCCGACTCTATTTAAGCTTTCAATAATTTTGTAAGGAGTTAAAGCGTCAACGGTTTTGCTAAAGTCAATGTATAGAACAAGAACATGATGGTTTTTATTTAGCTCCAAATTGATTATATTCGTAAATTCTCCCAATAGTTTTCCAGTACTATAATTTTTGTAAAATCCTAACATACTCGGATGCAGTACTTGATATCTATTAATGAAGTTGTTTATACGATTGACAATGACTTCCTCTTTACACTTTTCAGCAACTGATAGTATTGCTATTGGTATGTAATTTTCGGTATTGATTTGTGCTCCTCCCTTGTGAATTGGCCGAATTACTGAAATTTTCGTTAATCGTGGGACATAGGCTTGACTTGTATTTGAATAACTGGTGCCAACAAAACGAGCATTTATTTTAAGATCAATCGGTCTTATATTATCTGCTCCAGGTCCTTTTTTGATGTTCAAGTGTTACACAACATATGAAATATTTCTTGTTCACTGGCTTCTTTCAAGTAAATACTATGCTGTAGATGCAAGTTCTCGTGGCTAGATGTTTTGATTTTGCAAATATGCATGATTTTTAAAGGTTGGTTCAAAAAATACTCTGAAAATATTTCTGCAATATCTTTTAAATCTTTATCACCAGTTAAGACATCATTGTTTTTTATAACTTCATCTATTAAAAGTTTCCTTCTTTCTTATAGTTCATTTATAACATTCCATGTTTTTCCAGGGTCGTTATGAGAACTTAGAAATTTTTGTTTGTAGAAGTTGCCTTTGATAACTTGGATGTTCTTATCTACAACATTTCGGAAATTTTTATATTCAAGTTCGTTGGTTTGACTTCGTGGTCTGAGGATCCGGTATCATAGTAAAGTTGTCACCATCGACAGCTTCTCCTGATTACTACTGGAATTGGAATAATGAACTGGAATTGTTCATTATTTGTTGTTTGGAGATCTTAAGTCTTGATCTTTCCTCCGAAAAGTTTTATTTATTCACTGGAACATACTAAATTCGGCTTGCTGGTGATTACAGTTCGAGTTTTATTTCAGTACAAACTTACAGAAGCCCTGTAAATCTTTGATCGATGGTTTCAGTGTCATGACCTATGGGTTTTATTGGTTAGTAAACTACTTGTACTTTTGTGTTGGGGCACTGCGTAAATGTGTTGTAGCAATATGTCGTCACTGGTTGTTTGTTTATATCGATGAATTCCACTACTGTCCACTGTTCGTTTAGTAATCTCGTCTATTTGTTTAAGGTACCTGTAAATCTCATGTACATGTTGGATGGTGGATAAAGCCAGTTCAAAGAGAGTACTCTCATCAGTGTCCTGGAGAAGTGCGTCCAATTTTTCCTACTGTTGTAGTAATATCTATAAGCAAATCCCTCCATTTCCGCACTTGCGTTTGGAATTATTATGTTTCTTGCTTCATGTTACACGTCATACACAAACGTGCGTAGACGGTTTATACCAACAAACACTCGTAGTATGTTGGTTTATGCCTGTTAGTTGTATCCGTGTGTGTCAAATAACAGGAGATCCAAATATCCTTCGTTTTTAAGCTGAGTCGATACGTAACACTGGGCTGACCTCACCAATTAAGTAATAGGTTTCTTCTAGTGTTTGGTGTATTCCCTATGTTTTGCGCGAACCAACAACGTGAGCAACAGCATATGGAACAGAGATTTTTCACGGCTTCAGGGTCTGTATCATATTATCATATTTTCGTATCATATTATATCCACCATATTTTTTATATATCTCAATAATTTTCATATAACAATAAATCACATTTAGCATTATTGTCACCATTAAAAGCTCAATGTTATGCATTCATTAGCATTGACATCGTTTTCTGTCCTTACTCTCGTTTTCCCTCCAAGTCAACAATACAATCCGGATGAATGTGTAAACGAGTTCAAGAACGACAAGTATTTTCCCATCATAAGAATCACCTGTGAACTGCACTTGGAATTTAATATCCTAAACAGCACCCCTTATGTGTAACCTCATCCTCTAGTTTAAAATATAATCCCTGCTGTATTGTACAATAACATACCATGAAGATGCGTTAAAATCTGTAAGAGGATAAAACACGTAAAAAATAACACTGTACGAGTAAGACTATTAAATTTCCTGCGGATACTTGTTTTGTCTGTGTCGGAATTGATCCCCAGATAATGGGCACTCATATTACCATGTTCATTCTCGTATTCGTAATCGACTTCTTTGACAACTGTTTCACAGTAATTGTCTATGGCGAATTCCGTGAATTATTTATTTTTTAACATTGCCGTAACCCAGAGCAGCCTGTTAAATACAATAAATTTGGCTTCTGAGAAATCGACCACGGTAGAGTCGATGTGTTTACACAAAACATCGTACAGGTGTTGCTAATAAGTGGGACAGGGACCGGTGCTGCGGCCGGACGTCAACAAAAATTCGCTCGAAATCGATAGAGTTCAGGCGAAATATTGACAAATAAAACTCAACAATGCCAACTCTGACAAAAGCAGTAATCATGGGCTTACTAACATACATATATACATACATATAGTATATCTTTGAGTTGCAGAATATGGTACGCTATTATGTTGGTTTAGCTGAATGCGGAGGGAGAAACTAATCGATGACAGCACGTGAAATAGCGGTTATAGGTATGAACATATATTAAGCTCATGTGCGATGAGGTTGGCGAACCAACCCAGTCTCAAGTGTAAGTTATTTAAAACGGATACATCTCAGCGGGTTAACTGATTAAAATTGATGAGATTCACCTCAGAAGAAATAACTTAATTTATGACAATATTTTCTTAAATGTCGAAATGCATGTCAGAGTTAGTTGGTCTCTAGCCATCCGATTGCTCAAGTGTAATCGCGGTAAGGGATGAGTATATATCTCAATTTGATCGGGTATCATAAGGGTCTCAGAAGTCATGCCGAGGTCACTTAAAAAAAAAAAAAAAGTAGAAGGTATCATTAGCAATAAATGCTGGTATTAGGCGCCTTAAGTCTTATAAGCGTATATCAAGAGAAAATCAACGTCATGGAAACAAAACCAGCCAAGAATAAGGTTTTTGCTGAAGACACAAATATTCTAAGTAGACTAAAAAGTATATAATTTATGCATGAACAATTAGAGGACTGCAACAAATACTACGGCGAATGCAAGCACACGTAGCACATATTTGGATGTAAATTTGTCATCGGAAGCCGAACTAAGGATAAAATCATGTGCTTTTGGAAACAATCCACATCAAAGATAAATTCGCCAGAATCGGTTTTGTTCATTGCGACCAACCTATTCTTCTACGAACTCCTGTTGTACTTGTCGACTTTAGTGCAAAACTAGAGAAAAATGTCACATTTGGTAGCGCCGTGAGGATACGCACAATTGCATAAAATCAGATTTGGAACTAGGCACAGGCTAAATGATTTCGGCACAGTTATGAATTTTCGACATCCTAAGATATACAAGGCTATTTAAAAGACTACAAGCCATGTTGATCATGTTGATTAAATTGCGGTAGAAGGCAAACCCGCATTTAGTATTCATGGATCACTTTCTATTAAGAGACTGGAAAGGAAATTTAGGTACCAGGAAAATATTGTCAGAAGGGTTGAGTTTTGTTGGCTGTGTTTCCTTTTTAAAATAAGCAATTGTGGTAGCTTTGTAACATAAATGAACACTGTCATCTCAGTAACAGATGACAAACTCTACTTATGCTTTTGCAATAGTTTAAACTCCTCAAAAATACTCTGTAAGTGAATTACTAACACTTGCCAACAATATTTATACGTAAAGTTCACTAGGCAAATGTAATATGGATAAGTAGTATCTGTAAAATGTAATGAAAATTGACGTTGTTGACAAAAAAATCTTACAAATGTGGAACCCATGGTTGAATGATGAGTTCCAGCCGGGCGAACACATGCAACCAAAAAGGAAACATGTTCTGCGACGCAGCATGCGATTTATTCTAGAGGAAGGCAGCGAAAATGGCTTTCAATCCCATTAAAACAAAGCCAACGTATTTTTCATTTTATTTCTTTGAGAATTCAAATTTTTCCATGCGACAGGTATAATGAACTGTTCAAAACTTAGCCAATGCAAAAAAAAACCGAAAACTTTCACACTGTGCACAAAATGATAAGACGATAACCACGCCGAGTTTGAAAGACTGTATTTGGCACGGACCGTCGCGCCCATAAATGATTTTTTGTACGAGTATGTCATCAAATTCCTCGGGCTCGTTTCTCTTGTTGGGGGGCCGGTAAGTGAGCAGAAGATAGTTTCTTCGAAACGATAATTCATATTCATATTCGGGTCGGTCTGTCCCTACGATTTCGTGATCTGATTTTTACAGATTGTTGTTTTGAACTTCGCGCTTCAGTATGCTATTTGGCAAAACCGATTTATCTCGAAGTTTAGAGCTCTCTACCGTTGGTAGATTCAATGTTCATGCTTTACATCTTCTTTGGACATATGTAGTAGTAACCATGAATGAATGATATTTGACTGTTTTAACTTCTTGTTTGGGACTTGGTAGTCTATTTCAGCTATTTTAGGCGTAGTTGAAATTTCCTTCTATGGTATGTACTAAATTAGCTGTGACTTTGGCCTTCACCTTTTGTATAGATTTTGTTTTTCTGGTGAAGAAGACCAAATCAACCTACGTAAAATCAATATTGAGGCGGTTTCAATGTAGATGAAGTTGGCACTAAGACTGCAGTTCTTGATTCATTTTACTAAACCATTTTGTTCAAAGCGCGGTAAGTTAGATTTTACTCGCAGAGCACTGTTACTGCTGAATTGGTTTCAAAATTATTAAACGCTGCTTCTACGATGGCGGTCCCAAAAGTACCCGAAAAGTGAGTACAAAGAAAACACAAAAAATTTGGGAAAACATTTATTTATTTTTCAACAAAATCGTCTTTCAGCTCTATACACTTTTCCCGGCGATGTTTAAAAAGTTCGATACCCTTTTTATGATAAGAACTGTCTTGCTCATCAAAATAGCCATTAACTGCCGACATCACTTCTACATTGTTGGAAAATCTTTGACCACTGAGCTAGTTTGGTAACAGAAAATCATCCGAGGGGGCTAAATCTGGTGAATAGAATTTTTGCCATTGCAATAACGGATTTGTGAGCTGGTGCATTGTCTTGATGAAACAACACTTTCTTCTTAACTAAATGCTTCCGTTTTTGCTTATCAACTGGCCGTTGATAGTTTTTCCTTTTTCAGAATAGTCAATAAAAATTATCCCACGCGCATCCTTGCCTGCAGATGAAACGGTTTTCGCCTTCTTTGGAGCCGGTTCTCTCTTTTGAATCCAATGTTTTGATTGTTCTTTTGTCTCGGGTTTAAAGCGATGGACCCGGCGCAAAAATTCTGCTTTGTTGCTGTGAAACTTCGCTAAACACTCAATTCAAATTGAAAAACACTGTTTTTGCTCGAGTGTGAGCAAACGCGGCACATATCTTGCACACAGCTTTCTCATGTCCAAATTTTCAAATAATATGCGATGTACCGCACTTTTTGAAATGCCTACAATGTCTGCTAGCTCGCGCACTTTCAGTCGACGATCATCCAGTACCGTTTTCTTCACCATTTCTGGAGTCGTCATCTCATTTGTTCGACCACTGGGATGCTCGTCTTGTCAGCTCGTACGGCATCGTTTAAACTCAGCAACCCAAAATTTTGTAAACAAAGGAGCAAAACTCACTCAGAATAGAATCCAGTTCAGCTTTTATATTGGTTGGGCTGCGGCCTTTCAGATAAAAGTACTGTATCACATAACGATGACCAATTTTATCCATTTTCACAAATTCACCGACAACGTTTACTATTGATGGCTGCCAAACAAATACTAAACAATGTAGCGCTTTCAAACTTGAAACATATGCTTTATAGACTGCGTAATTTCCAATACAGTGATATTTTGAAACTACTACCACCATGTCTTGGTCAGGCCATTTATGATGAATTCCTTAATAAAAATATCATAGTGCTTTTCTTAATGGTATCTTCGAAAGCAAATATTTCTCATCAAAACCTTATTTAAGGGATCTGGAATCCCCTCGAGAGTTTTGTGCTTAAAAGTGTTCTGGCTGACCAATCTTTGTGGATGATTTCATATAAAATGAAATCTCTTTTGATTCCGGTCTTGATTAACTTATTCTATTTTACACAAATGAAGGTTAGTGAGCCTAAATTTATAACTTTGTTTTATCTTTTAAAATGATGCCATTTAATTGAACTCTCACTCATGGTTTGCAGCTAAATACCGGTGCTCCTTGTTTTTTTCGAACTTCTAATTTCATTCTGTAATTGAAAGGTTTTTTTTCAATTGTTTGTTTAGCTTTCACCAGTCTAAAGAGACCATACGAACCGACACAACTCACCTTTTTGTTTTATAAAAAACCTGTTATTCATTATTTTGTATACTCGTACTCGTACTCGTAGTACGTACGCTCGATGATTATTTTTTCCAAGGAAGGAAAATATCACATGTCACACGTCATCTGAAATATTTCACAGATTTTCAACTAAAAACTACCAGACCACATAATTCTAGAAAAGATGATATGGATATTCTCTGTCTGCAGCTCCATCATGGCCATTCAACCTTCGTTGTCTTCCGGCGAATCGATATTCTATGTCACTTCGCAGCAACTCATCACCTCTGCCATTTCTTCGATTTCTCAGAATCGTTTCATCAAATTTCGTATTTATACGCCTTCCATTCCCATTTCGTTTGCGCGTTTATTATCGTGAATTTTCCCAGAATTTATAGATTTTTATTTTTATTTTTATTTTTATTTTTTTTATTAAAAACTAATTAGTTTAGGATTACCATGTGTAGCAAAAGGTTCCGAATACGGTTTCGTTGATGTATTTTTCCTAACGGAGGATTCAATTTGTAGTACAGACCTTGTGTATGTATTTCAAATTGGCTACTGATGGTGTCGAAAAGATAAATTTTTTTTCTTTTTTCGAAGCAAACATTTTTTTACCACAGCTATCGAAAATCTAAATGGTGTCAGTCAAAGGGAAAAGACACTTCTAGGAAGTCGTATCCCTAGATGTGCTTTGTCGTGGTTTTTAGGTCTTTGTTCTGGGAATCGTAATGAGGTGAACCTTGTGTGCGCAAATTCAAAGCAAACAAGTATTTGGGTTAATTGTTTTGCATAACTGGAATTTCTTGTGACAAACTTTATGGGTGGCTTTAGTCCACATTAAAGGTTTCTATAAAATTCTCCATCATCATAACTATGACAGTGAAGTAGAAATTCATGGAGAAGCTTCAAGCGTGAAAATAATCTTGTGTTTGTTCTGTAGAGTGGAAGTGGAATTGTGGGAGTTGAAGTTAGTAGGTTGCTAATTAAAAATTTTGTGTCGCTACGAGTTAATGAAATTGAAGGGAAAATTGTTTTGGAAATATTTTTCCAAGTTCAGTGCGACTAAAAAACAAAATAGAGAAGATCGTTGGTGCTTACGTTTATGGACATGTTTCTTAAATGTTCCGACCTTTTAGAGGTTATCGTCAATTTGATTTATTTGACAACTGTGACAAACTTTATCGACTTAAAGGTCATTTTGATGGTGACAAAGTGATTGTGTCTTATAGTTAATTTTTGTTTAAATGCTTGTTACTGACAGTAAAAGTTTCTGGAAGGATCCGCGCTAGAAAAAGAAATTTCAACAAACACTTCAATCAAATATCCTTTAGAATAACAAAGTTTTTAATTTGGCTACTTACATATCTACATATCAAATCTTTTTATTTTATAGGGTTTTCTTATAACGGCTTGACAACTTTTTTTTTTAAATAAAAGGCAAACTATTTGAGATATTTCAAAAACTTTATTATTGCTTTTTCGACCGAAACGGCCGATATTTCGCGTTCAATGTTGGCTCTGAGCTCTTCCAACGTCGTCGACGTGTTGGCACAAACCAATGACTTAACGTAGCCCCACAGAAAATAGTCAAGCGGCGTTAAATCGCATGAACGAGGCGGCCAATCGACTGGCCCATGTCTTGAGATAACACGCTCACCATACTTACTTTTCAATAAATCGATTGTAGCGTGTGCTACCACATGTCGTCCAAGTCCATATCTTCCAAATCGGGCCAAAAATAATCGGTGATCATGGCGTGATAACGCTGACCATTCACGGTAACGTGACGATCGTTATCGTCGACGAAAAAATATGGCCCAATAACGCCGCCGGCATGCAAACCGCACCAAACAGTTATTTTTTGTGGATGAAGTGGTGATTCATGAAGCACATGTGGGTTTTCATCCGACCAATAACGCATATTTTGCTTATTGACAAACCCATTGAGCCAAAAATGAGCTTCGTCACTGAAGATGATTTTGCGACTCCGAATATCTGTAGAAATTTTTTATAATTTGCAGACGTTGCTCGTTAGTGTACTTTACCATGATGAAAATGTTGAGTTTACTGAATAAATTGACAGTGACAGTTTGATGATTAGTGAAAGAGTGCGTTCACAAATTAAATTCAAAGTTGTCAAGTCACTATTGGAAAACCCTATAGTTGTAACTCTGGCAGACGGCAGTGCAATGTTTTTTAATTGTTTTGTAAACTAATTTATAAACAACATTAATTTAACGAATTTAACATATTTATATATGTATTCAAACAAGTATGGCAATGCATTAAACTAAACCGTCATAAAGCAAAGTGTGTCAATATGTTCCACCGATAACAAAAAACCGAATAAAATAGTAAGTTATCAAAGACTGGATATATGAAAGTTTTAGTGGTCACAAAATTTGAACAATCTGAAAGATGTTCCGATTTTATGAAGTTGAATGTTTGGGATCAATTATGTGTCACATATGTACATCTGTGGCTAGTTTAAGAAAGCGTTTAAAAGTGTGCTGTAGAGATCAATGTTTGGCCACTAGAGCCTTTTTCTTTTGTTCTTCCTTAGTTTGCTGTCTGATAGCTAAGTACTTGGTATCATGATGCCTCGATTTAGATAGATTAACATTAAGGTCACAACTGAAATTAACATGTTGATTCCAGAATCCCTGAAGAAAGGAAAGAGTACACATTTTCGAGATGCTAGCATTCTTTAATTGCGTGAGGAAGATACTTTGCCCATGTTTCTACCTGATGTTCTCTGGATTAATCTGCAGGTAGGAAGATTTTCTAAAGTAGGTCTAAGGTGGTTTGCTGTACGGGTAGAGAAATAAGTGCTTATACGCAGATTCAAAGATTTTTCCTAAGAGTAAGAACTCAGGTAGGTGGTGTTTTAGACAGGATTTGTCATAGCTTAAAGGATTTATAATACTTGAATTGATGATCTTTTGCAGAAAATACCCAAGCACTTAGGTATATTGCGTCTTTCATTCTGATTTATGAATCGTTAAGGCGGTCTTTGAGGTTTTCAATTAAAGTTTATATCTAGGTATTTTAGTAAAGTAAAAATCCCCCTTTACCCTTTAGTGGAGTTACGGGAGTTATGGGCCACCACCGCAGACGTTTATCTTCTGGCTTCCTTACTGTACTCGTAAGATAGGATGAGATGAATTTATTCGTATAAGACCAAGAGCCAGCAGCAATTTTTTAGGTTGGGAGGTAACAAAAAAAAAAAAAGCAAAAAAAAAAAAACAGATGAGTTGAAAGGAAATGGCGGCGGCTTTAGTGAGTAATATTGTACTGAGAACTCATTTTTTTCCAAAATTGCGATAATTGATATAACCAGTGAATGCTAATTTAATTGTAAAGTTTTATTATTTTTATCTGATCGCAGAAATGTTAGTCTAAGACGTTTCGAATGTTCTCAGACCGACTTAACGAAGTACTAATCGCTACTTAAGGTAGAAAAGCAATGCCTCATAAAGGATATGAAGGTCTAAGACCATTTGAATGTAGCATATACAGACATTAAAAATTCTTCCCTGATTACAAATTGGTGGGTCCAAGCCCATTTGAATGTGGATTACGCTCTCCCAGATCGTTTTGAAATTCTAAAAAAAATTAGTTTTCGAAATACGTACAACCAATCTTTATACTATCATTTTTCAAATAACTATACAACCAAACAAAATATACACAAAAATATAGGCGAACGACACCCAAACGGGTATTTGTAAGTCAAAGACGATTCGGACCAGCCTAAAAGTTGCAAGCCATAGTTCAAAGGGAACTAGATGCGAAAGCAGGAAGCAGAACAATGTAAAACAAATTAATAAACACTAAGAATTTGTAATCTAGTGCGGTCTTAATATTTCTAAACATTTTTTGTGTACAGGTATATTTTGAGGCTTTATATTGGGTCATAAAAAAAGTCTCCGCGGTTTATCGGTACATTTTTGAAAAAAAAAAAAATTCTTTATTAAAAATCAATTTCAATCAAGTACATATTGGCCATTATTATCTATGACCTTTTGCCATTTTCCGGGTAACTTCATAATTCCATCGGTGTAGAACTTCTGTGGTTTATCAGCGAATAACTTGGCCAAGTGATTTTTAGCGGCTCTTCGGTCGGCCAATTTTTGACCAAACAAATGGTAATCAGAGGGTGTAAGTTCCGGGCTATACGGTGGATGCATCAAAACTTCCCAACCAATCTTTGTCAATTTGTTCCGGGTCATCAAAAATGTGTGTGGCCTAGCATTGTCATGATGGAAGACAACTCCCTTTCTGTTGGCCAATTCTGGTCGCTATTTCTTGAAAGCTTTATTTAAACAGTCGAGTTGTACATAGGAGAGGATCGAATTGACCTTTTCGCCACGTTCTTGCAGATCATAATAGACAAATCCCTTCAAATCCCACCAAGCACTCAACATAAACTTGTTTGCCGTCAATCCAGGCTATGTTTTTGCAGCGTTTTTTCCTTTTTTATAAAAGCATCACATAGCGTATTTCTTCAGATGTTTCACTCATATTACAATCAGTACAGCTGTCTTCACAAATAATGTAGCCGGACATGTTATCTTTCAAACACTTGTTCGTTTTATACAATCAGATTAGTGATTCCAGATAAATGGAGACCAACACCATCTAGTGACAAAACACCGCGGAAACTTTTTATATGACTCAATATTAGTTTTAGAAAATTTTATCATATTTGTGAAAGTAAAACAGAATAATTTACATTTAATGGATAATAAACTAGAAATATCCTCATTGCTTTTGTCTAAGAGCCATGATTTTACTTTCTTGAAAAAGATGGATTTATTTCTTATATGTTGAAAAGCCTATTAGCAGTTGCCGTAAAGAAATTAAAGAATATTTGTAGATTGTAATTTGGTACAATAGCAAGTTTTTAATTGTTGATACTGAGGTTATAGTTAGCGGAGAATCTAATTAATTGATAGCCCGACCTTACAAGAAATATTTTTAGGACTTATAACAATACAAATATTTAACAGGAAAAACTTTAAGACTTTTGAAAGGGAACAAACTACGATCACTACTCTTTTGTTACGAATAAGACGAATAATATGTTTATGAGAAATTTGAAAAGGGTTCAGGTTGTTGTTATGAGTGCCACCCCAAGTGTGCCAAACCAAGAATAAACTAGTCCATAATAAACACATTTTTGAATATCTCGAGAGCAATAGGACTTTAAAAAAGCATAGCTGAAAATATATTATAGTACTTCATCCTCCAGTCAAGCATCACACCAAGATACTCAAACGATGAAATGCTCTCTATACTAAAACATTTACCAGCGCATGTACTTGCTTCAAAAAATTTTTGTGTTCTTTACAAGATTTCCAGGGCATGGTTTATATCAGAAATTACATTAAACGCGGAATGACTTTGGAAAGCACATGCCATATCGTCAGCAAATTCGTTGACTTTGATAACTTTTTCATATGCAGAATATTGCCCAAAATATGGCATGTGCGCTCAGTACTAATTTTTGTGGTATCTGCTAGCTTGCGTACCTTCACTTTCCGGTCAGCCAACACCATTTCATGTATTTTTTTGACATTGTCCTCTGTAACCGCATCGGAGGGCCTGCCGCTGCGGACTTGATCGGTAGTGGAGTTGTGGAGCATTAGCCGAATAATATATATCCAACTTTTCTTTTGTTTCCTTCATTTTGCCTTCCAAAAAATAATGTTTTATGAGAGAACGAAAATCGTTTTTGTCTACACTCAACATGATGCCAAACACTCCAAAAACAATCAGCTGTCAAAACAAAACTAAAGACAGTATCGCACTTTCTGTCCAAATATAAACGGACTTCAAGGCACTAAAATCTTTCTTGAATAAGAAGCGCATTCTGGCGGTCAAGGTCAAGGTCACTCCACCTAGTATGTTACATCCTTTAGTTAAAAAAAAAACTAGTGACGGATGTATTAAATCAATTTAAAAAATTTATAACTTAAGATTGTACGCTATACAATTACTTTTATTAAGTTGTTTATTTCATTAAAGTCAAACCTAAATAGCCACTTTTGAATTTCTCTGAAAAGATTTTTTTTATGCTTCGAAGTTCGAAAAGTGACCTGTTAAAAAGTCCGGGTGCTATTGGGTCTATATCTATATAGTCTATCATGCGGTTTGCTAAGAGATGGGGTAACTTGTATTATTCCATTGCTATTATTCCATTGGAACATGCGTTGGGAAGCTACTGTCATTGTACGTCATTTCAGTATATGTCATTCATTTGAAGCGTAAACAACAATAATTTTTTTTCTCTCAAATATGTCGAACTATGTGCCTGAAAAAGTGTTTTTGCGGTGATTTTGGCTTGGAAGACGATGAATGTCCTGGGCAGCCAAAAAAGTTTGCAGATGAGGAACTGGAAGCATTACTCTATGAGGATTGTTGCCAAACATGATAAAAGCTCGCAGAATCTTTGGGTGTCACTCATGCAGCCATTTCAAAACGTTTAAAAGCAGATGGACATATTCAAAAGCAAGGAAATTGGGTTCCACATGAACTCAAGCCGAAAGACGTCGAAATGCGGTTTTGCAAGTCCGAAATGCTGCCGGAACGCCACAAAAGCAAGTCATTTTTGCATCGGATTGTTACTACTGATGAAAAATGTTTCCATTACGATAACTCCAAGTGCAAAAAATCATATGTGAAACCCGGCCAACCAGCCAAATCAACGGCAAAGCCGAATATCCATGGCGTGAAGGTAATGCTCTGTATTTGGTGGGATCAGATTGGTGTGCTGTATTATGAGTTGTTAAAACCGGGTGAAACCATCAATAGACAACGCTACCGAACACAATTAATCCGTTTGAAGAGAGCAGTAGCCGAAAAACGCTCGGAATATGCGACCAGACACGAGGCAATAATTTTCCATCATGACAAAAATCTGCCCTACGTTGCTATTCCGGTTAAGAACTATTTGGAAAACAGTGGATGGGAAGGCTTACCCCACTCGCTTTATAGCCCAGACCTTGCCCCTTCTGACTACCATTTGTTCCGGTCGATGCAGAACGCCCTCACTGAAATACGGTTCACATCAGAGCAGAATATCAAAAATTGGCTTGATTCATTCTTGGCTGCCAAGCCGGTGCAGTTCTTTTGGAATGGGATCCAAAAATTGCCAAAAAGATAGAAAAAAGTCATAGCTTCAGATGGGCAATACTTTGAATAATACTATTGTACATGTTTTTCTTAAATAAACGTTCAAATTTTGAAAAAAAAAACCGCACGAATTAAATTACATACCCAATACTAAAGTGTAAAAATAAAAAAAGCGATAAGTATTGTGATGTGGAATATTAGCAAGACATCGTTCTGCGATGCGAAGTCCGTAAATTTTGATTTAATAAGTTTCCACTTCTTAAGTAAAATATAAAATAGACTTTGTAAAAATAAAGATGTTTTAACGGAAGTATCTTTGATTTGATGGACAAACAAAATCGTAGTATATGTTTCTGAGATACGGTTAGCGGTTGTAAACTATTACTGTTAGTACCACCCCAACATACGAGCCCATATTGCAACTTAGTATGTACCAAACTATAATAAATTGTTTCCAAATGTTTCTGGGAGCATAGGTTCTTTAGGTGATACATAATATATGTTGCTTTTAGAAGATATTTTTTAAGTAAGAAAGTGTGTTTACTCTAGTTCATATTGTTGTCAATAGTTAAACCCAGATATTTTAAAGCATTAACATTTTCAATAGAAAAACATTTTGAAGAACAGGTTAGGCTTTTCGAATTTGAGTTTATGTTATTTGACCGTTATTGGCAACCTAATTACTTATACTAAAATACATTTTGTTACAATCAAAATTATGAAAGATACATTTAGGAGAGTACCTGTCTAGTGATAATAAATTAAAAAAACATGATTTTAGTTTTATCACTAATAACGAGCTTGTGCATACCGAACCAATGTCTTAGTATTTCTAAATCATGGTTAATATTAGCAATCAAATCCTGTACAGACACATTTGAATATACGCACCCAATATCATCTGCAAAACCAGTTTGATTACACTTTAATTGTTGGTTAAAGATAGAATTAATAATGATTATAAATAACAGAGGACCAAGAACGAAGCCCTGTGGAATTCCGATCCGAACATGCCAAATTTCACTGAAAGAATTTCCAATCTTAACCATTTGTTTCCTATCTTTGAGTTATGGAGTAAATCAATTAAGAATAATGAGACCAAACTTTTCCAATTTAACGATCGTGGTCAAAAGTATCAAAAGCTTTTGTGATATCTATATCACAGCAGGGAAGTTGGCGAGCTTTTTCCTTTTATGGGGCGATACCATTGAACTTTCAAAGCACAAAAATTACAACAAAATCGTACCAAACAGTATTTGAAACAGCTTTTCCGCAATGTCAGGATATTTTTGGTCCCCTAAAATGGGCATATGAGTAGGATAATGCTCCCATCCATAGAGCCCGAATTATAAAAAACTGGGTCCACACTCAAAATGTGGATCTGATGACATCCCCAGACTTAAACATTATGGAAAATATTTGGGGATGGCTGACACGAAAAGTGAACGAAGGAGGCAGGCAGTTCGAGGCCAAAAATCAGCTGATCACGGCCATCGTGATCACGTAGCTTGGGGTGAAATTTCCCTGAACTACTTAAAATCTTTATACGATTCCATGTCAAATAGAATTTTGGAATTAGTTTTAAATAAAAGAGGAATTACTCATTATCAAAAAAAATAGATGCATTTTTTTTTTTATATTTTTTATTCAGTAAAAGCAGAATTTCACTAGTGTCCCTATTCTATTGACCCACTTTTTGGGGTAATTTGTTTGGTTCGTTAAAATGAGTAAGTGAAAAAGATTCAATGTGAGGGCGATTAAGGAACCTTTCATACGGTATAACACTTTTTATAGTAGAAAAGTAGAAACGAAAGATTTCGTATTAAGTAAAATAATTCCTAAATTGGTTGCCCTTATTCAAATGACCCGCTGTGTATCTATATCAGTGTTATAAATTATTAAATAATAAAAACAAGTCGTTTAACTCTTAACGCATTTTAGATAAATTTTGGCGATTTTTCTTCTAAATTCTTAACTTTAGAAGTGAGAAGAGGAAGTAACACGAGTTATCCATTCTTTATTTTAATTCTACATAACAAATTCACTTTATTGGTTAATTTTGCAGAAAAATTTTAGTAAACCATATTTGCAAAACCCAAGGTCCAAAAACGATTACATGATAATTTGTATAATTTAATGTTGGCATTGAGATGCGAAATTTCAATCCCTTGCTATGAATTATTTTGAACATGATGCGAGATACCATGGAATTACCCAGGATGGCAAACTCGATTGGATATGGATTTTAAATTCGCCTTGCAAACATGAAACGGCAACGAACCGATGAAACGTAGAGTGATATTCAATATCCACTTTGACATCATACATTTGGTAGAGGAACTCAATTTGAGAGCTTAATCCAATCAACTCTTTCGGGCTTTACACAGTCAACATCGCGTTCGTTTTTTATTTTAAAATTTTATTCCGATTAATCCAATGTTTAATTTTTAGAATCCAAAGGCACATGCAATACCATTGAACGTGTCACAAAAGTACAGACCATTTTTCCCTAGTGCAGTTTTTCACAGAATTTGAAAAATACATTGAAAATTGTTCTCTTAAGTACTGAAGCATAGTTAAACATGGCAGATTGAAGTCAGATATATTAAAAATACAATAGTTATAAATAAAAATTAAAAAATATATATTTTTAACATTTTCCGACATATACGTACTTATATTGAACAAAATTTAGTTAAAAAATAGTCAAGACCTACAACTAGTCCTCAACGAGAGGACTACGACTACGACTATTTGGCGGTTTTTTTTAACTTTGAAACGTATTCCTATGTAACTATTTACAAACGAAAAAAAGTAAAACATTAAATTAAAAATTGTTAAAAATGCAATTATTCAAAGTGGAAATTATTTTGTATGCAGGCCAGGGCTCGTCTTTGAAAGACTCTTACAACGCAGCTTCCACGTCATTCCTTTGGTTCAAGTCATCCAATGTTGTTATTTCTGATGAGTAAACAATGTCCTTTGCCCAAGACCAAGTTATCCCAACAAAAAAAAAAGAAAAAGAGATCAAATCTAAGCCCAATGTTCAAGAGCAATTTCACGGTGCCTCATCACTTATAAGGACAAATAGGGTCAAAATAATGGTTTTCCTTATACTTGATCTAAATAACAAGATTTCATGAGTTTCAGCCGATCCCAGTAGGATAAGATGTTTAAGTTATTAGTTTAGGAAAGGTCACGAGGACGGATTATTTTCTCTCAAACAGCTTTGATTCTCACAATTCGATTATGACATGCTTATCGTAATTATCTTCCAGTTTTAAGTGGGACTTTTGTATAACACTGAGGAGCGCTATGGTTATATCTTCTTGAAACTCGATCCTTTTGTTTTGCAAACCTACATTGCCCGTTCTCGGTTTTGCATCCTCAAGTAACATATGATCAATTATTTCGGGCACGAGAAATGGTAACAATTATGGTATCTGTTAAGGGGTTATACACAGTATTTTTGTAATGTGCATACATTTGTATATTTGACTTTATTCCCTGAAAACTTGAACTTGATCCAGTTAGTAAGTAGGTACTTTTCGAGATGTACGTATATTTGTAAGGACGTCTCATACTATGTGTAAACTTTTTCCGAAACTTTAATCGCGTTTTTTCAAAACTATTCTTTCGAAGTCGGTGATCAAAATTTCTAAAAAACAGCTCAACCGATCGGTCTGAAATTTCAACTCAACCTTCTCAGATATATTCCTCAGGTATTAATCGAAGGAATAAGATTCCGTATAATTGTTTCTATTTTTTTTTTAAGAATTTTACTTGGCAATTTTGGTCGAAAATCCGCTTTTTTTTTTTACGAAGCCGTCATTTTGTAAAAAATCAAAATTTCGATTATTTCTTCGATCAGTATCAGCATTATATAAAAGAAATCTTTCGAGTTTTTTGATTTCAGATGAATTAAACGGAAGATATCCTGATCACCGTGGAACACCTTTTTTTGGAGGACCTTCAGGAGATCGTCTACATAAAAAAACGTCTTTTTTCGTCTTTGAAACTGCATATAACCCCTTAAAGAAGTATCGTATACGGTTTAAATATACGATTGAGATATACGGCCCAATAATGTAAAGCTTCATAGCAGTGAATGCAACTTTGTGTGAGGCAGATCGATAAACGACATGGTCTTAATATTATGGTTAATGACGTTGAAACTACCGATGCAGTTACGGATAACATCGCTACTAAATATTTGAATATCATCTTTATCGGTTTGAAAAAAGCGTTCGATGGAGTTCCGAGAGATCTTATATGAATATTCCTAATACCTCTAATGTATCGCTGATTTCTGTACTCGTACACATCTAAAAGAAAATAAAATAAAATAAAGGTTCAAGTTAAAATATCGTGTAGGGCTATTCTCTGAGTAGCGCGCCGATGATACCACTATCCTAAGCAACGATTGAATAGCACTCAGATCCCCGAATCTCCTATACATTAGTAAAGACGATAGAGGATAAAGTTTTATGAATGTGTCGTACAAAGATCGAATACCTGCATTGCCGATTTTCCGAAGCTGCGGAAAAAAAAACTTATCCAATAAGTAATTCCAATGGGATGGGTAAAACGAAGTGAAAATTGTGCCACCTTTTGGTACAAAAAAAAAAAAAATGCTGTTCCAAAAAACTTGCTAAACTGATCTGTCGTTTTTTTTTTTTTTTATAATACCGCGCGCACCAACGGGATATGAATACCCTTTTACTGGCTTTTTCTCCAGGGCGTGGGCGGGTGGTGTAGTAGTTTGAAACTCGGTGTATTAGGTTTCGATATTTTTCCCAGAAGTGGTTGTCAAACTGAACGGGACGAGCTAGTACATCCTCCTCAACCAGTAGGTCTTAGGTATGTGCTAGTTGTTAGTTCGTTACATTTTGCCCAGCCAGTAACCACTATAACATCAGTGTTATGCCTTCATGTCAGAGTTGACGCCGAAGGGATTTTCATATAACTACATACAAATGCTATGAAATCACTTTTTCGCAGAATTGCCTGGCACGGGATTCGAACCCGCGACCCTCTGCTTGAGAAGTCTACGCATATACCACTACACCACGGCCATGTATAATATATGAGAAGTATTAAGGAAAACTGAGAGGAGATTATACTCGTAATGTTACCTATGTTAGCAGGTGTAAGACGATGTAATGGAATGATTGCCCGTATTCATGAAAGTTTCCAAATTAAATAATCGACAGTGGGAAAACTTCGAACTCAACGAATTAAGCGGTATTGCCGTGTTCCAGGATAAACTTGTCCGAAAGGCAATTGAAGTTTAAGTTTGAGGCGAAGTGGTAAGAAGATGCCGATATAAAATAATTTGATCAGTTAGAAGAAAAGTAGGAAAGATATGCAGCATATTCAAACAGTTGTCAACAAATCCGTATAAGAAAAGTTACCAAATATTCAGCCTCGTGCTTAACAGTGGAGCCCTTATATTTTATTTTTTTTATTTTCTATGTCTATGTATATTGTGGACACACAAACTTTATGTAATTCTAATTCTATAAAACACTTACCAAAATTCGTTCAACCGTTTTGGAATTTATTCCGGACAAACAGACAAACAATTGTAAAACTTTTTTTTATCGTAAGTTCCTTACTCGTACATACATACCATATACCTCGTATGACTCAAGTCTAATTTAAGTAAATTTTATTTATTTCCATATAACAAAATAAAAATAAATACAATAAAACTTCCTTCACTGTACCCAATCAAGGGCACAAAAAAAAAAAAATTAAAATAAAAATAAAATAATAATGTAAATTCTCGTATTTAGAATATTGCCAATGTTCCCAGAAACACAAAGTTTTCATATTATAAAATCAAAGACCTGACCTGGAAAATGCTTCCATTCCAGGAATTGTACAGAAACTTTGACAAGATTGAATTTCCACGGAAAACCTTAAGGTGGAAGGACGGATTTTGAAGGTCGATGGGTTTCGGTTTGCCTTTAGTACACCAAACTAATACGATACCAACATTCTTAGAAAATAAGTGCGGAACTATTGATTTTCGAGGAGTAAATTAAATAAGAAAAACCTAACACAATATGATTTTGGCTTTGTTTTGGTCTTATTGAATAGAGTTCACAAATTACGTTATGAGCTGTATTTTTTAATCCTTCACACAACTATTTCTCTTTTTCCTTACACTCAATTCTAATTTAATTTTAACCTGAATTTCCGAGAATATCGACTGCATTATCTATAATAGCTGGTGCATTTGAATTAATCAGCTTTCGCACTAATGCTTCGTGCTAATGTATTCGTATGTGAAAATGTTTGGAGAGCTCAAGCCCATTTTGATATTGGCGAAGTAGGTAATTTATAAAGTGCTAGCATTTCGAGGAAACGGGCATGATGGAATTTCATACGCGTTGGATAAGCGAAATTCTGTTTAAGTAAATATTTTGTAATATGTTATTTTATAAGGAATGGAATTTGATAGCGTGACAAAGAAATGAGGTCAGTAAAGGCTAGGAACAATTCATGGTGAAGCAATAGAAGTATCATAGATTTCGAAAAGTTGGCTATACTCGTACATACTGCATCACTTATGTTTATTTAAATATTATAGTTTAATGTAATCACTCTCAAAAACAAAAAATAAATAAAAAAATATTAACAATAGTTTTACATTTTGACCCGATACTCGATCTTCCGTTCAACCAACTGAAACGTGAGTTTATTCAGTATAGCGCATGAGACGATATGATTTGGTGCCAACGAATTTGCGCCCCTAGAACGCAAACCTGTCCTACTCTAATCGAAAACAAAAGTCAAATGAATACAAACTAGGTTAATGCTGCCAGAAAAACCTATTTTCTATTTCTATGCCATGACGAAAATATTTTTGTTCCACCAAATCTTGCCTTTGAAGAAGAAAAGGACCCTTTGGGCACCGCGGTGTGCTACCGAACAGATAATATATAGTCAGCGATAAGCAAGGTCTCTCAGAAGCATCACGAAGGGAGTATTATTTTTGAGGATACGGCATACCATACGAGTATATATCAAATATGACATAGACCTTACAGAATCACAATGAAACTAAAGAGTTCTCACAGTTCTAGACGATGACCTTCGTCTGCGGAGATGGAAGAAGCATTTCGTTTCTGAGCAGAACTACTTGCATACCACGGAATTAACTCCGATATTCTTAAGAAGGGAAGTTGTCAAGAGAATAGCAATCATTTTCGAGCAAATAAATGATTATCTAAAAGATTCTCTCACCACAAGCAAGCCTGTAAGCATCCTAGCGTAGTAGCACACGACTAGGGGTCTTAAAATCCTATATAACGTATCTCTTAGAACTCTAGATTAGAGAAAACTTGTGCTTATCTGCAAGTGTTCCCTTGTCACACGTTATTTCAAAAACCTTTTGACCCGATAATATTATTCAGATATCAAACAACTGCTCTCATGTAAGCCCGTGAAAGGGGTCTTGATATTTATCCAATTATGTTTGTCAGGAAGAACGTTTGAGGATATCGTGTCGAATGTCGGCCTCGATCTAGTCAAATGTAGTTGGAATGTTAGCGTAGACTAAGGACTTGACGTAGCCCCAGAGAAAATAATCGAGTGGTGTCAAATCAGGGCGGCCAATTGTTGAACGCTTGCCATGAGATGACCCCGTCACCTCCCTCCCTCCATAATTTCCAGCGATGCGTCGGTTGTATGGCATATAGCGCCGTCTTGTTGGAACCACAGCTCGATATATGGATATTGTTGAGCTCTGAATACAGAAAGTCGGATAGTGTATGCACCAATAATGGCAATTTTGCTTATTGACTTCCGCTGAGCCAAAAATAGGTCTTGTCCAAAAATATGATTTTTTGGCCAAAAATTGGATCTCCGGCTAACATTTCAGCGCCCAATTAGCGAATGCACGGCATTGTCTATAGTCGTCGGACTTCAGTTCTTGCCTCTGCAAGAATTTCTTAAAATAAGTAGGGTTGACTCTCTGGCGATGCCCAATTCAGCTGATCGGCGCCGAATTGACATTTCTGGGTCTCTTTGTTACTGGCCGCCAAGGCGGCTCTGTCTGGTTGGTGGCCGAAATTTAGCTAATATTTTTTTTTAAACTTTCGCACGTTCCACAAACGTAAAACCATGCATGATAAAAAACCTTACTGACTATTTTGACAGCTGAACTTCATTGGGAACTTTGGCAGCTACTGAAACATACCAATTGGAAAAACTATCATTGCTATCTGGTTATCTTCTTTGGTTATCTATCAGGTTCTAAAGATAGATAGAATCTATAGTCGGATCTATAACTGACCCTGGCAGAAGGTGGTGTGCTCGCAACATCTGGAATCAAAGTTCTTCACATTTGTAGAAACGAAGGTGGATATACCAATAGGTCCTAAAAAAAGAATAAATAAATAAGCACGCTTGAAGTTTTCTACAGCCCTTACATTAAGTGTGATTTGCTTCCGACGAAAACACACACAGAGACTGTTCTACTTTAGGGTTTTCTAATAACGACTTGACAACTTTTTTTTTAAATAAAAGGCAAACCATTTGAGATATTTCAAAAACTTTATCATTGGCTTGAAGTACAATTAAAACATTTATGAATGGAACTCGACTTTGTTCATACGGTCAACGCGGACACGTGTGCAGCGGTCGATTCGTTGGACCAAATTTTCAACGATTCGGCCACACATTTCGGTCGAAACGGCCACTATTTCGATTTCAATGTTGGCTCTGAGCTCTTCCATCGTCGTCGGCGTGTTGGCATAAATCAATGACTTAACGTAGCCCCACAGAAAATAGTCAAGCGGCGTTAAATCGCACGAACGAGGCGGCCAATCGACTGGCCCATGTCTTGAGATAACACGCTCACCATACTTACTCTTCAATAAATCGATTGTAGCGTGTGCTGTGTGGCTTGTGACACCATCCTGTTGAAACCACATGTCGTCCAAGTCCATATCTTCAAATTCGGGCCAAAAGTAATCGGTGATCATGGCGCGATAACGCTGACCATTCACAGTAACGTAACGATCGTTATCGTCGATGAAATAATATGGCCCAATAACGCCGCCGGCATGCAAACCGCACCAAACAGTTATTTTTTGTGGATGAAGTGGTGATTCATGAAGCACATGTGGGTTTTCACCAGACCAATAACGCAACCCATTGAGCCAAAAATGAGCTTCGTCACTGAAAATGATTTTGCGACTCCGAATATCTGTAGAAAATTTTTATAATCTGCAGACATTGCTCGTTAGTGTTTTTTACCATGATGAAAATGTTGAGTTTACTGAATAAGTTGACAGTGACAGTTTCATGATTAGTGAAAGAGTGCGTTCACAAATTAAATTCAAAGTTGTCAAGTCCCTATTGGAAAACCCTATATATGTATAGCAAAGACACTGATTAAAGCTGTTGCAACATGACATGCCACTATTCATGTTGACCGCAAAGTACTTGTACGCCAATTGCAGCGCAAAAATTAATGTAGAAGCCGAAAACAATGAAGTAGTTAATACAACAGCGAATAAAGTAGTTAGATACACATTGACCGAGGTAATGACCTACGTCTTAACCTTGTCTTTCCATTTCTGTTTAATTAAATGTCTTTGTACTTTCATTCCTGTTCTGATGTTGTTGAGATATGTGACATAAACAGTTTAGACTTTAAATCAGAAACTAACAGGAACAGAATGGAGCAGGAAATATTTACAAACTAAATGACTCACGTCCCCATCTGCACCTGCAGATAACAGCCGACCATCATATCTATGTATTTTATGTACTCAAATCAATCTTCAACATTCTAAGTCTGCTACTGCATACCGATGTAGGAGGCTTTCCGTGTTGGATACAAAACCTTACATTACGAGTATATTCATACAGGAACCATTAGTGTGCAATAAACTCATCTACTTTGAAGTGTTAGAGGTGTTACATCACTATATGAGGAGCGATCGGAGCGATCAGAGCGACTGAGGACTTGTCTTTATATGTCGAACTTACTCTCGCCATCTAAACTTGCGCAATTTTGCAACTTAGATTCATTTATTGTAGACATAAGCTACGAAACGAACGAAGAATGGCACAAATTCGTCGTTGCGTCTGCTTATTTTCCGTACGATTCGTTATTACTACCGAAGGCGGTAGCCAGACTCATTGAATACTGTGATTCCAGGAAGATGAGATTTATCATTTGCTGCGATGTTATTGCTCAGAATACTTTTTGAAGGCGTAGCAAATATAACGTGAAAGGCAATCGTATTCTGGATTTCAAGAAATCGTCTGAGCTCGTTGTTAACAATGTTTGATCTCTCAGTTACGAAAGTAAAACAGCAAGTAATCGACTTAACTTTGTCTAACAGGTATACTTAGGAAATTACCAGCTGTACTTTATTATCGGGGGTCTCCGTGTCAGACAATAAGTACATCGAATTCAGAATCCGATGCCAATTCTCAGCTTTTCAGCCTGAAGAGGAATAAAACCAAATAGATACGATTTAAGGAGGACCTTGAAAAGTCCAACAGTGCTCCTCCCAAATTTCAAGGGAAAACAAAGGCTAAGGGAAGCTTTTCGGAACCTGAACAGTACCTTCACCAAGTTTTGTGAACTGGTATATCCATCTAGAAAACAATCCTGCAGATCGCCTATTCCTTGACCTTCTAAACTGGTCACTTAAGACTAATTTGGAGTAAACTAGAGTCTTTACAGATCAAAGAACAGAGAATATAAGATTTAGAAGAGTGCCTCTTCTAAAGACTTTTGTGAAAAGATCGAAACTGGCAGTGAAACCAATAAGCTGGACACAGTCCTCCCTTCATTAAGAAAATCTGATGGCACATACGAGGTTTGTGCAAAAAGTAAGATAACTTTTAAAATTTCGCGGGCAACGTACATTCGATTATCGATTTTTTTTTTGCTGTGTTGGTATACATGTCCCGAACATATGTTCATAGTTTCAAGTATATAGCTTAGTTTGTTTTTGACATATGGAAAGGTTAGACCTGTTTTGATGTGCTCGGCGGTTTTTAATTAATATAAAAAATGAAGCAAATAATTTGCATTAAATTTTGTATAAAAAATGGAATCAAGTGCTCTAAAACACTTGAAATATTGACAGTGGCATACGGTGAGTCTGTACTAAGTAAAAAAAAATTACAAGTGGTACAAGCTCTTTTAAGATGTCCCAGAAGATGCCACATCAACCAAAAATGATAACGTCGAAGCTGTGAAGAAAATTTCATAGAATATCGTCGAATTACCATAAGAGAAGTTGCTGAGGATGTTGACATATTGGTCGGCTCGTATCATGTAATTTTTTCGGATGTTTTGGGCATGAGACGTGCGTTAGCGAAACTTCTTAATTTTGATTACAAAAGAAGAGAGATTTTTTGCCCAAAAAAAAAAAAAAAAAAAAAAACAAGACAATCATGCCTCAGCCGCCATATTCACCGGATTTGGCCACATACCACTTTTTCACTTTTTCCTGTTCCCAAAACTGCAGAGACCTATGAAAGGACGGAGATTTGCAACGACTGAGGACATAAAAACTGCATCGCTGGCTGAGCTCAGGGCTATACTAAAAAGTGCTTATGATAAGTGCTTCGGGGAGAGAAAAGCGTTGGCACAAGTGTATTCTATTGTAGTGGGAATACTTCAAAGGGATAACATTAATATTAATGATGATGCAATAAATTTTTTTGTTCGCCATAGCTTCAGAAATCTTCAGCTATCAGGATGAAAACCTAAACTGGGACACCCTGTATAGCATACATACCGAAACCCACGCAACAGTGAAAGTAGCCAAGAACTTCAAACCAAGAATATCTAAATCCATTCGGTATGTCAGGTCGTAGAGGCAATTTAGATCAAACCGACGCAACCAACGCAACAAACACATGAATTGTATTGCGAATTAGAGGTTAGCAAATTAAAAGCTTGACGCTCTAAAAAGGTTTCCACCCCGCCAACACTCATCAAACAATATGAAAGAAAAAACTGAGCACATTCCTTATCAATTATGTATGCAAAAGAATTGATCAACAAATACCATTCTTGTGGTCCAAATTCTATTCAATAATTCAATTGTGGCAATTGTTTATGTTTATAACAATTTTGGACACATTTTAAGTAAATTACATAACAGCACTGAAAGCGGTTTTCGTATTTTGCAAATGCATACTACATATTTTATTCGTAGCGGTTTACGGTCTATTTCACTCGATCGAATAAACAAATGTCGCAACCACAATTCGAATTTAGTTATTCCGACATGCAGTTGAATTTGGACGGGAGTTTGAACAAAAGTGCATTTCGAGCGAATAATTATTTATCAATCCAACGAAAAAGCCTCAAAATGACACATCCACCATCCACATCAATATTAATAACGTTGCCACGATTATTTAATTACCGCATTTCAGCATACAAAAGATAAATTAACAGACAATCATTTCCCAATCGATACAAGTATGATAAAAGTCACACTTTCTCACAAAAAAAAGAAGTGGCGTTTAATTTACTCAACTAGTGAAAGCCACGTGCAGCTGCATCAACACCATAAAAAATGCATCTATTCGTTATCACAGAAAACATACAGCATTATGTCGTTAAATATGCCACAGCTATTCATAGCCACAGCCATTTACAGACACAGCACGTCCCAAAGCTTAGAGCTAAGACAGTAACTGAAAGAGATCTCTTTTGAATTTCGTGGTGGCCATTTATCTTCTCGAGGTGACTGCAACGGGCCTGGGAAAACTTTGTCCCAGAAAAATTTTAGTTTATATCATATTATGAGTACGGGTATTTCAAGAATCACGACTTGAACAGGGCTTGTTCAACCGGCATTACAAAGCTAAATAAACCAACCAAACAAACAAAAGATGCTAACGAAGGTCTTTTCGGATACATTCGTAAGTTTGGTTTTGCTTTTTGGTTTTGATTTTACTTTTGCTTTGACGTTTGACTGCCACTCCTTTCATGATCGGGTATCGGTTCAATTCGGTACGGTTTAGATAAATTGATCGCGTGCAGCACCGGTTTCACCTTTGGGTATGGTGCAACTACGAATGCCATGGGAAAATACTTCACCCCATTCACATGCATAGTGAAAACAGAACTCAGGTAACAGGTGAAGCGCGAGAGCCTTGTCATATCATCGTAATAGTGAAGATGATCATCTTTTTATTGTATAATCGTACCCGTCAGTAAAGGCAGTCTTCGGAAACAGAGATCTTAGGCTCGTATTTGAGGTGGTTTGCGGTTCGATTAGTGATTTGAACATGGGTATACGTTAGCTAACCGCCCACAAGCTTGTTTTCTTTTAGTCAAATGAACTTGAGAAATCTTTTGCTTTGCATTCGAAATGAGCAAAGACTAATGGGTTGTGTTTGAAATTCAATTTGTTCCAAAAGACCGTGAGAAAATTTTTGTAAGAAAAAGTAGGAAGCTTAAAAACCACCTCCATATAAATTTGACACAGAAGTTGTGAATGGGTTTCAAGTGACTTAAGAAGAAGAGACAATTTAATTCTATGTGATAAGACACAATTCATAGGACAAAAGTTATCCCAATGTAAAATATGTGTGATTATAAATAGGTAACCGATAATCATTGACCGATTTTAAAGTATTCTAATTCTCTACGAAGTTATACTGCATTCCGTTAGAGACTAAATATTACAAAGCCTTTGAAACTTTGAATCATTTAGCTGGAGATAGTTTTCGATGCTAAATAAGAAACGCCACCATTCCGTCTAATTCCAAGGAAGTCACTCGTCACTCATGTAGTACCAAGTCTCCTAGACCATAGTCAGATCTCATTTATAGAGCAGAGAAATACTTCAGTAATAGGTGTTGCCATGTATTTAAATGCCAATAGCCGAGAGAGGGTCATCGAACTTTACTTTACTACTTGGTGTCAGTGGGTAAGAATGCATGTATTAAGAGCAAATTCTCTGAATGCCGATCCCTGGAACCATCCAGAGCAATATATGTATGTCACTATTCAAACCTAGTGTGTTACAGTCTTCTGTCTCATTATTGCTTCAGCATCCGTGGGGTGGTGATAACTTATGTGCGAAAGGTTGGAACCCATGATGTAAAAAAACTATCAGTGAATATCTCAAGGATTTCAGAATACGCACTTATAAGAGGTCTAAAAAAACGCGTCCATTTCCAACTAAATAACGTTCTCGTAAAATATAAGGCTTAGATAAAATAGATGGACGTGGTGAAAAGGGAACATGAATACCCAAATAAAAGGAAAAGGTAATCTCTCTTATCAATCCTGCACGAAAGGATTGAGGTTGATCAAAAGACCTTAGTAAGTAGCATCAGTTTCCAGTATCTTAATACACATACGAGGGTTGTTTGATAAATACCCGGATTACAAATGACAACGCAACTTTTTAGGTTTTGACAATTAAACCCCCACGAATTCTTTGGCCCGAAAAATACTCCTCCGCGTCGGCGATGACTTCCTTGTTCGATCCGTACTTCTTTCCGGCGAGCGATTTTTGCGAAAAAATCTACCACAAGTTGGGCTCTTTTCCCATGAAAACTTTCGCCTTTATCCCTTCAACCCTTTCTCACTCTGAAAAATTTCTCTTCTAACATCCTGAGAGAGTGATGGGCAGCCATGGGAGCATCAGCAATCGGTACACTATTTCAATATCTTGGAGGCACAACATTAATAGGTAGAACGGATGGTCAAAGTCACCAACCGAGCAGGCGGGCGCTCTGCTGCAAGATCGCGAGGAAGGCGCTATATAGGATCTGTTGTGCGAGGGTCCAGAGCGAAATAGTCGACCCTTGACCCACGTGTTGTTCTGTCTCCCCTAAAAGGTAGTTTCCAGCCTCAAATAGACCCAAGGCATTCCACTCTATCCTTCCAGCTCCTAACTTTTTTCACCCGCCTTTTTTGTTGTGTCCGTTGTCGCTTTGGAGGAACGTACTTACGGAAGGCACCTGTGGATTCTTTCAATCCCGGACTTCTGCCTCTACGCTGCTCGGAGGAGACAACCAATAGGTTCACTCGGAAAGGACAGAGCCAGGCGGACGGCCTGGAACTCTCTATACATATCGCGGACGGTCATATTATTTGGACTACACACCTAGAGCTACATGGGCGGTCTGGAACCCTCTGTGTAAATGAAACCACACAACACATCCATAAACCGGAACGAAATACAAGACAGAAACAAAAAAAAAATTAATAAAAAAAAAAATAAACAAATTGTACAATGAAAAAAATAAAACATAATCATTGTAAAGAGTGGGACGCTATCCGATATTCTCTTTTTTCCCCCCAAAATCTACATGGAAGTCCACCGGGTCCACCTTTCATAAGTCAACATAATTTGAGAAAGGCTTCTTTCTTCTTTCGTCACAAAGGCAAAACACATTTTTCAAAAGTTTAACTTGAGTTCCTAGATCCTGACTTGGTTCCCCTTTCTTAGTCTCAAATGAATAGGAAATGAACATTCTTTGTCACTTCGACTTATTTCAAGGATCAATTTCGAGGAAAGTATGTTTTATGTGAACCCAAGACATTTCAGTGGAAATGTTCACTCAGGCCAAAGGAGATTCGCAAAATTCAAAAAAAAAAAAATTGATATACAGCAGGAAAAATTAAACAGTAAAACAAGAAGGAAAAAGTTAAGTGGAAAGTCAAAGGAAAAGAGGACAGGATCAGAGAACAACAGGGAGAGCTAGGAATACGTGGAAAGAACGATACCAAGCAACAGCTAAGTATTTTGTTGTGAGATTCCGGTAGGCTTTCGCCCACATAGAGAGAAAAAAAAAAACATACTCCCATAAGAAGAAAGGCAAACGGGACACGCGACCCGCTAGAGGAAAAACAATTTCAACCGTTAGGTTAAGACGGAAGATAGCGGCCTACTCTTAAGCGGTTTCCACTCAGATAGTTTTAACTCTATCTTTTTAAGATTCAGCAATTCCTTTTTAGAAAGATTGCGTGGCGCCTACGGAAACATTTGTGTATTTTTATTTTAGGATTTGCTACTGCCGTATATTTTTTTCTCCTTTTTAACTATAAATTCAGCCCCAGCTGAGCTGCCGAAAGTGCAGCACTTAACCCGCGCTGCCTGTTGCAAATTTCTCTTAGATTTTCTTTGTTGACATCTTAATCCGCCATTATCGATCAAACCACCGCCTGTGGGTTGATAGTTTTTTTTGATTCCTGCCGTCAGACCGGGTACAGAATAATATTCGTTTAAATTTAATCCGGGGAAAATAAATAAATAAATAAAATAAAATGCAACACGATCTTTTAAGGTTTGGGAACAAAAAAAAAATAAAAAAAATCGCGTGAGCCAAATCCGAAGAATACGGAAAATGGGGTAGCAATTCGTAGTGCAATTCGACCAATTTGGCTCTGGCACCATTGGCTCGGTGCGTTATCGTGGTGGAAGAGTACTTTTTTCTCCGCCAAATGTGGTCGTTTTTTTTTTTCAAATCGGTGTTGAATCGGTGTTGAATCGGCCCAATAAATTAACGTAGAATGCTCCTGTGATTGTTTTCCCCTTCTATAAATAGACAATGTGGATCACACCTCGCGCGTCCCAAAAAACGGTGGCTATCATCTTTCGGCCGAAGGCACGGTCTTCGCCTTCTTTAGAGCTCGTTCATCAGATAAAACCCGTTATTTCGATTGTTCTTTGGTCTCTGGTATGTACCAATAAATCCATGTTTCATAGACGGTCATGAAACGACGCAGAAACTCCTCTTCACAATTGCTCTTATTTTACGGTATGATCAAAGGCGGCACCCATCACGCGGGCAGCTTTCTTATGCCCAAAATCTCGTCCAGGTTATAGCTTACGCGTTCAGTTGAGATGCCTGCTATATCAGCCAACTCGCGAATTTTCACTCGGCTGTCCGCCAATACGAGATCACAGATTCTATCAACGGTTTCCTCTGTTGTAAGCGTTTCTAGGCCACCTGGACGCGGTTTATCACGGCGGTCACGGCGAAACTGTGCGAACCAATGGTAAATGGTTGTACGGGAAAGTGAATCCTCGCAGGTTTTTCTACTCAAAAACAAAAATCGGATCACAGAGCGATACTGCTCTTTTTACTTAGTCGCAAAAAACACTAACACGTTTAGAAATGGGTGTCAACACAAAACTAAGCGTCAGATTGTCACCAAATTTTGACAGGCGGGCTAAAAGAGGTTATACTAAATGCAACTAAATATATTTTGGCTCAGTAGCGCCACCTGTCTTTCAATACTAGTACTCATCAAACCACCCTCGTAACCCAGCCCAAGCCTTTGATACTTAATTTTGACTCTTAGTTTTCTTGCAAGTATCATCCGACTTTAAGAGATGGCTAATACGTAGTGACAATTAGTAATATTTGATAATCTTTTGATATAGCACAATTTGTTTAATCTGATGATGGAGAAAATAATATATATTGACACATTTCGTGGCCTTCTTTAAAAATATTATCCTGCTCTCATACGCCGATAATATTGATGAATTGACGAAACACTGTATATTAGAAACTAAAGAGTTCTGGCATAGAGGGCAGCAGGTTTATGTAGAAAATCATACTTTGCATGTCGTCAAGGATTTTGTCTACCTTGAAATCAGCATTTACACAACAAAAATAACAGAAGGCTGCGCTGTCTAGTTTATTTAGAGTGAATAATCAACAGCATCTTGATAAGAGGTACTCCATTCAAAATGTACATATTGATGAAAAAGTAAAAGAACCAAAGTTATTTCTTAGTTTAAAAAAACATTTATAGGAATGTAAAATATTCAGATTCAGATTTTCGTGGACCCTGAGATAGGTACTGAAAATAGAAAGAAATAAAATCCTCTACAATTTATTTTGTTATCTTAAAAAACGAACGATGGTATTGCTTTCTTTGTTCGTAAATGGTTAGAGCTGTCATTCAAAGAGGTTTAGTGTCTTCCATGAAGTACGAGTAAGAGTATATATCAAGGTAAATGTCCTTGTTGTCCCCCTAAATAAAAGTCGCGACAATCCATGATACAGTGGACTATATCAGGGTCAAATTCGTGTTATAAAAAAAGAAAAACAATTTAATAATCTTATGAATATGTAGAAATAAACTAACCATACCGGTTTCTTTCCTAGTGGGAAATTTAAATATTTTGCATTCGATTTCTTCTCATCAAGGACAATGTTTTTGTTTAAAGTCTCACATTGATCTTATTCCTGCTGTTTTATTTCATTTTATGGATAACAACCTCATCAACGTGGCACCTCAAAGATTTTGTTTGTAAACAAACCAGCATAACTCAAACAACAACATTTTTAATAAGTGAAAACAACATTTTGAATCTTTATTGTTTTAATCTATGTATGACGTGCTTTGGATTTGCATAATTTTCACATATAACTCTGCATGAGGTTAACTACAACACAAGATTAAAGATCATCACCTTTCACTTTGATGTAATCCCAATGGGGCAACTTTGGCGCAAATGATTTTGAATTTGAAAACAAAAACAAAAAATGAAAACATGGTTCGCCCCAAGATAGTATCTACAGTGATGAGTATTTTGATCATGACCTTTTACATTCTGGTGAATTGAATGAATGAATGCTGTTTATTTGAAATTCCACCATAAAAGCAAAATATTTTATTCAACGCATTTGACGGATGTGGCAACATTTTGTTTGCAACATTAAAGTAATGATTTGAGTTTTGAAACTGGCCGAGAATATCGCAGCCGTGGCTGAAGATGTCATAGACGCCCGTCGACATCGATCAGATGATGTGCCACACAATTGGCAATTTCCATTTTTCATTTTTCCTTCGAGGGAAGGTGAAAATCTTCCATTTGACACTATGAGGATCGGAAGCGCTTGCTTATGGTAGTGTGAGATTCTAACGATATTAATGCTTATGTTACCGGAACTAAGTACACCATTTGAAAACCCTGCTCGTGGACCTTGTTAACAAGCACGTTCATCTAAAAACGGTTGCGATGAAAAATACAAAGTGCCCTCACAACTGAAGTTCACAATGTCATAAAAGTTCGTAACAAGTTGCACGCTGGATGAAAGCTTAGGCCCTCAAGTCTTAATTGGCATTTTTTTGTCGCGCTCCCAACCACTCCACTTTTGTGACCCGAAGAGCGAAAAAAATATATTTTCTATCGAAACTGAGCACTGACCAAACCTCTCAGAAGCTGTGGAGCAACCTACGATCCATTGGTATAGAAAAAAAGGCTGTTTTCGATAGCGTTCCGAATACAAACGACCGTGCTTTACTCCAGATAGCCAACTATTTTTTAGCTTTGAATTTGACAATGAAGTCGTTTCAGAAGTTGATGCAGTAAATACGGTTCGTTCTCTTAAGTCCAATGCTATAGGTGAGGATGATGTACCCATTCGCTTTGTGAAAATGATATTACCGCATATTATTATCTCTCGTACACACGTAATCAATTTTTGCATAACGTGCTCTACCTTCCCTGATAGTTGGAAGATAGCGAAAGTCATTTCGGTTTCGAAAAAACCTTAGCCATCTGCAGCTTCTGACTTTCGCCCCATAAGTATATTGCCTTGTTTGTCAAAGGTCTTAGAGAAAATTCTCGCTCGCAAAATTTCAAGCTACCTAAACCAACACTGCTTGCTATCCCCTGTACAGTCTGGTTTTAGAGCACATCATAAAATTCTCGACGATATAAGGGTCAAATATGATGCAGACGAGATAACGGTGCTTTGCTTGGTAGCGATGATCACAAAGTACTATGTCACAAGCTCAGGTTATATTTTGGTTTAAGTGCAAGATCGGTGGGCCTGATAAGATCAGAGTAACTATATAAAAAATCGCTTTAAAAGGTCTGTTGTTGATTGGAAAAAATCACAGCTTAAAATCTTAACGACAGGAGTACCACAGGGATTTATATTAGGACCAATATGTTTCTGTATTTTTATTAATGACCTACCCAAAGTATGCCTGAATGTTAACACTCATATCTACGCTGATGATGCTCAGATATACTTGTCACGACCGATTGGCCTCATGGCAACTCAAATTTGTAGATGCTGTCACAAATCTCGCTTTCAAATTAAATTTTTCTCTCTTTGCCGTTGACCATACAAACTATGTTATTGGACGAATTCTATGCTGGGCTACGTAAACTTCGGTTGTCTTCTAGTTTTACTCCGGTTATTTGTGCAATGTTTTTATAATAAACTGAATTGAATTGATTTGAATCATATCATATATTAAGCAATATTTTTTTATTATAAAATAGTGATATACAATAAAAATGTGACTTTCAAATGAAAGTTCCTGTTTCAGTTTCTGGGGCACTGAAAATCCTCGAATAATGCACGAAGAGCCATTAAATCAATTTAAAGTCACGGTCAGTGTGGATGGTGAGTTCTACAAAGCCATGATCAATGAATTTTTCATTCCCGAATTGGATGAATTGAGACTGGAGGACACGTGATTTCAGCAGGACGGAGCACTACCACTAAAAATATTCTGAGGCAGGCGTTTGCTGGTCGTTTGATATCATATTTTGGCGATTTTCAGTGGCCCGCAAGACCATTCGATTTGATTTAAGGTCATGGATATGCATGTAAATAAACCACAAACTCTGGCAACGTTCAATGAGAACATCCATCAAGAAATGGAGAACCTGTCGCCCGTAGTTCTGAAGAAAACTATGAAAAATATCATAAAAAGAGTAATTAACAATGGCGGTGGCCACTTGAGCGATGTCATTTTCACAACATGATGGAAAAAATACTTGAATGCCCTAATAAACATTTAAAAAAAAAAACACATTAACTTCCTTTTTTATTCTATTTTAAAGATACTCGTATACTCGCAGCTTAGGAAAATAGGGTCATACATTATGGCCCACCTGGTATCACTTTCAACATAAGGTAGCGGTAAATAGGAAGAGTTAAGTGCAAATCATGACCATTTACTAGAAAACAATAAATATTATATTTTAACTCTTACTGCTTCCTTTTCGTTTGTTTAATTTTATTCTGAGAATATCGGGTTGAAAGGCATTTACGGTAGAGTTCTTACCACGGACTTTGAAAAATCAAACTTACTTTTGAGTCTCGAAAAAGTCGTTGCTAAACTTTGTTTTTGAAGTTATCCATTAAAACTGAGATTTTAGCGTTTAACTAGTCCTCCGTGATTGTCACGCCAACTCAGGAAATGGTAGCATTTTTGGAAAAATATTGTATTTCGATGTCTGAACAACATCTATATCAATATCAGCGACCAACTTCATTCATCACACGTAAGTTTATGAAAGACACAGTTTTTTTTTTTTATATAATGACTTGGGGACTTGGGGTGAACATAGCAAACATGCGCAGGCTTAAAAGTAATCACTTTTCTCCGTACGTCTACTTCTGTTAGTACAGACCAGCTGTTTTGGTACTTAGTGAAACACAGGTTAGTCTTTGCCTCCCAGATCACGCTGATCGGAAGCTGCCTGGCTAGGAACTTGCGGCATTATTCTTTTCTCACCACGGTCTTGCCATTTACGTGGGTAGCGATGTAATGTAATCCGTAATCTTCCCTTCTTCTGAAAAGGTGTTCTTCCACGCTGACAAAACCATTGCGTAAGCTAATCCATCCTTCCTACTCTTTAGGATACCTTTCGATCAGATGGAAAATAGCATTTGTCTAGTTCGTCCCTACAAAAGACGAATGTTCTCTCTACTCCTACAGACCCATTGCACTTACGTCCCTTCTTTTCAAAGTCATGGAAACGCTGGTAAACCGTCAGCTCATGAAATATCTCGAAACCCAAAAACTTCTCAATGACCGGCAGTATTGTTTTTCGTAGCAACAGGAGCACTGGTGGTTTGATGGCATGCCCCAACGTCAAGTGAAACAAAAGTATACATCAATCTGGCGATAGTTGCACTTGGTAAAGGATTGGGATCGACGATTCTCCCCTTCAATGGATTAGAAACTACCTTTCGGAACGCTCAATTTAATGATCTCTTCTCTGCCACTTCTGCTGCCGATAGTACTCTCAGCTTTTTATATTCGTATCCGAGCAAACGTCCATGCTCTTCGGGTGGAGAACGGGAACGCCAGAGTATGTTAACCTCATTAAATTCCGAATTTTACAGTGTAACCAATTGGGGAACTATCAACAAGGTGGAATTTAATGCTTCCATAACACAATGCTGTTTGCTGTCGTTAAAGCTAAGTTTAAATCGCCAGCCTTTATAGCGTTTGCATCGTCGAAACCAAAAAAAAACTTTCAATTTTAGGTATTTGTGTCAATGACAACTTACGTTGGAATGATCACATATTCGATGTCGCCAAAAATGCTGCAAAATGTCGAGGTTTCTTCAAACGATGTCAGAAGAACTTTTCCCCTTCCCACCCAAAATTGGAGTACAATGCATAAGATAGGATTCAAAACCGTGCAGTAAAACTCATAGGGGATGCTAACATCACTCAAACAATGGACACCGTGTCTCACCTGGTTCCAAGATATTTCCACCCTTCAAACCTGCAACCTGCACGTCCTTAGAATGAAATACGAGTACCCATGCCAGAATCTACTTGGAGCTAAACGACATAAGATATTGAAATTATAGAGGGAAGCTTCAACCAAAGATGAGAAAGACAATTTCTATGGTCAATTAGATGATAACTTTTACAGACTTCGGGTCGTGTGCCGCTAATATAGGACCTCTTAAAAAATCAATGAATGTGCGATCGAAAAGCTCTGGTGGTCGTAGTTGTCCGACATCAAACTTTTTCATTTTCTTGTCTTTGAGGCGTTTGTGATATCCATAACCGTACCCTGGCTGTAATAGGATAGTGGCTCTAGTCAGTGTTCGTCCTACGGAAAGTTCGGACATCAAATATGTTGGATTGTGTATTGTGAATATTGAGCATAGGAAAACGCCTACGGGGTACGAAAAAGTTTCAGCCCCGAGAAGTTGTTAGCCTAAATCCGCTTTCGGAAATGTTATCGTGCAGACTATTGTTTCCAATGTTACTACAAAAAATGCTTTGTCTTCTTAGCTTTGCTTTAGAATTTACCAAAACAGTTTAAACATTATATTTAGGGCACTGATCGTACGTTTTATGCAGGAGCTTGTAAAAACTGTGTCGTTACGTTTTTATTTTGTGAGATCATGCGGGCATATTTGGCTGATTTCGGAAAATTTAGCATTTGTTACTATGAATTGCCATTCGGTGCTCGTTCACAAGTCTAAAACTTAAGTTCCACAGAACGCTAGCCTAAAGAGTCGCTATAACCGTATGAGCCAAATCATAAATAAATAAATAAAGAATGGAAAGTGATTTTTGTCCTAAAAATTGAAATGTTATTGTTTCAGATCCCACAGAAATAGCAAACTCTGTCTTCAACTCCTGTGGCAGCGATAGTATTTTCAATGTTATGCTTAAAAACATTTCCTTCAATATTGTAAATATTTTGGAACATCTTTTCAATTTGAGTATCCTGTCCGGATATTTTTCCTGAAAATTTAAAATGTGCTATTGTTATTGCTCTCTTTAAAAAAAAAGGAGCAAATATAATAAAATGAATTATACACCAATTTCACAGTTGTCTTCTATCACTAAGATTTTTGAGAAATGCGTAAAGAAAATAGTTTTATTATAAAGTATCTGAACAAAATAAAGTTGTTCAGTCCGATGTTATTTGCGTTTAGAGCTGGCCTATCTACTGAAGACGCCCTTTCAGATTTTTGTTGACATAACAAAAGCGTTTGATATGGTTAATCATAATATTATTTTAAACAAACTATACAATGTAGGCTTTCGTGGTTCGATACATAGTTGGTGTATGCCCTATCTAAAAGACATAAAACAAAAAGTGAAAATTGAAGCTAGTCTAAGTTACTTTATGATTATCAACCTTGGTGTCCCTCAAGGCTCGGTCCTTGGACCTATATTATTTCTTATATATGTGAACTCCTTGTTAACCCTTGTTAACCCAGTCAGGGCTTTTGCAAATGACCTTGGGATCGCATACGATTCCGCCAATCTCTTAAATTCAGTGGCTGGTATAAACAACGATGTTGAATTACTAAGACTTTGGTTTACGGATCATAAGCTACTAATAAGCGATAAGACAAAACTTACGTTTTTCAGTCTTACCAAGTAGGAGTCTCTAGATATCGAGGTCATATTTCATGCTTCTAAATGTGCAAGGCTTAACATGTTTCTTTCCTATGCTCTAAAGTATCTTTTGACGCGAATGTTATCTGCCAGGACAGTTGCTTTAAAATGAAAGCCATTTCAAATATTTAGGTGTTATTATTGACCGAAATCTGAATTGGTCTAATCATATTTTAAGTTTAAAGCAATATCCGTTATCTACAATTCGATCCTTTTACCGTCTAAAGAAGTTTTGTCCTTTTAATACTCTTAAAACAATTTATTATGGGACATTTCGTTCAAAATTGCAGAACGGTATATGCTGTTGGGGAAGTGCTTGCCTGAGTAAAATTCATCCATTGTTCGTTCTACAGAAGTGTGTTATACGGAAGATCTGTGGTTCTTCTCGTCTGGCCCATTCCATGGACTTATTTATACGCATGCGAATTCTACCAGTCAGACATCTGTTCTAAAAAAATATTTTTCATCCGAGGTGATTATATGCAGAGTCCGATATCTGACGCTTACAGCTTGAGGAGCCATCAACAATCTCTTGTTGCTATTTCTGCTTTTTGTTCGACCTGCTATTGATTCGATTCATATTCGATTCTATTCTGCAAATTATTTAACAGTCTCCCTGTAGATACTCGATTCGTTGGTAATCTTTGTTCTTTCATGAAAAAAGTTTAAAAATGGCTTTTTAGCTTCAATCAGAACGAAATAGAAATTTTGCTACACTACATTGAGTAATAGCTCTTAATAAACTTGTAGCAGAAGCCCATATATTAACAAGTGAGTTTTCGTTTTCTGCACCGACCGTATAAGAACCATTTGACTTGATTTTCGTGACATCTACAAAGATTTCGACAGTGCGAATCGAGAGGTGTTCTTGCTGTTACGTTGACGACATCTGCCCGCTTCTGAATACGATTTTTAGCCTTCACCGGATGATTAAGCTTGCCTTCACAAGCAAGGACATATACCTTTGAGCATTTTCGTCTTACTTAATATTGACGAACAACAGGTCTAGGATACATATTTCTGGGCGGTGGTAGCACCAGCAGCAAAATTTAGAAGGGGGAGGGAATGTTAAAATACTTGTGGAGGAGAAGGTGATACAACAATAAACTATGCTGCGATGTCGACTTAACCAAATTCATCGGTTGACTCTAATCGGCTATAGATGAGAGTAAATACTAACATTTTAGCCCGGAGACTCTTCGGAAAATGAGTTAGAGAAGATTTTGCTTGGATGAAGTTCTCAAAGGAAAAATAATCTCAACCAATTGTACCTAGTCCTGCCACAAATTCTATTACACAATTTCCAGCGCTTATCTTTCAAAACTTCTTGCGGGAATAGAGGCGTTAAATTTTCTTTAGAACACATGCACTGATCAGTGATGAATACTAGTCAGTTTGATTGCAGTTTACAAACTATTAACATGGATTGGGGCGTTAAAGAGAATCGAGTCGTATTAGTGTTGCATAAGTGCGGAAAGAGTGTTGGCCGAGTTTTTGAGTTGCTAAAACTACTCGGAATATCGCGTGAACGAATTCGGAGAAATCCTCTTAGGAAACAGAAGATCATGTCCAAGGTATTGGATATATAAACCAGATCCATGTCTAGGCTGATTCGGGATGATCTGCATTTAAAAGCCCATTGTCGGTCCACGGGTCATTTTCTAACTCCTCTACTAAAAAAAATTAGACTGGAAAGGTGCAAGCGACTTTTGCAGCGGCAGGTGGGCTATGGCCATGAAAACATTCTGTCTATGGATGGAAGAAGTTTTCAACAAAGAAAATAACAAAGTTTATACCACTTCATCTAAGGAAGCGGAAAAAGTTGTTCCAAGAGTTCAAAGTGGACATCATCCCGCTTCGTAATGATTAAGTGAGTGGTCTCTCCATTTCTGTGAAAAAGGCGTAAAAATTGGTGCAAAGGCTTACCAATAAGATGTGCTAGTGCGTGCTGTGAAAGGTTTGACCAATACCATTTTCAATAGATACAGATGGATCTTTCAACGGGACTCCGCTCCAACGTACAAAGCCAAAACCATCCAGGAATGGATCAGAGTCAATATTCCTGGTTTTAGGGCAGCAGAAGATTGGCGAGCAGAGAGTCCAGATTTGAATCCACTGGATTATGGTTTCTGGTCAGAATTGGAGAACATGGCCTGGAAGACTCCCCACAGAAATTTGGAAAGCCTTACAACAGCATTAACCAGAGCAGCGTCCATGATCTCAATAGAAACCGTACGTGCCGCTATAGCCCAAAGGCCACACGTTTAGAAGCTTGTGTTAAAGCAATAGGTATCGTTTCGAGTGAATCCAATTTTTTTAAATAATTAATATAAAGAATATGTTTACTAGTTTTTTTTTTTAACGTTTTATATTTGGGACAGAACTTATGGCAGGACTAGGTACATTGCGAGTGCGTTCTAACATTACTCGGATAAATTTTGATTTTGTTTTCATTCACTTGCAATTTCTTTTTTCTAAAATCAAAACAAAATCAGAACAAAATCGATTAATATGCCAACGGGTATGGCCACCACAATTTTCGCAGTGGAAACAATATGTATAAACACACATTTATCTACACCCAACTACAAGCGATTAAGCAATAAATCGCCTACAAACCGTGTTTAATTATTAACAGCATTCCTATAAGCATTAACAACCGGCATTTCACCATGACCAAGACTAATCCGTCATTTCCTTCTCATCTTACTAAACCAATCAAACTGCTCCGCATCCACTTTGCCATTTCATCAGAATCATTCAATCTCAATACCAGAATCTGAGGTCTTAAGTGAACACAATTACTCCTCTGATTCCATTGGATGATTTTGAAATGATTGAGTGTGCCCAAGAATTGCACTTAAAAGGGACAAGAGAGCCAAAGTGCAGAGTAATATAGAAATTCATCTCATCGGTTAAGCCGACAGATGTAATGCAAGCGGCTTAAAACTTCCCAAGAATCTGGACGATTGACATAAATAATGCTCTCAAGTACTCGTATATATTGCCCGTAACATCATACCAGTCGAAATCAGGAGATGAAGACGAAGAGCCCAAGGGTAAAGTAGGATTTGATTTCAATTTACTTCACAATTTTTCACTTTGCCATTTAGCTCCAGCTATAGCTACAGAATCAGCAGCATCCCTGCTGGAGCATTGAATGAGTGCGCATTATTTAAGCGTTTCGTTGCTGGTACGTGTATCATGTTGAACGGGCAGTTGCAGACGTTATTGTGTTGATTGTGTCTGGTGTTGATATTTAACCAGAACCGGGCATAGAAACGAGTACTCTTAAAGTCTTGAAGTTAAGGTGGTGAGATTTTGAAATTCTAATTGAATATGATTTGGTTCACACGAGGCGACAAACGATGACTATGACGACAAGGAAAACGACGATGACGAGTGAAGCAGTTTCTGGAGGTGTGGCATTTAAGAAGGTATATACCATATGTATGTATGTACATACAAGGTTCAATTGCACAGCAGCTGTCTTAAAGTGGATTTAGCTTAAGGGCATATGTTGCATGATTGGGTGTAGATATTTAAGAGCATAGAAGCAATCGGAAATCGAAATGACGGATTGGCGAAGGTGTGGTATATAATTTGGATAACGTTTCTCTCGCAACGGGGTTTCCAAGTTAATTCTGAGTAAGATCCTCAGATATTGAAGAGTAATCTTCTGGAAGCAAAATGTTGTTGTGTAGATTCAATTATCAACGAGGCAATTAAAGTCTTTTTGACGAGTATATATTCTATGAAAAAAAAAAGAAAAACCGATGTTTTATCTACAGCCTTTAGCCAAGAACAGTGAATATATTTATTATGATCGCCTACCTGTTGACACTTAAGGCGTAGCAGTACAACACATACAACTTGCTGGGTGTTGAGATCGCACAAGCATCTCCAACAAAGTAAAGGCCAGGTGCAGAAAGTTTGAATAGCTTTGTTACGGCTCTAGACTGTGGGATTAAAAAAGGAGCACCAAACCTAATGTTAAATTACCAGAAGAAATGGAAATGTATTAGTTTAGTCAGATACAACACGGACACCAAGTCATCATTCACTTTACACAAAATATTTTCTAGCAGGTTTGTGCAAACTATTTTCTCTATGCTTTTCAGCAGAAAAGAAGGCAGATTGATATATCTTAAGCTCTTAGCGAATAATAGCTGTTCTTTACATCGTGACCACAACCTATGACAAATGCAAACAACGGTGTGTTGTATCGTTTAGATAAGTTTCCGTGTCAGTCATAGGTGATATTTAAGAAATGTGTTTGGAATATGAGGCTGAGAGTCACTACTCTCGACTGAGTGTAGGCGCCATTAAATTTTCTCATAGTTCCATGTCTGGTTGATTTGGTCGTTTTCAACACTAGGTCCAACGTTGAACCATTTATAGTATTTTTGATTGGAACTACTAGTCTAAGGTAGCCTCGGTTAGGGCTTTCCTTGGCATTTGAATGAATCTTTTCGACGTCACTTGGGAGTTAGCAGCTTTTCTGCTGTTATTTATCAGAAAAGACCATCTTAACGGGTCACTACGCTTATACAAAGCACATAACATAAGTCACAAAGCTTCAACAGCAACGCTTGCTGTAATGACGACATCGTGAAGCATTATCTCTACGAGTGTCCAACCTACGCTCGTTATGAAGCTGCTGTTGAGCTCGTAGGTTGAGTGCTGGTACCGCGGGCACATTATAGCTGAAGCTTTTACTCATCTTTCTTCAAGAAATTGGGACATTCCAATAAAAGGAATTCTGCTTCAACAGAAAAAAAAGACATGAGTTTCTCCATAAAACAACAGCACAACACGTCAACTTAAAACACTAGGTGGAGCTACCGTTCAATTTTTCTTTAAAGTTTTCTTTACTTCTTGTCATGCTCTGAGTAAATTTAAATGGAGTTTTCTGACGCAGTGAAAGCTGTGATGCAATCGAGGAGCGTTAAAAAAAATTCAAGTCATTGGCATACAAAAAAAAGAAAAAAACGGCTCAACATTCTATAGTCGAGTTTAATGTCGGAAGATGGAAGTGAAAAGATTTCCAACGATAATTTCAAAATTTCTTAGGAAAGTTCTAAAAATGAATTCAAAATTACTACTATGGAAGAAGTAAAATCGGTTCATCCTGTCCAATATGGCTCATATATTGCAAATGGATATCTTAGAAATAATATAGGGTTTTCCAATAGGGACTTGACAACTTTGAATTTAATTTGTGAACGCACTCTTTCACTAATCATCAAACTGTCATTGTCAATTTATTCAGTAAACTCAACATTTTCATCATGGTAAAGTACACTAACGAGCAACGTCTGCAAATTATAAAAATGTTCTACAGATATTCGGAGTCGCAAAATCATCTTCAGTGACAAAACTCATTTTTGGCTCAATGGGTTCGTCAATAAGCAAAATATGCGTTATTGGTCGGGTGAAAAGTCACATGTGCTTCATGTCAATTCATCCACAAAAAATAACTGTTTGGTGCGGTTTGCATGCCGGCGGCGTTATTCAGCCATATTTTTTCGTCGACGATAACGATCGTCACGTTACTGTGAATGATCAGAGTTATTGCGCCATGATCACCGATTATTTTTGGCCCGAATTGCAAGATATGGACATGGACGACATGTGGTTTCAACAGGACAAGCCACACAGTACACGCTACAATCGATTTATTGAAGAGTAAGTATGGTGAGCGTGTTATCTCAAGACATGGGCCAGTCGATTGGCCGCTTCGTTAGTGCGATTTAACTCCGCTTGACTATTTTCTGTGGAGCTACGTTAAGTCATTGTCTTATCCCAACACGCCGACGACGTTCGAAGAGCTCAGAGCCAACATTGAACGCGAAATAGCGGCCGAAATGTGTGGCCGAGTCGTTGAAAATTGGATCCAACGAATCGACCGCTGAAAACTTGCCCGTGGTTGCCATATAAACGAAGTCGAGTTCCATTCATAAATATTTTGATTGTACTTCAAGCCAATAATAAAGTTTTTGAAATATCTCAAATGGTTTACCTTTTAATTAAAAAAAAGAAGTTGTAAAGTCGTTATTAGAAAACCCTATATTAAAACTGTAAACAGGCTAATCAACGGTCAACAAATAGGACTTTTTTTTCGGTAATAACTTTTGCCTAAATATAGTACACCCTTGACATGAAGTCAAGTCACATGACACATTTTCTACAAAAATACAGCACTTCAGTGCGAAAAAACGACCGTCAAGTACTCCAAATTGACAAACTTTAACTGTTACAAGGCTAACTCATCTCCTATCATGCAATACAGTCCAAAGTTAACATTTTTGTCTTGTTAAGCCATTTACGTTCCCCTAATTTTAATGAAATCTTCATCTTATTTTCGGCATACAAAATAAATTATTGTGTGGTAAATAATTTATACAAGTGTCCGCAATCAATTGAATACTAAGAATTCCACATTAATACCGTCAATTTGCGTGAATTGAAGTCAAAGCGCTTTCACTTGTCGACCTTCTTCATTTGAATACAATCACTTTAACACTTTGTGCCGATTGGCACAATGCCTGAGTTATCTTGAAGTAGCGAAAGTGAATCTAATGATTGTTATTTTTTTTCATTTCATTTTAGTCTTTTTATTTTGGCATATGCTATAGTTCCCAAACAACAATGTCGGCAATAAAAGAAAAATGATAAACTACTGGTCGGCACGTCAAAGAAGTTAACAGAGTGTGCCTCATTAACATGAGCTTAAATAACGACGCTAAAATTGAACTGAAACAGAATCATATAGCACCCTATGGAAAGTAGTGAAAACTAAGGCTTGTAAAACACATCTGAATGAACGAAAAACATCTCTTTTTGATCTGCTTACCTAAAAGATACTTTTCAGATGGTTAGGCAGGGCCCTATAGTCGGAACAGCACTGGGCTTATACATATTATATGTAGAGCTACGCTGTCATATCTATTTGAAATCTCTAGTTTATACGAGTTTTCAGAATAAAGTCAGACATTCTGAAAATGAAATGGAAGTCTATTGGATATGTAGTTGTTGCTTTCCAACTATTAAACCACTGAAACTGGATATGCGTAACCTCGTTCATTAAATACAGGTTTGCTGTACTTTACAGGCGGTGGCGACCTCTGAAAGGGCTTGTGATAACGAAGATAAACCAGCTACGATCATGAAATACGAGGTAATAATGCCTGCGCGTTTTCTTGTTGGGAATTCTGCAACGAATAAGTCACCTGTACACCCTGTTCAATATGTTTGTGAAATGTCCACAAATTTGGTCTGCCGCGTTGCGTGATAAACTTGAAATGAAGGAGTTTAGCGCTCCAAGGACTTGTTGCTTTCTCGGAGATATTGTAGTTATTGGTTGTGCGAATAAGCTGAATTCACACCAGGTTAAAAGTGATGCAACTGTGTTCGAGACGCTTAACTATCTTCTCCGAATGTTTTGTGTACAAATATACATTGTACATATTCTACCTTGATAACCACAAAATAAAGAATCGACAAACCCTTGCTGGGTTTTTTGTTGCCGTCATGCGTCTAAATGTCTTCAGATGCCATCAAAATTCGAATTCGTGGTAACTATAAATAAGAAAGTAAAAACTAACTTACCCGGCAACATCAGCTGAAACCTGGACAATGTGAATGAAGTGAAGATAACCATATCTATGTTAAGCTTAAGTTCAACAAACCTGCTGGAGCGGATAGTCTGACAGCAGTCAATAACTTGGCAAGGAGCATACATTAACTCATCTGTAAAATATGTTCGGATGAAAGCATTCCTGAACGAAACCTTAGCATCGTTTGTCCGATTCTCTAGAAAGGAAATACTCAGAACGCCTTCAAGATCCTTTTTGTCGTATTGTGTGAAAGCGTACAGCTGTTCGTCAAAAATTTGATTGGTCTAAATGAGTGTGTCTTCCAGCCAGGAAAGTCCACCACCGACCCAATATTCACACTACGGCAGATCCTGAAAAAACCCCATGAGCTTAAGGGCACGTACGACAGCATCTATACAGACGAGCTGTACAGAGCAATGGCTTGTTTTAGCATCCCTGCCAAACTGAGCGTTTATGCAGGATGACGATAGCGAATGCACGCTGCTCCATCAAGTGCTGAAAGAAAAGTACAAAATTATTTCGCCAACACAAGAGCCACAATCTTTCAATTACTCAATTACCAATGATATTGACATAATCGGAAGCGGCGAAGAAGGGTTTAACGGTCAATAAGGACTAGACCAAGTGTATGCTGTCAATAAGAAGGGACACTCAACGCGAACGTCTTGGGCAGAACGTCACCTTCAGCCTTGAGATAGTTAAGGACTTTGTCTACTTAGTCTTCGCTATCAATTTAGATAACGACACCAGAGCTAAGATCAAACTCTTGCCAATTGCTGCTTCTTTGGGTTAAAAAAGCAATTAACTAGCAAAGGAAGAGATATAACAACGAACTGTGCGGGTTTTACAGCGACATCGATTTAGCCAAAAGTGTGAAAGTTCAACGACTGAGATGGCTGGATTATGTAGAGCGGATGGACACCAATGCTACCGTGCAAAAAAAATTTCGAATCCGCCCCAAGGGGACAGCGCAGTAGAGGAAGACTGCGACTCAGGTGGCGCACGCAAGTGGAAGGGAACCTCAATCAATTTAACGTGAGAGACTGGAAGTAGTTAGCTGCCTGGAGACGGTTGTTGGTTGAGGTTCAGGTCCACCCCGAATTGTAGCGCCAGTTTAAGTAAGTTAATAAGAATGGGGTTTTTCTGGATGGTAATATCATTAAGGCAACTGTAGTCTCGCCGCATGAAGGACTTCACTATTCTTTGTCATAATAAGTGGCTCCTTGACGGGCTGCAAATCGAAGTGTTCATCACGCTATGAGTCTTGAAAGATAAGAAATAGGTGGACCAATTGCCTCTAATTAAACAGCATAGTGTAGTAATCGGAGAAAAGTAAGCGGGAGGTTGGTCGTCGGGTAGGGCTAGAGCACATTTCTCTAGGCTTTATTGTGACAAAAGACGGCTGAGGCACTTCTGTTGGAACACTTGTTCATGAGGTGGCGGTAGTGGAGTAAAGGAGCAAGTTTTAAAAATTTGCGCTTAATATTGAGCGGGCGCAGGTGAAAGCGTAAAGTCGAGGTCAAGATCCACGCTAATCATCGTTCTGAATTTATGTTGATGCTGTTAATTTCCCGCATCACATATAACGATGTTGAAATTTTATTGTATGCTTCACAGGAAGAATTGCAATTCAAGTTCCACTGTCGAGATTAAAACAATGCCTAGAAAGTTTACCACCGGTTTATCTATCCCTCAACTAAAGGTGTGGTTGGGTGTTTGTTGCTTGAAGGTTCAAGATGAGATACATTTGTAGCTTTGAATCCATATCGTTGGTGGTATCAACAACAGCTTTTGCAGCTGCTCAGTACTCGAAAGTAATGTCAGACATTTGTTTCAGGCCTCTTCAAGGTAACCAAGCCACCAAAAGATAGCTCATGTTTCGATAAAATGTATGCAGCAAAATAAAAGGCATAATGAAATAATAAAATGGACAAAAAACCGTATGAACACCGAAATAGAAATAAGAATTTAAAAAACTCAATTTTCCCAAACTTTTCTTCTTGTTGCTGTCGTCCTTTTAACTCAGACTTTTTGTCATATTAAAGACAACGTAACTAATGCAAGCTTTTAATCAAGGAATTATGGTGTACAAGGTACATACCTCACACTATGAGACGATTTGTAAGATTACCGATAAAGGACTTTTATGTTGACGTCCAAAATTGAGGACAGCTGCCTTGTTTTAAAGTGAAATTAGCTTAACTTGAGTGCATACAAGGGCTATTTGATGAATACCCGGATTAAAAATGACAACGCAATTGACAATTTATTTTTCAATATAATTCCCTTTCAACTCGATACACTTTTCCCAGCAGTGCTGCAACTTTTTGGCCTGTAAAATACTCCTGGCGGCGATGATTTCGTCGTTCGACCTGCACTTCTTTTCGGCGAGCGATCTTTTAAGGTTTGGCTCGCAGGGAGCCAAAACCGGAGAAAGCGGAGGATAGGGGAGCAATTTGTAGTGCAATTCGACCAATTTGACTGCGGAGGTGTGAGCCGGTGCGTTATCGTGGTGGAACAGCACTTTTTTGTACGCCAAATGTGGTCGATTTTTCACCAAATCGGCGTTAAATCGGCCCAATAAATCGACGTAGTATAGTCCTGTGATTATTTTTCCCTTCTCGAAATAGTCAACGTGGATTACAGCTTGCGTGTCCCAAAGAAGTCGGTTTTCTTAAAGTATATTCTTAAATGATCGCAGTTAAAAATAATAATTGATGGAGAGAGGGCGTTCGACGCAACTATGTCTTTTACTACAATATCGTAGTAAATAAAAAAAAAAAAACAAATTGACAATGCAATCACATTGCATTACATCACATATTTAAATTCCAACCAATATGAGTTAATCCACAATTCTCAACCGGTGCTTTCTCAAGCCGTCTTCAGCCGTCTTGAACAGTCGCATAAGAAAAGGTTAGGAGATTCATTCAGTGAGTAAGTACATGAAACAAATTGTTATTCATCTTTGTATTTCGTTCGAGAGGATCTTGCACCCAACATTAAACAGGGATATGCCATAAGATCGTTAGATAGTATGTTCAATCATTCACCTATTCTCCGTTAATGTATCGATGCATATACCTTACCAAAATATCACCAAGTCGACTTCTGGTAAATCATCAGACCTTAGAGCTGCCATCGGTGACAAGTTTTTGTTCATTGCTTTGAAAAGCGTTCAATCTGGCCTTGAAAGCACGTGCTATCTGTCTGGATTCTTTTTATGTAACTTCCGGATATTGTTACCATCGCCCAATTTTATGAGTTTTTTGAGCTGGGAGACTACATATCTTGTTCTCTCCTTGCGTAGAACTTTCGTGTATTCGCGAACATAATACTATTTATCCCAGTAATACTATAGGGTGGTTCGTCGTAAGATTTGATTTATAATGTTAAATAAAACATATAAATTTGAAAGTAAACTTAAATTTTTTATTATCTGTTAAAAGAACAATTCATGGCATTTACTTTTTGAAAATAATATCATGTAAATGTTGGCCACGACTACGATTGAGGTGGACCATTTGGAAGGTTCATTTTGGGCAAATCTTTCAAGCATAGCGACTGGTATCTCGCGGAAAACACGAGAAATGTTGGCTTCCAAAGCGTCAATCGTAGCTGGCTTATTCCTGAAGACCTGAGACTTTATATAGGGTTTTCTCATAAAAACTTGAAAACTTTTTTTTTTAAATAAAAGGCAAACCATTTGAGATATTTCAAAAACTTTATTATTGGCTTGAAGTACAATCAAAACATTTATGAATGGAACTCGACTTCGTTCATATAGCCACCGCGGGCACGTTTGCAGCGGTCGGTTCGTTAGAACCAATTTTCAACGACTCGGCCACACATTTCGGCCAAAACGGCCGCTATTTCGCGTTCAATGTTGGTTCTGAGCTCTTCCAACGTCGTCGGCGTGTTGGCAAAAACCAATGACTTAACGTAGCTCCACAGAAAATAGTCAAGCGGCGTTAAATCGCACGAATGAGAAGGCCAATCGACCGGCCAATGTCTTGAGATGACACGCTCACCATACTTACTCTTCAATAAATCGTGGCACCATCCTGTTGAAACCACATGTCGTCCAAGCCCATATCTTCCAATTCGGGCCAAAAATAATCGCTGATCATGGCGCGATAACTCTGATTATTCACAGTAACGTGACGATCGTTATCGTCGACGAAAAAATATGGCCCAATAACTCCGCCGGCATGCAAACCGCTTCAAACAGTTATTTTTTGTGGATGAAGTGGTGATTCATGACGCACATGTGAGTTTTCACCCGATCAATAACGCATATTTTGCTTATTGACGAACCCATTAAGCCAAAAATGAGCTTCGTCATTGAAGATGATTTTGCGATGAAATTCATCATCTTGGCGCATCTTCTCCAGAACCCAATCGGAGAACGTAGCTCGTTAGTGTACTTTACCATGATGAAAATGTTGAGCTTACTGAATAAAATGAAAGTGACAGTTTGATGAAAGAAAGAGTGCGTTCACAAGTTAAATTCAAAGTTGTCAAGTCCCTATTTGAAAACCCTATATATTTCCAGAGAAAATGGTTCAAAGGTTAAATGATTTTTCAACAAGTCCATTGTTATACGTCCTGTATGGCTCGCAGCACCGTCTTGTTGAAACCAGAGCTCACCGAGACCATGTGTTTAAATTTCAGGAAGCACATAGTCCGTTAACATGGCGTGATAATGTTTACCATTGACGGAAACATTCTGATTTGCCTCATTTTTGAAGAAATATGGACCAATGATTCCACCAGGTCATAAACCACATCATACCGGTGTTTTTAATGGATGTAATGGTAACCGTTGGTACTTTTCGGGTTGCTCATCAGCCCAAATACGGTAGTTTTGTTTATTAACGTATCCATTGAGCCAGAAATGAGCTTCATCACTGAACAAAATTTCACGATAAAACATCGGATTTTCATTGAGTTTTTCCAGAGCCCATTCACTGAAAATATGACGCAAATTCAAGTCGTCTGGCTTCAATTCTTGCACAAGTTGAGTTTTGTATGCTTTTAGGCCGATATATATGCCAACTTGTCGAATACGCCAAGCCAAGCTGCTGAGAACGACGACGAATCGATTCGTCGTAGTCTTCGCGTACACTCTCAGCTACAGCTGCTATAGTCCCTTCACTACGTGCTGGATGTGGTCTAACCGGTCGAGTATCATCCACTAATGTAAACTGGGACTCAAATGTGTGAATAGTATTGGCAATAGTGGTTTCAGTAGGTCCATTATGCACACCGTAGATTTCTCGAATCGCACGAAAAACATTTCTCACAAAACGCTGATTTTCGTAATACAGCTGAACAATTTAGAGACGCTGTTGTGATGTGAGTCTTTCCATGATGACAGTTTGATAGGAGCCTATTGAAAATCAAACCTTACAATGAATCACCCTATAGTTGCAGCAATGTCATTAAGTTTGAATCCGTTATCTGTGTTGTTTCTTTATCGAATTTCGTGTTGATATCGATCATCCATTTCGGGAATAATCTGAAGACTTTCGTGAGCTCAGTGAGGGCTGATCCATCAATGTTTCTTTTCCAAAGACTTGACTTAATCTTAGAAGTCCCTAGTGAGTTCCAAATATGTATGTCGATGCTAAGGTTTAAATATGTCGATGAAGCCCAGATAAGATGCTGAATTCGTTGTTTTAAATTTTCCGTCTGTGAAGTTTTTCCGATAACGTGTTTATAGGGCTGTTATCTTTGTCTCTTTGTCGGCCCCTACCAGATTTCGATATACATATTAGGCAATCAACAAAGTGATGCAGAGTTTAGGTAAACTTTCAGTTTACACCTAGTCGAGATTAAAGTTTAACATTTTTCAAGAACATCAAAAACGAACAATGACAGCTTGACAATGCAGCTGGCTTGTTGCGTGAGCAAAAACCCTTATAGATTCAGCTTGGCAAAATCTGTTTAGTTGCTAGACAAGTTGAACCACTTGTCCACATTCTTTTGCTCTTTCGATGAGTTTGCATGCAGCTGCTGGTCTGGTAAGTAAATCGGCTTTATAATTTCCTGGAATGTGCTTTTGTTATAGTTCGTATCCGAAAATAGACGGATATTCTTAGTGGATATCACATTTTTCTTAAGCCAAGATTATGCTAGAGTAACCAGAGCAGACTTAAATTAAGTTTATCAGAGAAAACATCTCCACCTACTTAAATCGATTTGTTCTTCAAGAATGGATCTTCCTTTCAAAATGGTCACAAAGGAAGGTTGAACTGGGGTATGCATCAGTTTATGTTTTTTGGGTGGATCCTGTATGTTTGCAGGAAAGAAGCACAACCAGTTGCCTTGCTAGTATAGGGTTTCCCAATAGGGACTTGACAACTTTGAATTTAATTTGTGAACGCACTCTTTCATCAAACTGTCGCTGTCAATTTATTCAGTAAACTCAACATTTTCATTGTGGTAAAGTACACTAACGAGCAACGTCTGCAAATTATAAAAAATTGTCGTAATTCTCGCCCTAATAGACAGGCAATAACAAGTTAAGTGCAAAAATTAGAGTCTACATATTCGTTGTGTGATGTTGAAGTGTCAGTGAAACAACGGGTTGGTCGAAGTGTCGAAAATATTGCTGCCGTTCAGACGTCCGTAAAAAAAATTGGGCATCGCTTAGACCACATTATGGCGTATTTTGCGTGAGGATCTTGGTATACCACCCACACAAGATCAAGCTGACTCAAGAACTGAAGCCGATGGACCATTTGAAGCGACGTACGTTCTCCGATTGGGTTCTGGAGAAGATGCGCCAATATGATGAATTTCAACTCAAAATCATCTTCAGTGACGAAGCTCATTTTGGCCTCAATGGGTTCGTCAATAAGCAAAATATGTGTTATTGGTCTGGTGAAAACCCACATGTGCTTCATGAATCATCACTTTATCCACAAAAAATAACTGTTTGGTGCGGTTTGCTTGCCGGCGGCGTTATTGGGCCATATTTTTTCGTCAACTATAAAGATCGTCACGTTATTGCGAATGGTCAGCGTTATCGCGCCATGATCACCGATTACTTTTGGCCCGAATTGGAAGATATGGACTTGGACGACGTGTGGTTTCAACAGGATGGTGCCACAAGCCACACAGCACACGCTACAATCGATTTATTTAAGAGTAAGTATGGTGAGCGTGTTATCTCAAGAAATGGGCCAGTCGATTGGCCACCTCGTTCGTGCGATTTAACGCCGCTTGACTATTTTCTGTGGGGCCAGATAAACAGAGCTAACATTGAACGCGAAATAGCGGCCGTGTCGGATGAAATGTGTGGCCGAGTCGTTAAAAATTGCGTCCAACGAATCGACCGCTGCAAATTTGCCCGCGGTGGCCATATGAACGAAGTCGAGTTCCATTCATAAATGTTTTGATTGTACTTCAAGCCAATAATAAAGTTTTTGAAATATCTCAAATGGTTTGCCTTTTATTTAAAAAAAAAGTTGTCATGTAGTTATTACAAAACCCTATACAACTTATGCACTCACAGGCATTCACTTGTTAAAGATATAGAAGATGGTCAGGAAGTGATCAAAAAGGTTACGTTAAATCATACACATACATAGGTAATAGTTGAACTTTTCTTAGCTAATCGCGATTCACGTTAGTGTCAGTCCTATGGCAGAAACGAATAACCAGTCAATGTGCTAAAAAGTGCTTAAAGTTATTTTTTTTTTTTTAAGTCTTTCTCGTATAATGGGTTTCTAGCTAAGTTATTTTCGTAAGTAAGACCCACATATTTAGCTGTGTTAGAAAATATTATGGTTATGCCACTAATAGAAGGAGGTACATGTACTTCCTAGATGCGACAATTTCGATTTTGGGGAGGCTTACGCTTAATCAAAATGCCCATTGCAGGAGTTTCTTTGAAGTGCTATGAGTTGCTCCCAAAAAGTGGGGGGGGGGAGTATAGAAATAGCTATGCATCTACACGTTTATTCGATGCTTGTAGTAATACTTCAATCAAACCATGGTACGTGTACCAATCCATAGCTCTGACATGCTACTTCCTCTCCAATTAATCATTTCATTCAACTGCCAATTATTTCAACCGCTCGGTGTAGATATATTCTTGCCTTTCTTCCGTTTATTTGTTTCACTTTTAACACACGTAAAGTGAGATTGCGATTCGCATTCAAAAGAAATAAATAAAATAAAATAAATCACCACAGGTTTGGGTTGCACGAGGTGAATGGGAAGTCAAAGTCAGAGATCTGAAGCTAGAGCACAGCATGGTAAACTTGTTTTGATTGATGCGAAATTCGCAGAACGAAACTTGTGATCTTGTTAAGGTAAGGAAGTTAATGCAAACATTAATTCATGTGAATTGTGCTAATTTGTTTGGTTTTTTCGTCTGGTTTGTTTGTTTTTCTTTTTTAAGGAACAAAAGTATTTTGCTAAACAACAAATTTTATGACAGCCAACATCTTATCATGATTCCACATATGTAAAACCAAGGTAACAAATGAGAATTTAATTGGAATTTTGAAAACTAAAATAAATTTGAAAGTAAATGTTGCGATTTGTTGTGATGAACATGCAAAAGATGAATAAAAAGTTGAAAATGAATGAAAACAAAGAAAAGAATCCTTACCGATGTTTGGGCTGCAACAGGTTTCATCGAATTGTGGATTGGGTGAGATGTTGTTGATGTTAAAAATTAAACAGGACAGCAGTTTAGCCATTAAAGACACTTGAACACTTGCAACATATTGAAAATATTGAATTTTAAACAAATAAATTGAATAAATTAAGAAAAAACACTTGTAAACACAAACAAAATTTGCAGTTTTAGCACTTTAATGACTTACTTCAAACTGTACGGGCAAAGCTTCTGTCAAATATTAGCCAATACAACAACCGATTTAGGAAGCGAACCACTTTAAGGAAGCTTTTTTTTACTTATGCAACAGATGGGTTAAAGATCGAAAAATATTTTTTTCAAGGTGCTTATAACAGATTTATAATTTCTGATATTAATGCATACATTGTTCGAAATACGTTTAACAATATAGCCACCCTTTTAACACAATAAAAAATCATTTCTCATTTTTCGGCAAAAAAGACAACTCGGGGGTTATGAAAATGTCCAATTTCAAACACATCTCACTAGATAGAAAAACGGCTCTCTACACCAAAGGAGCGGTCTGACATCAACAAATTGTACATGAACATACGTAATATGTATGATCTACCAAACAATATAGTTTCATACTGTGCACCACAAAATCAACATTAGAAAAGTAGCCTGTCAAAATATTCTTTCACTAAAATGACTGCATTTTCTAAACTAGGGGCTGGATAGACAAGCGGACTGAAGTCTAAATTTGACTTATTCGCAAAGACCCCTGCGCCGTTCGACACACGTTACCTTGCTCAGGTTCTGCTCGAATCCAGTCCTTAGTACAACAAAAATCTACTTCGTATTTTTGCACTAGAGTTGTTTTCTGTAGCGAGTTAATAGTTCAAGGCGGACATTCAAGGTCATTAGAAGTCAGTGGTTTAATGGCTTTGAGAGTTCAGTTCTTGATATGTACTGGGTCTATAACTTAATTGCGTTTTGCTAGGAGATGGCGTAACTTGTATTATTCCATTGAAACATTGGAACAGTATATGTCATTCATTTGAAGCGTAAACAACAATAATTTTTTTTCACTCAAATATGTCGAACCTTGTGTCTGAAAAAGTGTTTTTGCGGGGAGTTGTTCTTCATTACTTTAATATGAAAAGAAAACTGCTGCCGAAAGTCATCGTATTTTCGTGAAATCTTATGGTGAACATGCGCTAGCTAAGCGAACGTGCCAAAAGTGGTTTGCACGATTTAAAAGTGGTGATTTTGGCTTGGAAGACGATGAACGTCCTGGGCAGCCAAAAAAGTTTGAATATGAAGAACTGGAAGCATTACTCTATGAAGATTGTTGCCAAGCACAAGAAGAGCTCGCAGAATCTTTGGGTGTCACTCAAGCACCCATTTCAAAACGTTTAAGAGCAGCTGGATATATTCAAAAGCAAGGAATTTGGGTTCCACATGAACTCAAGCCGAGAGACGTCAAAAGGCGTTTTTGCATGTCCGAAATGCTGCTGGAACGCTACAAAAGGAAGTCATTTTTGCATCGGATTGTTACTGGTGATGAAAAATGGATCCATTACGAGAACCCCAAGCGCAAAAAATCATATGTGAAACCCGGCCAACCAGCCAAATCAACGGCAAAGCCGAATATCTATGGCGCGAAGGTAATGCTCTGTATTTGGTGGGATCAGATGGCTGTGCTGTTTTAAGAGCTGCTAAAACCGGGTAAAACCATCAGTAGACAACGCTACCGAACACAATTAATCCGTTTAAAGAGAGCAGTAGCCGAAAAACGCCCGAAATATGCGACCAGACACGAGCCAATAATTTTCCATCATGACAACGCTCGGCCCCACGTTGCTATTCCGGTTAAGAACTATTTGGAAAACAGTGGATGGGAAGTCTTTCCCCACCCGCTTTATAGCCCAGACATTGCCTCTTCTGACTATCATTTGTTCCGGTCGATGCAGAACGCCCTCACTGAAATACGGTTCACATCAGAGCAGAATATCAAAAATTGGCTTGATTCATTCTTGGCTGCCAAGCCGGCGCAGTTCTTTTGGGATGAAATCCACAAATTGCCAGAAAGATGGGAAAAAGTCATAGCTTCAGATGGGCAATACTTTAAATATTACTATTTTACATGTTTTTCTTATATACGAATTAAATTACATACCCAATATATCGAGAGAAACGAGATCTGTCAGTGCATTTAAAGCGGAATGAAGCGTTGTAAAGAAAGTTCCTTTTCGGCCAATCGGGTATACGGTGCTAAGATTCCATTCATCAGGCATTCACTCCTCGTCCGTATACCATCCAGTCCTGCTGGCTTGTGGAACTTTAGTTTGGATATCGCTATCCTTACCTCGTCATTCCTTTTGGTTAGGGGATAGAAATTACCCGAGGTAGGCATGCCTGTCGTAAGAGGTGGCTTGAGTCCAAATTTTTTTTAAACCGTTTAAAAAGGTTAAACAAGAATGAAATATTCAGTGAACAGAACTAACAATATAACTACCCCAGGTTGTACGCCAGTTAAACTGGTGAATCCATCTTCTTCGGAGTTCGGTTTCATGAATTCTGGGGATATCATTTATTGCTAAAAGACTACCCTTTGATAAAGAGTCGTAAAATGGTAAGAACTTCACCATCCCAACCAACAAAAGGGGTATCAAAAGTTGTTGCAACGAAACTACAATTCTCATGCACACCTGAAGACATTGCGAATGAGCTAAAGAAGAAAAACTTCAAAATACTGGAAGTTGTCAACAGGCTTAAGTATAAAAGCAAAGTAGCGCTGCCGATGTCCATGCTTACTTTTGAACAAAATGAAAACATCAACAAAATGTATGAAATTAAAGAAATTAATGAAGGTGCAAATTCATCCGTAATTCAAAGCTAGTTCCTCAATGTAAAAACCGTCAAAGTATGGTCAAAATTACAAATACTGCACCTCAAACCCAAGATCAGCATACAAAAGACTTCATTAGGGAAAAAAAGGCCAACTGTCAACTACAGAGGCTGCATAGCAGCAAAAGAGCTGCAGCAGGTAAAAGATAAAACCAAAAGAAAATGCAAGAGCCTTAAGTTTCATAACAAGTTCAAAGAAAATATATGCACAGGTTAATTTGAGCAACGTTGTCAAACCAATTGGAAACCCCAAGCCTTAAAGCAATGCCATGGACGATATCATGTAAAGAATTCTTAACAGAATGGAAGATATGGAAAAGAATAATAAGAAAACTCTTGAAAGAATATCTTTAATTGAAAAAGAAAACAGAAACAAAAAAACTGGACCAAAAAGCTCGTAGTAACTACAATAAAAACATAAAACTCTTGCTATAGAATGCTAATGGTCTCGAGGATCGCAAAGACGACTTGCAAGTGACTCTCGATATAAACAAAATTGACATATGTCTAGTCCGAGAAACATTTCAAAATTGGAAGAAAATATAAGCTGTGCGGGTACAAGACATACCATACCTCACATACTATACAGCAAGAGGGTAGGCTGCAGTTATAATTAGGAAAGGTGTTAGGAGAACTCCAGTCGTGTGAAATACAAGCCAAATCCGTAAATATAAAAACAAGCAGCGGTAAATTTGGAAGTTATTTCGTAATAGACGGAGATTTCAACGCCAAATACAAGAGGTAGAGAACTCCTTGAATCTATAAAAGAAGGCAATTCTAATTACCATTCAATGGGAAATCCTACTTACTGGCGCACAGATGGGAACAAATCAGATCACTCATTTATTCTGCTTACACTTGTCAATAAAATTAAAACGAAGGAAAGCAATCCATGCCTAGTGAACAAGCTAACTAAATACATTGAATTATCCACAATAATCGATACAATAGAGCAATTACAAAACGAAATTCAGTCTTTCGCATTTGATATACAAAAGACTGCTTGGGTTGCAATGCCTGAATCAGATAATAAAGTAAAAAGAAATGTTTATACCAAGGAAATATGAGATATTATATCTGAAAAGAGTCTCAGCTCGTAAACGCTTGCAATTGTCAAGAGCGCCAAAGATACCTAAAAAATCTGACGAACGATGCTAGAACATAATACTCACTGTGGAAGGCTACAAAAAAAACTAGAAGACCAACGGCATGCGGCCAGTTAAGAACAGCAGTAGAAACTAAAGTATGTTCCACGCATATGGAAAGTCACGGAAGTTTTTATGATACCAAATTACCCAGTGAAGTTACCTCATATCGTCAGATCTCATTGCTCCCATTCCTGTCAAAGCTCTTCGAACCGATACCAAACCATCAATTTGGATTAAGAAATAGGTACTCAACTATATACTTCCGAAACAGTATATAGAAATACTACGTACTGACTTACTTACTTAGGTCATCGGACCTATTATGTCCGGGAGAATCCACTTACGGGGTATCGGGTTTCCACTACTCCTACCCACCATCATGTACTGTTTCTGGAGACTTATTTCAACTCTCTCCAACTCTTCTATGTCCAATCTACTGTCACTTACGTCTTCGTATAAAAGACTCAATGGGTTTCTGACCTGTTCCCGCATGAAATTCATCATTAGAAATACGGTTGGGCCAGAAAATTCTCAAGATATTTCGCTGACATCTATTCATGAAAGTTTTCAACGATTCAACATTGGAACGAAACAGTCGTAGTTTGGTCTTTGGGCTTATAGATTTGTTTCTCCATATTTTGGAGAACATTCCGAACGCAGCCTTTTATCTAGATTATATCTAGTTCGGTCTAGCCATCAGTAGAGACAATACCCCCAAGATTATGAAAATTCTCTATCATCTCTATTAGTTATCCACAAATCTCTACTTGGTTAGATAAGGGAGTTCCAGGACTAATCCTTTTTGTTTTTGCTGTATTGATCTTTAGCCCAAGCTGAAATCTTCTCCCTCTATCTTCGTTATCATTTGATTGGGATCCATGATCCATGATCGTATGTTTATAAGTTCTTCGCGTAGTTTAGGTGTTTGAGGTGTAATTGCAGTGTCCACTGAATTTCTTCATTTGGGTTCACTTCACTAGCGAAAAGGCGGTTTAAAACCGCAGAAAAGTGTTCCTTCCACCTTTTGAGTTGGTGCTCATCCGAAACAAGCAAAGATCCGTCTAGCTGGTTTTTTCCTGCTGCTGAAGAAGCTGCGATGCGAGCTTTGATGTTTTTTCTTTCTTCGATTCAGCACAAGTTTCTTCGGAATGCCAAACACTGTTTCTTCCTTGCAACAGACCGACTATACTTTCAGCACTGGATATGAAGACATTTTTCACAGCACACCAATGGTTTTCGATGGAGGTGAGTTCTGTGCCACTGATTGCTCTCAATCCTTGAATAACGTGGTCTCCTAGTTGTTGACGGACTGCGGGTGCCTTTAGTCCATCGGTATTAAACTTAGGCACTCGAATGTTTTCTTTGGATCTCCGAACTGCAGCTGTACGTAATTTCACGATCATCAGATGATGGTCCTATGTCTGCACCCCTTCTGTTACGAACGTCCTGGAGACTGCTACTAAATCGCCGATTGATCGCGAAGTGATCAGTTGATACCCAACTTTGTGGCACTTCTTGTGCTCAAACATGTTCCCCCCTATTAAAAGGCGGTTGGAGTTGCAGTCGTTAACACCGTGCTGTTCCATAACATGCCTAAGCTTATCATTGTCATTGTCAACCTTGGCATTCAAGTCTCTTATTACCATTACAATGTCTCCTCGTGGTGTAATATCATAAGCAGCACTCAGCCGGTTATAAAAGGCCTCCTTCTACCGTACAGAAGAGAGCTCAGTTGGGGCGTAATACTTTATGATAGTGATACGACGTACTCTAGTCTGGTACCTGGCTTTCAGGATCCTGTCGTCTAAAGGCTCCCAGGTAATTGAACTTTTGTGGGCTCTTCTGGAAAACAGCAATCCAACGCCAGATTCCCAACCATCTAACTTCACTAATCTCTAAGATGTCTATCTTATACCGCATGAATTCCTTTTCTGGCATTTTGAGGAGCCTTATTTCCGTTTTTAAAAAGCGTATTCACATTCCAAAAATCAATGCTTGTCCGGATTCAATAGCCAGAAGTCGTCAACTTGTTGTCAGTCCTTATTCGAGGCGTAGTGTCGGTTTCGGTAGCGTTACGAAAAATGCTAACCTCTGTAACCTATCTTAGAAAGCTAGGCCTTTCGAGCTTGTAATTTTAGCTTATTTACGTATATAGAGATACGCAAATAATTGCCCAGGGACCACCACCAGGAGGTAAAACAAGCATTTCATCGTTACTGATTGTTGCGCTACTGACCCAGACCAAGATCTGAGCAATCAATAGTTTCCCGATCAGGCACGTTGCAGATTGCCCAAGAAATACTAGAGTCACGATTATTTAGAATTAAGTAAGAAAATGAGTACTCCGCATTGAAATATATAAAAGCTGGAGTACCACAAGGTAGTGTGGTATGACCTTATATTTTTCTACTTACCACAAAACGACGAAACTTCTGTTATCATATTGCAGACGATACAGCAGTATTTGCTGTCGAAGAAACCGTGCAGGAAGTTACAGAAAAACTGCAAAGGACAGTAAATGATATATCCGCTTGGACCACAAAATGTCAGATAAAATTAAATGGTAATTGGAAGGATGATGACAGCATGCTTTCGCCGGGTGTTTTTAGTTGGTGGTTCAAGTCCCACATTATCGCAAAGCTGGAATGTGATGTCTTTCAACGATTTACTTCATTCGGGTCAGATTGGACGGAAGTTTTGGCTTTCATCGTCTAAGTTGAATGGTCTATTCTACCTGACGGCGGCATAGTGAGTTTCTCGGTCATTATATATATAAACTGCAGAAAAAGTTTTTCTGTATTCTCAGTACGGTGATTCTACTATAAGGTTTTCTTCTTCATCTGTATAGGGTTCTGAAACCCTTTATTCCTTGCGTACAACCTTTCAATAATTTTTCTTTTTCCTTCTTTTAGAAATCCAATGTTCTTTTCATCTATGTTATGCTGTTCCTATAGCTCACGAGCCGTTCTTATCCTTCATTGGAGCAACGCTTTGTAGACTACTTGTTTGGCTGTATGTGATGAAGTTTTCTCGTTTCTGGTATAATTCTTAAATTAGAACATCGCGATTCTATCAGTACTTTTTCTGGGTTATGCTCCTGTGTGAACACATAGAAAAAATCCATGGTACGTTTCGACCTGTATAAAGGCTATAAGGGTTAGACAAACATTCTACAAGACCGAACATTGCGAGGAAAACTGGAAAAAGTTCAAAGGAACCAGGAATGTCTTCAAGCCACTAAGAACTGAGGGAAAAAATACTACAATGTCCGAGAGGTAGCAAAATTTTTTGGTCGTTCGTCAAAAACGTCAGAAATCATCATCTTCCATTCCAGCGCTCATTTACAATGACATTCCATCTGTCAATTCTCTAGACAAGGCCAATATGGTCAGCTCAACACTTCCGGATTGTGCTTTGTGCCTATCTACACTTAAGTGCGTCGAATCTTCAATGGGAAGAATCCGCTTTCGCGCTCGTGTAGTAGCAAGAACACTTAAAGATTTCAAAATACACAAATCCGCTAGTCCATATGATATAGCCCCCCTTCTTCTGAAGTGGTGTTTTTTTTACGCTAAAAAAACTTCTGTGTAAGCTCTTTTATTAATCCTACAATCCCTAAAAGAAGCGAATCTTCTTCTCTCTCCTCCTACAGACCCATTGCACTTGTTAAACGGAATGGCAGCGTATGTTAAGCTCATTAAATTCTGAAATTTACCAATTGGGGAACTATCAACAGGGTGGAATTTAATGCTGCCAAAACACAATGCTGTCTGCTGTCGTTTAAGCGCAATCCAAATACCCAGCCATTATCCATGAATAGCATTTGCATCGTTGAAACCGAAACACTTGCCATTTTCGCTATGTATGTCAATGACAACTTACGTTGGAATGACCACATATTCGATGTCTCTAAAATTGCTGCGAAGTGTCTAGGTTTCCGCAAACGATGTATGTAAGAAATAAATATAATATAACCTCAGTATATCAGGCATTTATCCGCCCAAAACTGGAGTACAGTGCACACATCTGTACATCACACATCTCACTTTGTTTTATCGCTATTTCCACCTACAGTGCTCCATAGAAATCGCCAGTAGTATTCCGCCCCTTTAAACCTTCAACCGTAACACCCGTTTCGCTATGAATGCTCATCAATGTACCTTCAAGCCCACATTCGAACGTACTCTGAAATATCGTGATTCGTTCCCAAGCCAAACAATTCCCTTGTGGAGACTATGCGAACTCTCTATTTCCTACTCATTATAGCATTCAAACATTTAAAACCAATGTACATCGGTACCTATCTTTCTTTTCTCCCTAATTTCCTTCGCCCACGCTGTGTGCAAACATTTTAAGGGTACCTTACAACAAATTTCATTTTAAGCGATAACAGTGGTATCGCTGCATTGCATCTTGCACAACAAAACCATAATTAAAAGAAATAGCCCATTAAAACAAGTATGTTCGTCTGTGTGGGTCCAAACGTCGGTAAAGGCGTGATTCAACGCAGTTTGCAAGGGGGTCAGCCGAACACCATTCTCTGTAACACAATGCTCAAATCGTGTAGAACTAACTCAACTTTGAGAAACAAAAGCTGCAGAAAGAAGATGTGCAGACGATCTACATATGTAGATGAGGCGAAGTTCACTCCTGCTCATCTGATTCTTTGTGGTGGACAGAATTTTGACAACATTGACGGACAATAGCTTCAATTTGATCGAGAAAAAGAGCATCGGTCGAGCAAGTGCGCGCTGTGTTCAACATGACACTAGCTAATACAATTTTGGTGACATATAGTAAGAATAAATCACATACTTTAGTAAAGCTATGATGTTATGACACCAGGGATGTCTCGGGTATGGGTATGGGCTGATAGCTTGGGTGTGATCCACAATGATATACAGTCACTGGTGCGAGGAACAAGAGATTGAGTTTATCTATCATGTTCTGCATGAAGGCAATGCTTCTTTCAGAGAAGAAGGATCACTCTACGGGACCACTCCATTACAGAAACTCACTCAGCCATTGAAGGCACCTAGAGCCCCAACGTAAAGAGGATAGTTAGGTTAACCAAGTAAACTATTTACGCCCTGCAAGGCTTAAACAACATGTCCTTTGTGTTTCCCATACAAACGCTGCTCGAGCACGTTGTGGGTTCAGGAATTGTAAGCATTTTATCACTTAAACGCTTACTCATCTTTCTTTAAAAGACTGAACAATTTCATTAAATGGTACTTACAAGGAATACAATAGACTAGTTCTTTGTATGAGTGCTCTATTCCGAAAAAAGGAATATCGACGATTGAATTTAGTGCGATAAGCAGCGGCTAAAAGATTCGCAACCGTGTAAAGTAAGGATAAGCATAAGATTCAGCCTAAATTCCAAGCTCAGCATCCACGAAGGAGCAACAAACGCAGAGTCCTAATTTTCTGGACCCGAAATGAGTATTTGAAGTAATAGCTTTTATTTTAGCGTTGCCGTCAGATGATCTGTGAAGTCTTAATGTGGTACATGTCACTAAACATATGCAACTAGCAAGAGAACTCATCATGGAAAAGAGTAGTCTGTATTTGCAAGACGGAAGCACTAAAGTTCTCTTCTCAGCTGTAGGAGAAGTATTGCTCCCTCTAGGCGTGGATGTTAGATCGCATAATGTACCGGATGTAGCCGAGTAATTAGTGGAGTTCATCGACTGATGCAATGCAGAAACCCACAAGTCAATTGTCAACCTTATTGACCGCATTGCAATCGACGCAAAACCATTATGCAGAAACCTAGAAGGAAGACTCTCGCAAGTCAACTACCAACCATATTAACCGTATTTGCAATCGACGCAAAGCATTCCTCCAGTATGATGGAGGTGCTCTAAGTGGAGACATTGGACCACATGGATCACTATCTCTATCTACTCGTATATTAAATACAAGAAAATGCTGCAAGGAAGTTTGACATCATACCAAAAGATATCATCGAATCTTTTGCCGATGGAATATCTTTTAATCCCCCAAGAGATCTGAGGTGACGTGAAACACTTGCAGACAAACAAGAACTTTACAGATGGGTGATTCATAGAAAGGTCAGAGCCACAGCTCTATGACCAAAACAGACAGGACTGATGAAAAAGAAAAAGCATGTGAAACACAATGTTAATGAAGTAAAGGGTGAATTATCGTGAGGTTTGATTTTCAATAGGCTCTTTTTGACAGATCACGCATGACTCCTATCAAACTGCTTTACCATTTTTGTTCAGTATCATTTGGCAAGTCATCATGGAAAGACTCACATCACAACAGCGTCTCCAAATTGTTCAGCTGTATCACAAAAATCAGCTTTTTGTGAGAAATGTTTTTCGTGCGATTCGACCTACTGAAACCATTATTGAAAATACCATTCGCAAATTTGCGTCCCAGTTAACATTAGTAGATGATACTCGACCGGTTAAACCACATCCAGCACGTAGTGAAGAGACTATAGCAGCTGTAGCTGAGAGTGCACGCGAAGACCGTGACGTATCGATTCGTTGTCGTTCTCAGCAGCTTGGCTTGGCGTATTCGACAAGTTGGCGTATATATCGGCCTAAAAGCATACAAAACTCAACTTGTGCAAGAATTGAAGCCAGGCGACTTGAATTTGCGTTATATTTTCAGTGAATGGGCTCTGGAAAAACTCAATGAAAATCCGGTGTTTTATCGTGAAATTTTGTTCAGTGATGAAGCCTATTTCTGGCTCAACGGATACGTTCATAAACAAAATTGCCGTATTTGGGATGATGAGCAATCCGAAGAGTACCAAGAGCTTTCATAACTTCCATTAAAAACAACGGTATGGTGTAGTTTATGGGCTGGTGGAATCATTGGTTCATATTTCTTTTTAAAAATGAGGCAAAACAGAATGTTACCATCAATGGTACCCGTTAACGCGAAATGTTAACGGACTATGTGCTTCTTGCAATTCAAGCACATGGTCTCGGTGAGCTCTGGTTTCAACAAAACGGTGCTACGAGCCATATAGCACTGAGCATTTAATTTCACGTTTTGTTACGGTAAATTGGGCGCCTAAATCGTGCGATATCACACGTTTGGACTACTTTCTCTGGGGATATGTAAAGCCTCAAGTCTTCAGGGATAAGCCAGCTACGATTGATGCTTTGAAAGCCAACATTACCCGTGTTATCTGCGAGATACCAGTCGCCCAAAATTGGACCTTCCGAATGGACCACTTGAAACATAGTCGTGGTTAACATTTACATGATATAATTTTCAAAAAGTAAATGCCATGAATTGTTCTTTTAACCGATTATAAAAATTTTAAGTTCACTTTCAATTTTATGTATTTTATTTTATATTGTAAATCAAACGTCACGATGAATCACACTAAATAAAGAATACAAGGCTATAAGCCTAACCCGAAGAATGCAAAGAGGAGCAAGGGAACATAATAGCAAAACCGTTGTTGGCGGTGATGATATGAAAGGATAATTTGTGCAGACTGTACGATGATAAACAATAATTTCATCTAGGTACTCGATTTAGACGATATAAAGATACCCAACTCATTTGCAAATGATATAATGAATATGATAGAACGGAAGCACGCCTCACAAATGGAACCATATAATTTCTTAGACATTTTCATTCAAAACTGTGCCAACTATAGAGTTCACTTTCGATGTAAAATGTGAGAAGCCTTTTATTAAAAGTCTGAGTTTAAGCTAGGAAAATCCAACATGTACCAAATTTTCACAGCCACGAGTTTCAGATTGACACACATAATATTTGTATCGATTCCAAGGCAGCATATGTTAGCACTTATAAGGGTGAGCTATATGGAGCAGTATATAATTTTCGTACTGAACTCGTCCTATTATAAAGAATGACGATGAAGACTTAATTACCTGCAAGGATGTTAAAACCTTAAAGTTAAAGTACTTAAAGACCTTGTTTTTGATAAAAACATCAGCTCTGCGATTAAAAGAATAATAACAGGCAATTAAGCATAATAATAACATTCTTATCATTACATTTCTGCTCTTTGGCGCAGAAATGAATGATATTGCGCTCTACACTGTCTGTTTAAGCTGATGTTCGGTCTCGTCTGAACGATTGCAGTGGATGGGCCAAATAGACCGCTGGAACACCACCGATTCGAATCGAAAAATCCTCGAATCCTCCTAAGAAGAGCGAAACAGTAGACGAATATCTCGAGTCAGGTGGCATGGCAAATTGAAAGAAGCTTCAGCAAACTCGCTGAACATAACTAGAGCCGGATTTTTCACTACAAAACTGGAAAAATAGGCTTGTTGTTTACAGCCCATGACCATCATGAACTATAGCGTCATCTGAACTATAGCAACTAAGTAGATAGGACGTTCATGGATCTAGTTGGTTTCAAATACAAGGTATACATATATCAACATATGTAAGTATTTATTCTAGTAACAATGGACGTTAGAAGCTAAAACCGATCGATTACCATTTACTACGAGTATATGGTAAACACGGTTCAACCTTAAGATTTCAGCATACATTCTTCATACATACAAAACCAACAGTTCGCTTATTTTGAAAGACATTCAATTTAATTGGCTTCAAAAATAATGGTTGATATCTTCAATCAAGGTGAATGTCATAATACTGTTTATATTCTTTAAAATAACACAGTAAAATAAGAAAATTGTATTTCAACAAACGCCTTGATTTGTATCTTTTTCGCACACTCCAAAGCTATCAACGTTAATAGTTTGTTCATAATTTTGTAATTACAACTTGCGCAATCGTTCGTCAGAACTGTTTTTGCTACTTCCTTACTACGCCGCGCCGTTGGGGAGCGAACTTATCACTTTTTGAAATGACGCCAAACCTCCTGCGTATGGCGATCTGTTTGTGTTTGCGAAAATGATACTAACGTTACAACGTATGTACACACTTGTATGTGATTATGAATGAAGCGTAGTCAAGTCAATTTAATGGAAGTGATTAATCTCATCATGACTCACAACATCCGATTACTAAATAACAAAATTTTGCACAGGGAAATATCCGACAATTCGAGTAGAATGACAAAAACAGGAATTCACCTGAAATCAGACGATGAACACGATTTTGGCACTTATTCGCACGCCGATGGGGTGATCAAGAGATCGACGTCATCAGATTCTTCAATGCGGAATCGTGTGAATAACATTACGTCTCAATCTTTTTTTAATTAAAGCCATTAAGTGTGATAAATGTCTATCACTACTGTCACTGGTGTTTTTTGAAATAATGTTATTAATAGCAATGCATTGATTATTCTGTCGAGAACCGATCTAATGAACAATCGCTGATGCTCAGTAATTTTGTGAAGAAGTTCTACAACAACCAGTTCTAGGTATAAAACATATATACATCAGCCTTGATCTGTCAATAATGATAAGTACGGGAACGGGTGGCTACTAGTGTAAATACGAGTACAAGTAAAAGTACGACTATTCGAACAAGACTTCTTAAAAGAAGACCTGATGCAATCTAATGCTAATTTTAAATTTGACACAGATATTTACTCGTTGCAAGCGTACCGATTAGTGCTTGATTGTAGTCGGTGAAAAACAGCAATGCCACATGCCAAAAAGGAGACACGAGTATGACCATGATCCCCGTGGCGCTGTTTATCATTTGACTCACTAAAAAAATATATATCGTACGATATTGTTGTTTTGTTTTGCAGTGAGTAGTTTTTTTTTGCGTAAACAAGTGTGGCTGTTTAATTATGCGTTTGTGTTAGTGCCACACCTTCCTTTTTAACACCAGTAAAATGCTGCGAAGAAGCTCAATTACGTTGCGATCTAGTTGTAAGAAAAACATGCAGCCGACAGAAGCAAGTACATTTGGCGCGACTTGGATAAATATATACAGTGAGTACAAGTTTACTTGTAGGCAGCGCTTTCGGAAAATGATTATTTGAAATTTTTGTAAACTTTTCAATGATGCTAAGCAGCGTCAAGAATCTTGTAATCTTGTAAAAGAATGTGGTCATCTAAGATTTGATTTACGACATTGACTTTCCTGATTATTTTCAAAAGCTTTGCAGGGGCAATCATTCGGCCTAACAACTTTTATACTCGAATATTGGTTTTGTTTTTCCATTTCAACGGCAACGGCATAGAAACCGATAGAAAAAAATCGTGGGAAATCGGCTTAGATCAAAGGTCGTAGAATTGGATCACCTAAGCAAGTGTTTTTCTACAATCTAGACGAAAGTCAAAATTTTTGATATGAGTTTATTATATGCATACGATACGACTGACGAAGACGAAAGGCTTCTATTAGGGTCTTCTTTGGTCTAACCACCTTGCTCGATGCAAGCTTTTAAACAGTTATACGAAATAAGGATGTAACGGGTTCAAAGAACTCCCACAAAAAAATCTAATTCATGACATTGTTAACGTCCCTTATGAGGTGTGGATTGATCGATAACATATTGCTTGAGAAATTCAATTGGAGGTTCTAATAATTTTTAGGTTGCCTTTCGATTCGAAGCCCAACTTTTCAATGAGAGGACGATGTAACATGAACAAAATAAAAAGCTTAACGTTGAGGAATTCAATACGCCTGCAATAGCTAAGGCTCGGATATGCTACCGAGCGGCCAAGCATAATCGTCAAAGAAGTACCGGAGACAGATCTTCAGATATGGATAAATAAAATTTAAGAGAAAGGGATGGCAAGATAACTACAAGATGTAAACTATGTTAAAGGGTAGATCAATGGTATGGGTACAGGTCATTAATTAAGTGATTGAGTCGAGTGAGGTAAAAGTCAGTTACCATAGTTGGCAATGAGATTTAGGAATGACTGAGAATATGGATCTAAGAACACAATTGTTGAACAGAAACAACGTTGGAAACTTCTTGACGGCTTTTTAGACATTGAATTATAGATCAACTATTTTCAGGCGATCAGAAGATATAATGTTGTGATTAACCTAGGGGATACTGCCTCAAATTGTTTAATGTGTAAGGTGACTATACACATCTAGTATATTCAAGAAAGGGCCTATAATTTTTAAATACTTGATCAAATAAAGTTTTGCAAATATTCTAGACGAGCATTTGATGGGATTGAGAACAGATTTGACTTTTGTATTCATTAAATCTATTTAAGTTATAGAAACTCATTTAGTTAAAAAAGTATTTTAAGACGCCACAATGAACCCTTGTCTCAGTCGGCTTACCTAGGGCGACGTTCAGCCGGCAGTCTGGAATATGTAAGTCGATTTCATTATTAATTGCGACGAAATGGGGTCCATTAATTAATAGACCCAATTTAATTTAATTTCATAAGTTAACAATGTCAAAGATTAAGACAAACATGTAGCTTGTTGGCTATATAGGGTGACCAGTTAAGATCGATAGGAAAAAACAAATTTAAATAAAACAACAACAGTTTGAGATATAAAATTGATTCTGGCTTTATTTTAAAGCTACGTTCATGCCATTATGTGTGCAATAGTACATCATGGGGTGGCCGTGGTGTAGTGGTATATTCACAGACTCCTCAAGCAGAGGGTCGCGGGTTCGAATCTCGTGCGAGGCAATTCTTTGAAAAAGTCTTTTCATAATTTGTATGTAGTTATATGTAAATCCCGTCGGCGTCAACTCTGACATGAAGGCATAACACTGATGTTGGAGTGATTGCTGACTGGGCTAAATGTAACGAACTAACAACTAGCATGTACTAAGACCCACTGGTTGAGGATGCACTGGTTTGTCCCGTTCAATTTGACAACCACCTCTGGGAAAAATATCGAAACCAAACACACCTGAGTTTCAAACTACTACACCACCCGCCCGTGCCCTGGAGAAAAGCCAGTAAAAGGGTATTCATATTCCCTTGGTGCGCGCGCGGTATTATAAAAAAAAAAATGAAATGGCTACCTCGGCTTCACTGGAATTGCGGTCAATCCAACTTTTAACGACTCGGTCCAATATGTACGGCGTTACTCCGGCAGTAGAGTGTTGGATGTTGGCCTACACCTCGTCCAAAAATGTTGGCTTTTTAACGTATAGTAGGGACTTGATGTAGAATGTAGATCTAGAGAAAATAATCGAGCGGTGTCAAATCAAATGATCACGGCAGCCAATTAATGAATGTTCACTGTGAGACGAACCAGTGGCCAAAATTCTCCTTCACAATTTCAAGCGTTGCGTCGTTGTATGGAATGTAGCGCCGTCTTGTTCGAACACAGGTTGGTTATAGAGATGTTGTCGAGCTCTGACTACAAAAAGTAGAGTAATATCGTTCTATAACTGAGAACATTGACGGTAACCGTGTCTCCTGCCTCTTTTCAAAAGAAATAAGGTCCGAAGAAGCCACCATGCCATAAACCGCACCAAACAGTCTATCTTTGTGGATGCATTGATGCCAAGCCGAACAGGTGTGGATTGTGTTCGCTTCAATAACTGCAATTTTGCATGTTTACATAGCCATTGAGCCAAAAATGTGCCTCGTTCGAGAAGATGATCTTTTGGCCACAATTCAGATCTCCGGCCAATATTTCCAACATTTTTGTGGTTGTCTTCAATACTTGCGTCCGAACAATCTCATATGGATGTTGGCCCAAATTAAACCGCAAAATAAGCCGGGTTAATTCTGTGTCGGTGCCCATTTCAGCTGATCGGCGCCGAATCGACATTTCTGGGTCTTCTTCAATACTACCCGCGACGGTGGCTTTGTTTTATTCATTTCGCACAAATCTCCGTCTGGTTGGTGGCTTAAGAATCAAAAGAGTGTATTCACGCTCAAATTTTTCTATGGTACGACGCAATGCACATTTGGCAAGCGTAAGACTGTGTATGCTGAAATGGCAAACATTTTTGAATATTTTGACAGCTGGATGTCATTGGTGACTTTGGTAGCTGCTGAAACATAACAATTGGAAAAACTATCATTGCTATCTGGTCACCCATTATTTACACCCGCTTCATATTTCAAATTAAAACTTTTACGTTCTTTTATTTTTTACCTGTTATACTAGATTTTTAATAAAATCAATTGGTTCAATTGGAATTCTCTCTTACTAACTGTACAAATGTTATTTTCACACTTTTTCCCTCCCAAACAAAACAGATTAGAATACCATTCAATAACAGCATTACAACAACAACAAACTGCCAACCCCAACACAACAATTTCTTCTGCCAACTATGCCGGGACAATGATGTAAACAAAAATATTTACCTCTCCTAACAAATGCCAATGAACTACATGCATCTCGCGCTCTCTCCTTACAATAAGCCCTACAGTAAGAGAAGGAAAATGAAAAAAAGTTTTTTCTCGTTCATTCGTAAGGCACAAAAATTATTTCCTCGCTTTTTTCATCAATAAACTAGAACACGAAATTGCACACGAAAAAAACAAAAATAAAATAGATAAAAATATTTACAGAGTAAAAAAAAAACAAACAAACAAAAATGAAAACAACAACAACAAAAACTATTTTTCGTGTTTTATATATTATCTCGCGCTAGTCCCACTGGGGCTAATATCTAATTGAAATTCACAGTGAGCACAACAAAGTAAAATCTCAAACCAAATAGACACAAAGGAAGTGAAAGAAAAAAGACAATTTTGACATTTGAATTCAGTGAAAAATTAGTGACAGCAGTGATAAAAGTGAAGAAAATTCAAAGTTTGTGAATTTAGAGTTAAAAAATAAGTAAGCGGGCCTGCAGTGCCTTAAAAAAGTGCTTAGACAATGTCTTCATTGAGAAAAATTTGCAAAACGAAGAAATTTTATGGTTCTATTGGTATTTTAACAGGGTGAGTTTTACAGTTATGTGTCATCGTTAGGAGTATTTTCGACCGAAAATTACCTATTACGTTTGTCATTTTGTCGGATTTCGGGGGATCCGACTCAAATGCTTTCGCAAAAGCCTATTGCCTTCATAACACACTCCACCACGCCATCTTTTAGCGACCTAAATAATTTGGTAATTGCAAAATAAAGGCAAAAACTATTATGAACGCGTAGACTCGAGCGAATAGCAAAACCAAAATCAACAAACATTCGATTTTGCTAGAAAGAGTTAGAAGATATGACTCAATTCAAGTCAATTGACGCGTGTGTGTTTATTTTTGATGTTACGCCCGTCCTTCGTGCTTGTCAACATATCAGCTGTTGAATGATGACGTATGTGTTTCAAAATCCATAAAGTTAATGCTTATGTAGAGTAGATGCGGAGAAATCAGCTGTGAAAGGGAAATTATTTTCTCGCAGATACACTGCTTGGCTGGCAACACAAGACGAATAGCTCGTTGAAAAATACGACAGTTCTTGGCAACGTATTGTCACTTGTTTAAAGTTTTATTTTTATCCGCTGACATAAGCCCAAAAGTGTACCTAATTAAACTTGTTTTTGTTGATTCGAAATTTGAAGACTAATCTGGGTCAACTGAAGGGTGATCTTGAGAATTGAATAAACAAGCAAATATTTTGATTTTTTGGGTTAAAAACGTTGGCCGTGATCTAGTCATAGGTTACACGTGGCTTCTAGAAATTATACGACTGGTCAGGAAACTAGGGACTCGATGATAGTTGAAGAAAAGAAAAGCCTGGAATCAAAACCTTATTAATGGTATCTCCTCGTTTGATTCAAATTGGCTAGTTCTTAAATTTGACTTCAGCTGAGTTTTTTAAAGATATTGTTTTGGTACCCCCCCCCCCCCCACACTTTTATATACCCCAATAACACGATCGGAAAAAAAACTCACTCATTTTCTTTAATTACTTCCAGATGTGGCCTTGTACTCTTCGAAAAGCATAAGATCAATCAATTTCTCTCAAAGTTAGTTAATCCAAATGTTCTCGAAATTGAAAAGAAACAGCCGGACTATATCTACATAAAGTACCACATCTATCGTGAATCGATGCGGAAGCTCCAACGTGAGGAGGAACAACATAAAGTAAGTTCTCACCTTCTGAATTAGTTGGGTTGAAATGGTAATTTATATCATTTTGCAATTCTTAGAATTGGATCAATGTCCTTATTAATCCAATTGGAAAATGGTGGAAAGCAGCTAAACACTCAGTAGCATGGCGCCTCCTAAACATCGCTCAAAACGGCAGTCAGCTTGAACGTCTAAAGGCAGTACAACAATTGGCCAGTATTGATCACTTGAAAGACTGGGATTTCCGCCATTTGGCACAAATTTGCGACGCACGTACTGCTATATCTTTAGCCAGATCAGGTTGTGATACGAGATGGTTTATGCCACTACACATGAAGGGTGTGATTAAAAACCCTAAGTATGCTTTGGCTGATCTTCATAAAATGCTTGAAGGTCTTCTACCAAATAACTGTGTGAAACACTTTCTTCAAAAGTATTTTCCACCAACGGATCCACATGTAAGTTAAAGATTACTTATAATTCATGAAGGTCAAGTGACGAAAGCAAACGTACATATATTTCAGGGTGACATTGATGATGAATTTCTTCAACAAGGTATCTCTCTCTCAGTTCATGATACAGATCTGTTGAAGGAGGTGATCTCATTTCTCCACCATGTAACTAAAGATGAGGAAGTAAGCAAACGAATCGTAAAAGAAGGCGGCCTAATGCACCTAATGGAAGTGATGAAAATATTTGATGGTGACAACGAGACTTTGTCAAATCTCTGTAAAGTTTTGGCGAATATGTCCACTACCGCCGATAATATTGAGGATTTCTTCGTATCTGGCTGGGTTGGCATACTAGCAAATTGGCAGCAATCTAACGATATACGTTTGCAAGTAATTGCCGCTAAAACTCTGGCGAATTTAGACCATGATGATCCCAACCACGCAGAATATCCACCCAATGTTTATCCACTTTATCCACGATTGAGGACGAGGAGCAAGCCAAAGGGTGACGTAATCTTTATTCATGGTCTTTTGGGTGGCGTTTTCATAACATGGCGCCAGAAGGATCGTGTGCCAACGGAACTTGGTCTCTATGGTAAAAATGCATTCTACACTAACGAAACGGATGATGTGTTTTTGGTTGGTGAAACAAGACGCTTTAATAACGGGAATGGCAAAAATGACAGTATTGGAACAAATGTGGAGGTTAATAACAAAGTTCGTCGAGAAGAATCAGAGGCTTTAGTATCTCAGACAAAAACAAAAGATACAGAAGTAAAAATCAGTGATATTGCAACGAAGGAATTGGTGGAGACTTTAAGAAGCTCCGCCGAACTCAGCTCTAATTGGGAAGTTGTTCATCCAGATATTCCCCTAAAGGCTAACGAAGGTTGCCAAGGGGAATTTAGTGTAAATGGGTAAGTTTTAAGGATTTTTATAAAGCAAATCTAAGAAGCTAATGATGACATTTGCCTTTAATAGAAATAAATGGAAAAACCAAGATCACGATGACTATACGAATTGCTGGCCAATGGAGTGGCTGCCTGAGGATTATCCACATTTGAGGTAAGTTATAATGTCCGTTAATCTCATTTGATTAGTTTCACATGAAGTATATTTGTTCGTTTCTAGAATCCTCGGTATTGACTACACTTCAGCAGTAAGTGAATGGTCAGCAAACTTTACAAAGTATTGCCCCTGTGAGAAAGGCCAAGGTCATATAGATGTTCGAGCAACATCTCTTCTAGAGCGCATATCTCGTTCAGATGTAGGAAAAGACCGACCAGTAGTATGGATCGGCCATTCAATGGGTGGCATTCTCACAAAACTTATGCTCATCAAAGCTCTAAATAGCACTGATCCAAAAGCGCAGCAACTAGCTAATAACACAAAAGGAATAGTCTTCCTCGGTACTCCACACAAAGGTTCTCCAATTGCTAAATGGAAACAACACATGCAAATGATTCTCTCGCCATCGATTGAAGTAAAAGAAATGGAAGAAGGTGCTCCGAAACTTCTTGAAATGCACAATCGTTTCATGACATTGCTACGCACATGTTTCAAGAATGTGAATATTGTTACCATCGCCGAAGGAACACCAACCATGTTGACCACATTCAAATTCCCATTACGAATTGTCACAGAGGAGTCAGCCTTTTTAGGGCACGGAGACTTTTATATTCTCAAAGATGACCATTTAAGTTTGAGCAAACCAATCTTTCGGCAATCATTCCTCTATCAAAGGCTATTAAAAGTGATTGAAGAATCAATTGATCCAAAACCAAGCGAAAAACACGAAAAACAAAAGGAGGAAGAAGTCGTACAGGATAAATTGAATCATCCAACTCCTGTTAGTCAGACTTCTAGTACTAATGTTTGGTCACTGATTCCAAGTATATTGATTAAGTTTACTGCTTAAAGTAGATGGAAACTGATGCATTGCTGCCTAGTCCTGCCTGCGATATACAACCGAAAGACTGGTTTTTATTTTTATTATGTTTTTATATTCTGCTCAACGTGTTCCTTTTTTATAAGTATTATTTTTTTTATTTAATACACTACACTGTTTTTTTTTTAATTTTTGTTAAAATTACGCTTTGTAATTTATAAGAACAAGGCTATGTTATATCCATGTCCAGTGAATGCTCTCTACTATGTCAAAGAAAGATCTTATTGTAATTTTTTTTTATGAGAGCAAGAGGTTACATATTGTATATTCTCTTGGAGTGATAATCTGTTAGATTTTTACTATTTTGAAAAAAATAAACGTGGCATTGTTTAAAAAACAAGAGTTAATAGAAAGTTATAAATTTGAGGTCTGAATCCTTTCTCCATTCTAGGAAGAAGTTCGAAAAGTTCCTTGACAATCAAATAGAATACCAACTATATACGTTTCCCCAATGCTGTTTATATAACCATTTGTTAGTGATAGAACTAATGGGGTATTAGAATCAGATCTACGAGTTTGATCTATGAGTATTCTTAAATGGATACAGATACATACTTTGGTATCAGAAGAAAAAGCCATAATATTTGACTCGGATTTTTACTTTTTATAGCTTAAGGCACGCAAACGGATTTATCGGAAACCAAATCTACGAAGAGCACTATGCGGAAATTAAATATCGAACGGCTGTAATCGTAGGAACTTTTTTGGATCAAGTTTCTCAAAAACTTTCTACAATCCCGACATTATAGTAAGCATCTGATGTGCAAGGTTTCACCCGATTTTCACAGTGAAGGTTCTTGGTTAATAAATAATGGTCGTAAGCGCATGCAGCGGAGCAAAACAGCCAAGTGGCAAAGGAGCTGGAGACTAAACATTTCAAATATTGTAATCTGCAAGATATTTGAGATTTAAAAATAGTTAAAAGATGATTCAAAATAGGGGTATCCGCGACTTACAATACGGATGAGAATGTAGGGCGCGTGCTGCTTGCCTGTTTGTTAATCCACGAGCTATGGTTAAAATGTTATCTGCGCAACTGAAGAATTAGTTAAGGGAGCATTTTACAAGTTTGGATATATACGATTACATGTAGGAATGCTGATTTATTAAATATCAAATTAACAATTTAATTCGGATTGACCACCACCAGTTGCGCTCTATAATGTTTTGATCTCTAATTACAGCAGTATGAGTCGTTATCCGCTCGTTTGTTTACTTTTGTTGAGTCACTGAGAGGATATTGTTTACATTCGTCATGAATGGATTTTGTGTTGACCTACATTAAGGAAGCATAAAATCCAAGGCGATGTGGGCATTCCACATTCCACATAGGTCAATGATTGTTGTGATTGGTGTATGCGGCGGATGGATGTTGTTGACCTTGGCCCTGAAACTTTGGACGAAGCACAAAGTTTTAAATTCCGTTTAAAACTGGCTTGACTGATGGGATGACGATCGAGCGTGTGATGGTTGAAAGAATAAGTCGTTTTGGGTCTCTTAAGGAGTGCGGTTCGGTGGTTCGACGATCCGGAGTTTTCTATCTTTAATTGTATTCTTTTTTGTATTATTCACTTTGTAAATTTCTTCTTTTGTTAATTATTCAAATAAAATATTTCCTACATACATATCCTATAAGAGGACCAGAGAAAACGGTGATTGATAATTGTCAACATTTCATTGAAGACGAAAAAAATTCAAGACAAACTACATAGAATTAAATAGAATTACTATAACCCAGAAATCGTAGTGTTTCCAGTACGATCCTTATAGTACCTACAAAAGATATTGTAATCCAAAAATTTCCATAATGAATTTAGAAAACTCCGAATTGAGTAAAAGTTATATTAAATTAGTTCATGCATTCAAAAAAAATTCATAAATGGAGAAAGTTGAACGTAATTTTTGAAGTGGCTTAAAAAAAATTTAGAATTAGGCTGTATTTATGGCGAAGCGTATCCGCATCTCCCGACGCGATGTGATTCGCTGCTAGCGATCAAATACATGGGTACATATGGAGGTGTTTATAGCGGAGCGATTTAGCGAAAAGCGAATTGAGCGACAGCAAGCCACTGCGGGCGACGAAAAACTGCAAACAAAATATTTTGAATCAGTTTGGCGAATCGCTCGTTCATCATGGACGCATTTATTGAACTTGTGCGTGAAAGGCAATGTTTGTGGAATCTTCGACATTCTGATTACTACAATAAAATAATAATTCGAAATTCTTGGGCGAAAGTGGTTTATTTATTTATTTATGATTTACTACATATTATTAGATTACTATATTACATATTAAGTTAAGTGTACATGTTTTTCTTAACTAAACGTTCAAATTGTGAAAAAAAAACCGCATGAATTAAATTACATACCCAATATATGCATATACATAATCTATATGATGGTGTTCTATTAGATTTTAAATAATGGCGAGATTTTTCAGTACAAAATTATTTCTTATAGCCGCAGCTTCATAAGGACTTCTATTGGGTATGTAACTTAATTCTTAATTCGGTTTTTTTTTTTATTAAAATTTGAACGTTTATTTAAGAAAAACATGTACAATAGTATTATTCATTTCTGGCAATTTGTGGATCCCATCCTAAAAGAACTGCGCCCGGCTTGCCAGCCAAGAATGAATCAAGCCAATTTTTGATATTCTGCTCTGATGTGAACCGTATTTCAGTGAGGGCGTTCTGCATCGACCGGAACAAATGGTAGTCAGAAGGGGCAAAGTCTGGTGGGTCCGGTAAGACTTCCCATCCACTGTTTTCCAAATAGTTCTTAACCGGAATAGCAACGTGGGGCCGAGCGTTGTCATGATGGAAAATTATTGCCTCGTATCTGGTCGCATATTCCGGGCGTTTTGCGGTTTTCGGATGGTTTTAGCAGCTCATAATACAGCACACCCATCTGATCCACCAAATACAAAGCATTACCTTCGCGCCATGGATATTCGGCTTTGCCGTTGATTTGGCTTGTTGGCCGGGTTTCATATATGATTTTTTGCGCTTGCGGTTGTCGTAATGGATCCATTTTTCACCACCAGTAACAATCCGATGCAAAAATGACTTCCTTTTGTGGCGTTCCAGCAGCATATCGGACATGCAAAACCGCCTTTCGACGTCTCTCGGCTTGAGTTCATGAGGAACTCAATTTCCTTGCTTTTGAATATATCCAGCTGCCTTTAAACGTTTTGAAATGGCTGCTTGAGTGACACCCAAAGATTCTGCGAGCTCTTCTTGTGTTTGGCAACAATCTTCATAGAGTAATGCTTCCAGTTCTTCATCTTCAAATTTTTTTGCTGCCCAAGACGTTCATCGTCTTCCAAGCCAAAATCACCACTTTTAAATCGTGCAAACCACTTTTAGCACGTTCGCTCAGCTAGCGCATGTTCACCATAAACTTCCACCAAAATACGATGACTTTCGGCAGCAGTTTTCTTCATATAAAAACAATGAAGAAGAACTCCCCGCAAAAACACTTTTTCAGGCACAAAGTTCGACATATTTGAGTGAAAGGAAATTATTGTTGTTTACGATTCAAATGAATGACATAAACTGAAATGGCGTACAATGACAGTAGCTTTCCAACGCATGTTCCAATTGAATAATAACAATGGAATAATACAAGTTACGCCATCTCTTAGCAAACTGCTAAGTTATAGACCCAATATTATGATGCCGTTGTGCATTGATTCTGCTAATACAATAGCAGTTTGTTCAACTTGTGATAACGTCTGCGTACAAAGTCCCTCTTTATCAATTATAGTATTGTGCAGTAAGCAAACGGTTTTAATAAATAATTCTGCGGCTTGAATGTCTGTTTCAATTGATTTTGTTAATAAAATCCATTTGTTCGCAATTATGCCAAATGCACATTCAATAGTTTTTCTGGATTTTGAAAGCATTGTATTGAACAGTTCAGTTTCACTGTCCAAGTTTACATTTGAATATGGGCGCAATAAATATTTCCTGAGTGGGTACACTTCATCCCCTAGTATTACGAATGGTGCAGGAATTGTTGTGCCTGATAGGTTTCGTTCTTCTGGAAGTTCATATTCTCCCGTTTTGATTTGCTTATGGAAAATTGAAAATTCAAAAATGCCCCCATCACTTTGTTTACCATAGGCTCCAACTTCAATGGCAATAAACTTATAGTCAGCAGAAGCGACGCCTTGTAAAGCAATTGAATAAAAGTGTTTGTAGTTAAAAAAACATGCTGCTAGAATGTGGTGGACATTTACAGCGAATATGTTTGCCGTCAATGCTTCCAATACAGTTGGGAAATCCCCATTTAGAGTAGAAATCCTCTGAAATTTGTAACAAATCATCCTTTGTTTTGCGACACAAATGTTTGGATATAAGGGAATTCTATATAGCGGCACATACTTCTTTTACAATATTGGCCACTGTAGCAATTCACATACGATGCGAAAAGCAAGAGATCTAAATGAAGTGGGTTCATTTTAATGACTTGGGTTTTCTCAAGGACACAATGGAACCGCGTGCCATATCAGGAAATCTGACACTGGACAGCAGCTCGCATGAAAAGTTTTAAAGTTTCAATGTAGATGAAGGACAAATTAATGACACCTTTGCAGCAGTTTCACCTCCAAAAAGAAGTATGAAAAAGAAACAATCTGCCGACTCCGATTTCTTGGAGCTGGAAAGGAGAAAGCTTCAAATCTAAGAAAAAGACGCTGATGAGGAGGATGATGATTACCATTATTTAATGAGCTTTAAAAAATATATGAAGAAAATGGATGATGAAAAAAAATTAAAGTTTCGAGTGAAAATGCAAGAAGTGCTATATGATGTAATGTATGGAGATAGTTCACAAAGGACTTTAAGCGCTGTTTCCCTCGCTAGTTCTAGGACCAACAGCTCTTCGAGTCTATCGATGGATAATATTCTAACCTTTCCCCATGCGGAGCAATATGAGGTAGTTCAACGGTACAATAATTAAGCTGCATACAAATTACATGTATGAATATATGAATCCATATTTTAATTTTTTTTTTATTTATTATTTTGTATTATAACATATGTAAGTTATTTAACAAATAAAATGAATTTTCTTACCTTATGGTCGATGAAAACCTTTCTGTTGCGTCAATTGGTGTTTCCTGGTATATATTATCCTTTGGAATCTCTGAAGATATCGCTTCCAAGATATATTCAAATGTTTCACTGTTCATACGATAATACTCTTTAAATTTTTCAGGAAATAGTTGGAGAAGGGGGTGTAAATGGTGAAATTCTCCATGACGTTCTGCGTTTAAGGGTTTTAAGATATTTTTTATGTAGTAAATAACTGCTTTCCAATAACAACAACCGCCTTATTTTTGCACACATGTTGTTCACCTGATCACTGTCAAAACACGAATGAAACTAGACGAAATCGCTCTATCATAAACACTCCATCGCTTGCGATTTCGCTACTAGCGATGTCGCTTGCAATCGCGCGAAAAGCCATCGCGTCGCGCGACACGAATACGCTTCGCCATAAACACAGCCTTAAGGAAATATACAATAAAAGAATTCTTTATTCTGTAACAGAACTAAACAAAACGCTAGAAATGAATATTAATTGTGACCATCCAGGAAATGATAGAAACTGTTTAGAATTTCTTCGAAATATAGAAGTTTTGAAAGAAAGAACCCAACATTAGTAAGCAATCCAATTAAATTTTTGGTGTGCTGTTCAGGGCCTTAAAAACAAGCCTATAGTGAAAAACAACACCTTTGAAGTTCTCGCTTTTTCGGAAACATACTTGACTAAGGATATGCATAGACAGACAAGTAAAATTATTTCTCCCGAACTATAATTCTCATTTAAGCAGCGATAGTACAAGTAATCATTTTAGCGGTACAGTATTTTACACTCCGCACTACTATGTGCAACGTTTCTGCCGTAGTTGAGTCGCCTGTTGGTCAATAACCGCAAATTAACCATCAGAAAGAAAGCGGAGGACTTGAACATTGCCTATGAATCCGTCAGAGACATTTTGGTTAATGATTTGGGTTTCCGTCGTGTAGCAGCAAAGTTGGTGCAAAAAGACCTCAATTTCGTGCAAAGAAGAGACCGTGTTGACGTCGCAAAGGAGATGGTTTGCGAGGCTGAATCCGATCCCACATTCATCAAAAGGATCATTACCGGAGACAAAATGTGGGTTTATGAGTACGACACGCAAACCAGAGTAGAGACCAAACCACGTCGTTTTCAGTCAAAAAAGAAGGCAATGCTCACGGTTTTCATGGATTATAACGGTGTAGTGCATCATGAATTTCTGCCAGAAGGCCAGACAGTAAACAAAGAGTATTATTTGGTCATTGGCCGAAAGAGACCAGAATTGTGGGCAGAAAACTCGTGCATTTGGCACCATGATAACGCACCGTCGCACAGTGCCATCATTATTCGTAATTTTTTGACGAAAATTGCAACAAATTCCATCCAACAGCCACCAAATTCACCTGATTTGGCTCTCTGTGACTTCTTTCTGTTCAATTGAGTTAAAAAACCACTACGGGGAAGTAATGGAAAAACCGCAGGAAGCACTTATGGACATACCGAAAAAGGAATATAAAAAATGTTTGAAAGATTGGATCAAGCGCTGGCATAAGTGTGTTGCAGTCGAGGGGGATTACTTTGAAGGGCACAATATAGATTTAGGTGAATAAATTTGTATTTTTAATTTTCTGAATAAATTCTGGGAGCATAAATAGTGGGGTAGTAAACTCCGAAGATCAGGTTGCTTGCCGAGGTTATTGCTCTTGCAATGTGCCTTCGAGTTAACTTAAAAAACAAAATTGTCCACACTTTATAGGTTCGCCTTTTTGTACAAAACTTTATTAGGATATCATTTTTTGTACTCAGATCCTGGTGTTCTGTATAAGTGAAGACAAGCCCACTAAGCATCCGAATCTTTCACAATAAACTTGATCTCACGCTGAACCACACGGGACATCATAATAGAAGCATAAGGCGGATTAGGGCCATGTAGCAGATCACTTTCATCCGCGCATCGAATTGGCTTCTATAAAACAGTCTTTTTGTAAGGTCTCTGGCTAAAGCTAGAGTTTATTAAAATATAGGTATTGGTCTAGCTAGATCCCAAGTTATCTGACTACATTTCGACAAGCAAGTGGCTGCCTGTGCTGTACCACAATCAAAAAGTTTCTACAATTCATTCTGATGTCCATAGAGGACACAGACAAAAGACATTGCGTATTAATGAACTCGATCTTTGGACGCGATCAAGTTGTCTACGTACGCTAGGCATGGTGAAGTGAACTTACAAGATTGCTTGCGTGTATGTTGAACAGGATCGGCAAATAAACCGAACCTTGTTGTAGACCGTTTTTAATGTGAAACTCTTTAGCATCACCATTTTACAAGATAAACTGTCTACTGGTGAGCAGTACGGCAATGGTTTACTTGAAGAAGAGTCCTCAACCCAGTTAACTAGAACTCTATTGATCACCGTTTCGAATACCTTACTGATATTCAGGAGCGGATTATCGACGGATTGCACATATCTTTATCCCTTTTGTGAATTGGATGTACCATCGCTGTCTCCCAATGCGTTGTATAATGCGCATTATTCATAACACTATTCAACAGTTTGGTGTTAAAGTTCACCGCTTCTATTGGTATTCCATCAGCTCCCACAATTTTCTTATTTCTAAGTGATTCGAATATTAATTGGAGCTCTTGCTTCGAAATGAATGGGGGTACCTCTGTCTCCTCGGCGATGACATTATTTGCCATGTTGGCGTCATTGTACTCGGTGAAGACTGAGTTCTCAAATAGCCAGTTGAATATTTTATTTCGAAGAGAGAAATTGTGCGAAAGGACTATATTCTCCAGATCGTGGTTCAAGCAAATGACATCATTTGCCTTCTACACAACCTGGAAAGTCGCCCCTGTGACCTCTACCATCTCCTGCGGATCTTTAATCGTTGTAATCATCTACAGCCGCTCCTGGGTCTACACCTGTTGTTTACAGTAATTATTCATTGCCATTCTTAGATTTAGACACGGAAGGTCATTTTGATCTTTCCTCCGAAATATTTTATTTATTTGGGGGAACATATTCGGGTTGCTGATGTTTACAGCCTGAATTCTATTGTTCCAATACAAACTTACGGATACTCTGTAATTTTCTTTTATTAATATTAATAAATTCAGTGTCATGACTTCCTGGTTGCGTCTCTCAGTAAACTGTTTTAAGCTTCGATGGCAGTCTATTCTTATGTTGGTGAAATGCGTCAATAGTTGCAATGCGGAACATGTCAGAGTCGTCGAGTATATCGATACTGAAGTATCATATTGTCTATTAGTTTGAGATACCTGTCAATCTCTCCATTGGACGGTGGGTAGAACGAGTTTGAAGAGTGTGCTCTCGTCAATGCTCTGGAGAAGTGTGTTCAACTTACCTTACCGTAATTGTAGGAATATCTTTGAAGAAACTCATCCAATTCCGCAATTTCGTTGGAAACCGTTATTTCGATACTGAGACCGCAACGGTCACTGTAGTATACGAATGTGGCTGCCTCGGCTGGCTTCTAAGTAGCGCATCCTTTCAACCCAATTTTCCAACATCTTGTTGACTGGGAGAAAGAACACCCCTTCAGAAGAAGGGGAAATATACCCTCTTGACCAGAAGATGTATGTATACCATATTCATAATTTTAAATACTTTTGCTACTACACGAGTGCGAAAGTCAATACGGGCCATTTTTAATTCCATGCACTCAAGTGTAGGCGGAGACACAGCACAATCTGGGAGTGTTGAGCTGACCTTAAAGTGTGCAGCAAGCAAGGATGGAGGATGAGGTAGAATTTCTAATACTTTTGATGAACGATCAAAAATTGTTAGTACCGTTGGGACATTGTAGATCTTGGTCGTATTGGTATTTTACACCCTTAAGAAAGTCGTTGCAGTCATTCTTGGCTCATTTAAACTTATTTCGGTTTTCCTCTGTCGGACCGAAAAAAATTTTCTCTAACCCGTCAGCCTCTTTACAGCTTGAGTCGTACCACGCCTTTTCTTTTAGTTTGATACTCTACATCCGGGATAAGGCATCTGATTCCTGAGAGAGGATATTTTTTTTTTTTATTCAGCGAAGATCTCAATACACATTCCATTGTGTTGTCTCTCTAGAGTATCGAAGCAACCCAGAATTGTGTATATTAAAATCGCCCTTCATATTGTTTTCAGTAAGATGATACAGGGATACAATGGAGTCAGACAGCGCATTGAACTCGTTAAAGGTTGAATTGCTGTTCAGTTTGGGGCTTCTGTAAATAAAGCAATAGTGGATAATTTGCTTACGGTGATGGAATTTTAACCAAATGAAATTGAATTCAGGATTTGAATAGGGGTTACATTGTGGTGGAGTTTGGTAAGCTACGTCAGTAAGAATGTTAATGGCGAAGCCGCGTTGAGAAAAGAATAATGATATTAGTTCGTAGCCAAGTAGCTTAAGATCAAAGTAATCCCACAAAAAACGGGATCTAACGGGATCAAATTGCAGCTCAGAGGCGGCCAATTGACATCGCCAAGGCGGGTGATAGCATATCTATCGAACTTATAGAGCAAAAAATTGATTCTTTGATGGTCTATGTGGCATGGCAGGCCATCGCGATGAGACCAAGGTAAGGTTCAGTTAAACAGGTGTTAAACGGGCCCATCGCGAAATTTACAGAAACAGAATTTGTCTTTAAATGGTAAATGGCTTTGCAAAAGCCAAGAAGGCCTTTGAATTCCTTGCTGCCTTTGTCCTCTAGGTTTTTGAAAAATTATTTGCCTAAAAATTTCCTTCGACTACGTGATATTGCATCGAATTCAAACAGTATGTCTGTTTTATCCTCAACTGCTTGCAGAATACCGCAGATGTCCGTATCTAACAATTTGGGTCTCTTTGCATGTTTCCGCAGAAGACAATTTGCTTTCAGGATTATTTTATTAACGATCCAGATCTTTCGCCGTCAAAAAGCGAGCATAGAGAATTGGATACCCTGTATCCTTCAAACTTGACCACCTTAGGTTGGCAGTCTTTGTGATTTTTTCCTCGATAGTGCCCCCAAATATGCGGAGGGGTGGTTTGATTTTGGCAACCCCACTATTTTCGAGTAGCCCTATTTTCTTGAAAGGTCATCCGTTTGTTCATTTTCTTTAATACCGCAGTGTCCTGGCACCCAGCACAGTCGTACCCGGTTCTAACCGCTTTGAGCGCTGTGCCAAGGTCCCTGACTTTATCAGAGTTCATGTTAGTTGATTCCATTGTCTTGAGTGCGGCCTTGCTATCGATGTAGATAGCGATATTACTTTTGGATACCGGTTTCATCTACATTAGCTCAGCCGTCCTGAGAACAGGTAGAACCTCTGATTAGGAGACACTGCTTGTGTCCGGTAGTCTTATAGATACACCCTTAGTTCTGGGTCTTCTGAGAAGATAGCAGAACCTTTTCCTTCCTCTGTTTTCGAGCCGTCTGTGAAAATTGCAATTTCATTTGACCTGCGATAAAGCGAGCACAAATGTTTATCAACAATGGCGGCAGCCACTTGGCGGATATCATTTTTCCGACTTAACAGGAACAATTGTAAAGGTTCAAATAGAGATTTCCAACAGTCAAAATCATTTTTGTTTTATTAAGTAATAAAGTATATACATATATGTATATGACTGTGTTATTAAACGCGGAAATGTAGTTTGGTATCCTTACTAAACTCTTTTCAATGAAAATGACAACTATTGGCACACTAAAGTCTGTAATGACATTACCGAGACCTTGATGTCGAAAAAGGATAAATGTATTCGATTATTGATGCGATAGACATAAGTCTTGTCACAAAATTAAGGTTTTTGCCTTCGCGAGAAAGGGGAATATGATTGGACTTATTAAGTGTTTTAACGCATTTTTTTCTGTTATTCTAATGAAGCCAACTATATATTACACCAGATCGCAATCTTTTTTAGGCCAAACCTGCCGTGTCGAAAACTGCCAAAGTCCTCTGTTATAGATGCACAGTTGAATCACCCTTCTCTCAATATATTTGGATTAGAAAACTGGTTTTTGGTATAACTCGCACTGGAATTTTTATAAATTAATCTTCAGTTTTCTAAATTTTCGAATATATCTGACATACTGAAACATACTCCTATGCATGCATCATAATTTGTATTGATCTGAGGGTATATTCCACAAAATATTACACAGATCCACAAAAGCTCTCTCCGCTCAAAAGCTTCGCCATCAAATTCAATTCTTCTCTTAATATTCCTGATAAGATGAGACTTTAATGAAATTGAGAGAATTTAAGAGATCGCCATGCGTCCGCTTTGCATGCCTACGCACAACTTAAAACGTTGAAGCGGTACATCGTGTAGTTTTATTCTTGTTTATTTTCACATGTGGTTGTTGTCGATTTTGTTAACAATTGACTTGAATAAAATTCACAAGGGAATAACCTCAAGAAACAGTATCAGCTGAGAGCCATAGTTGTTCGGACGTTGGTGGTCGTCGATCAGCTTTTGCTACTTAGCTTTGCGTCGCGTTTTCTAATTTCTGCCTTGAATCGTAGTTCAATGTATCACGTTTGAGTAGGGTTACGCTTTGTTTACTTTCTCTTTCTATTCTTCATTATCTACAGTGGCTCGTGGTAAACAAACAAACATTCACGATCGGATTTTGTTTTGGTTTTTTACAGCCTTATCGTGTTCTGTTCTATCCGTAGTTTTTGGTTTTTTTTTGTCTGTATTTTTGTTTCTAATTTTGCGTAAAAACTTACTTTAAGTGAAAAAAACAAAAGAAACTGTCCCTGACGCTCCAAGACGCGACCAAAATAGAACATTGTCACTTTGATGGCACTAAGGGTGTCAAGTGATTTAATTCTACCCCCACTTAGGAGATTTCGGCTATTTCACGCTCTGGTTTAACTGTGTAAGTGTCACCCTTGTGTAATCTGTCAGTTTTCCTTCAAGTTTTCCGGAGCGTTAAACTTTATCTGTGAGATTTAAGTGGGTGATCAACAATTTCTGAATTCTGATTTCAAAATTTTGCTCTGTTGAACTCGGATTATTAACCAACAAAAAAGTAACAAACAAAAAATTTGATATCATAGTTTGAATTAGATGACAAGGAAGCTGCCTAGGATACCCAGTGCGATAGACCAAGACGAATATATCCATTAGCAGTGTTGCTCTGCGACTTTATAAACAAAAGTAAGTTCGTTTAATAAAACTGAACTTTATCAGTTTAGGCTGGGGAGCTTTTAAATCTTTTTTTTTTGTTAACCATACGGTTGTGTATCTTTGTATGTACAGATTGTATGTCGCTGTTGCTAGATGTGCGGTAAACTATCATAAATAGCCTCGTGTGGCTAACACTTACATAACATGTTGGTGGTCGAGGAGAGCTCTGGAAACTAAAAAAAAAAACTGAATTGTGCACATGTCTGTCATAAAATTATAATAAATTAATTGGATGGAATAATTCTCATTCTTTCTGTTTTTATAATTTGAATTGCTCAATAAAAACAACTCTAGACCTTTAGTTTAATGTCTGGATTGTTTAAATTGTACAAATTGTAAAAAAAAATTATAACAATATAGAACTGATCTAGGTTTTCTTTGCTTTTTTGTTTTTGCATAGATGTTTATACATACATACATATACCTATGTATATACATATAGGTACATAGTTAAGATGTGTGCGCCAGTTTTTGTCCGTGGAGGGGAGGATTGACTAACCTAGATATGTATATAACCCTGCACGACCGATCACCTCTATCATGAAAGTGCAGTGGATATTAAGGTGATTGCTACAGAGAAAAAAAGTTCAGATCTGTTGTTAGACAAGAAGTCTTGACTTTCTGGCACATTAGCGAACTTGCTGTAACAATCTGCCTTTAGCCTAATCGACTACGATTACGACTGCGACTATCGACTTAGTATTAACTTTTTCGATGCAACTAAAGAACATTACTTTCCCCCCCAACAAAACGTACTAGCAATGTTATGCATATGACATTGAAATTGTTTTAGATGAGGAAAACTACTTTGCAGCATAATTAGAAAATAAAGCCTACATGATACCATGTTTGGAAGTGATCCTATGTTTATTTACTTTCCTGTGGGGTAGAATAATCAAACTGAAGCCAATATTGACTTGAACTTTACCTTGTTGCAACTAACAACAACGGAAGAAAAAGGTTAAAAGAACAATTCATGGCATTTACTTTTTGAAAATGATATCATATAAATGTTGGCCACGACTACGTCTGAGGTGGTCCATTCGGAAGGTAAAATTTTTAGCGACTCGTTCGAGCATAGCAACTGGTGTCTCGCGGATAACACAAGTAATGTTGGCTTCCAAAGCCTCAATCGTAGCTTATTTCTGAATATTTAAGACTTAACATATCCCCAGAAAAAATAGTCCAAAGGTGTGATATCGCACGATCTAGGCGGTCAATTTACCGTAGCAGAACGTGAAATTAAGTGCTCACCAAAATGATTTCTCAACAAGTCCATTATTTCACGCGGTGTATGTCTCGTAGCACTGTCTTGTTGAAACCAGAGCTCACCGAGACCATGTCCTTGAATTTCAGGAAGCACATAGTTTGTTAACATGGCGCGATAATGGTAACCATTGACGGTAACATTCTGATTTGCCTCATTTTTGAAGAAATATGATTCCAATGATTCCACCGGCACATACACCATATCATACCGTTGTTTTTAATGGATGTAATGGTAGCTCTTCGTACTCTTCGGGATGCTCATCAGCCCGAGGCAATTTTGTTTATTAACGTATCCATTGAGCCAGAAATGGGCTTCATCAGTGAACAAAATTTCACGATAAAACAACGGATTTTCATTGAGTTTTTCCAGAGCCCATTCACTGAAAATATGACGCAAATTCAAGTCGTCTGGCTTTTAGGCCGAGATCTTCACGTAAAATACGCCAAGTTGTCGAATACGCCAAGCCAAGCTGCTGAGAACGACGACAAATCGATTCGTCACGGTCTTCGCGTACACTCTCAGCTACAGCTGATGTGTGCTGGATGTGGTCTTACCAGTCAAGTATCATCCACTAATGTAAACAAGGACTCAAATTTGAGAATGGTATTGGCAATAATGGTTTCAGTAGGTCGATTATGCGCACCGTAATTTCCTCGAATCGCACGTAAAACATTTCTCACAGAACGCTGATTTTCGTAATAAAGCTGAACAATTTGCAGACACTGTTGTGGTGTAAGTCTTTCCATGATAACTTGCCAAACGATACTGAACAAAAATGATAATAAAGCAGTTTGATAGCAGTCATGCGTGATCTTTCAAAAAAAGCCTATTGAAAATCAAACCTCACGATGAATCACCCCTTATTACAACTACGGAAAACCCTGCGAGGGAATACAATTTGATTAACATACATCAAAGCCCAAAGTCATTGGACGGGGGAAGTACTTTAGCATCTTCGGATGAAAAAACAAAGGAAACGAAAAGCGCGCAATTGAGGAATTAGAGACCTGCTGCATCAGGATTAAAGACAGAAAGTGTTACCAAAAGACAAAGTGTTGGGCAACAAGTCCCGAACAGAAAAATCTGTAGAAAACTGTAGAGATCAAGACAGAAGCTTAGAAGTTGTCACAATTGATGTTAAGAAATGGAAAAACCACTTTGTAGACTGTTAAAATGCGGAAATGACTCAAATTCCGCTTTCGGTCTGAACGATCCATTTAACCTGAACAGTGAAAATCGACCGCAGTAAGGCAAGCAATGCATAGGTTTTCCATTAAGAACTATACAGTTCTTTTGAATGTGAACGCACCCTTAATGCTTTTTTCTGAATTATCATTACTATTTTACTTGTCGATGACTACCATTTAAGGCTCCGTTTTAACGCCGTGTTGTATTCTATTGAAATCATAGAAATTGTCACACAGAACGTGGTTTTGATAAATGTCATGTGATTTTCCAACATCATATTCTTACTGGCATATGTTCATTTTTCCATTAGTTTTGTGGTAGATGTTAGAAAAGATCAGAGTTTTTTAGAATCAGCTATAAAGGCGGGTCTGACTTCAAAAAAAAAATATATAGCATTATAAATTGCTGACTAATTTTTCCTGAAGTTTCTCACCGCTCAAATAAATTCCAGAGATTTTGTAGATTACCTATTTAAAATCAACGAACATCAGGGAAATGGGGGTCATCGTTAAAAGCACTGTTTTCAGTCAGTCAGTCAGTGCCTTTAAGTCTATCTTTTGGTTGCTAGTGAGCGATCTTAGTTTTAGTTTTCGCTTTTCAGATGACTTGCTTTCAAAAAGATCTCGCCAACGTTTTCAATCTTCCAAAAAAAGCATTGTTCGCAGTGCCTTAAATAACTCACCGAAAAAGTCCCACGGCCTTTTTTTTTAGCAGAATAATAACGACAGTGATCTCGAGTACAGAGTTTGAAATTAAATTGGAATTGGTCATCTTTTTTTTATTTATTTTATGTAGTTATGGCGAGCTGTCTTTTGCTTTTATCGGGCGTTGCATAGAACTCTGATCTAATGTTAGTTCTATATTATTTCTGAATGTGATTCTACTTTCACATCTCTACCATCTTTATCTAGTATCTTTCCTCTCAGCACCTCCAAAAAGATAAGTTCATATCGCATAATTGCACATACAAATAATGGGTATCTGGAATTGTCACGGTAGTTGTTGCCAAAAGGGGAACCTTCTGAACGAGCAGCATACTGTCATACCAAAAACCATTCATTGTCTAAGTGCAATACCATAGCCAAAAGTCGCCATCGTAGTATCCGTCTTTTTCCGATGGGATTTTAGCTTGAATTATGCAGAATGTTGATTCAATTCAAGCTTTCAATGATAAGTTACAATGCAATCATCGATTTATAGGTATGCACTTGTATTTATTTGTTGTTGTTGTTTTTTTTTTTTTTTTTTGATTATAAGTATACTCTTGTGTCATATTCTTTTTTTAAATATTTTAATAATAACACACCTTGTTCTTCAATTTTTTAATTTTATTTGTAAATGATATTAAACTCGTTAAAGGAGTGGAGAAATTATTCGAACTATGTAATTTGAAAAGCTTGTCTAGTCTATATCTAGTCTTAAATACACATATGTATATTGTTATCCCGTCATAACATATCGTATACTTTGCAGTTGCCCGACAACAAGTTGCCTACATGATAGTCATGTACATACCATACGTATGCATCAACTACTTGTTAAGTCAAGTAACACTCTTGAAATATTTTTAATTAATATAATTTTAAATCATTCAACCGTGAACAAGTTATTTATAAAGATCTTTAAACCAGTTTCGAAATTTTTGCGAGACACGCAATGTCAGGTTTAGTAGAAACATCATTTTAACTGCGTCAAATATTGCAACTGCGAAATAAGCTTTGATTGCAAAGAATTTTAAGAGAATCAACGATGTTTTTAGAAATCAGTCTTCGTTATGCAGATCGTGCTTATAGTCTGTCTGTACAAGTATGCAGTAGAAGCTTGGCCTTCATAGTTCATGTTCTCATTTGGGCATACTGCCGGTAATATTACAATCCCGGCGATAGATACAAGTACTCCTACTTGCTACTACTTGGTGGGATTATGGTGCTCGCTTCGAGCATGTGATCGTTGCATGCCACTATACAAGTACATATGGTATGTAGAAATAGTGCACTATCTATTCACATGAATCAAATTAATACAGAGGTACGAATACGAATAGAAAGAACAGAGCTACTTTGCGATTGAATGTTCTAATAAATTTCAATCTGATTTGTAATTCGAGTGTATGTGACTAGTTGATATGGTTTCATATAACACGACCATTGTCGCGGCTACGTTGCTGTTGAAATTTTGCATTTATTTTTAGATAAAATAAAAGTTCGATGATCTTGTTAAATAATTGTGTGTTAGCGACGGTAGTTTCCAGATATGAAGGTGCGATTAATTTGTTTTTATTTATTTGGAGAAGGAAGTAAAATATAATATAAGCGAATCAAAAGACGAAGGCTGATGATAAGATTTATAAACAATTTAAAGTTGATGAGACTTTGTGAACATTTTCAAAACATCTTTTTTTTTTTTTTTGTTAAAAATTGAAAATTGTTTGCGACTCAATTTTAAGCCATAAAGATTCTACTGCAACTAGTCTAGCTAACGGCAGCAATTTTTTTATTCACAAAAAAAATTCTGTGTAGCCGGAATATTTATAAAATGACAGAGTGATTTCATTTTTGGGAAAAATATTTTTATTGCATTTTTAAACTATCACCAATATTTACATACGTGTATAACCTTCTAAATAAAAAATTTAAATTAAAATTGCTAATTGCGGATTCGTGAATATTTCTTTGTTAAGTCTTTGTTTTGTTGAGACCTTGATTGTTTTTGTTATCACTTTTGTTTCAGTGAGCAGCATTGGCAGTCAAAGAATTGAATTTCTTTCAACTTAAGGTTTCCGGACTCTAGAAATAGTTTCTGTAAAAGTAGCCAACCACAGATTCTCTGTCTTCATGACAAAACTAAGCCTCTGTGACACGTTTTTTGGAACCTTAATTTCTTTGATTATCAATGTCACAGTTCAATTGACTGCAATACTTTGCACAAGTATTCCGCTTTTAAATACTAATTGAAACTCAAAATTTTCCTTACCAATCAAATCACGTGACATACTGAAACGTCGGCTTAAAATTGCAGATATTTGACCGTTTGTTGAACTGCCAAAACAAAAAAATTATCACTATTCAAAATTTTCGTGTCTAGCATAATCTTAGAGGTCTACTACGTGACCTCATGTCGTTTCTACGAACGAATATGACTATTCGACTAATTGATTCAATTGGAAGGTATTTTTATATTTTATATTGTAAGTTAGCAACAAGTTTCTGCTTTTGCTGTATGGGTTAAGGCAATTGAGTAGTGTTTGTTAAGGAATTAAAATTCTATTGTTATATGATTGTTAACATTTAAATTTTGCGGCATATTATGATTTCTGTTTGAACTGTCATCAGTTAAGATTAATTTGTTTTTTCTAATTGCAGTAAAAAAAGAAATTGAAAAAAAAAAAACTAACAATTCTTGCATGAATTATTCTAAGGGCATAACCACATGCAATCTGTCAAAGTTTTGCAACTGTCGCTTTAATTTATCTGTCAAAGTCACTGTTGTTTCTTTTATTCAAAATATTTCGCCAACGATAATATGGTATGAAAGAAGGAAAAAAAAGCACTCAATTGTCATTTGTCAATTGAAATATAGCATACTCGTACATACGAGTATGTACATAGTTTGTCATTTAAAATGAATAGTGACGCAAAATACTCGCTATTCTTCTCGATACACATTGTTGAATATTATTCGCGCAGGAAATCTTCAATTTACCAGTTGCATGAGAGAATCAGTCCTTACAATCGGACTGATCAACAAGTAGCAATACCATAGATACATATGTACATACTCGTAAAAATGTAGCATCATATACTCGTATAGTAAGAGATATTTCGACTGAACTCAAGCATACCATATTTTGAAATATAATACAGAATTTATAAACCACAGAAAAAATCTTGTTTTTGGATATTATTGTATAAACATGCAATTTGTACGATAACATACAATTGAGTAATCAACTGTCTGTTGCATAAAGAAAAAACAATGTCAAGGTGACATATGAAACTGAAACTTGGTCAGATAATTACGAGTATTTCTCACTTGGTGTTCAATGTGTGTATGTTATAGAAATGTCAAGAAGCCGACGTACAAATGACGCTCGTACAAATTGACAAGAAATGGAAAATAACTATTTCTGGTATTTAATTGTCTTGTTTGGTGACCTTAAAATTGATTTTAAGCTGTCAAAATAATCTTATTTATATCGTTTTCAATAGATTTTTCTTCGAAATTTGCGCAATTTGGATTCTAATGGAACAATTAAAACTTCTTTTGACTCTAAAGCCAAACACAGTCGATTGCTCGAAAACGAAAATCTTGTTTGACACACAATACTACTATACTAGGTGGGGTGAAAAATAACCTCCTTGGGAATGAAAAAAAAATTTTTTTGAAGTTTTTTTTTTTATTTTATTCAATATAGTCACCTTTTAGTTTGATACACTTATTCCACCGATTTTCCAACTTCTTGATCTCGTCCGAAAAGTAATTTTCCGGAAGGTTTGCAAAATACTCCTCCATGGCGTTGATGATTTCCTCGCATGAGCTGAATTTTTTATTGATGAGCAATCTTTTGAGGCTTGGGAAGAGATAATAGTCCGAGAGAGCGAAATTAGACGAATACGGTGGATGCAACAGCAATTGAAGCCGTAAGTCATTGATTTTAGCAATGGTTGCGATGCTCTTGTGCATTGTCTCTTGTGGTGCATTGTCTTGCAAAAACAAAAATTTTTTTTCGCTTCATGTGAGGCCGTTTTGCCTTTTTTCGAGGTAATCCACGAAGAGTATGCCATGACAATCCCAGAAAACCGACGCCGTAACCTTTCCGACCCATCGACCCTCCCTCGGCCGCTTCGGAGCACTCGTGCCGGCTTCAGTCCATTTCCGGGCACTCATTCTGTTCTCTGGTGTTCAACAGTTACCAATCGACGCCAAAAGTCCGCCCGATTCCGCATCAGCAAGTCCAAACACTCATTCGAAGTGCTCTCGTGTTCGTGTTTTTGGTCAGGAGTGAGTATGCGCGGCATCCAGCGGCAGGATAACTTTTTCATATGCAGAATATTGCCCAAAATATGGCATGTGCGGTCAGTACTAATCTTTGTGGTACCTGCTAGCTCGCGCACCTTCACTTTCCGGTAAGCCAACACCATTTCATGTATTTTTTTGACATTTTCCTCTCTAACCGCATCGGAGGGTCTGACGCTGCGGACTTGATCGGTAGTAGAGTTGCGGCCACCACGAAACTCTCGAAACCAATATTTGACGTTGTTATCAGACGGAGCATTAGCCCCATAATATTTATCCAACTTTTCTTTTGTTTCCTTTGCCGTTTTGCCTCTCAAAAATTAATGTTTTATGAGAGAACGAAAATCGTTTCTGTCCATACTCAACATGATGCAAAACACGTCAACAATAATCAGCTGTCAAAACAAAACTAAAGACAGTATTGCACTGAAATTTGGCATGTCTGCCTTAATATGAACGGACTTCAAGGCACCATAACCTATTTTGCAGTAGCAGCGCATTCTGGCGGTCAAGAAGATTACTTTTCACTCCACCTAGTATATGACGTTTATATTTATATGTGTTAGTACATTTTGGCATAAAATCTAGAAGATATTACATCCAGCTTCTAAAATTAATGAGACGAGTGCCAATGCAAAAAGAAGGCTTCTGTCGAACAATGGAAAACACCATTAAACACCGAGAAAGGTTAGGAAATAAATGCTTACGGATATAGTTATAATGAACGAATTTTTGGTTAACAAACAAATCGAATATTGGACCATTATGTATAATGGTAAGGATCAAACTATCACCCGCGGTGGATCTGAACTCCAATTAGCGTGGTCTTTGGGCAACTGACTCTAGTCGCACACTCTCAGATGGTTGAAATTCTCTTCCAATTATGGTTCTCCCCCTCCTTTGATGAGAATTTCCTGTTTGGCGTTGTACTTTCGGGGTGAAATTAAACACTATTAGGATCGGGACGTTGGTATCTATTCGCTCAACATGTCATAGCTAGTCATCTTAGGCAACTGATGAGCACTTTTTTGATCTGGTTGATGTCTCTACAAAGTTTTTTTCCGTTATTTTAAAAAATGCGGGGAACTTAAACTTAGATATTCCTAGTCCTTTATTTTGTTTAGTTGGAGGGAAGCTTTAGTTTTCGTCATAATAGTCTACATAAGTGAGTTTTTCATATTTTTTGTACTGAATAAACTGGATTAGTCTTCTACCAGAAGTTCGTGTTTCTCTGTAGAAGTTTCAGATCGGGTTTTGTTGCTTTTTTAAAAGTTTAAATATTGTTCCAGAATAACGCCTCCAGGGCAACCGATATTCCTGCTACGAGCGCTCTCGTTTTCCTATGCAGCTTTGCTTCGTAGATTAGTGATTTGCCACTGAACTTCACTCTTCATCAAATTAGGGATTTTATGGGGGCAGTCATATCAGTTGAGGAGTTTCTAGAGGCTTCTTTGACAGTGGTTTTCCTGTCTGGATGTAAGTAGATACACTTGCTACTAGGGGGCGATTTTAGCCTTATCTTGGCCCCCGGTCTCGAAACGAATCTCAGGACTTCTTTTGTTAGTATGCTGCTCTTAACCCAAGTTTATGTTGTTTTTCTTCCTCCTTTTGTCTGATCCATCCATCGTTCTTCCTAAACCTTCTTTATTATAGTTAAGGGTTTCCGGTAAATCAACCTTATCAAAAGCTATTAATTGGTTTGGTTTTAGCGTTTCATTGAAGTGTAAATCTATCTACTTCGTACGGCGGTAATTGCCTTTCTACAAAATTTCCGAGTTTGACCGTTGTCAACTGGTCTCTTAGTTTATGTTATTGTATTCTTCGTCGTCGTTCTTTTCTACTGGATCAGATCTTTTCTCACGACTTTTTTCTGCTAAATAGATAGTTGACCATGATGTCTAGTAGAGAGTTTGGCGCTTGTTTATTATACGATTCATACCCTTATAATATATATATCTCCTGTTTGCTGAGTTAAATGCAATCTAGACGTGAATCAACTGTCGGTACAAGAATAATTTGGAAATGCATATAAGTTCTCTGGCTACTAAAAAATTAAACTCTGCTATGAAGAAACCTTAAATATGTGTGGTTCAGATTTTTTTGTTTGCCTTAAAGAGGTCGTAAATAGGTGACAAGCTACAAGATTCCTCGTGGAGTTCAAAATTTGATAAAAATTAACAATTCTAATAGGTCATTATGTAACGACTACGACTCCTTACATACTGTATTGTTTTTAGAATTACAGAAACAACATTGAACATTTTTGGGGTATAAAGTACGAGTATAGGTACATATGAGCTAAATTTGAAATTCAAATAAATGAAGTCTAGAAATGAGAATGAGGCTACAAAGTTTTGAAGTGTATCAGCCAGAGTAATATTTATTAGGGTAAATTAAAATAACAAATTATTCATCAAATAAACAACTTCTTACGTCGTTTTGTAAGCCTTGAAACATTTGACATGAATATATTTTTAACTTAGCTGATAGTCAGCATGTTCTAAAGGTTATGTAAGGTTTAGTGAGTCGCAGTAGAACTAAGTTAAGTTTAGGAAGCTACCACCTACCAGACATTTAATGTTTCTTAAAAGGTGAAGTTCAAAACAGGTTTTCGTAGTTTAGGAAATCAATGTGTTATTGATTCTTATGTCTAAGATGTATTGTATGTAAGGTCATCAAACAATGGTTTGCTTAGTGCTAGTTGTTGAACTTTGAACAGTGTTGAAAATCTTCGGCGAAAGTGAAACAAAGTTTTCTTTCGCAACTTCGGTAATGGGTGTTATTTTTTCTGCATGCGCACGAACATATTTCTTGCTGGAAATAGTTTAGTTCATCAGAGTCATCCACCTAGACTTTGCCTTCGAAATGAAGTGCAACAAGTTCTATTTTTTTACAAAATCTAGCTGGGAAAAAATGGTTTTGCTATTGATTCTAGTAAGTAGAGCCACATCTAGTCAGTTTGTTATCTTTTTTACTCCTCTCTATGAACCTATGATCGTAGAGCGATTTTGAAATAACGGATAGCCTTTTTGCAGTTCGTAGTATGAGGTAGTCATATCTGACTCGATATAGCCACATTTTGTTTGGGTATCGTTTGTTTATGAGCGGAAGTGGAAGCACTAAGATATATTAGTTATTATTCCATTGTTATTATTCCATTAGAACATGCGTTGGAAGGCTGCTGTCATTGTACGTCATTGACGTAAACAACAATAATTTTTTTTCACTCAAATATGTCGAATTTTGTGCCTGAAAAAGTGTTTTGTGGGGAGTTCTTCTTCATTACTGAAAGCTGCTCCTGAAAGTCACCATCGAAGTTTATGGTGAACATGCGCTAGCTGAGTGAACGTGCCAAAAGTGGTTTGCACTATTTAAAAGTGGTGATTTTGGCTTGGAAGACGATGAACTTCCTGGTCAGCCAAAAAAATTTGAAGATGAAGAACTGGAAGCATTACTCTATGAAGATTGTTGCCAAACACAAGAGGAGCTCGCAGAATCTTTGGATATCACTCAAGCAGCCATTTCAAAACGTTTAAAAGCAGCTGGATATATTCAAAAGCAAGGAACTTGGGTTCCACATCGAAACGTCGAAAGGCGGTTTTGCATGTCCAAAATGCTGCTGGAACGCTACAAAAGAAAGTCATTTTTACATCGGCTTGTTACTGGTGATGAACAATGGATCCATTACGATATACCCAAGCGCAAAAAATCATATGTGAAACCCGGCCAACCAGCCAAATCAACGGCAAAGCTGAATATCCATGTCGCGAAGGTAATGCTCTGTATTTGGTGGGATCAGATGGGTGTGCTGTATTATGAGCTGCTAAAACTGGGTGAAACCATCAATGGACAACGCTACCGAACCAAATTTTCCGTTTAAAGAGAGCAGTAGCCGAAAAACGCCGGGAATATGCGACCAGACACGAGGCAATAATTTTCCATCATGACAACGCTCGGCCCCACGTTGCTATTCCGGTTAAGAATTATTTGGAAAACAGTGGATGGGAAGTCTTACCCCACCCGCCTTATAGCCCAGACCTTGCCCCTTCTGCCTTCTTGCCCTTCACTAAAATACGGTTCACATCAGAGCAGAATATCAAAAATTGGCTTGATTCATTCTTGGCTGCCAAGCCGGCGCAGTTCTCTTTTGGGATGGGATCTACCAATTGTCAGAAAGATGGGAAAAAGTCATAGCTTCAGATGGGCAATACTTTAAATAATACTATTGTACATGTTTTTCTTAAATAAACGCTCAAATTTTGAAAAAAAAAAAACCGCACGAATTAAAATATATACCCAATACTTAATTGTGTTTCGAGCTCTTTCATTACAGTAATTCTGATTTAAAATTTGGTCCTATACTTCATACTAAAGAATATAAAATTTTTCTTTTTAATATTCATATCAGGGCCATTTATACTGAGCCCTCATTTACAATATATTGTTTTTTTTTTATACGGGCTTGTTTTACATTTTATATTTTAATTTTGATGGTGAATAGAATCAGCTCAGTGTTCTTTGGGCTTAAGTTTTATCCAGAGCCCTGTCCATAATTTCGCTCAGTACCTGAGATATCATTTTGATATTAACATTTATACGTCATCCGCATTGCAACCACTTTAATTCCATCATTGACAGAAAGACTATTATCTAGCCTTGTTTGAATACACTTTGGATATAACGCTTTAAAAGGTTCGATTAGGGAATTTTCAAATTCTGTATTGTTGTACTCGTATCCAGTTCTTCAACTGAGTTTTTTTTTTCCAAATTTGATAATTTGAATTGGAATTGACAATTTTAGCCAATTTCTTCGAGCTTTCGGAGTTTCTACTTCGAAACTCAAGTTAAAGAAAATCTACCGCCATTCAGAAAACTCAGATGTAGTCTTTAGCACTCCATCACTCGGAGTTGAAACCAGCGATATGGAACTTGATGGCAAGCACAACCAGCTCAGTAAACTTAGTTCTGATGCTGCTCCACATGTTCATCACCGAGTTCCCGCTCTTTGGTAGTTTGTTTACGATGGCAACTTGAAAATTTTCCCTGACCTACGTAAAAATTAGATTTGTTAGAGATGTAGATTACCTTGTGGTTTTTGGCTGTTTTGTTGGTTGGCTGATTTGGGAGCGTGATAGATTTCTTATGAGATCTAAGTCTCTTTGCGGTTGTTGTTGTACTGTTAACGTGTTCATCTATCACAGCCTAGTATTTGGTTTTAACTTTCTGACCCCTTTCATAATTTTTTTGAGATTAATTTTGAAAAGAGCTAAAATGCTTCTGTTGTACATTATCATTCTGGAGTTCTGACAGTAACCCAAACCTCTTCAATGGACGATAATAGTAATGTCATTAGTACCATTACCTGTTCCATTTTTATACCAAATATAATTTACCAAATTCTTAATCGTATTTCAAAGCTTAGATTAATAAATGAGCTTCTAAGAAGCATTGACTCCAATTTTTTAATGGAAAAAATAAATTTTCTAGGTTGAAATCATGTGCGTGATGCTGCATGCTATCATTATTATGCACAGGTGTTTCACGAACCCCATATAATAACAGTGTAAGCTGTAACTTTTCTATAAAGTTTTATTTTTTTCCTAAACCTATTGTTCTTCTAATCAATATTCCCAGAGCCTTCAAAATGAATGGAATCAACATTCGAATCACGAAGTATAATCATCTAGAGAAAAGTGCTCGTAGACTGTAATTTTCAGACTTTTATCAAGCATTGCATTAATGAATGCTCCACTCAATTCACACGTTTGCGCCATTTGCATACGCGTTCCAGTATCTCTTTTAATTCACATCAGTTCTGTTCCTATTTTGACTTTACGAGTATTTTGCAGTTTGACTAGATTTTTAATTTTATTTAGCATCCATATTCGTAATTATAATTGCTTTGCTAATGACCTGTAAGCAAAACTTTTAATTATGTGTCATTCGCCGGCGATTGCGATAAATTTTGAACTCTAAAATGTCTAAAGATGCTTTATTATCGATATCTACTTTGTGTGTTATCATATCTGATATTTTTGTATATATCATACATAGGCACAAAGAGTGCAAGTGACAAGTTGATGATTTTCTTGGTAAATAAAATGGTAGTTTTGCTGTGACTGCAAAAGCCTATGTCAAAATTAAATGCTAAGTTTTGTGATGAAATCCTTTAAGAGTAACATAGCTATGCTTTTTTTTTTTTTAAAACCGGCTTTTTATCTATTATTTGCTATTAAGACAAGAAATGATGGGAACTTTCGACCAACTGGTGTGATGATTGAAATCGAAAATAAATTATTGTCATGATGATACTGGGAGGTGGTGTTCAATATTTTTGTGTGGCACATTTTTCGTGCTGGCAATACTAAATTACCACATGCTTAGTGTTTCTGTTGAATTCGTCATTTGTAATTGCAGTTTTATCAGTATGAATGTCAGGAAGTTTGGTTTCGTTGGCTATTATTGTTGGGATAGGTTGGACTAGAGTGAGTGGATAATTGAGACTGTTATTGATTTTTGCACTCTTTAAAGTCAGCATTATGTTTTAAAAATATTGACAGTGCTTAACAAAGAAGACATTGAAATAATATTAATTTTATATACGAATGTGGCCTTTAGGAGACTTCCCACAATTCTTCAACTGTTATACTTATAAATATATGTATAGGTATGTAAAAATTCGACGAAGAGTGTGTGAGTCCGGGAGCGAATATGAAAAGTTAAGAATACTAATAGCAGTAGGGTAATATAAGGGGTGATTCAACGTAAGGTTTGATTTTTAATAGGCTTTTTTTGACAGATCACGTGTGACTCCTATCAAACTGCGTCATTTTCGTTCAATATCATTTGGCAAGACTCACACTACAACAGCGTCTCTAAATTGTTCAGCTGTAAGAAATGTTTTTCGTGTAATTCGGAGAACTTACGGTGCGCATAATCGACCTACTGAAACCACTATTACCAATACTATTCGCAAATTTAAGTCCACATTAGTGGATGATACTTGATCGGTTAGACCACATCTAGAACGTAGTGAAGAGACTATAGCAGCTGTAGCTGAGAGTGTACGCGAGGACCGTGACGAATCGATTCGCTTGGCTTGACGTATTCGACAACTTGGCGTATTTTACGTGAGGATCTCGGCCTAAAAGTGTACAAAATTCAACTTGTGCAAGAGTTGAAGGCAATCGACTTGAATTAGAGTCAAATTTTCAGTGAATGGGCTCTAGAAAAACTCAATGAAAATCCAGTGTTTTATTGTGAAATTTTGTTCAGTGATAAAGCCCATTTCTGGCTCAATGGATACGTTAATAAACAAAATTGCCGTATTTGGGCTGTTGAGCAACCCGAAGAGTACCAAGAGCTACCATTACATCTATTAAAGACAACGGTATGGTAAGGTCACATGGTCTCAGTGAGCTCTGGTTATAACAAGACGACGCTAAGAGCCATACAGCGCGTGAAACAATGGGCTTGTTGAGAAATCATTTTGGTGAGCACTTAATTTCACGTTCTGCTACGGTAAATTGACCGCCTAGATCGTGCCATATCACACCTTTGGACTATTTTCTCTGGGGATATGTAAAGTCTCAGGTCTTCAGGAATAAACCAGCTAGAATTGATGCTTTGGAAGCCAACATTACTCGTGTTATCCGCGAGATACCAGTCGCTATGCTCGAACGAGTCACCCAAAAGCGGACCTTCTGGCCTGAGACGTAGTTATGACCAATATTTATATGATATCATTTCCAAAAAGTAAATGCCATGAATTGTTCTTTTAATCGATAATCAAAATTTTAAGTTCACTTTCAATTTAATGTATTTTATTTTATATTATAAATCAAACCTCACGATGAATCACTCTTTATAGGATTAGAAGTAGCTTCATACTATCATTAAGAAAATTGAAAAGGATCTCGTAGACCGAACAAACCCCTTTAGGAACAGCCAGCCAATTGGCAAGAACTAGTGATCATATCTGAAAGTATGGTGTTTACGAAATCATGTATTAGTACGTCATTTTCTTGAAATCCTTTTTTGACGACAAAAGTCTCGGTGATATTATTGCTGAACTTTATGAGGCAACGAGCATTTTCTATAGCCCTCCTCCATTTGATAAAACTAGAGATGGCTCTGTATTAACTCTCTATATATACTTGGTATGCTAAAGAACTGCGGTGAGGCAAATGTTAATTAATAAAGACGTATTGCTTTGTAAACAAAGACATTCGCAGTGTACATGTGATGCAATTCACATTTTTATCATGGAATCAGTGAGTCATGAAATCACGATGTCTACCAAGGGCTGCTCTCGCTCTTTCTTTTTTCCGATGTTTCTGTCGTCTTCCTCACTCCTAGATTTTTTATTTTATAAAAAAAATGTCTTTTTATCTATGATCTTCTATTATGACAAGAAATCGTGAGAATTTTCGACCATAGATAGCTTTATGAAATAAATATTATTGATGTGTCTAGAAAATAATATTTCCTATCTGTTGACTCCAGATCACATTTGATGGAAATTTATTTCTGCCAACTTTGTTGTGAATATAAGCTTCGTATCATTCAGCTATAGAAATTGAAATAATTTTGTCAACAACTATCATACTCGTACCATAGTTTGCTTTCCTACTCCACTGTTTGTTTACGTCGGACACACATTATTTGCCTTTTTAGATAATGGATACATTTCAACAAACAATACTCGTATAAATTTATAGTTAGAAGATAGATTTTGTTTAAAAATACTTTGAGTTGTAAATTCACATCTACATTTTAAAGCAAACAGACAACCTTATCTAAATTTTCATTCAAAGATGATTTAACATCTAATTTACATTTAGACGGTATTTGACGTGTGTACATACTTCAAAGTATGGTATGATACATTCATTTTTAAAATATACCATATACCATATCTTACTACAATAGAAATAAATATAATATTTTGACACTATAAGTTTTTGTCAAGTTCAAGGTGATAGGGAAGGTAAACCATTGATAATATCTGCCTCGTGAATTACGGAGAATTACAGTCTGCGAGACCAAAATGCTGCATGGTAGTGCGCAATGTATTTAAGATTCTAAAAAGGAAATAAAAACTAAAGTTCTCAAAAAAATTATTAATTTGTTCCAAAGACGAAAAGGTTTAACTGAAGTTTACGGTCCGATTTAGGTTTTGCCTAAGTTTGGTGACCATCTTCTTTTTTTCATCAGAAACGCGGATGCATATAAAACTTTAGTGAGGGTTCAATTTCTTGTTTTCAATTTTTTGAAATGTTGCCAAATGTAAAGCTTAATAAAAAATCACTCTATCGGAGAGTTCAACTTTTGGTATTTCAAATGCTGAAAAAGATCCTTCGGAATCACAATTCATTATGCCAAAGCTAAATATCCTTAGTATTAATTCAGACTTGCAAAACACTGTTATAATTCATTCTTGATCGGATTCATAAAAACTTTAATATTAAACTGCAAGCTTTGCGATTTAAAAATTCAGATTAATTATACCTTCGTTGTAGTTATTGATTTTGGTCAAGTATCGTGTATAAATAACTCATTTGAGTTACATTCTATTAAAACTAAAAATTCGAGTTGCAGATTCATTTTAAGGTAATAGGTACCATAATTAAGGTATCACGTAATACTTTTGTAAGAGATATATTCAGTACACACTTCCCCTTTTTTTGAAAATTACGTTTCGTTATACTTTTCTTTGTAAATTTTCCTAATATGCCGCAATTCCAAATCAGAGAATATCTTCAGTTTTACTATTTTGGAACACGTTTTAAAAAATTTAACCTTCATCCGGTGTTAGTGTAAATTTTACAATAATTTTTATTTTAAGTTGCCTAAAATCATGTTATTTTTCATTACATGGTTTGATGAATTTTCAAGTCATGAAACTGATCTAATACATGGGCTGAAAAGTCCGTTTTTAAGAGAGGGTACCACTTGAATTAAATCCATACCATGGTCAGTTAGTACCAACTTTCAAAAGATACGTGTATAAATTTGACAGCTATCGGAAGATTAGTTCTCGAGATATAGTGAGTGAAGCAACTTTTGTTATTGTGAAATGAAATGGATTCAAAGCAATTTCGTGTCTTGATTTATCATTGATTTTTGATGGGAAAAAATGCAGCAAATGCAAAGAAATGGCATGATAAGTGATACCCGGACTCTTTACCAGCCGAACGAACCATTCGCAAGTGGATTGAAAAATTTAGAAGTGGTCATACAAACACCGAAGATAATGCATGCAGTGGACGTCCAAAAGAGGCTGTTTCAGATGAGAACATCAAAAAAGTCCACAAAATGATTACCAATGACCGTAAAGTGAAGAGAGATAGCTGAGACTCTGAAGATATCAAAAGAGCGTGTTGGATAGATCATACACGAATATTTGGACATGCGAAAGCTCTGTTCAAAGCAGGTGTCGCGTTTGCTTACAGTCGACCAAAAACAACAACGTGTTGATGACTCAGAGGAGTTTTTAAAGCTGTTCAACCACAATAAAGCAGAATTTTTGAGTCGGTATGTGACAATGGATGAAACTTAGTTCCATCACTTCACAAGAGAGTCAAGCAGCAGGCGACGAACCTCGTCCAAAATGACCAAAAACTCAACAGTCGGCTGGCAAGGTTATGGCATCCGTATTTTGGGATACACATGGAATAATTTTCATCGAATATCTCCAAAAGGGGCAGACTATCAACAGCGACTATTACATTGCTTCAACAACCGTTTGAAGGACGAAATCGTAGAAAAACGGCCGCATTTGAAGAAAAAGGAAGTGTTGTTTCACCAAGACAATGCACCGTGTCACAAGTCGATGAAAACGATGGCAAAATTGAATGAATCCGGCTACGAATTGCTTCCCCTTCCTGTTCGCGGACCTCAAAAGAATGCTCGCCGGAAAGAGATTTAAGACTGATGAAGAAGTAACCGCCAAAACAGAGACCTATTTTGAGGCTAAACCGAAATCGTACTACAAAACTGATATCGAAAGATCGAACAATCGTTTCACTCAGTGTATCGCCCTCGAAGTCAACTATATTGATAAATAAAGTTGAATTTTGCAAAAATTTTGTATTTTACTATAAAACGGACTTTTCAGCCCATATTCGTAAAAATTCGTATACGAATTGATCAAAATGTTCCCGGTGGCGTCACCGTGTGGCGCTCCCGTTGTTCTGATTTGAGTTCTGTTTATTTTGTTACGTTGGTACATTTGTTGTTGACATTTCCTCTTAATCTTAGCATGATAGCTTGACACTTGCAAAAGTTACGAAGCCAAGAGTACATCTATAATCGTGTATGTTGGCGATTTTTTTACAATTTTAGAAATGGATTTAAATTTGCAACAACGAACTTGTACTAAATTTTGCGTAAAAAACGGATTTAATGGTGTGCGAACTTTGGAAAAGTGTTTCGGCAACGATTCTCTAAAGAAAACGGTTGCTTACCAGTGGCACAAGTGGTTCAAAAGTGGTCGTGAGTTAATTAAAGATGATGAACGCAGTGGCAGATCATCGACATTGAAAACCGACGAAAACTTTGATCAAGTAAAAGAAATGTTGGTAAAAAACCGCAAATTAACCAGCAGAGGACTTGAACATTGCCCATGGATCAGTCCAAGACATTTTGATTGGTGTAGCAGCAAAGATGGTGCCAAAAGCCCTCAATTTCATGCAAAAAAGAGACCGTGTTGACGTCGCAAAAGAGATGAGCGAGGCTGAATCCGATCCCACATTCATCAAAAGGATCATTACTGGAGACGAGACGTGGGTTTATGAGTACGAACACGCAATCCAGACATCAGGCAAGTGACTGGCGTTCACTAAATGAGCCGAGACCGAAAAAACCACTTCGTTTTCAGTCAAAAAAGAAGGCAATGCTTACGGTTTTCATGGTGCATCATGAATTTTTGCTAGAAGGCCAGACAGTAAACAAAGAGTATTATTTTGACATTTTGAGATGTTTGCGTGAAGCAATTCGCCGAAAGAGACCAGAATTGTGGGCAGAAAACTCGTGGATTTTGCACCATGATAACGCACCGTCGCACAGTGCCATCATTATTCGTAATTTTTTGGCGAAAAATGCAACAAATACCATCCAACAACCACCGAATTAACCTGATTTGGCTCTCTGTGACTTCTTTCTGTTCAATCGATTTAAAAAACCACTACGGGGAACGCGTTTCACCAGCCGAGAAGAAGTAATGGAAAAATCGCAGGAAGAACTGATGGACATACCGAAAACTGAATACAAAAAATGTTTCGAGGTTTGGACCAAGCGCTGGCATAAGTGTATTCCAGTCGATGGAGACTACTTTGAAGGGGACAATATAGATTTAGATGAATAAACTTGTATTTTTAATTTTCTGAATAACTTTTGATCAAGTTGGTAAAAAGGACTGAAAAATGGAAGATTAATTCTAATGTTATCATTTAAAGTTAATGGGTGCTGCATATTTTTCGCAAATATAACAACGATGATCTGGGCAAATGTATTTTACACAGTAATCACATCGTATTGAATAATTATTTGCAATTGACCGATAAGGGCATATACTATATAGCAACGAGCTCTTTTCTTTGTAGGTGATGCATACGTTATTGACGTTGTTGATGTTTGCGTGTGATGGTGTTGATGATTCTAATCATGTATTTTTCACACTTTCAACAACTGCACTTGGAGCACGTGGATTATTTTTTCGATCAAAAACAATCTTCTTCTCAAGTTTTATGATATCTGGTTTTTTTTTTTTTTTTATATGGCTGGTATCAATGCGAACATCTGAGTGATAAGTGGTGAACATTTTCATAAAACTATGTTTTTTGAGAACATATGATGGAATGAATGCCCTTAGGTTGTAATCGAAAACGATCTCAGTATGATACAATGGCTTTTTCTTCATATCGAGTAGTTTAGGTGGAATTTCTTTCCAGTTTGTGTGAATTGTCCCAACCAATGTCATCTGGCGTTTATTCAGCTCACAAGCAAGGCGATGAGATGTAAAGAAATTATTACAGGTTACATTTCTACCATTCAAGCCTAATAAAACGAGAAGAAGATGATAACTCAACAAGAGAAAAAGAAAAATGAACATAACTACCATCAGTCATTTCTAGAACAACTCGTTCTCCTTGATTTGTTTCAGGAGCACAACTACGTTTTCGACAAACGTAAACTTGAATATTATACAATATATATGCATAATAGGTCTCAGCATCAGTAGCAATCAGTAACTTGATGCCATATTTGGCTGGTTTTGACGGCATGTATTGTATCAATGGTGAACGACCACGAAATGGTAGCAATTGTTCATCAACTGTGGTAAAATCTCCTGGTATATCTAATGTTTTTAGACATTGTACCCGCTTATCAAAAATATTACGAGAAGGTGCCAGCTTATCACTTTGACGATCTCTTCGGTCTGTATCATCAAAGCGAAGACAACGATTTATTCTTTTGAAAGAAGCCAAAGGCATAATTACAGGAAAAATAGGTCGACCATGCTTATTATCCCACAATTCTTCAAGGGATTCACTATTTGATATATAAGCACCAGCTAAAAGCAGTAAGCCCTAGTATGCTCGCATTGTTGTTATGTCAACAGAATTCCAATCGGTCTTACTATATAATGCCGAACACCAAACAAATTAGTCATATCAACGATTGTCTTCTCAATCGACTGCATAAATAGAAGAAACACTGAAATTGCATCACTGCATTGTGCTGCTGGAAATATTGTAAGGCCTGAGTCCACTAGTTTTAGGTCGTTCCACAAATAATGTCAGTTCTCATGATACTCATTTATTTGTAGTTATTTTGAAATAAAACTTTTATTATTTGTTTTTGTTGTTCTATGAAGTTGTTAATCTTCATAGAACAAGAAGCAATTGCGCGCTATTTTTGTATATGAGTTCTAACTGGGCTACATAGCAGCAGATGCCAGCCGTTACATTAATAGCGCCTACAGCGATGGAAGCACTAACGAATGTATGCTGCACCGCTGGTTCCAAAAATTTCGAAATGCAGATGAGTCACTCGAAGATGAGAAAGGTTATGGGCGTAAGACACTCATCGATAATGATCAATTAAAGACTCTGGTTGAGGCAAATCCACGTACAATAGTAAAAGAACTTGCAGGAGAACTAGGCGTGGCAATTGGAAGTGTTTCTATCCACCTACGAGAAATTGAGAAATCAAAGAAGCTCAACAAATGGGTTCCGTACGATTTGAATGAGACCCAAAAAATCGTCGTTTTGAAGTTGCATCCTCGATCATTTTGTGCAACAGCAATGATCCTTTTCTCGATCGGATTGTAAAGTGTGATGAAAAATGGATCATTTACGACAACTGGCGTCGCTCAACTCAATAGTTGGATCAAGATGAAGCACCACGACATTCCCAAAGCCGGCATTTCACCAAAAAAAAAATAATAGTGAATGTTTAGGGGTCTGCAGCTGGTTTGATCCATCACAGCTTTCTGGCGAAATGATTACGGCTGAGAAATATTATCAGCAAATCTATGAAATGCACGAGAAAACTTAAAAACATGTGTCCGTCTTCAGTATTTGCTTCATTTTCATCTGGTATTGTACCTAGTCTTCATCTTCATCGGATTTATATATGGTAACACATGGGCTGAAAAGTCAGTGCCGTTTTATAGTACAATAAAACACAAAATTTTTGCGAAATTCAACTTTATTTATAAATATAGTTGCCTTCGAGGGCGATACACTGATTGAAACGATCTTAAATCTCTTTCCGGCGAGCATTCTTTTGAGGTCTGCGAACAGAAAATAGTCGCTGGGGGCCAAATCTGGAGAATACGGTGGGTGGGGAAGCAATTCATAGCCGAATTCATACAATTTTGCCATCGTTTTCATCGACTTGTGACTCGGTGCATTGTCTTGGTGAAACAACACTTCCTTTTTCTTCAAATGCGGCCGTTTTTCTACGATTTCGTCCTTCAAACGGTTGTTGAAGCAATATAATAGTCTCTGTTGATAGTCCGAACCTTTTGGAGATAGTCGATGAAAATTATTCCATGTGTATCCCAAAAAACGGATGCCATAACCTTGCCAGCCGACTGTTGAGTTTTTGGTCGTTTTGGACGAGGTCGCTTGCTCGCCACTCAGCTGACTGCCGACTTGACTCTGGTGTGAAGTGATGGAGCCAAGTTTCATCCATTGTCACATACCGACGCAAAAATTCAGCTTTATTGCGGTTGAACAGCTTTAAACACTCCTCTGAATCATCAACACGTTGTTGTTTTTGGTCGACAGAGCTTCCGCATGTCTAAATATTCGTGTATGATATATCCAACACGCTCTTTTGATATCTTCAGAGTCTCAGCTATCTCTCTTCACTTTACGGTCATTGGTAATCATTTTGTGGACTTTTTTGATGTTCTCATCTGAAACAGCCTCTTTTGGACGTCCACTGCATGCATTATCTTCGGTGTTTGTATGACCACTTCTAAATTTTTCAATCCACTTGCGAATGGTTCGTTCGGCTGGTGCAGAGTCCGGGTAACACTTATCAAGAGATTTCTTTGCATCGGCTGCATTTTTTCCCATCAAAAAGCAATGACAAATCAACACACGAAATTGCTTTGAATCCATTTTTTTTCACAGTAACAAAAGTTGCTTCACTTACAACGCTACATGTAGCTCGAGAACTAATCGTCCGACAGCTGTCAAATTTATACACGTATCTTTTGAAGGTTGGTTCTAACTGAAAATGGAATGGATTTAATTCAAGTGGTGCCCTCTATTAGAAACGGCACAGCATACAGCCCTTGTATTATCAATATAATATTCTTTACTTAAAATCATTTGAATTGTTTTCATTTTCTGTTTTTGTTAAAAGCAGTAAAGTCTTTATAACTAAAATAAATTCATTTGCAAAATTTACGGAAAGAAGTTATAAAAAAAATCAAACAGTGTAAAATTTACACTACAATAACTTCAGTGCCTATGAAAATCTCAAACGTTGATTTCTAGTACTGTGGACAAAATAACAAAATGAACAGTACAGTGTGTGGTAGAAACAAGACCTTGCCTTGGTCCATTTTGGACTGTCGTCATCTGCTGCTTAAAAATCTCAAATTACTCTTTGGAATTGGGCCAGAACCAAAAATACAACACTATTGCCATTTCCGAGGTTTAAAGTTTCGCATAAAATACTTCTATTTTGGTTTGCTTATTTAAACCCTGAGCACTCCATCGTGCCTTCGGGAGTGTTTTTAGAAATATATAGGCATAATCAAATTTTGGGTAATATCTAGTACCTGTCATCTACCCATTGGATTATAAATGAAAATTATGAAGTTGTTGTTTTCAAAATTAAAATCTCACTCATTGCTACTTTCTGCTGTTGCTGCTCCCGTGAATATGAATAAAGAACACACAAAAATAATATCATGGATAGAAAAAAATAATTCTGAACTTTAAGAATGTTATCATCTGTTCATGTGTCCTTCAAATTTAATACCTTTAATTGTGGTGCCATACAAAATACCACATCAAAAATAAATTTGAAGGCTCTGCGTGTCTATTCATTGAAATTATAAATGTGAGGGATATACTAGGAATAGAAAAAGCACATGTTCGTGTCATTTTTGCAATTTTTATCTATTTGATTGTTATAAATGCAACATCCACTTACGTATCCATGATTGAACACCTACAGAAGTGTCAAGTTCAAACATCCCATAAATATCTGAAAACAGATACCAGAACAGAACAGCAAGCCAGCATGCATAATTCTATAAAATTTCCTTTGTAAACAGATTTTTTTGATGAAAATTCTTTTACTTTTTGTGAAAAGATCAGAAACAATCATTGTAGAACAAAAACAAATCTTCACAAAATCGAAATGCATAGTGCACGTTGCGACTATGGTGACATTAAGTAGTGCAAACTCTTGTGGAAGTTGTTCTCAGATATGAAATACGTACAGGAAGAAAGGGGAATATCCGTGCACTACGTGCGAAAATTGACCGCCGCTGACCGCTTGCATTTTCAACAAGTTCAGTCTATGCTCATGGTAAATCAGCCTCTCGAATTTCTAATAAGCTCTCTAATTCAGCACTTGATTCTTAGACACCATTTAAAGGGTCTTTTAATTGTCGGATAGGGCAGTATTTATGTATTCACTTTGCTATTCAAACAACAACTTAGTGTGACTTAAATCCAGTACCATCGGTTTGAATTACGAGACAAAAATTTCATTTAATAAAAAGTAGCCCTGTTACAGGAGCGTTAAGGTCATATCAAATCAAACAACGATTCTTTTTTAAGACACCTTGTATGTATGATCTGCCCACTGCAACTGGGAATTGCAAAACGTATAGTGTCGTATAGTTTTTGACTAGTTTTTCGAGAATATGAGGTTGTATATCAACGACAATTTATCTTATTGTATATTGTCTTTGAAAGCTTCAATCGTTTCTGTATTTCACAAAAATAATCGTTTCCTCAAAAAAATATATTTTTAGATTGCAATCTCTCACAAAACTTTGATTTCAATCAATCGATAGTATTGGTTGGAGTATGCTGCGCATGTAGCTCTTTCGCTGCTATTACATATAGACCACATATGTAGATGGCATGTGAATTGTCCAAAAACAAAATGTTGTTGACCATCTTTCTGTATCGGTCACCATTGCCTCTCACTCGGACTCTTACTTCTTTTTTAAGAATTCGTGCGGTTTGCTAAGAGATAACGTAACTTGTATTATTCCATTGTTATTATTTCATTGGAACATGCGTTGGAAAGCTACTGTCATTGTACGTCATATTAGTATATGTCATTCATTTGAAGCGTAAACAACAACTGAAAAAGTGTGTTTGCAGGGAAAATATGAAGAAAACTGCTGCCGAAAGTCATCGTATTTTGGTTGAAGTTTATGGTGAACATGCGCTTGCTGAGCAAACGTGCCAAAAGTGGTTTACACGATTTAAAAGTGGTGATTTTGGCTTGGAAGAAGATGAACGTTCTGGGCAGCCAAAAAAGTTTGAGTTTGAAGATGAAGAACTGGAATGGAACTGGAATCGCAGAATCTTTGGGTATCACTCAAGCAGCCATTTCTAAACCTTTAAAAGCAGCTGGATATATTTAAAAGCAAGGAAATTTGGGTTCCACATGAACTCAAGCCGAGTGACGTCGAAAGGCGGTTTCGCATGTCCGAAATGCTGCTGAAACGCCACAAAAGGAAGTCATTTTTCCATCGGATTATTACTGGTGGTGAAAAATAGATCCATTACGACAGCCCCAAGCGCAAAAAATTATATGTGAAACCTAGCCAACCAGCCAAATCAACGGCAAAGCTGAATATCTATGGCGCGAAGGTAATGCTCTGTATTTGGTGAGATCAAATGGGTGTGCTGTATTATGAGCTGCTAAAACCGGGTGAAACTATCAAGGGACAACGCTACCGAACACAATTAATCCATTTGAAGAGAGCAGTAGCCGAAAAACGCCCGGAATATGCGACCAGACACGAGGCAATAATTTTCCATCATAAAAACGCTCGGCCCCACGTTGCTATTCCGGTCAAGACTATTTGAAAAACAGTGGATGGGAAGTCTTACCCCACCCGCCTTATAGCCCAGACCTTGCCCCTTCTGACTACCATTTGTTCCGGTCGATGCAGAACGCCCTCACTGAAATACTGTTCACATCAGAGCAGAATATCAAAAATTGGCTTGATTCATTCTTGGCTACCAAGCCGGCGCAGTTCTTTTGGGATGGGATCAACAAACTGCCAGAAAGATATGAAAAAGTCATAGCTTCAGATGGGCAATACTTTGAATAGAACTATTGTACATGTTTTTCTTAAATAAACGTTCAAACTTTGAAAAAAAACCCGCACGAATTAAAATATATACTCAATACATTTTTGTGGATGTAATAGTGTCTTACAATGGTTCATTTGAAGGTCTAACTCATGCCATAATTCAACGGCTTGAATTTTTCATAAATTGAATTTTGTAAAGTAGGTATATAAGGACGCGATTCTTTCGCATTCAAGTTATCTAAAGAAAAAGCCTAATCTCACGTGCATGCATGTGAACCGACATGTCAGTGTTCTTAATTTACACTGACCTCAATTAAGGCTTAACCATAAAAGGCGAAAGGAAACTGAAGCTAAGATCAGAATCCATCTGTCAAGTCAAATTGTCGTTTGTTTTGTGTTTTGCGCACATAATCGTATGTGCGTTTCTTCCCGAAAATTATTTTCAATCGGCAATGAAAAATTAATGAAATTAATCAATTACAATTGATTAATAATTTGAAGCTTCGATATCCTGCAATGGAGGCTTTCAGTGTATTAAAAGACATCTAGGATTACCTGAAAAAAAAAACGATTCTGCTGTGTGTGGCGCATAAAACGCGACCGAAACCAAAATGGTTTCTTTAATGAAACATTTTTTTAAAAATAAAAGAATTAGAAAGTGGTCAGTTTTGTATACTCGTATGTGTGATGTAAAGGATGAACCAAAAGATAGTGTGGAAGTTTTAATTAAATTAAACACACATTTATTATGAAATAAATATAGAATTTTATTGATTAATAAACTGGTCTATGACAATTATGAATAGAGCACAATATCGTTCAAAATTAAAATAACTTTAAAATTATCAATGACTTTTTGAAGAATAAGTGGGTCAATGGCCGTAATTTCAGTTTGGATGTTATGTTTGAGATCTTGAATTGTCGCTGGGTATCAAATCGCATGAAGTTGGACGCCAATCAAATTCTCCTCTAACGGAAATAATGCGATCTTCAAATTAAAATTCAAATTGGCAATAAATTGATTGATGATGGTGGAAGCACCATCCTGTTAAAACCAGAGATCGTCCAGATCCAGTTCATTCAATTTAAAAAAAAAAATAGTCATTTGGTGTTGTGTTAACGCTTTCCAGTCTATCCAGCTTATTCTTCTAAAAAGTACGGGCTAATGATGCCGCTTACCCATTACCCGCACTACACAGCGACTTTTTGGAATGCATTGATTTGACGTGGATTTCGTGTGGGTTTTCTGGTCAACGACAATTTTGTTTATTTATGAACCCATCCATCAAAAAATGGGCTTCATCGGAAAAGATCAAATTCGACGACAAATTGGATGACGTCGTACATGGTCCAAAGGATTCAATTGTTGTGTTAATGCGTACAAATGACGATCAACTTTTAAAATTCGCCATAAAGTGGCATAAGTAAAGCGCAATTGTTGACTTCAGCGACAAATTGATGTGTCTGGCTGGTTTTGAACACTCGCTCACAGTGGTGATGTTTTGGTGTTAGGCCGAGCATTCTGATATGGAATTTGACTCGATTGCGAACAAGTTTCTTTAAAATGCTTCACCATTGTACGAATTCCGGACACACAAAGGCGATTTTGTTGACCGAAAAATTCACAAATTTTAAGAAATGATAATTTTGAAGATCGCCCATTTTCGTAATAGGATTGGATAACAAAAATGCATCGTTGCGTAGTAAACGACTCTATAACTAAAATTGCCAAAGATTGTGTGACATCTGTTACTATAGGATAAGCACGTTGAATTCAGTAAATGACAGTCAACATCCACACTATCTGTTGGCTCCCTTTTATAAGAGGATAAGTTAGCTGTCAAATTTGATCCCAATTTCATACAAATATCCATCCGAGTAGTGAAATGTCAAAGTCATCAGCAACATCACTTACACGAATGTTTACAAGAACCTAACAATTCTCCGCAGCGTAGTTTATTTTGTTTACTCTTTTGCACCTTTTTATGTTTTGTACTAGAAAAGGCAAACGAAATCGCGCAAAATGAAAACAATAAAGGAAGGGGAAAAGTATTTTATGGTAATTCGCTCTGGTGTACTTGTTGTCGATTGTTTTTTGTTTGCTTTAAAGAAATATCTTGCAGGCTTTTTTCTCTTCAATTTAATTTATCTGTATTCACAATGAAAACAAGTATAAAATAAATTGTAATTATGAATCGGACTATAAAAAGATCAATGAAAGCTTTAAAAAGCACTACTATATGATCGGTAGTTGCTACCTTGTTTTTGTATTTATTTTGATTCCACATCTTGGACTTTGCACTAGTAAGATAACAAACTTGAGTCACGTGAACTACATACACACGTAATATAGATATGTTAGGTCTGTGAATAAGAATTAATGTATTATTATATTATAAACGATGAAAGCGATATGTATAGTATATAAACGACAAGAATGATGTGGGATATGGGGATTTACAATTTATAAATTTTCTTTTATTCAGATGCTTGAGTAATGTCGAACACATTGTAAAATTTTCGTAATAAATAGATGTAGATACGAGGTACACTAGAACACTAGTAGAAATAAATAGTTACTTGAGAATATCATATAAGTAAACACGAAACAGTTATCAACAAACACACACCCTTTGAAATTGTTTACATGCGAACATCACGTAGTCACGTTCTGGATAACAACACAGTGTGATCAGAACAACAAACAATCCAATCCAAAAGTGATATCAACTTCGAACCTTATTGGCAACAGACAAATAAACCCGAAAGTAATATTATACCTCAAACTTCTTATCTACAATATCTAGAGTATAAAAGATAAAAGATAAAAAGCACACCAGATTTCGAGATGTTCAGTCTCACACTAGTTGGAAAACGTATATTATGATTGTATTAGTATTAAAGATTTAAATAAAGTTTTTTAAGTTTTTTAATAAACCGTTTATTTGTTAATTTGTATATCAATATTACTGAAGAATATCCATTCCTTCAGAGAAATGAAAGACAAACTTTCTTTGAGCCATTTGGCCTTTTCTTTTGGATTATATTGAAGGTTTTGTCGAAAGGAGACATAAACTGGTAAAAATTTGTAAATATAAAATGTATTTTCACAGTGTCGATGTGATTTAGTAATTCATTTTGTCGACTAATACACCAGAGATTCTGGGTTGGAAGTACAATACACGCGCTTCATGGACTTTACTTACATTTTTTACTTTCATGTGTGACTGTTAGTGAAAATAAGTAATTAAAAAAAAAAATCTATTGGCCAAGGATTTTACTTATTAATGTAATTTAAATATTTAAAAAAAATAGTGAATTTCTGATACAAAAAAAGTTCTATTTACATTCATATTTAGCTTCAGGCTGGTCCCTTTTTATCGTCCAGCAGTAATTGGCCAATATCCTTCCGTTCCATTCCCTTCTATCGCTTTTCTATCTGCAAAATGTCCTGATGGAACCTTTCTCCGTGCTCATCGCTTACAAGTCCTAAAATCTCAGGAAAAATAAATCTAGGTTTGAGTTTAAGAAATGAATCTTGAGTGACATGTTGCAACCTTATTCTTGATAAGCCAATGACACACTTTCCTGGCACTCTTATGGTTACCTAGAAAATTTGAAACAACTGTTTCAAACACTGGATTGTTTATTAACTTCCTGATTTGGGTCAAACGAAAATAGCCTCTTTCATCTTTGCATAACTTATTCTAGGAATTTTTTCTTTTAAATACAAAAATTGTGTGATTCATCGTGAGGTTTGATTTTCAATAGGCTTTTTTGACAGATCACGAGCGACTCTTATTAAACTGCTTTGTCATTTTTATTCAGTATCGTTTGGCAAGTTATCGTGGAAAGACTTACACTACAACAGTGTCTACAAATTATTCAGCTGTATTACGAAAATCAGCGTTCTGTGAGAAATGTTTTTCGTGCGATTCGAGGAAATAGAGGTGCGCATAGTCGACTTTCTGAAACCACTATTGCCAATACCATTCGCAAATTTGAGTCCCAGTTTGAATTAGAATACGATACTCGACCGGTTAGACTACATCCAGCACGTAGTGAAGAGACTATAGCAGCTATAGCTGAGAGTGTACGCGAAGACCGTGACGAATCGATTTTTCGTCGTTCTCAGCAGCTTGGCTTAGCGTATTCGACAACTTGGCGTATTTTACGTGAAGATCTCGGCCTAAAAGCCAGACGACTTGAATTTGCGTCATATTTTCAGTGAATGGGCTGTGGAAAATCTCAATGAAAATCCGTTGTTTTATCGTGTTCACTGATGAAGCCCATTCCTGGCTCAATGGATATGTTAATAAACAAAATTGCCCCGGGCTGATGAGCATCCGGAAGAGTACGAAGGGCTACCATTACATCCATTTAAAACAACGGTATGATATGGTATATGTGCAGGTGGAATCATTGGTCCATATTTCTTCAAAAATGAGGGTAAATCAGAATGTTACCGTGATAATGGTAACCATTATCATGCCATGTTAACGATTTCAACAAGACGGCGCTATGATCCATACAGCGCGTGGAACAATGGACTTGTTGAGAAATCATTTAGGTGAGCACTTAATTTCACAATTTTCTACGGTAAATTGTGCGCCTAGATCGTGCGATATCACAATTTCAGATCTTCAGGAATAAGCCAGGTGCGACTGATGCTTTGGAAGCCAACATTACTTGTGTTATCCGCGAGGTACCAGTCGCTATGCTCGACCGAGTTGCCCAAAATTGAACCTTCCAAATGGACCACCTCAGTCGTAGTCGTGGCCAACATTTACATGATATAGTTTTCAAGGGGTAGATGCCATGAATTGTTCTTTTAACGGATAGTAAAAAAATTTAAACTCGCTTTCAAATTTATGTATTTTATTTTACATTATAAATCAAACCTCACAATGAATCACCCTTTACTTCAGACAGCTCTACAATAGGTAAATATGGGTAAATATAGGGTTTTCCAATAAGGACGTGACAACTTTGAATTTAATTTGTAAACGCACTCTTTCACTAATCGTCAAACTGTCACTGTCAATTTATTCAGAAAACTCAACATTTTCATCATAGTAAAGTACACTAACGACCAACGTTTGCAAATTATAAAAATTTTCTACAGATATTCAGAGTCGGTAACTGCAACTTTAAGAGCGTTAACTCTAATCTTCGGTCGTAATTCTCACCCTAGTAGACAGGCAATAACAAGTTTAGTGCAAAAATTTGAGTCTACATATTCGTTGTGTGATGTCGCCGTGTCAGTGAGACAACGGGTTGGTTGAAATGTCGAAAATATCGCTGCTGTTCAGACGTCCGTAGCAAACGATCCAAATCAGTCAATTCCACGGCGTTCTCAAGAATTGGGCATCGCTCAGACAACATTATGGCGTATTTTGCAAAAGGATCTTGTTTTACACCCATACAAGATCAAACCGACTCAAGAATTGAAGCCGATTGACCATTTGAAGCGACGTACGTTTTCCGATTGGGTAGCACACGCTACAATCGATTTATTAAAGAGTAAGTATGGTGAGCGTGTTATCTCAAGACATGGGCCAGTCGATTGGCCGCCTCGTTTGTGCGATTTAATGCCGCTTGACTATTATATATATAATATAGTTATTTGTTTATGCCAACACGCCGACGAGGTTGGAAGAGCTCAGAGCCAACATTGAACGCGAAATAGCAGCCGTTTCGGCCGAAATGTGTGGCCGAGTCGTTGAAAATTGGGTCCAACGAATCGAACGAAGTCGAGTTTCAATCATAAATGTTTTAATTCTATTTCAAGCCAATAATAAAGTTTTTGAAATATCTCAAATGGTTTACCTTTTATTTAAAAAAAAAAGTTGTCAAGTCGTTATTAGAAAACCCTATATTTTACATTTTTCTGTCCAGTGGTTAAAGATGCTCACTTAGTTTATTTTTTTGTCCCGGCTATCCTATTCACAGAGATAGCAGCAGAATTTGTTATAGCCCGGCTATACAAATAATAGGGCAACAACTTTCAAATCCCCACAGGTTTTGAAAGAATATGTACTTTATTTGATTTTTTCAAGTAACAACCTCAGGTTCTCATAGGTTTCTTTCCATACTAGCAACATAGGCCAGAGGTGCAGAAGGAAGCAGATTTACGTTATGCAGTAAAACGACTTTTAAGCTAGTTTTAGAATAGTCAATGAGCAAAGAGAAGGATCAAATTCGATTTCCAAATTCTCCATATCCTCATTTATATTATGACAATACACAAAGTCTCCATCTTGAGAGCAGTGTGATCTGAAGAGTATGTCATGATTTCGAAAATGGCTTATTTTAATTTCATGATGTAGCAAATTCCATTCATTTAATCGAGATAATAAGAGTTTTGACTGTTTTTTTGAGAAATTCAAGTCGTTTAAGTCTCTTTGAGTTACCAAGTGTGGCTTGGTTGAGATTTCTTCAAACTCAGAGTTATCGTCATCATCAACGCTCCGCGATTAGCTCGAATGAGAGGCTGTTGTGAATCTTGAATCTCAACAGCCGCGGTTATAACTGATGTAAGCAAATTGTCACTATGAAGTACTGGTCTTTTAGTTGACTGTAAATTAGAGTAACTGACCATGTGCTTTTTGTTGGAATTAATACCTTTTATATCATAGCAATCCGAAACGTGATCTTTTGGTTCGGTCCATATGCAAATGGCATATGGCGGGGTTTTTTTTTTTCAATCAGTTGAATTCTTAACAGAAGTTATGCAACAAATATGAGGGGCCCAAGATTTGACTTGGTGAGCTACAGAGAAACCAAAATACTGGCGATAACTTTCCAATACAAGTGTAGTAAAATTTCGTATTTGTTTTTTGAAAGTGAATTCACCACAAATATAACAAAATGAGTCAGGACCGTTATTAAACTTACTCAAAATATGTACACAATCTCAACAATTGCTTATAAAGCAGTAAATTTTATATTAATTAATATAATTAGCACGAAAATAATTAATTTTATGGCTATTTATTCGCGACCGTTTATGCGCTTATCGCCGTAGTACAGATTATGCTTATCAATATATCCCAAAAAATATGAAGCTAATCGAAACAAAACTACTGCAATTTATTAATGAGGGTAGATGGCTTAAACAGTATTAGTTATTAGAGTTCGTGTGGCATGACTAATGATGACCAGTGAATCCTTGATGTCACCACTCTTTTGGCAATTGTGAGAATCCAGAACGACAATTAAATGAGTGAGAAATTTAGGTCTTAGGTTCGGTTAGGCAATGTTACTCTGCAGTTTTATTTTTTATTTTTTTTTATTTTTATTTTTTGTTTGTAGAGTGCAACAAAATATATTGATGATTTTGCATTACATAATACAAGAAATAATGAAAGCTTATGTTGTTTATTCCGAAAAACTCGTTCTCAGATATGAAACACATTTATACCTCTATTTCTATGTTATCGTATATAAGCAAGATTTCAGCATTTATGGCAATAATAACCTCAGTCAGTGGTTATGCATAACGTATCTATGATAAAATAACCATTTGAAAATTCTTGAAGCGTTTAAGAACAACAGAGGGGAGACTTCTCGTTCCAATGCAAATAAACAAATGCACAAATGAAAAGTTTTGCTGAATGTGTTATTTCGTATTGAATAAGATTTGCTAGCATTTTCTTAAATTTAAACAAAATTAAATAAATTTACAAGGGGTTGCTCTCTATTCAGTTAAAGAACGTTACAACCTTCTTCATGAACGATCTAGCCGATACCTGTATGGCTGAAATCAGCAATTTCATAAAAAGAAACTTCTTCCGCGTGGGACGGTGGTAAAGTTCGTTGTGATATTACGCCAGAGATCTGGGCTTAATTCCTGCCGGCTCTATTAAAAAGACATATTTCTAAATTTCTAACTACCCTTTCGGTAGGCAATGGCAATGCAATGGCAAACTATTGCACCACCGATTTGTTTATTTCATCAGGAGCTAACACTAGGCCTGCCCTATGACAGCATCATAGACATGTCATGGTCTAAGTGGACCTCGCCGTGACGAGCATACAAGTTATATCCTATTGGTCAACAAAATAGTATTAAAATATCATACTCTGAATATTTTTTGTGATACAATGTATGCTAATAACGTACATAGCACTTTATGCAGGAAAAGAATAACATAACATAAAGGAGGCCTTTATAGCCTGAAGTGAATACTACAATAGAAGCCACTTACTAAATAAATGAAAATAAGAATCAAATTCTATTCTATTTTCAGAACCATGGTCAAATATTTGTATTTACTTGTAAGTAGACCAATATATTTTTAAGTATTGGGTCTATATTTCGTGCGGTTTGCTAAGAGATGGCGTAACTTGTATTATTCCATTGGAGCATACGTTGGAAAGCTACTGTCATTGTACGTAATTTTATTTCACTCAAATATGTCGGACTTTGTGCCTGAAAAAGTGTTTTTGCGGGGAGTTCTTCTTCATTACTTTAATATGAAGAAAACTGCTGACGAAAGTCATCGTATTTTGGTGGAAGTTTGTGGTGAACATGCGTTTGCTGAGCGAACGTGCCAAAAGTGGTTTGCACGATTTAAAAGTGGTGATTTTGGCTTGGAAGACGATGAACGTCCTGGGCAGCCAAAAAAGTTCGAAGATGAAGAACTGGAAGCATTATTCTATAAAGATTCTTGCCAAACACAAGAAGAGCTCGCAGAATCTTTGGGTGTCACTCAAGCAGCCATTTTAAAACGTTTAAAAGCAGCTGGATATATTCAAAAGCAAGGAAATTGGGTTCCACATGAACTCCAGCCGAGAGACGTCGAAAGGCGGTTTTGCATGTCCGAAATGCTGCTGGAACGCCACAAAAGGAAGTGTACTGTATTATGAGCTACTAAAACTGGGTGAAACCATCAATGAACAACGCTACCGAACACAATTAATCCGTTTGAAGAAAGCAGTAGCTGAAAAACGCCCGGAATATGCGACCAGACACGAGGCAATAATTTTCCATCATGGCAACGCTCGGCCCCGCGTTGCTATTCCGGTTAAGAACTATTTGGAAAACAGTGGATGGGAAGACTTACCCCACCCGCCTTATAGCCCAGACCTTGCCCATTCTGACTATCATTTGTTCCATTCGATGCAGAACGCCCTCATTGAAATACGGTCCACATCAGAGCAAAATATCAAAAATTGCCTTGATTCATTCTTGGCTGCCAAACCAGCGCAGTTCTTTTGGGATGGGATCCACAAATTGCCAGAAAGATGGGAAAAAGTCATAGCCTTAGATAGGCAGTACTTTGAATAATACTATTGTATATGTTTTTTTTTAAATAAACGTTCAAAGTTTGAAAAAAAAAACCGCACGAATTGAGTTGTATACATAATATTTTAATAGCGTGCTAAGTAAAAGTTTATTTACCTACTCGCATAGACAAAACACTCAATGTACTTGTTTCTATATCGTTTCTCAATTTTTCCACTTAGGGTATATTATATAATAATTTTTTTTGGGCAAATATTATAATGAAGTAGGCTTTTCAAGCAACTTTCTTTAAGTAAACAAAAAATTTTGTATAATTTAATTTTATTTAATTGGGGATCTTATTAGACATAAATATTTATGGAAAATTGTAAGCCATTTCTCGATCTGAATTCCTTCAAAATTTGATATATTCTTAAAAAGTTTAAATCTTAAATTTTTTGACCCCCTTTTAGCATGACAAACGACATTTTCTAAAAAATCTTTAATAGCACTTTAAGCCTACTTATCGATTTAAAAAACAACCCTCCCTTTACAAAATTAGGTCACAAAGATACAAAATAGACCTTTCTCCTCTTCCCGTTTTTGTTCATTCAAGCCCTTAGAGCTACAGTTGGTTGTATCCATCTCCTTATACATAGCATATAGGTAAGTGTGTATTTATATCAACACGTAATGTCATACTTCGACAACTACATACACGTTATCATCCTCTAGAGTTGTATTTTTCTATTCTTCTTTCAAAGTGTAGTACATATCAGAGAATAGATTTTCATTATTATTTTTTAAGAATTCTTAGCCATAACTTTATATGTATACGAGTAGACACTTCCATATGTACTGTTCATTGATAGCGTTAACGAACTATGATTTTGTTGATTTGCTTAATGTCAGTAGTTTGACAGAACTCAGTGCGGCTGCGATTGATAATGCAGTACTTGCAGTGCCAGAGTCTATTACAATGATGCTTACCTATGTTTATATCTACATTCATATGAATGTGGTATATCTCATAGATATATCCGTTCCGTTATTCATAGGCAAACTAGAAAAACAACAAAAAATGATAGTGAAATGCATTCGCAAAGTCGCAGCTCACAATCCTCTTTGACAACCCGGTATTGAAAACGTTTTCGCAGTTTTGTCGCGCAATTCTTCGAGGTCGGTTGGCAGTCGAGAGAGAGAGTGCAACGTGCGATAGTGACAATTTTTTTAGTTTTACTTTTTTCTTATAAATAATTTGTATTTAATAAATTTGTGTCTTTGGAAAAAAAAAATTAATATTTCAATTTCGTTTACAAATTAAATTAAGTGAATTGCTAATTTCGTCCTGGCAATTGAGGACTCAGGAAGTGAGTGCTAAAACTGCGCATCCTCGAACTTCCGCACGACGGAAAAACAGCGTCAATAACCGAGAAGAAAGTAACCCTCAATTGAATTCTCTTTAAGGAAGTCAATCAAGTGTCAATATTGCGTGAATTCCAAAACAAATTACAAAGCAAAAGCAAAATCTTTTAAATTAGTGCCAAATGTGAGTATTTTAGCAAAAAGCTTTGTGAAAAAGATATGTGAATCTTTGTTATCTAAATCCGCTTCTAATAGATTCTTTTCTGTGTTGCTATTATATTGTAAGTTAGTTGTGGGTAGTTGCATTTCGAATGTGTATGTGGTGTTGTCAGATTTACCAACCCACGCTTCAAATCACGGTCACTGAACGAATTCACTTGTTGTGTCGGCTTAGCATAAATTTGTACGTCTGTTCCTGAATAGATACCTCGGTATAGGTATAGCTATGGATACGATATGTATGTAGTTTGCACCCCCTTAAGGATATTTTATGCTTAACTGGACAATATATTGACTAAAGTATTCACGCCTTTATATTGCGTATCTCGTAATGGCTTGTAAACATGTAAAACGAAGGGTTTCGAACAAGAATTTGCCATTAGGAAGAATAAAGAAAGGGAATCTATTTTTTTACGGATAGATTCAGGAACATATGTATGATATTTGAGTATACATACATATCCTCGGTTAGTTTCAGAAAATGTCTTCCCTAATATTTTGTGTGTCACATTGTGTTGATTTTATGGAATTTATTGGCTTCAATTTTAAGTTGTGGCTATTTATTCACATTTTAACAATTTCAGTTGGTTCCAGTATACGCTCTTCCGCAAAAGTGTGTTTAAAATTATGTTATGTCTTTGCTTTATCCTTTCCGATCCATTAAGTGGGTCTGTTTTCTTATAGCATAGCTGAGATTTTTAGTTATTTGCATATAATACATTCTTACGGAAATTGATTTCACTTTTTTTTATTTTATATTTAATTTATTAGTTTAGTTTTAGTTTTAGTGTTTTTTTGAGCCAAAATTAGGATCATAAAGACAGTTGCGCCTAATTATATTCACCGTGTATTAGGTAGGCTTAATACGCACCGACTAAAATCACGTAAACTTTAAGACCATCTCCTAACTTTGTGCTTAATTATAAGCACTAGTATTAACTTTAGAAGGTATTCGCTATGAGTTTTAGTCAAACAAACCTAAAAATTCACAGTTTAAGGGCTACACTTTTACAAAATTAAAATGAATTTTAAATTTGAATTTGGTAGCAGTTTCTCCATAGGTGAAGGTGTTTAATTAAAAAAAGGATTTAACCGTTTTTTTATATATTTAAGCCTTTCTAAAAAGCTCAAAATCTTCGAAAATATCGAAATCTGCAAACAAATTTTCTTGAGACATTTCATTGAAATAACATTTCAAAGTCCATACAAAAATATAAAATGAACTTTATGTGCTATTAAGTTTAGCGCGAGATTGTAACGATAAAGTGGGTTTTATCTCGACTATAAATATCAAAACACTAGCATTGACTTTGTTGCGACTTTAAAGTGGACTTTATCTGACTATAATTTTGCGCCAGTGATATAAAATGAAAAAGGAGTAAAGCAACTTTATGGGGCTACCTGATCTATGTACCGTCTTGCCTCTGAGAATGATATATATTCGTCCACTGCAGCGCCTTTTTTTAGATTTCTTGCTTTACTACATTTCTTTAAAACGAGCACATTATACACTGTAGCTTGCTAGCAGTTTTGCCAATAGTTTTCTACCCCTTGATGCCTGTGGCGTATAATATCAGGCGTCCAACATTCTAATAACATTTCCATGGTTTCGAGCTGTTAGAGATATCCATATTCTACCAAGTTGGCCTAGAATACCGGAAAAGCAATTTCATTGAACGCAGTTTTACTAATTTGATTAACTGTTAATTGATCAAATGCCTTCAAAACCTCTTGTGTATATAATAAGGAAAAAGATATCCCGCGTTGGTTATCACAATGATTTTACTTAATAAAAATCTAAAGAACCTAAATTATTTTTCGAAAACAGTGCCATGCAGGCCTTATTTTCCGACCATCAAAATAACGTTGACTTTTGCATCATCCCCAGGGCAATGCTTATATTTTTTTTTAAAAGCTTAAAACTAGATGTGCAAAATACCCTTGGTGTACGTACGACGTGACGTTATATTTTTATAAAAAAAAAAAATACTTTTATTTATCGATATCAATGTTGTCCTTTTTAAAGTAATCCCCTTCTGATATAATACACTTGTGCCAACGCTTTTTATAATCCTCGAAGCACCATTCATAAGCACTCTTTGGTATAGTCCTGAGGTCTGCCACCGATGCCGTTTTTATTTCCTTAATCGTTGCAAATCTCCGTCCTTTCATTGGTCTCTTCAGTTTTGGGAACAGGAAAAAGTCGCATGGGGCTAAATCCGGAAAATATGCCCAAAACATCCGTAGAAATTGCATGACACGTATTGACCAATATGCCAACATCTTCAGCAAGTTCTGTATGCTAATTCGAAGATTTTCCAAAACAGTTTTTTTCAAAGGGTGGTCGCTCAGTGCGAGGTTGGTCATTGGTATTTTCTCTTCCATTTTAGAAGATGGTCATCTTGTAAATTTTCTTTTTTTTACTTAGAGCAAGCTCACCGTATGCCACTGTTAACATTTCAAGTATTTTTAGAGCACTTGATTCCATTCTTTACACAAAAGTTGATGCAAATTCTTTGCTCCATTTTTTATAATAATTGAAAATCGCCGAGCAAACGAAAACACTCTTACCTTTCTATCTGTCAAAAATAAACTAAGTATGCTCTATACTTGAAACTGTAAACTTATGTTAGGTACAATGTATACTAATGTGTACTAACACATAACCCAGCTAAAAAAAAAAAAAAAATCAAAAATCGAATGTACGTTGCCCGCGAAATTTTGAATGTCACCTTACTTTTTGAACACACATCGTATTATGAGCTGCATTCTCAAAACAATCTTTCGTTCAGTTCGGCTATTTTTTAACTCTCGCCTTATGGACATTCCATTTGACGCAATTACGTCAGAACACTTGCTGTAGAAAAAATATGAAATCGACTTTCCCTAGGCCCAATCAATATAGAATGCGCGCTGGTGTCTTTCAGGAGGGCAACAAAGTTAGAGTTCACTATTCGTTAGGAAAACTTTCGTCTGTCTTTCGAGCGGATTTATACGCAATCCTGAAGGAAATGAACTATGTTGTGAGGAACCGGTGGAAGGGGAAAAGCATTTAAAGCCTTGTTGAACCGTATTACGACTTCCAAGTAAGTTCGATAAAGGAAGACTTCACTGAACGCAGTCAGAAGGTTGAATTAACTATCTGGGTCCCAGTTCACTATGGAATCACGGAAAATGAAATCGTCCATGAATTTGCCAGGCAAGGCTCAGAGGAGGATTCTTTAGGATCCAGGTTAAGGCTTCCATTTACACTTGGTTTTAGTATGAGTACAGTTGCAGATGGCATAACTCCCAGGTTGCATTAGACCAAACATATGCTTCCCGATGTCTCTAAGAAGTCAGCGGCCTCTCTACTGTCCCTCAACAGGTAGTACTGCAGATTGCCTACTGTCATTGCCATCAGGCACTACAGTTTTGCTAACTACCTAAATGTGCTAGGCATAAGTGATACAGCATTCTGCGATGCTTGCTGTGAAAGTGATGACGACACCGCGGAGCACTATCTCTGTGAATTTCCTTAAAAGTACAAGCGACTAATTCTTTGTCCGAGTGGTCTATTCCAACAGAAAAAAAAACCTTCCCTTTAACAAAACGCATTTTTTCTATGAAATACGATTTTATTTTTAATTAATTCGATAAAATAAGAAGGATTGCCAAGAATAATAAAGAAACAATATCATCCAAATGGTCTTACACCTTTGCGGCTCTACTTTACCTATAGCAGTACCATTGTTGGTTTTAGGTAGTTCAATTGACTGGGTAACTTTGCAGTAAATGTTTGTTACTTGGCCTCAAAAAAATATGTCGCACAACTAAAAATTGCATGATCTCGGCGGTCAATTTTAATCACCATTTCGAGAAACGATTAAACGTCATATTGGAGATAGACATTGTCTACTTTCAAGTCCACACCCGCTTTTTTTTCGAAGAAACAAATTATGCTTCCTATCCCAAAATTATATACAAAACAGTGGCTCTTTAGGGACTGACAGGCTCTCGATGATAGCGCTTAGATTTTCTTAGCCCCAGATGTGAAATTTTATTTTTAACAAAACCTTAAAGATGGAAAAGGGTTTCATCACTGGAAATAGTTTTTAGGTTAAACTCCCGATCGATTTCAAGTATTTCCAAAACACAGTTAGCAAAGCTATGACGCTGTTGATGGTTAATGTTGATGATGGTTAGCTCAAACTTTTATAGTGGAGTCTTGTTTGTGAATTTTTAATATCGATACAGAATGATACAGAATTGATACAGAAGCAACCTTCACAGATATTCTGGCGCGACAGGCACGATTTCAGTTCTTCTGAACTGACTTGCCCCAATAGCTAAAATTGGAGAGCTAATTTAATAATTGCCGAGAAAACTTTTAACTTTTCGAACTAATTTATCGAAATCTCTACAATTTTTGTAGCGAATTTGAACAATTTCAGTGCGTTGTTTAAGCGTTTTTACATGTCATCTGGTTTTTATAGAAGGCAAAATAATGGACAATGGACTCTTCAAAATAAAACCTAACATTGGAATATTCCAATTTTTGATACTTTTATATGCAAATATGAAGTTAGCGGTCTTTATTCATATATAGGGTTTTCTGATAACGACTTGACAACTTTTTTTTAAAACGAAAGGAAAACCATTTGAGATATTTCAAAAACTTTATTATTGGCTTGAAGTACAATCAAAAAATTTATGAATGGAACTCGACTTCGTTCATATGGCCACCGCGGCACGTTTGCAGCGGTCGATTCGTTGGACCCAATTGTCACACATTTCGGCCGAAACGGCCGCTATTTCGCGTTCAATGTTGGCTCTGAGCTCTTTCAACGTCGTCGGCGTGTTAGCATAAACCAATGACTTAACGTAGCCCCATAGAAAATAGCGTTCGGGCGTTAAATCGACTGGCCCATGTCATGAGATAAAGCGCTCACTATACTTACTCTTCTATAAATCGATTGTAGCGTGTGCTGTGTGGCTTGTGGCACCATTCTGTTGAAACCACATGTCGTCCAAGTCCATATCTTCCAATTCGGGTCAAAAATAATCGCTGATCATGGCGCGATAACGCGAACCATTCACAGTAACGTGACGATTGTTATCATCGACGCAAAAATATGGCCCAATAACGCCGCCGACATGCAAACCGCACCAAACAGTTATTTTTTGTGGATGAAGTGGTGATTTATGAAGCACATGTGGGTTTTCACCCAACCAATAACGCATATTTTCTTATTGACGAACCCATTGAGCCAAAAATGAGCTTCGTCACTGAAGATGATTTTGCGATGAAATTCATCATCTTGGCGCATCTTCTCCAGAACCCAATCGAGGAACGTAGCTCGTAAGTGTACTTTACCTTGATAAAAATGTTGAGCTTACTGAATAAATTGAAAGTGACAGTTTGATGATTAGTGAAAGAGTGCGTTGTCAAAGTTGTCAAGTCCCTATTGGAAAACCCTATATGAGGCTACTTGATGCTTCAATTAGTTTGTTGTTTTTCAAATAATTCTAGTGCGTACAACTTAGCGAACGAGCTCGTGGATGAAGAGCCGAATTTTTCATTGTAAGTAACCCATTATAGAGATATGAAAGAAATCATCCGGTACAATCTCTCTTTTAGAAGCCTCGTTTCAACTTTGATAATTTTTATTGATATGAACTCATTTAAAGCCTTATACGAGTGTAGTATGCGGCTAACTATAGACTGATTATATTGAAAGGATAATTCCGCGAATATGTTCCGTTTGAGGCGTCTAAATGGTATGATTTGATTCATAGAATCTCGTTTAGAATATGACGTTGAATCATTTTGCATTTTCAGATTACTCTGCAATTTTCTGATAGACTCTAGACATTATTAATATCGACCTCTAGTGCAAACCACTCGGATAGAGATAGAAATAAAAGATAAATTTTTTCATATATTTCTTTGAAGGGCCTCATTCAGCAGTCTCGCCTAACGTTGTTTATATCCAATTTTGAATTCCATGACTAGACTAATGGAGGCGGATCTTTATGAATAAGGACGTATTCGTGTCCCATATCAGATGTATTTTCGAAAGAAATTGTCCTTATGTTCTTGTCACTTGATTTACGTCAATTAGGTTGGCTAAAAGACAAGCGACATCTCTGTACCTAGACACGTGGCAGAATTTAAGTAGCTTAGACCTTGTGTCCAGTTGGCTAAAATTCGGATAATTTTGTCACGTTTCTGACATCGTCGTAGTTGCATTCTAATTGTATGGTGAAATACATTTTCTGTAATTCTTCTTTAAAGACCAGAAGCACTACCCGTGCTAAGCCTCTCTGTGAAATAAAACCAGTTTCGCCCGTAGAATTTTCTAATGTACTCGCATGGGTATCTTTAGAAATGTACTTGTAAACAAGACTATTGTTTGGCGTACATAGTTGTCAGAGGTTTCATTCTGGTGGTTGTATAATTTTGTTAATCTATCGATTGCGCTATTGTTATAACTTACTTGTTATTTTGGTTTTATTTTTTCTCTCTTCTGTATTTTGTTTCTTTAATTTTTGATTGTTTGAGTGGAAATATTAACCCGAGAATGTGGGACGTGATTAGAAAACGTGAATTATTGTTTTGATACTTTTACCATACTGATAATCTCATTTTTTTTTTTTAAATCTATGTGAAGAGTGACTTTCAGCCTTTTCTTATCTTTATAGCGGCTTTACGCCTAATTTTTACAACTCTTTAAAACCAAGGGATGAACAAACATTAATCTTCGTGTTGTTTATTTTAATACATTGGTTGGGTAATTGTTGGTTGATTCTAGTCATTTAAGTATTTAACATAATAATTCAACCTCGAATAACATATTGTGAATAATGGAATAATGGAAAATCTGATTTTTATTAATCCTGAATGTAATTTTATGTTGATTGTAATTAGAATGAATAAGGTACATTTTTGCCGCTTTCACAAAAGGACATACAAGCATGTTACGCGTTAAGGAGCCCATTTCTAAGAATACCATTATATATCAAGTGGGCTCAAATAAATTTGCTTTATTTCAAAAAGTTATATGTAAATGATCTAGTCAAAGCAAGAAAACTTGATATTGCTTTAGCAGATGAAGCGGATGCCGTTTTTCTTCACAAAAATCATTGTGGCCATCCAATCGTTAGCCCAATTTCCAACCAGTACTAAGCACTTATATTGGCTATCAACTCGTCAATTTCTAATGACAAGATCTTTGAGGTCATTTATAGTACTTTCTCGAAATCAAGTATTTTACAATTTATTATTTAAAGAATTCAATGGTTTGAATTGCCGTATGCCGTATTCATGGACCGGTAACGACCTTCGTTGAGACTAAGAAGAATTCCGACATCTCTTTGAAATCAAAAAAAAGGCCAGAGGATGTCATCAGCGTGAAAATCAGACGGTACAACATTTTTATGAATGTAATGTAGGATATCTTCTTACTCCACACGTTATGATTTTAATCATTAACAAGTTGGCTGCCACGTGAGCCACCGGTAGCCTAATTTTTTTTTTTTTAACATGAGGCCGCGCTTAACACCGGTGGTTCACATGACTTGTTTATTTTTTTTGAACGATAGTTTTTCGATATGCTTATAAAAGTAAATTTTTCCTTCAGTGGCACTTGGTTAAAGGTTTATTTTTTCATATAATGCAAAAAAAGAAAAGATATCTTAGAGTTTTTTTTATTTATGATAATAATTTTCAAAATGTTATTTTCTTTTATTTGACTTCGTTTATGGTTTTTCGTAATGTCACGAAATAGCATGCCATTTGATCCGAAATATTTATATCCTATTTGCCTTTGTTGTACTTCATTATCATCTTCAGTCTTTTTATTTCCTCGCCGTTGAGATTTCTCTTTCCTGTGGAAACAACATCTAAAGTGTGCTTCGTGCTAAGTGCTAAGTTCCACTTTGCAACGACGATTCCCGAGTTTACACGTACAATTAATTTTTTTTTTAGTTTAGGTATTGTTTCATGCTTTGGATTTCCGTCTCTATTTTTCCTCAGAGTTCCGACTAAATGCGTTTCGCGATACAGACGTATAAAAATTGTCGGCGGTCATTATTCTGCCTCTGCCCAAATAACGATCAGCAAGGTCTAGAACAATTTGGGTGCAGTGTTGCAGTGTGATGTGCTTTGGATTTCCTCTCTGTTTGTTACTTTGTATCACAATTTCCAGCATAAATTGATCTGGTATATGTACAGCCATTAGTGTACAAAGTATACCTTTACACCATATTTGCGAGATTTCCCAGGGTTATACTGGCGGAACTGCAGCCTTCCTCGACAGGAAATCATGCTTTCATCAATTGCTAAGATCTCACCCAGAATTTAGGCACTAGCGAATTTCTTTTCGAATATTTCAAGTAAATGGCTTACTTTACCCAAGCGATTACCTTGTTGTGTTGTCAGCGAAATGGATAAATTTGAGTAGCAATTGGAACCGATTACTTCACATTACATGGGGGACAAAATTATTCTTATAAAATTGACTTGTCTTCAGTACAAGAAAATTGTTGGATACTTTATTATTCCCATGTTAATTACTAGGTGAAGAAACTTCCTTATCTCCGGCAAATTTGTATCATCCCATTTTATTATACGAAACCTTCGTGTTATTGTAGACCTTGCTAAGAATTGCGTTCAAATTAGTTTGTAACAAAAATCATTTCATAAACCGTCACTATTAATTGGTTTTATAGTGTTCGGTTCCATGTTAGATATTCCAGAAGTAGAAGGATGGTCGCTAAAAGTAAACGTCTTGAGTGACCTTCTGCTTACTGTAGTCCAAACGTTTTATGTAATATCAACAGTAGCGTTTTCATTTTCTGAGGAATCATAATTATCCCATGAAGCGTCCAAGTCGCTAGATTCAGAACCAGTTGGTACGTAGTCAATGGAATTGGACTCTTCAAAATCCAAGTTTTCATCTTTATCAGAATCTTCATCTCTGCTTTGTTGTTGGCCATTGAAAAAAATTAACTTAGACTCTTACTTTCATATAATCTAAAAAACTAGTAGTAGCACACGTGACACCATATTAACATTTTAACAGAATGCCATGTGAGCCAGCCAAAAAACACGTCAAAAACGAGAAAAGACAAAAACAGAACACTTATAGTAACACACGAGCAATAACTAATATAAAACGATATTTACAATTTGAAATTTTGGTAATAGTCATTTAGTCAACGAAAATGAACCTCGAATTAACTACAATTCTTCCATAAAACAACTTTTCAGCTCTATTCTGCATTTACTATATATAAGTATGTTATTGGCCATATTAATGCAAGTATCCATTCACTTAAAGCAGGCTGCGGGTTGTACACTTACTTTTTGATATCTTGATTTTTGTACAAGCAAGGTTCTACGATACAAGGTTCATTTTTATTTAATTTCCTTTTGATTTATATGAAAACCTGAATATAAAGACTTGTATTTGAAGCTCAAGGCTTCGTATAAAATGCTTTCAAAGAATTTGGGTATATGAGAGAGTTAGGAATGTGACAACAATTGGTTACTTTATGCTCAGATCCCTTATTGTCTGTCGGGATTATAAAAGAGGTCTTTCAAATCTGAAGAACTTCCTCCTACGTAAGGGATATACGAATTAGGTAGGAGAGGAGGAGAGACGGGATGGAAGAACATTTTTTGGAAAAAACTGCCGGGAGGTAGAAATTCATTTTTAGTAACTTTACTTCAATAGCTGCAGCATCGAAATTTTAAGTGAGAAAGGGACCAACGGGAAATGTTGGTAGGTCATTGAAGTAAGAGGGATCTGGTACAAAGGAGTTGTTGGTAAATGATTTTTTGAAAAATTTAGCAAAAGAGTTAGCGATACCATCTGTCTTACTTTTGTAATTGCAACTGACAAATTGAAAATAGGACTTTGGGTCATTTATAAGATTGGTTTGCGCAATATGAGCGGGTGCTCATAATTTGTTTCTGTTGTTTCGTAAAGAGCGAAGTCTACGATTATAGCAAGGATTCGATATAAAAGATGATTTATAGTGGAGATATGTCACATAAAATAAGATGTATAACCAATTGCTAGTATGTACAAGGTCTGTCGTTCTAATATAATTCGGTTTGTCACCATGTACGTAGAAAATTTTCCACTGTAAACTTTTGTACACATCTAAAACGATTCTGCTTATGGTATAGATTATCTCTTTTTTTTAAGAAGTTTACCCTCTGTTCTCATAAGCGGTGATCTACTCATACACTGCAACATATTTAACAGGAAAAGTTCAAATTTTTTTTTGATAAATTAAATCATTAAGCATTAATCACTGGTTGCCAACTTTTTGTTAATGATGCCGATATTTTCTAGATACAGCCCGTTCTCAGCGGCTGCTTTTTACAAAAGTATGATTTATGACTTAAACATTTAAATTTCAAACAAAGCAAATAGCGTTACATTCAGAGATCTGCAAATTTAAGTCAATTTAACCATGGAAACGTTATAACCCTATAACCTGGCAGGATCATTTGTTCTTAGTTTCAAAATAACCTTATGATCAATTGAAATCGTTACCATCCTGAGGTGGAATTTCCTTAAAAATATGGATAACTACATCCAGTAAAAAAATATTTTCGACTGGAAAGCTATATTATTATCAATCCACAAGTCGATTTACTTGAAAAAGTGGTCAACAGTTTGACTGACAGATTGACCTTTGTAAAACCTTATCGATGTGTTCATAAGTATTGGGTCTATAACCTAACTCGTGCGGTTTGCTAAGAGTAACTTGTATAACTTGTAACTTGTAACTTGGCGTAACTTGTATTATTCCTTTCTTATTATTCCATTGGAACATGCATTGGAAAGCTACTGTCATTGTACGTCATTTTAGTATATGTCATTCATTTAAAGCGTAAACAACAATTTTTTTTTTTTGCACTCAAATATGTCGAACTTTGTGTCTGAAAAAGTGTTTTTGCGGGGAGTTCTTCTTCATTAATTTGATGTGAAGAAAACTGCTGCCGAAAGTCATCGTATTTTGGTGGAAGTTTATGGTGAATATGCGCTAGCTGAGAGAACGTGCCAAAAGTGGTTTTCACGATTTAAAAGTGGTGATATTGGCTTGGAAGACGATGAACTTCCTGGGCAGCCAAAAAAGTTTGAAGATAAAGAACTGGAAGCATTACTCTATGAAGATTGTTGCCAAAAACAAGAAGAGCTCGCAGAATCTTTGGGTGTCACTCAAGCAGCCATTTCAAAAAGTTTAAAACCAGCTGGATATATTCAAAAGCAAGGAAATTGGGTTCTACATGAACACAAGCCGAGAGACGTCGAAAGGCGGTTTTGCATGTCCGAAATGCTGCTGGAACGCCACAAAAGGAAGTCATTTTTGCATCGGATTATTACTGGTTATGAAAAATGGATCCATTACGACAACCCCAAACGCAAAAAATCATATGTGAAACCCGGCCAACCAGCCAAATCAACGGCAAAGCCGAATATCCATGGCGCGAAGGTAATGCTCTGTATTTTGTGGGATCAGATGGGTGTGCTGTATTATGAGCTGCTAAAACCGGGTGAAACCATCAATTGACAACGCTACCGAACCCAATTAATCCGTTTAAAGAGAGCAGTAGCCGGAAAACGCCTGGAATATGCGACCAGACACGAGGCAATAATTTTCCATCATGACAACGCTCGGCGCCACGTTGCTATTCCGGTAAGAACTATTTGGAAAAAAGTGGATGGGAAGTCTTACCCCAGCCGCCTTATAGCCCAGACCTTGCCCCTTCTGACTACCACTCGTTCCAGTCGATGCAGAACGCCCTCACTGAAATACGATTCACATCAGAGCAGAATATCAAAAATTGGCTTGATTCATTCTTGGCTGCCAAGCCGGCGCAGTTCTTTTGGGATGGGATCCAAAAATTGCCAGAAAGATGGGAAAAAGTCATAGCTTCAGATGGGCAATACTTTGAATAATATTATTGTACATGTTTTTCTTAAATAAACGTTCAAATTTTGAAAAAAAAAAAACCGCACGAATTAAATTACATACCCAATATATAGTTGTATTCAAGCACTAAATGCCAAATATACATGGCTCTTTAATAGATTTTTGAGTGCTCTATTTTAATTTAAAATACTTACACTCCAAGAAAACACCCTTCTTCTTTGTGTCCTTATTTCTTGCTTTGTTTTGAAAAACAAAAATTTTCTAGTGATGTAACCCAGTTAACTTGTCGCCATATGTCCTATTTACTCAAAATACAAAAAAAAAATAAAAAATTACGTACTCGTATACGCCCAGAACTATCCAATAAAAGTCATGTATATAATGCATTCTGCGTTATATCATTTCTACCCACTTCCGACTGATGAAACTCCTTTCAAAATTTAAGTAAAGTTAACAGTCATGGCAATGCGCCAGAGAAGTATGAATGTTTTTATTCAAGTGATACGTTGCCAGCTTTTTCTCATGACTTAGAAAGTCTGATTAAATCGTATCCGGTCAAGGGACTTGAAAGAAAATATTTTACTTGCTAATGTGTTCCTGGAATAAACTGAACGCAATGATGTCATAAAATATTGAATAGAATAATGCAGATATGATCATTAAAAGCAAGAAATCATAAATATTCCAATTACTACCTTACTAATAAAGCTTTTTGTTATTTAATACAAATGAAATGAGTGCACTTTAGACAATCATTCAAAATAATTAAATGTAATATGTACTTCATTTAAATTTGCAATTAACTTATTTGAATTTTCTGGCGCGAAAGTTAAAGTTTTTTGATTACTTCAGTTGGTAACAAATTCTAAAATGTATAGACAGCCGGCAATTGATAAGTTAGAACCGACAGTATGGTAATGATAGGCATTCATCATATCATTCCCAAATATCTGCTGATACTCAAATGGGTACAATTGTTGAAGAAGGGGTATTTTATTGTGCCCTCCCAATAGGATAAGCCCATACTTGTGCTGCAAAACGATTTGGATAAGCGAGATGAATCGTTAGGAATGTTGTGATTTACATGCTGACAGTTCTTTAAAAAAACAAGAAAGCCGCTTATTTTTTATCCAGAGTTCATGCTTTTTATAGACCCCTGCAATTGATGGTTGTATACCTGGAAAACTATACAACCAAGAGAAGTTCTTTCACTAAATATCTCGTTTTACTTGGATTTTTGTTTGATTTGGGACACATTAGCAACATTAGCAATATTTGGAAAAATATTATATTTTTGCGTTATCCGGAAAGTAGTAACACACATCAATAGAGTTCAAAAAAATATTTTGTTTTTGCGCTATCCGGTAAGCGGTTACAGAATTATCAGTGGTTTTTGGAAAAACAAGGATTTGTTCACATTTCCTTTCTGGCTAAAAGTCCACTCTGAGCCATTCATAAAACAATCGACTTTGTAGCCACAAACTGGATTTATATAGCATTCTGCAAGGAGGTATGTGCCGAGAGGCGGCCTTAAATGTGCATCCTTTCATATGAACTAGGATACTGACCGCTCCGAACACAATCGTGGAATAAGTGTATTTAAAAAAAAAAAAATAGCCCAAAACTGTCGTTCATTCCTTAGAAAGATGTTAACTCAACTCCCATCCGGGAGCTGGCTGGCAGACATATAGTAGAGATATTTCAGGAAATTGTATAAACTCACCAAACAGGGAACTACTAACCTCTTCTAGCAGAAAAACGTATTTACGATATACTGATTACTATATCTCAATTTATGCTAAATGCCGAAGAAGCAAACAGATTTGGCTAAAGCTGCAGTTGAATAGCTCTAATAATTAGGTCTCTCTTAATAAGATACGATTACATATATACATACTATATATTCAAGGCATAGTTTAAGTATTATTGTTTATTTCACATGGGAACTTTAAGATAGTCTAAGTTGATTAAGTTGATTTTTAAGATTTTTTTTTTTAATTTAAACAGAAATGCAAAGAAACTGCAGATAAGAAGAGGCTATTTTGTTGTTTAACTTAAGTTAGAAAGCTTCCCCCATATACCATAATTAATATTATCCTTAAGGGCTGCGATTGCCTGAGGCTTGTTGGCATAAATCCGCGACTTCAAGTAGCCCCAAAACGCCAAAATGGGAGACTACGGGACTAGAAAACGCTTCCTTCACAATATCTATTGTGGCTCGTGCTGTGTGTGCGGTTACACTGTATTATCATGTCGTTTATCATGGCTCTGTAGGTTCGCCAGTAACAGTGACAGTATTGCCGATGGCGTCCTGAAAAAAATTCGGCCCAATCACTCCTCCCGCGTGAACACTGAACCACACAGTTGCTTTGGGTAGATGTAATGGCTTTTCGTGCATCACACGCAGATTAACGTATCACTTGAATACACGCGGACGTAACCTCCTAAGTGGAAATGCGCCTCGTCGCTTATGATGATTTTCGACACAAAATCGTCTTCTTCGTTGTTAAGATTGTGGATGGCTTTACAGTAATTCACACGCGACTGACGGTCAGGAGGCATTAACTGATGCACTTGTAATGTGTAAGTCTTTCACTAAAATTCGCTGTAGGGTCCGTATGGTGATGCCAAATTGCTTGGCTCATCGTCTGGTTGATGTTTCTTCGTTCTCAGCGACATCGGCAGCCACAGCAGAGATATTCTCGGAGGAACGACCAGTCCGCTGGCGGCCACGCTCTGCATGGTCTCCTTTGAGTCTCTGTTTGAGTTGAGTGGCTAAGCACCGGAATGTTTGCCTAGTTGACGCGACACGATTAGGAAATTAACATCAGCTACCGTTTATTGGTCAATAAAATCGACACAATTATTCCACGGTCTTGCCGAGTATGGTATAGTGCTCCATTCCTTGTCTGTTTGTATACTCCAGCTGTCTAGTTCACAAATGTCAAATATGGTGGACGTACGACGCCATTTGCAAAAATTATACCATCTTCCAATAGGGTAATAAATTTTGCGCCAGCTTGTATATTCCTTATATTTTTGTAACAAAATATTAATAGTGATTGAAATGTGTGGACATATGAGTCAAATGGATACCAAGTCTTTTGCTTCATAAATCTTTGACTTCAACGCAGATAGACGACGCAGCTGAAAGGTCGAACTGATCAGTTAAAGAGGTTCCCAAGCAACTTGCCGTCGGAAATTGTGTATCTGTTATTCCCACTAATACATTGTAGTATGTATACCTTAAGCTGCGTCAACCACATGGGAATCTTCGCTGTTTGGACTTTGATAGATACTATTGCCCAAGTTCAATATAAATCAAATTTGTAAAAAACCACCATATTCGTGTTTTTTTTTTTTTTTTTTTTTTGCATCTTGAAAATATTTTTAACCACTTAAATATAGATGCAATTCAGATCTTGGGTATAACAATTTAACTTCTGTCTACTTCTGGATTTGGCTGTGCTTATGACGTTTCATTTTGGTGTCTGAGGATTTTTTATCTCCTGTAAAATCGAGTTCCTACCTTCAATTTGATCTTCAATTTGATAGTCTACCTATTTGCAGTGATTTGAAGTTGATTTGCATTCAACTCCAATTACTAAGTATGTACATATATGTTGTACTACTCGTAGAATTAATTTTGATAATATTCAGTTCGGATGATAGTTCGAACTCCTCTATTACATTCATGGATTTGCTAAAGTCATTTCAACAAATTGGTAAATTTTCTGATATCGCAGTATTTTATGAGAAAATAAAATATTTCTTTTAGGGAAAATAGATAAGATCATGTCCATAAACAAACTAGATCCTGCATATATGTAAGTTCCTTATCTCTTTTTTCTAATTAGTACTTATGTATGATAGGTGGAAAGATAGAAAGTTAAAGTAGAACGTAAATGGAATGGAAAATCCTGAATTTCTTATTTTACAAAATCGCATAAAAGCTACGATTAAAACTAACGTGGCATGTCTTGCGGTAGCCTTGTCCGCAATTTATTTTTATTAAGACCTACTCTATCCAGCGTTACTAATTCGAATTTTTTATCAGAATATATTAACTTCGATGACCGTTAAAAGTATTACGCTATCTTCAAGTGTATATGCAAGGAATACGTTTGTTGCCAATTGTTTGTTATCATGACATATAACTTTTCAGACAACAATTGTCTTTTCATCTATCTTCACAATACTTTTAAATAATATCAACTTAATAGGTGACGTCAATGTCAATGTTCCAGACACTCAACATCTTTAAACTTTAAGATAACTAACTAAAATGCGTATCGCATAAATATTTTACCAAACTAATCTACGCATTTTTAAGTTCAAAAAACTACTCTGAAAATCCATTTATTATCTCATACGCACGTAACATATTTGTATGTATAAAAAACACAGAATGAGAATAAAAGAGAGATAAGATAAGTCTCGGCCGGTTTTATCAACTTTTTTTTAAAAAATAAAATAACTAAAGCAAGCTTTGAAAAATTTGATTTAACCCGATTCCCTTATCATTTGCAGGTTCTCCTAACACAGAAAATGTAATTACAATCACTGTTTAAACGTAAAGAAACCATCGAAGAATAAGGAGAAGTAACGTAGGAACAAAGTACAATTTGTATACAATAATAACGCACGAAATTGCATAACGAAGTAAAAAAAAAAAAAAAAAAACACAGAATGATAACGACAGATAAAACAATCATTACAAACCCCAAACCTAAATCATTACATCCAAAGTCCAATCATTCATCATCCCCCAATCCCAACCAAAATGACTGTAAGGTCAATTACAAGGAAGAAGAAGAAGTCAACTGTGATAAGGACGTTGATGAGGAAGACGACGAATTCGAAGATACCGATTTGAGTGACGCTGATGATGATGCACGCACTAATTGGATCATTGATGATACCAAAGATGGCAGCAATACTAATATTGACGCTACAGCGGCAGCCTTGTACCTAAACGATCTGGTGCTAGATCGAGACGATGAGGAGGAAACAATCAGCGATTTGGTGAATGCAACTGAAGTCGACGGTCAATTAATGGAAGGGTGAGTGCAAACATTTATGCTGCCAATCAGCATCCAATTAAAGCGGATGAATGATTCTTTGCATAATTGAGTTCGATTGATATGGCATTGGCGGAAGATGTGATTTTATTTAAAAAAGATATCTTTACGTCATGTCACGTGTTTACTTTTAAAACTCTGAACGAATCTCAATTCAAACGATGAATGTTAATCTTTTTTTTTTTTATTTATTATTTAAGATCCCAACACAACCGCATGCGGGTAGCGTTCGGTATTATCTTAAGATTGGTGCTACCCCTGGCAAATGGGGTTGCACGTGGTCTTAAGGGCATCCGTGATGTTCGTTTTTTAAGAGCACTCAGCAATTTGGCTTCCAGTCGGCAAGCTCTTACAAATGCATTAGCGTATGCAGCTAATACAATTTCTATGAGCTTGTCATCAGTGCAAGGTAGGTAACTCTTGAGAAAATTAATAAGAATTGAATTTTACTACACACATCTGATTTTTAATCCATCTCCGCTACAACAGTATCTCATCGAATCGATCCTCTGCTAAAGATGATGAAACTTAAACGAGGCGAAGGTATGATCGAAAGCATTCCGGATAGTCCGACATCTCCATATTCAGCTTTGATACGTGAACCGAGAGGAAGCTTACAAATTTCGGCTATAACCTCAGATAATCACGAAGATACAAAGGCCAAGAAATGCTGCACGATCAAAATTCTAGCTGAACCTCCACCAGGTACACCTATTCGTGCCGATATAGTGCTTATTCATGGATTGCATGGCTCATTGGTGAATACTTGGAAACAGGGCCTCTGGCATAATGACCGAAGGCCGGAGCATTTTGAAAGACCACCGAAACCGGAAGTTAGGCCTCCAAAGCGTCCAAGACATTCCCGATCGAATATCATGGTGCCACCTCATAAAGAAAAGAGAAGACGTTATGCTGATCAGGAGCATTTTTCCGCTTTGTATCACGAAAACGATGATACTGGCAGTGAACATGAAAACAATGGGTAAGTATGAGTATACCTTAAAGCATCATCAGAACTCCTACTAAGTTGAGATTCCTTGTTACTAGATTTACCTACGAATGTGGTGGTCCTGGAGAAGTTCATTTCTGTGATGGCATGGAGTATAGCTTTCCATCATTCCGGCTGCGCTTAGATAATCACGGTCATTTAGCAGAGCCTGAATACGAATCCACCGAGAAGAGCAACACAAAGAAGCCTTCAATAAACGATCCAAATTATTCGAAATGTTGGCCAGGGGATTGGCTGCCATTGGATTGCCCTGGTGTTCGCGTGATAGCTGTTAACTACACAACAGATCAATATCTCTGGAGACCTGTGTGGAAGAAGAAGGAACAGCGATCTAGTCTGGTCGAACGATCTCGAGAAATGACAGAGTTATTAATTGAGAAGAAAGTCGGCTATGGTCATCCAATCATTTGGGTTGGCCATTCGAAAGGTGGCATTTTCGTAAAACAGATTATTGTTGATGCTTGGGAAAGTGGAAGACCAGCGGCAGCACCTTTCTGGAGATCAGCAAGGGGAGCTTTCTTTTATTCTGTTCCGCATCGTGGATCACATTTAGCATCAATTAATGCTCCGCTTTTAAGGAGATCTGTGGAGTTGATTGATATTGAAAAAAGTAAGTTTATTACGCTTGTACATATTAACTTGGCTTATTTAAAATGTTGTTTTGCTTAATTTATTTTAGATAGCAAGTATCTTTTGGATCTCCATAGGCGATTTGTTGGGCTTTATCAATTAGGTCATTTGAAGATCGAGGTATTTAGCTTTGTAGAAACAGCATTGACTCTGATGTCAGTGCTGTATATGAGAATCGTTGGTGTGGATTCTGCCGGTGAGTAGATTTCTTAATTTAAAAACAAAACTAATTTTAACTATCAACCAATCGGGTGGCTTTTATGTTCTGTGACCTTAAATATTTTTTTAATTTTACCTTTTAAGGAGTCTGAATAGTCTTTATTAGTCTTCTTTTTGGCAGGACTTCTCCATCCTATGGCCGTAACTGCGGGACTAAAATGGAACAGTTTTAAAACATGTTTTGTCTTTTTACTACGTCAATCATGATATTTAACTCAAATCTCCTCCCTATTAGGCAATAAATGTAATGTAAGATACCTGTGTTCCTTTCCACTGGAATGATATGCGTCGACAATCAAAACACTCCCTTTGAATCAACTTAACAAAGAACTATTCTACGTACCAATTTATTTTTAACTATCTTGTCGACCTGCTTCCACATGGAAGCTTCCACACTGGCTTTCATGGAGTATAATCGTATTGCGTTGTCGAAGTTTTGAATGAGTATTTATGAATATTTTCATAGTATGCGACGTTAACTTCATGTGGTTTCATGTCGTGAGAAGTTTTTCTCTAGTTCTTGCCAAGCATATTCATCGGAAAACTCACTGCTCGCGATTCTATTATGATCTGTGACACAGACAAGACTCAGTGAATTCAGATATCCAACTGCATTCAAAGTGGCATTGCATTCTCAAACTAGCTTGAAGATGGTAAGGGGGTGCAGCGAATCCTGAAGCACAGCTTGACCATTCACAGATATTTGGCCCGCTCTACCTATTACTCATAATATAGGTTATTGACATTAAGATTGCGTTAGAATTTTCCTGTTAGCAAGGAGGACGTTAGTCTACCAAACGAGAAGTTAAGTCTAAGGTTGTTGTCCTCCACAGCGTCACATCCCAGATCGGTTCTGGGGCTACCCGTTTGATTCTATTCCTTACCTAGCGCCAAAGCCACTTCAGAGTAAAGGGAAGTCTACTTCGTATTCATTCAGTTCTCACAGCGATAACAGTTTACAATTTTAGAAAGAACACAGCATCTCAGAAGCAGCATTTCTGTTAGCCTGTTGGAAATTTAGACTTTTTTTTGTACTAAAGTATACAAGTGCTGGCAGTGTAGAGTTTCTTATGAGCTTCTCTTACGATTGGAGTTTTTCACAATACTTCCCCTGCTTGACTCTATTTGAAATACGAGTATCCATACCCGACTTGATTGGTAATTAACCGATCTTGATATGATCGAAAGACTCTTAAGCATTTTGGGATGAGAGAACAACGTAATGTTTTCAACTTTCCTATCCATTTTCAGAAGACATGTCATTCAAACTGTGCTGTGCTCTTCGGACTGACCTTTTACTCTTTCTAAAAATTCTGTAGCCACCAAACACACATAATTTACAAATAAGGACCATTCAGAATTATATCGAAGGCTACAGCTGTTTACATTTATATTTACGTAAGACTATTTGAATTTTAAATAATTTATTCTTTTTTATTTTTGTAATTTCAGATCCTGGAATCGGTGAAGTATGTGGTCTGCATTTGGATCATCGACAAATTTGTAAGCCTCGCAGTCGAGAATGCATTTTGTACAAGGAACTCGTCAAGATGATCAAGAAAATTTGCTAGCATTATTCTAAGCCAAAAGCAGCCATCTTTTACAATTCATTTTAAGTTCATTTGTTGTAAATATTTAAGAAAAGAAAAAGAAATTTCGACCAGAAGAACGAAATCAATTACAATTTACTAGTATTGGTATTAAAATTTGTATTTGTAGAAATAGCTTTTCATAAGACATTATATTTTATGCATACGTATATGTAATTGTAATCGTTAAAAAAAAAAAAAAAAAAATGTGCAGGGATAGTCACAGTACAGCTGTTTTAGATGCATAGCAGTACTGATGAAATGAAATGTGATTTGTTTTGTTTTGTTTTTTTTTTTTTTGTATTTATAAAGTGAAGAGGCCATTCTGTGTTTCAAAGAAGGAAGTACGAGGAAGGAGTAAGGAATTGTTAAGATTTAAACGATCGATAACAGTTGATTTTTAGATATTATTACCTTTTAAGATATTTTTATTGTTTTCCTTTTTTGTATTCATAAAAGCGTGTTGTTTTTTTTTTGTTGATATTATTACATATATACATTCGTAGAGTGTTTTTTAAAATGCTTAAAATGTCCTATAAACATGTTTCTGAAAATGTTAAAAATTTATATATAAGTTCGATTTGAGAAAGATTATATGTGTATTTGAGATACAAACATATGTACATAAATGATGTTTGATTTCAAGTTGTCAATATATCTATTAATTAAAATTCTGTACGGAAGGGTACCAGTTATCTTATATCTGAAACACAAGAGCAGATTTGCTTTATACTGCACTTTAACTGCCTCTGTAAATACGAAATATGTGCAGAAGATTTCTTGAAATAGATTATACCAATTTGTGTCTGGATCCTGGTAATTTCTCGCCTATAAACGAAAATATCTTAGTTTGAACCTGAACATTTGAAAACCTTGAATGAAAATATTTTACAAAAGCCACCATATTCTGTTCGAAAATCTTCATTTTTTACACAAAACATGCAGATTCTTTGCTCCATTGTACACCATAACACGTCTAAACTTTCTGTCAAAAACAAACTAAGTATGCCATGCTATATACTTAAAACTGCGAATATATGTTCGGGACATGTGTAACAACACAGAAAAAAACAAAAAATAAATAAATAAATTATAGAATGTACGTTGCACGCGAAATTTCACCTTACTTTTTGAACACACATTTTTTTAGCTTAACATTTTTTGTTTAATGATGAGGCGCAATTCTGCATAAATGGCTACGTATTCCCATATTTGAATCGAGGGCAATTTTCAAGAAGTTAACCAGCTGCCATCAACCCATCATGGGTTCTATTTCTTCAGAAATAAGGCCAAAGCACAAGTAACTGCAAATAAAAACCGGTACAATATACAATGATCAACGATTATTTGTTCCCAAATTTGGGTGAAATCAATTTGGAAGAACTGTTGTTCCAACATGATGGTCCTCCAACTCATACTATCAATGAAAACATCGTTTTACTGAAAACAGGATTTCATTTCAAGTGATGGACATCGCAATTAGCCACCACCATCGTGGGAGTTGACGTCATTGGATTATTTTCTGTCCAGTCACTAGCTTATGCCGGTAAACCACCAACAATTGACCCTGTGTAACCAAACATTGTACGAGGTAATACACGATAAACCCCCCTAATTGCTTGAAAAAGTGGTCGAAAATTGAACCTCTAGAATGGCTTTTACGAGGTTGAATGAAGTGGTGGACATAGAGTATTCCGGTAAACCACCAACGATTGAGGATGTTGAGTAAAACCATGTTCGAGTATTACGCGATATACCCCCAAGTTACTTAAAAAAGTGTTCGAAAATTGGACCTATAGAATGGGCTTTACGAGGTTGTATAAAGCAGTAGTGGTAGACATAATTTACGCCAGTAAACCTGTAGAGTAAAACATTGTTCGAGTCGTGGATATATGCCCGAAACTATTTTCAAATATTAAACAGCATGAAATAATCTTTCAAACGAATTTAGTAAACCGTCGTCAAACTGAATCTCTAATTAACATCCCTGACCAAAAATTTACTTGTACTCTCCGAAGGTGATATCTTTTTAATCCAAGATCCGCTTCCCAATTACTAACTAATTACGAGTAATTTGCTAGTACAATAATTCGTAAATAGAGTGGAATGAAAACAATCTGTCACTTCAAAAACACTTGGATTGACTTCAATTGATTTTTGTCTACAAAGGCAGATATAGAGAACCATTTAGTCATCAAAATATTATGATTTGATATAAAAATAGGATTGACAAAACAGCTGTGAAAGTTACAGAGGAATTATAAGTTAGAACACAGATTGAAAATAAAGTTTAATCTCACTCTCAGATCACAAGAAGTATTTGTAGATCTTGAGGAATAAAATCATTGATGAACTAGGAGAACATCACTGGACCTTAGGAAGTTAAGGCTTTTATGGAAAATTGGACTAAAGTTGGCACGACTTCTATATGTTGCAGGCAAATCACACAATGCTTTTGGAAGTCTTTGAAAAGTTTGTGGTATTTCTGTAGTCCTTCAGCAGGAAAGAATGCAGTTTGCTTACTGGAGTACCAAATGTTGTAAGTTCGCGACTTCCCATCAATTAACGCTGCATTATTCATACAATGTTACAATAAATGACAAAAAATAAAAAAAACAGATTATACCAACAAAGCTTGTTCATATCATGTGGCGCAAATGCTTTTGTTTGCAAAACCAGCTGTTTTCCATCATGTGTGCAAATCTAATTGAATGTTTTAATTTATTGCAAATTGCCCGTTCGTATGCACATACACATGGAGGTTCCAATTTAAGTTTTTAGAAAATACAATTGTTTATCATCGAAAATCGCAAAATTTCTTTTCAAAACACTCTCCATACTTTTGCATGCCTTTGAACTAATTTTCGAATGACTTTTTTCACTCTGAACGAGGTTACAAACACGCGTTTTAAATGCATCAACCGCTTCTTCAGGAGTCGAAAAACCTTAACTTCGCAATTTATTTTTGATGTCCGAGAATAAATAAATAATTTTTGTTCCAAATCAGGGCTGTATGGGGCATGATTTTGATGTTTTAAGTGCTCAAAAAGGCACTTGTTTGAGCCTATCTATGAGAGCTCGCATTGTCATGATGGAGAATGATCCATGTTCGGCGGTTGGTTATTTCTAAAAAGATTTCTGCCAAACAAATGGTGATTAATCATTCCCAATTGACCGTTCTACGTTGCTCTAATGGCATGGTGGCGACATGTCTGGTTTTTCCGAAGAAACAAGCGACTTTATCATACATACATACCATACAAACGAGGGCGGTCCTAGAAGTCGACGATCATTCAGTACTGCTTTGTGGATTTTCTTCACAATTTCTGGAGTCGTCACCTCATTTGGTCGACCAGTGCGATGTTCATCTTGGCAGCTCGTACGGCTTCGTTTAAACTCAGCAACCCAAAATGTGACTGTTGTAAACGAAGGAGCAAACTCACCCAGAGTAGAAGCCAGTTCAGCATTTATATTGGTTGGGCTGAGGCCTGGCTGAGGCAGCCACTGTTAAAGGCTGCCAAACTAAATACTAAACAACGTGACGCTTTCAAAAGATATATATATATGCTTTGTAGACTGCGTACTTTTCAATGCAGTGATATTTTCAAACAACTAGCGCCATGTCTTGGTCAGGCCGGGTACTTCTGGGACCTCCATCATATCTAACTTAATAGAGTTCGAAAAATAATGTTACTTCAATCCGTTCAGCAATCTTTCTTAATGCTTGTGTGTCAGTTCTTGATATCATATTGCATTCGACAGTGAATTTATAAAAAAGAAATGTTGCAGAACAACGATCATACAGCTTGATTGACTGTTTATAAAAATCCGAGAATCCGAGAGCGTTGCATCAGCGTGGAATACACCATCTTTAGATACTACACTGTTTGCTGTAGAATTATAATCGATAAAGCCATAAAGGTCCATAATAATTCCAGTAGGATGGAGCCACAGCCCACACCACAGAAGAGTTTATTATTTAAGGAAGGAAAAAAAAAAAAAAAAAAAACGTTTTTTTTATCTCATAGGCCAATATCAAACTGAAATTTGACTGTGCTTCATTTGTAACAAAATAGACTTAATCGCAAAAAGTGCATAATAACAGCTAAGCATCGAACGCTGCTGTTCCGTTTTTAAAGAGAGATCAGATAGCAGTGATAGTTTTTCCAATTATTATGTTTCAATTTATCAATAACATTTAGCTATCAAAATATTCAGTAAGGTTTGCTATTTAATTATGCATCGTTGTGCGCTTGCCATATACGGATCGTGAATTTCGTCGTAAGGTCGATCGTCATCAATCATCATGGCTTCAGTGTGCAGGAAATTCGTCGCACTATGGAAAAAATTGAACGTAAGTACACTATTTTGGATCTTAAGCCAACAACCAGACAGAGATTTCTGCATAATGAAGAAAACATAGCCGCCGTACCGGCTAGTTCCGAAGAGGACTCAGAAAAGTTGATTTGGCACCGATCGGCTGAACTGGGCATCGACAGAGAGTAGACCCGGCTTATTTTGCGGTTGAATTTGGGCCTACACCCGTATAAGATTCTGCTACTGCAAAAATTGAAGCTGGTCTACCATAGACAATGCCGTGAGTTCGCTAATTGGGCGCTGGAAATGTTGGCCGAAGATCCGGAATTTGGCCAAACATCATCTCGGATGAGGCCCATTTTTGGCTCAGCTGCTATGCCAACAAGCTAAATTGCCGTTATTGAACCACTGCCAGCGAAGCCGTGCCAGCCGTTTAAATGATGTGCTATTCCAAACATGATGACATAAATGTGGCTTCAAAATAAAGCCAGAAACAATTTTATATCTCACACTGTTGTTGTTTTATTTAAATTTTTTTCCTATCGGTCTTATTTGGTTACTCTATATTTATAACCAAAACATACCGTTTAATGCAGTTAAACATTTGGTGGATTAACGACAATGCAATGTTTTTGTTTACGTCGAGTATGTATATATACATATGCATATAAACATATGTTACTACGTTACTGGGGCCACAATAATATTCTTTTAGAATTTTTCGAGGTCTGGCTACAGTTATTAAAAAAAAAAGCAGATTCCGAAAAGCATTTTGCTTTATGTACGAAAAAAAATAAAAAGGACGCCTAAAAGTACGTGAGGATATATATTCTGAGAGAAATGTTTAGTATTCGAGAAGGAAAATTTTGGTTTTACCAATTGACACATAGGGTATGCAATATTTATTTGGAAATGCCAGGCACATTCAAGTTGCCTGGTATTTCACGGCCAAAATTGATAGTTACTGGCTGGGATCCCCAATTTCCGTAATTTCAATAAATCTGAACACATCCCTGATACGCACCAATTCTAATTCAAAGTTCTTAAAGACGAATGCGCACTTTGTATTTAAATTTTTGAAATCCAAACGAACTGTGTTTCCAAATGTAACAGGTCATAAGACGATTGCAACTATTTTAAAAGGACAAAGGATATTGCGGCCCATGAATAGTTCTTACAGTCGAACCATAGAACATAGTCGATTAAAATTAAAAGGATTTGCAAAACTTATCCTGTCTGGGTGGACCTGGCCTACTTTAATTATCCCTTAATGAGATGTTGTTCTCAGAGTTAATAGCGGAGAAAAGATCCGTAACTATCTCCAAGTTGTAGTTGCTGATGGTGACGTTCTGGCAGATTCTTCGATTCTGTACGTAAATTCGTTTGAAGGTTATTTTGCCATTTTGTATAGCTCACTGCGTTCTGCCAATGATGTCAATGTCATCAGCGTATGCAATTAGTTGCGCAAACTTTAGGAAAGTTTAGCCTCATGTGTGATCGAATGGATGGACTTGTACAGTGTTCTCAAGTGTGTTTTTGAAGAAGTCACATTGAAGGCATCACCTTGTCTTCAACTTTTTTTGATAACAAAGGTTTCGGTGAATTGTGCTTCCGGCTTTGTGAAGCAGCGAGCATTCCCTATCGTGATTCTAGAATATCTGCAGAGTTTGATAGGATTCTAAAGACAAGACTAGATTATAACATCCAGCATTGATAAGGATGTGGTAAATATCGAACTGGACTTCTGCCCTACTTCGAATATTTAGTCAATTAGAACCGGGAAAAATCAGATCCTTGGCAAATGTGTGTTTACGCAATACGGTCATGAGTCTGTATGCGCTGCTTAGAAAAATGCCCCCATAGTTGGTGCAATTTAGAGGGTCTTCTCCCTTGTGGATTGTAAATAAGTTGGTGTAAGACCTCTATCAAGTAATATTCAGCTGATTTAAATAGTTTGGCAGGCAAGCCGTTCAGTAAAACAGTCTTGTTATACTTAAGTTCTATACATATGTACAGTGCGTATATCCAAGTTTAGGCTCAGGTTGGTGAATTTCGTCATCAAGAAGATTGTTAGAGGGCGTCCGCTCAAGTATCAAAAGACCAATACTTCTGTCGCTTACAACAAATTTGTACTCGAATTAATGCCTTTACTTTTCTCCAAAGCAGTTATCATTAGATACGCCACAATTTTTTAACTTCAGTTTGTCTAGCTCATACCACTGCGTTTATCTGAAGCAGTTTAGCGGTTCTGCTAGGTTTTCGGATTGATATGGCCTGTTGAAGGTTCGAACATGCATGGGATATTATTGGGATGTCGATGGCAGTGGATTGTTTTTATTATTGTCTAAAGCTTGAGTATGCACCATATTTTGGTTTTTCTGAGAATCTGATTGATGTACCATTTAATGAGAGCGTTTTGAGGTTTAACTTTCTTCATCTGATGAAAGTAATGGTTGCGGTTTATTCACTTATTTTATTTAGGTTACCATATTTTATACGTAATACGGTATTTTTCTTTATAACCATGGTTTATGACTTCGTAATTAGCATAGCCTTGAGTCAGAAATCGCGAATAATTAGGACGCTACTTTGAATTTTTTTATTTTTTTCGGTCATTTAGTGTTGTCTAATCCTAGTAACCACCTTTCTACTACTAAGCATGGAGTAAATTCATCTATAAACAAGACAAATTTGGTGGCTCTACTCCATTCTCAGTTGTTGCAGTCAGGAAATATATTCTTGAAATTTTGACTCAAGTTAAATTTCGGCAGACAACTGTCTTACATTCATGTTTCAGGGAACGTATCTATGTATATTTTCTATTTATGTAGTGTGCCTAACCGGTCTACGCAGCAATGTCAGCATCAACTATTGATATTTAGTATGAAGTTTAGTTGATTAATCGTATTGATATTTAATATGATGTTTAGTGTATCGGTAGGGTATGTTTAAGTCGCTCCCATAATTCACATACAAGTCTTTGTTCTTTGTTAAAGTTTTACTTAACTGGTTTTTGTTTAATAGTGCATACGAGGGCTGTTTGATGAATACCGGTATTGACAATTTATTTTGCAATATAATCCCCTTTCAACTCGATACACTTTTCCCAGCGGTGCTGGTTAAAAAAATCCGTATAGTACGATTTTGTTGGCCTGCAAAATACTCCTCCGCGGTGCCGATGACTTCTTGTTCCCGGTAAATGATCTTTTAAGCATTTAAAATAAAATTGAACAGGTGAACCGGAGAAGGTTTGTTCAAATTTCCGGCCAAAGGCACGAGATCATAGATTTTGTCCTCAGTTTCCTCTGTGATAACCGTTTATTGGCCACCTAGCGCGGTTCATCAAAAACCGACGTGCGGTCAAGGCGAAATTCTGCCGACAAATGATAAACAATTGTACGGAAAGGTGAATGCGTCCCTTACACACCATCGGGAATGGGCTTGATTTCCTCGCAGGTTTTGCCACTCAAAAACAAGAATCGGATCACGGAGCGATATGGCTCCGTGTCGCAAGCAACACTTACACGATGTTTTGGAATAGGTGTCAAAACAAAACTAAGCGTCAGATTATTATCCAATTTTGACAGGCGGGCTAAAAGAGGTTATACTATGATGGTACACTCATTTTGACTCAGTAGGGCTACATATCTTCCAATCCGGGTACTCATCAAACAGCCCTCGTGTACATTTTACCTTGACGGTAGATACTCGTATCAAGACAGTCATTTTGGCGTTTGTTTTGTATGAGAAGATGGTAGATTTCTCTATGGCTCTGTGAGTTCGAAATCAGTTTTCCATATAAGACGGGTGCTATAATAAAAAACAAAAAAGATTCAATAGAGCGTGATACTTTTGAGTTTTCTTGGCGTCAACCTGGTTAAACTTGTCTAAAAAAACCGATGATTGTGAATTAAATTGTTAAGTTGAAACACCAATGTCAACGGCCTCGCCACACTGAAAGCATCGGTTCCCACTAGATCACCGAAATCAAACAGTGTTGGGCGCGGTAAGTACGTAGGTGGAGGAGCACATGGGAACTCAGTACTCCGCGTGCTGTTGACAAAACGTGCCACATGGGTATAGTTCCCCGGCATTAAATCCCGGACCCTACAAATTAATTTGTATCGTTCCCTTGATAATAATAATGAAACACCAAAAAAGAATATGTAAGACTTTAAATTAAAGAAAACTAATTATAATTTGTAGTATTACAAAAATCGTTGTTAATTTAGACATATATTTGACAATATCTCCTTTAAATATTGCTAATATATTTATACTCCGTATATATATATGTATATATAACTATATGTGTATAATTTTTAAATTTCTTTTCCCTTGTTGCTTGGTTTTTTCCTCTTCTGTTTTAAATACTTAAATCTATACTCGTATAAGTAAACCCTTAAATTTGGATTGAATTTTCGTTTTTATAAATTTATACAAAGTTCTTAAAACTTACACAAAATTGTTGTCATGTTTAATTTGCATTTTAAAATTGTTCCACAAAGGAAAAAAGTAACAAATGAGAGCTAAGATTGCTGGAGATAACAAGGCTAATTTTCCAAAGAAGAGGAATTTTTATGTGTTACATTGAAGTACAATATTTTTTCTCCATATTTTTTTGTTTTTACTTTTGGTCAAAATAAATGGGCAATATATAAAACTAAATAACAAGAAAATATAAAGAAAATAAAAATTAATAAAATTTAAAGTAAATACATCTTTTATCTGATATGTATTGTATATCGAACCTAGTTCATGAGAACACTTTGTTAGTGAAGGAACATCACCCAAATTGAGGGTCGGGTTTCCCACTTTAGTCGAACTAATTACGTAACATTGATGTTACAATTAACATTCTTCGGCTTCGATAATTTGATTAAAATTATTAATCGTTTGATTGTTATTGTCGATGATCGTCTCATTTAAAAGGTTTAACGATTTGGTTTTTTCACTGCCAATGATCGCTGTGGGATGATCACGATCATCATCGTTGATGGTATGTTCTTGGTATTTGATACTCTGGGAATTATCTTCATCTTCATCTTCATCATCTTCATCATCATCATCTTCCTCATCTTCATCATCATCTACACTTTGATGAATTGTCTTCTCTTCTATGGAGCATGAGGATGGTAGTGGGGGTGGTGAATCGCGTTCTTCGTTCTCCTCGTAGATGACATCACAATTTGTTGGGATGGTTTTTGGTGGTGGTTTGCGGATTAGTGATTTCTTCTTATTCCCACCACTAATTTGAAGTTCTTCCATTTGGATTTGCATTTCTCGCAGGCGATCGGTTAGTTCATAGAGGTCTCTTTCTTGAGATTCACAACGGCTACGGAGTTCGGCAATTTCTCGAAGATCCTCCGGACGTGGATCGCGACGTTCGTATCGCATACGCATTTCTTCAAATCTATAGAGATTAAAATAGGATTAGTGGATGTTCAGGGATCTATATTTGATAAAATGAATCTAAAAAACTAAGCAACTAAGCGAAACAGTTGTACAGTAACTGACACTTATAACGATAAATTTTGGACAACAAGGATACTTACAGGTTTGTCAAACATCTGCATTTTCGATGCAATTGTTCAATTTCTTGCGTGTTGTTCAAGTCACGCTTGTCGAGAGATGTTTTCTCCGTGTCGTACATGATTTTCAGGTCCGCTAGGTCATGCTGATGACGAGTCTCAGTTTCGCTGGGGTTAATAATTTTTTTTTTTTTTTTATTTGTTTTAATTATTGGATTAAAGAGGGAAGAAAAGGAAAGAAAATAAACAAAATAATAAAAGTATAAAGCATAAAAGCATGGTATTTGTTTTCCTTTATTGAGAGTTAATTGGCAATATAGTTTATTAAAGGGGTGGATATAAAAAAAAAACTAACTTATTCTAATTATGAACATAAATGTGAGCTAGGGTCGACATTTCAAAAGGTGCTAGAAATAAGTGTGATGGCAAATATCAATTTAAACTCAGAAAAGAAGTCAATTTCGCGATGAGATAACGATGAACATTGTGTTACTGTGACTGTCTAGTTTTGAAATGTGTAAGCAGCGTTTGAAGAAGCAAAATATACAGGTTGGACCTTAAACAAAATAAGTCAATTTAATGAAAACATGTTCAATTGCGAAAATAATGGAAAGCACCCCAAACACTCATTTCGAGGCACTCATAGTTTTGATTTTAAGTTACAAAGGGCTACATTTGCAGTCCAGTATTTTTTCGAAAAGCCCAGAATACTATATTACATGGCCTTGTATCGCAAAGTGTTGCCTACGTTCTCTACTTTCCAATATATATGATAAAATGAAACTTTGAATTTTTACTATGGATTGACATGGATTTGTGATTTCTGATGGCATTTAAATATGATACCTTCCACTCTCAACTCAAGCAGACTCTAAGCCATGTCCCTTCCACTGGACATGTCAGCTTCCACTGACGATGAAACTAGCATATGCAGCGAATGCACCTCTGACGTTGGTGCGGATTAACGAACCTACCGCAAATATGATCACTTGTTATAAAAGGTGGGAAAAACCATTCATATTAACGGATCAACTAAGCGATCCTGATGATGAACAAGACGCTAGATAGGATCGGGATTTTTTAAAAGAGTAATACAAGCGTCGCAATAGAAGCATATACATGTTACGATGCGGTATCAATACGGGAAGTTGATCGAAGATATGCTCATCCATTTTAAATATTTATTCTGCATATTTACATACTAGGTGGGGTGAAAAGTAACCTCCTTGGGAATGAAAAAAAAAAAATTTAAATGTGTTTTTATTTTATTCAATACAGTCCCCTTTTAGTTTGATACACTTATTCCAGTGATTTTCTAACTTCTTGATCCCGTCCGAAAAGTAATTTTCCGGAAGGTCTGCAAAATATTCCTCCGTGACGTCGATGATTACCTCGCGTGAGCTGAATTTTTTATTGATGAGCCATCTTTTGAGGTTTGGGAAGAGATAATAGTCCGAAGGAGCCACATCGGGTGAATACGGTGGATACGACAGCAGTTGAAACCGTAAGTCATTGATTTTAGACGTGGTTGCGATGCTTTTGTGCGCCGGTGCATTGTATTGCAAACTCAAATTTTTTTTCGCTTCATGTGAGTCAGTTTTGCAGCGATTTCGACCTTCAATCGCTCCAATAATGCACTGTAATACTCGCTGTTGATGGTTTTTCCTTTTTCGAGGTAGTCCACGAAGAGTATGCCATGACAATCCCAGAAAACTGAGGCCATAACCTTTCCGACCCATCGACCCTTCCTCGGCCGCTTCGGCGCACTCGTGTCGGCTTCAATCCATTGACGGGCACTGATTCTGTTCTCTGGTGTAATAGTGGATCTAAGTTTTATCAACAGTTAACAATCGACGCCAAAAGTCCGCCCGATTCCGCATCAACAAGTCCAAACACTCTTTTAAAGTGCTTTCGCGTTCGTGTTTTTGGTCAGGAGTGAGTATGCGCGGCACTCAGCTGCAGGATAACTTTTTATATGCAGAATATTGTCCAAAATATGGCGCTCAGTACTAATCTTTGTGGTATCTGCTAGCTCGCGCACCTTCACTTTCCGGTCAGCCAACACCATTTCATGTATTTTTTTGACATTGTCCTCTGTAACCGCATCTGAGGGCCTGCCGCTGCGGACTTGATTGGCAGTGGAGTTGCGGCCACCACGAAACTCTCGAAACCAATATTTGACGGTGTAATCTGACGGAGCATTAGCCCCTAAATATTTATATAACTTTTCTTTTGTTTCCTTCGCCGTTTCGCCTCTCAAAAAATAATTATTTATGAGGGAACGAAAATCGTTTTTGTCCATACGTCAACAACAATCAGCTGTCAAAACAAAAATAAAGACATTATCGCACTGAAATTTGGCATGTCTGCCAAGGTCTTCAAGGCACTATAACCCTTTTTGCAGTAGCAGCGGTCAAGGAGGTTACTTTTCACCTCCTCGTGGAGGTGGCAATTGTAATACGAGAAACAAAAAACATGCGAGCGTATTTTATAGTTGGCAATTCTATTTTTGAATATATTGTTGCAGACAAAATTGAAGGCTTAGGGAAAAGTGATCATCAACGCAGATTCTAGATAGATAAGTTTTTTTTTTACAGAAACAATTTTTAGTAGGAAATTAACACAATTAACGGCTTGGAATCCTTCTATCCAATGTTTAATAACAATATCGTCTTGCTAATAAGCAATAATCTGGGGAATGACAATAAATAATTTTAAATGCAGCCAGTGGAGATACAAGACAAGTAATCGGCTGGCTGTAATCCGCATTCAAGAAAAGTTCAAAAACTTTGGCTTCATACAATGTTCACACAGCACATTTTTATGGCATGTTTTACATACCTTTTGTACGTTGTTTAAACTATGTTTAGCAACACCAATGCCACAATTGATTAGAAGAACATATTTGGCAGAATGACCGAAAAGCAAACCCTCTGTGAACAATATATTACGGACGGACTTTTTTCTTTTCGACAGGAAGTGAATAATCGGCTGTGCAGAAACGACCAAAGTCTACGAAGAATAAAATACTTTCCAATATGCTGTGGAAACCACCTCAAGTCACCTCAATTTTGGTACGATATCGAGTATGAAAAGAAAGACGAATGCAATTAATATCATACACCTTATCTGTAAAGACGAAAGGAAAAAATAAATGCAGAATGAGGTTGAAAAAATCTAATGGCGACTAACAAAGGTGGTGTTAAAAGATGAGGATATAGAGAATGAACATCGGTGCACCAGCCAAAAGAGTTTTTACTGACTACCCATCCGAGAAGAAAGAAATATCGAACCTTTGGGTTAAAGGTCAAGCAGAAAAGACACTGCAAAACATCTGAATTGAACATACTGGAAGTACATAATTCACCCATATCGTGAAGGACAGAAAAAGGTTATGACCCCCAATGAAGAAAATCCTACAATACCATATTTGAAATAAGCGGCTACTTATTGAATTATGTACATGTGCCTTTAAGAAGTACATGTGTATCTAATCCTTTCTTTAACTGGAATTATCCCACTGTACCGTATATGGTACACTTAATTTAAAAATTCCAAGCTGAAAAGAAAGTCTTTTATTTAAATACTTTTTGTCAAGTTTGCTTTATTAGTGTTTTATTGGTGCTAAAAGAGGAGTGAAAAGTATTAATTTTTTTAAAAGCAAGACAATGTCGAGGAAAAGATAAGTAATTCTTAATTGATGGCTTATAGTAAGCTTAAAATCGAAATCTATGTAATCAAAACAATATAAAATCGTCCTATTCAACTATATTGACGATTAAGATATATTTTGTTGCTGTAAGATGGATATTTATATTGATGTACCGCATATGGTACAGTGGGATAATACATATCCTTTCTGTTTTTTTTAGGCTAACTGTCAATGAGATCATTACTTGCATAGATGAAAGCGATTAAGGCGATTTTTATTTAGAAATACTAATTTTACCACCATTACTGAAAGGTGATGTAACAGATGAGGATTCAGGAGAGGAAGATGTGGTTTGTGTAGATAATTTGCCCCGTAATCAGCTAGTGGCAGGAATTGCTTTACACGCGGATAACTTTCTTCGTTTGTCACTAAAAAGAAGGCGCGACTTATAAATTTTTCATTGAAAAAAGAAGACTTGAAGGAAACAATTACAGACTTCAGTTATGAATCTTGCAACCTCAATCCATCTTTAGCTCCTTTGGACCTGTTCTCGCTCTTTTTCGATGAAGCTATATTTGAAATGATAACGAAGTACTCTATTTTATACGCCCAGCATTTTAATCTTCTGGCAGATATACACGTTAGTGAGCTTAAAACTTTTGTTGGAGTACTTATATTGAGTGGCTAAGAAAATACTAGAAATAGATTCGATCACATCTTCCGAGTACTACATTGTTGCGATAATACTCAACTAGATCCAAAGATCGTTATTCCTTTAAACAAAACTTCTTACTGTTTGCTCCAGTAGTAGAAAATTATAGTGTAGATGAGGGTATGATACCCTATTTTGGACGTCATCCGACTAAACAATTTATAAGAGGAAAACCAATTAGATGGGGCTATAAATTTTGGGTTGCAATAACTTCAAGCAGATATATTGTTTGGTTTGATCCCTATCTTGCATCAAAGTTACCTTCATCGCCCAATAATAGAGAATTCTCTCTTGGAACACAAGTTGTTCTAGATTTTTGTTATGCGCTTATTGGACGAGGCTTAAATTTAAGCTATCATTTATTTTTTGATAATTTTTTTCTTCTCTTGAATTATTTCACGAATTAAACGTATTAAAAATAAGAGGTACTGGAACTATTAGAGATAATCGGTTAAAAACCTGTTCCTTGCGTGGACCGGATAAAATTCTGGAACGAAAAGGCCGAGATGCTTATAGCTACGAGCTCTGTTTAGAACTCAATGCGGTTGTATGCAAATGCAATGACAACAACATTGTAAATATTATATCAAACTGTGTTCCAGTATATCCAACAAATACTTATAAAAGGCTACAATAAAAATATGGGCATGACAGCTTCATAAGTAGAATAAAGATACAATTTCGAGTTCCGTCGAAGACTAGCTGGGAACATACGGAAAAAGCACCAGACTACGAAATTTGAAGCCAGAAAATACATAGAACCAAGACATTAGATATGATGAAATAAACCACTTGATTGTCGAGCAATTCAAGAGAACCAGATTGCGATTTTGCCACACTCAAGTGGCTATTGTTTGCGAGAAATGTGGAGTTGCCTTACATGTGCGCTGTTTCAAAGCCTATCACACAATGTTACAGTAATTTATGTATAAAACTAGTACTAGTCACAGCCCTCTGTAAAGTGCGATTTTAAAAGCTGAATTTGAAAACAAACATAGAGCATCATACAGAGAGTGTTCACCTAGAGATCAATTGAGGCGCCCTCACTATTTACAAATCCAACGAGTTGTGATCACAAATTGTTTTTTTTTTTTTTTTTTTACCTGTAATGGCGAAAAATTCACGACATAATAGAAAGCATATGCATAGAAATAGGGTGGTGAAAAGGGAAAATATAATTATCTTAAAATAAATATCAAAATCTGGAATGAATGAATATTAAATCAGAAAAAAAGAGTAGAACACCGTCGAAGAGTCGCGAATATTGTAACCAAGTCAACCAATTGTTAACGAAATGCTCTCAAAATATATATATATTTCCGAGCAAGATACACATTTGCAGATACTTTTAGAAAGGAAACCCAAATACAGGCTGATAGATATTTTCCACACTGTTTGCAAACAGAACTTTTAACATAATGATATGACGCTTTGTTAGTAAATGAATTAAGGATCTTAGAAGATATCAGAACTACCTAGATAAAATTATCAAAGAAAATGAACCAAATGAACATGCAATGTATGCACTTTTGCTATAAACAGATTAGTTCACACAGAGGCCGCAAGTGGATGACCGTTTCTCAAGTTGTAGTGTAAGTAGAGCGGGACTTCAAATTTAATTTTGAAAAATATCAATTCATATGCTCTGTTTTAAAGGGAGATGAAAATAGGCGTAAAACTGGTGTATGTGAAATCAATGTCCTTCTAAAACAAGCCCTCAAAAATTGAAAGTAGAAAGGACAAAAGCTCTTTCTAAAAACTTAATAATTTATTTGCATTCTCAAATTGATAAATATAGCCTGACAAACGAATAGTTAATCAAAATTTGTTTAATTTTTCTTCTATCGCTTGTTAGTTCTTAGAGAATGATAATTTATCCATATGTGTATCGCATGTCATGGCACCATTCCAATTAAGAATTGGATTTGTAAATTTAGAGCTGCATAATGATTCAATGTGAGTCACGAATATTTTAAGCATTAAAAGCACAAAGCAAGTGCTTTCGAAATTGGTATCGTCATTACAAACTCCATTCTGGGTTTGCCTTTTTATCAGACAAAAGAGTATACAAAAACTATCCGTTCGATATATGTATATGTTATGTAAACGCACATTTAAGGAGCGTGCCCCTTTACCAACATGGTTTCCGAAATAAACACCTGTTCATCATTATCGCCCACGCAAAACATTTTTTTTTTTTTTTTTTTTTTCTAAGAACGGGGTCTAGGGTAACGAGTTTTTAATTTAATTTAAATTTAATATAAACATAAAGAATAATGGTAAATAGAAAACATGCAAATGCTATCCGAGCTGACATTGTCATGTAAAATGCAAGAATCGTTGGGATGAAAGGACACGCTCCCTTTGTAATCACGAATAAAGCAGAGATCGGTGAAGAACCAACTGCTTGCTTCGTTCTGTTGAAAGAGAATGAAATAAAATAAAAATAAAAAAGAAAACAAAAAAACAATACAACAACAATACACAACATAATAACAAAACAAGTGCATGTTTCAAAACAGACCGGACAAATTTACATGATCAAATAAAAAAGCCCATCTGTGTTTTCTATTGGTGTACACACTTCATTCGCTATGATAATGCAAAATTTTGAAAAATAAAATTACATTCTGATTCAAAAAATGATATTCAAAGTGATTTGTCTTTTTCTTCCTTTTTTTTTTTTTTAAATAAGACAGGCAAAAGCTGTGAATGTATTGTGTAAAAGAAGTACTCACATCAACCGATTTTCAGCCTCTTCAAGTTTTTTCCTATGTCGTGTTTCTAGTTCTTGAATAGCTTCTTCCTTTTCACATATCAGTTTTTGCCATTGTTGCTCTGAAAAGAGATCTCTTATTTTTGAGTATATTCGTACTAAGAAAGAATAGAGTAAAATTAAGGAAGGTACGAACCTCGACCTAAGTAAGAAATCAGTCGTAATGATCCAATGTAAGGAAATAAACAACAGTTTTATGGTGAATCAAAAAAAAATATCTCTTATGAACGAAATCTGATTTAACACAATTTTTTCCGTAATAAGGATCAGTCTCAGAAGAGAATTGAGGAGGAAGGATGGAAAGAGAGGTACTGATGTACGTTGGTTTTAAATGTTTGAAGGTTATAATGACTAGAAAATAAAAGCGTTTTGTGCGGCTTAGGAACAATCACGATATTTAGACTACATCCGAAGGTATACTGATGAGAATTTATAGCAAAACGAGTGCAACGGTTAAAAGTTTGAAGGGGCGGAATGTTACTGTGGATTTCTATGGAACACTGGTAGTGGCAACAGCAATAAAACAGAGTAGGACACGAGACATTACGTCGATGTTGAAGAGTGTCCATTGTCTAAGTGATACTATTATCACCTATGAGTTTTATAGTACGGTTTTGATTCCTATCCAGTAGGTGCAGGAATGTTTTGGAAGCAACCGACCAGATGTGGGCATTTCGGGCGGTTAAATGAGTTATATTTACATATAACAACGTAAGTTTTCATTGAAACACATACCGAGAATGGAAAGTTTTTCAGTTTCAACGATGCAAGTGGTATTCATGGGCAACGGCTGGGTGTTTAAAATACGCTTTAACAACAGCAGACAGCATTGTGTTTTGTGGTTCCCCAATTAGTTAATATCAGAGTTTAATGTGTATGTTCACTGCCGTACCCGTTCAACAGCCGAAGAGAAGAAACGTGAGTCAGGGAACGAATACGAAAAGTAGAGACTTCTGTCGTCAGTAAAGGAATATATTGTATTAGAAGTAGGAGACAAGAGATCATTGATGAAAATGAAAAAAAAGAGGGCACACCAGCATTTGAATTGAACATTCCAAAAGGTAATTTCTAATCCATTAAAGAAGATAGTAATCGATCCCAAAAGCATGCATTTTCGATAAAATAGCCTGATGCCAAACTATGACAAATGCCTTAGAAATATCAAGTGCAACTATCTTGCTTTCGTTAGGTTGGTGTCCGCTTTGGTTTCACTCTTTGGTGAGACATGTCATCAAATCACCAGTAGTCCTGTTGCTACGAAACCCATAGTGCCGATCATTGAGACGTTTTCGCTTTTCGAGGTATTTCATGGGCTGACGCTTTATCAGCGTTTGTTTGACCTTGGAAAGAAGGGACGTAAGTGCAATGGGTCTGTGAGAAAAGAGAAAAGAGAATTCACCTTTTTTAGGGACGGGATGAGTTGGCTGGGAAAGAGTCCTATAGATTAAGATCGATGAAAAAGCTTACAAAGTGGTTTTGCTATCTCTCTTCAGAATAAGGGGAGATATACCATCTGGACCAGCGGATTTGTGTATACTAATATCTTTAAGGAAGTGGATTCGTGCCAATGTATGATCGACGCACTCAAGGGTAGGCGGAGATAAAGAACAATCTAGGAGTGTTAAACTGGCCGCAAAGTGTGCAAGAAGCAAATTGGCTGTGTCCAAAGAGCTGACAGATAGAATTTCATTGTAAATGAGCATTGGGGTGGAGGATGAGGAAGGATTTCTAATATTTTTGATGAACGTAACCATTTTGGTTATTTTTTTTTTAAGGTAGAGCACATTGAAAAAGTTAAGAAATTAACTCCGACAGCTTAGAAGCAACTCGATCACAATTTCTTCAATAAGGCCTTAAGGACAGTTTACCCATTGCAACAGTTATAGATACCCTCCCTCCATTTCTTCACAATATTTTATTGGGAAAAGGATTAGATATGTTTTCTCTTAAAACGCAAATGAAGTCCCTTATTGATTTTGAAGTCATCGCAAAAGATTCAAAAATATTCATTTCTTGTCTTCATTTCCAAAGCACACCAGTCCTGAGTACAGGGATAGTCGACTTCGCAGTAACCGAAATTCAGGTGTCGTTGCATCAGACATTTTTCTTAGCCAAAAACACACTTAACTGCCCGAAAACCAAGCAGTTTTCAGTGTGACGTGTTTACTAAAAATAAGTCTGTTGACAAGGTGCAGGCCAGATAAAAGTATGTAGATTTGTTGAAAAAAAAAAAAAAAAAATGGATTGTGATGTTTTTATTATTACTAGGTGAGGTCGGCGAATTAATGAGTAAATGTGAGTGAGTGAGTTTTACCTTACGAAGAATAATTGAAAAAATCGCAATGTTTCGAAAGATTTGTATATCGTCCTCATAATCGTAAATTTCAAAACAGCGCTTGATAAAAATGTGATATGATGTTAAAACAAAAATAAATAGCCAAATATATCTGACATCTAACTCTTGTCCAAATAGCGAGTAATCAATATAATTAGACTCTGTCCTGTGTACAAAGAGTTACTTTAATGGGCATAAACTCTGTCAAAATCGGTTATAGCAAGAAGTAAGCATTTTTTTTCATACACCCTGACTGACTCGAACTGCAACCAACTTCAGACTGCTATAATTTCCAAACCGTTCATTATTGTGAGCTCAAATTTTGACACATGACAGATAATTTTATGGTTTACAAGCCTTTTAAACGACTTGCGTCTCAGTTGTGAAAGTGTGATTGCTTTATATTTGGCTGGAAAACCACAAGTAATATAGCTATCGTTAGAGCCCTTCAGCACCTCAACGTGATTAAATCATTTGTGTCTCGAACCATAGCTCATTACCGTGATACTGGCAGCGTTGCAAAACGCCATGGAGGTGATCATAAAAAAACAGCAGCAACGGCAGAAATGGTTCGGAAAGTGAAGGCTCGAAATGAGCGAAATTCGGGTCGAAGTGGAAGAAAAATGGCTCGTGAGCTCAACATATCGTTGGAACGGATGCAACACATACTGAAAAATGAGTTTGAGCTCAAGACATTGAAGTTCCAAAAATCACACGATTTTACACCGCAACAGAAAAAAGTTAGAGTCGAAAGAGCGAAGGAGTTGCTACGCTTGCACGAAAGTGGTGAGTTGCCGAATTTGGTTTTTTCCGATAAGTCGCCATTTGTTATCGAGCAATATGTCAACAAACAAAATGACCAAGTTTGCTTGCCAGAGAGGTTCTTCAAAAATTTACACCTTCGGATGGCCACCAGAAAGCAGGCAGCTCGTATTTTTGGACCATGGCGTCAAAATTAATGCGATCGTATACCGTGAAACTGTCTTAGAGGCAGTATTGAAACCTTGGGAAAACAATAATTTCGATCGGAGACCGTGAACATTTCAACAAGACTCGGCACCGTCTCACAAAGCGCGCGTCAACTAAGATTGGTTAAAAAACAGTGTTCTACACTTCATTTCTTCGACACAATGGATTGCAAATTCTCCGGATGCAAATGCGTTGGATTTCTCTGTCTGGGGTATTTTGAAAGCAAAGTTTGGCACTAAAAAATACCAAAGTTTGGACCACCTTAAACAAGCACTTCTTCAGGAATAGGCCAAAATACCGCAGAACCACTTGCGTGCAGCGTGAAATGCTTTCTTCGGCCGTCTCAAGGCCATTATTCGCATCAAAGGTGGACATATTGAAAACTACTGATACAATTTGTAAATTGATGTATTTTCCAACATTTTTTGCTTTGCCACAATAAAATTTATTAAAAAATAAAAAAAATTATAGCATTTTAAAAAGTTGCAGTTCGAGTCAGTCACCCTGTATATTAAGAAACCAATAGTTAAAAAAACTGGGTTTGGTTCTGCCATTTTTAGCCAAGGTTGTAAGAGAATCCGGTTTAAATTGCAATAGATTTTTTCTTTCTCGCTGAGGTTTAAAGAATGGGCTGAAAGGAAAGTAATTGACATGCAAAAACATCAGTAATATCACCTACAAGGTAATTGAAAAAAGAGCGTTCTGTAGAATGTCACTATGTTCCGATGTATGTACTACGTTAAACAAATGTGTATCATTAGATGTAATTATACGCGTTGCATATTAAAATGGTTAATTTAAGAACAAAAAGAAGAAGAATACTGTATGCCAAAACTTTAAAAAAAGGATCCAGCAAGGCTAACAAACAGAAGTGAAACATTTACGTTGATGAACGGAACGGATTTAAAACTCATAAACTAGTGTGAAATTTGTATCCAAAGCAGACGCTCGTTCAGGTTCAAAGCCAATTTGTTATCGTTGTTTCTTAGATACAAACGTTACTGGCCAGATCGTTCAAAAAAAAAAATATTCCAGTTTTCTAACTTACTGAATATAAACATAATAATAGCTTCAATCGACGAAAAGTAATACAATAGCACAAGAAGATTAGGAAAGGAACAAAAATTTACGTTTAACTAAAAGAACGTTTTAGACATAAGGGCAACAAATATGAACAAAAATTAACCTACCCATTTCCTTTCGATGTTTGTCAGATATTTCCTGAGTAGAGATTTGTAGTTCCTTATTAAACTCATCCTGCACTTGACCAAGCCGTTCACGGAATTTCTCCTCCATTTCGAGCTTTTCCACCTCAAACTCTTCACGAAGGGTTTCTTAATAAAGAAATAAGATGTTGAAAATACATACTCGTATGTACTAAGTAAATCGAAAACAGCTTTAATTTTCTAACCTGCTAATTTTTCTCGCCTTTCTTCTTCTCGGCACATAGCGTTCTGATAATCTCTATCAGCACGATCTAGATGCATTCTAGTTTGTAGAATGGCATTGTCAGATTTTTCACGTAAACTCATGAACTCTTCGTTACGCTCTTGTAGCGTTCGTCGCAGTTCTAAGATCTGTAATGGTGATCGTACATGTTTATATTAGTGGTCAAATTTTATTTGCTTTAGTCGTACCTCAGCTCTCAGTTCTTCTTCGTTTGCTGTGTATCTGCTAGTGAGTGCTTTTAATTCTTCTATGTGTTCGGCTTGAAGCTTATCAAGTTCTTCGCGCCTTTCGTCAACATAGACGGATTCAAGTTCCATTTTCAGTCTTGTCATCTCTGTTCTAAAGTTAAAAAGGAATAAACGAACTGAAGGGATAGAAAAAAAAAAAAATAAACATATAGATTTAAGCGTAACTTACAATAATTTATTTTCCCATCGGGCGGCGGCTTCGTTTCGAACCTCATCGATCCTCTGTATCATCTGACGTTCCTTGTCATAAATAGCACTAACAAAAGGTGAGTTATTTGTCAATAATATACGAAGAAGAGACTTAGGTGCATTGGAACTAAGAAAGCAAAGAAAGATACCGAAAGCAGATTGCTTGGGGAGGTTAAAAAGCTAAGGCAGTTAAAATTGTTACCAAGGATGAGGGATGCAGTAAAAGCAAAGTTTAAATCAATGAAGCGAGGTTTGATTGCGCTCAAAGGTTAGCTGTAATATGCAAAATTTAAAACTTACTTATCACACTGATACTTAATCTTCCGAACGCATTCAATCTGCTCCTCTAGATTCTCATTGGCAGTAACCAGTTCGGCTTTTAGAGTTTCAATTTGTTCCCTCATATTTGTGATGGAATTTTCTTGATCGAATGTAAGTCCACGAAGTTGTTTGACTTCAGCTTCGTAGGACCTCAAGTTAATAACTTCATGAAATTTCTCCTCAGCTTCCTGTTCAATTTTGATCGCCTTTTCGGTAGCTTCTTTTCGAAGATATTCTGCTTTATCGAGTTTGTCTTTACAGGATTTTTGCATTTGTCGCAATTGCCACTCGCAATCGCTAAGTAGGTGCTCTTGACGATCTGCGTTAGGTTTATCGTATTTAATGTATATTTTTGAGATAACTAATAAAATCGAAAACCTTACCGGCATTTTGCGTTCTCAGACTTTCAAACTCTTTTTGCCATTTTGCATGCATCGATTCTTGTTCTTGTTTGGCGGTAGCTAAGGATTCTTCTAGTATTCTTACTTGTTCATCTTTGTCCTGCCTCAGCTTCTCCGTCTCTAGCCGACATTGATCGGCTTCACTTTGTGCACAGGCTAACTGAGTTTGAAGGTTATCGGCCAGCGCTCGCATATTTTTGTACTTTTCTTCCAGCTCTTTGTACTGGTGGTCGAGGTTATCTTAAAATATCAACCACGTTTTAGAGTCCACTTTGATAAAAGAAAAACAATACGAATACCATATTTGTTATTGAGTTCCTCTTCGGTTTCAAAATATTTCTGTCGAAGTTTTGATTTTTCTTCTTCGATAAGCCTAAGTCTACTGCGGACACATTCATCCTCTTTGTGGGCGGCTCCCAGTTCACCTTGGAGTCCTAAAAAATAATCATAAGTTTTAGTTAGAATTTAAGGATTAGGATTTAAGAATTTACGTTCAACATTCCAAGACTTGACAGAGAGTTCCTTCTCCAAATCGTCAATTTTCGACTGTAATTCATTGGCTTTGGATTGAAGATTGTAAATATTCTTTTGGGCATCATCGAGTTGCGTGCTAAATTGGGACTCCTGATCGACTAAGTCTTTCCTGTAAAAAGTTTGAAAAGGGGTTTATTGAAACAGGAAGCCAATGGAAATTAAATTAATTCGATATGATACGACAGTTTAATTTATACTATGACATGTATATGGGACTCCTAGTAGGTGTAGGAATGTATCTACATACTCGTACGCTCTTCAAAAATCATCTACGCATCAAACAGTTGCATGACGTGTTTCATATGATGAATGCTCCGGAAAAATCAAATGAAAAGTTTTTGGCATCAGTCCCAATGGTTTCCTCAGTGGCGCATTTTGTTGCTTTTTTTTACAATAGTGAAAAGAAAACTACAAATGAGTTTTCATGAGTCATGAATTGATTGATAAAAGTGGAACGAATCTAATGGACAAAGCAATATCAATTTTTCTCGGTGCGAATGTAAACTTTGTTTGAAAAAAATAACTGTGCCAACGAATTGATTTATTCCAGACATTTTGGCTTCAATTTGGACATTTAGAATCATCAAATCGAGCACACACATGTGTAATAGATATTCATATACAAAGCATTGGTTGATGTGGTCACATTGAGACAATGATTTTAAACTATCAATAAAGCACCTCCACTGTAGGTTAAAATATTTAAGTTGAGTGGTTATTTCAAAACATTCTATTTTTTTCTCACTCTGGAATGTCGGACAACTAACCTTCCGGGGTATTGTAATTAAGAAAATATCCTCACGCAGTACAGAATAGATATGTATTATTGCTACAAACAAGAAAGATTGTAACATTAGTTACATCTTCACAAAGTGTTATAAATATTAAAAAGGCAATGTTTCCAATAAAACCACCTGAAAAAGGTCAAATTGATCACTCATATTTTAGGAATGCCAGCAGGACTACCTAAGTATTGGGTTGTTCAATAAGCTCTACGGTTTTTTTCTTGGTTTGTCGTTTTAAGAAACCTCCAATAGAGAGGATTATCCTTTACGTTGTTACTAAAATTTGTTTTAATCGGAAGTGTTTTAAGTACTCAATATTTTTTTTTAAAGGTGTAAAAGCGAGAGAGGCGCAACGGGAGATTTGCAGCATGTATAGAGATTCGGCTTTAAGCTTTGGTTTACACGCTTTAGTTCAGGAAATACAGACCTTGCTGATACTGTTCGCATTGGATGTCTACCCACCACAGTTATAATTGACTGGGATTTGACGACACGGGAGATCGCTCAGCGGTTTAACAACGTCCATACAACCGTTTCGTAGGTTTGGAATATTAAAGAAGGTGAATGTTTAGGTTCCTCACGAACTCAGTGAAAGAAACATTATGGATTGTTATGGATTATTGACATGGAACTCGCTTGAGGCTTTGAACAAAAGAGTAGTTACGGGAGACGAAATATGGGTGGTTTAAAGCAACATTCGGCGTAAGAGGTCATGGTGCGTTCCTGGTGAAACACCACAATCGCTCGGTAAACAAGATTTGCATGCCAAAATGAGATGGGAGAGACTGGTGAGGTGTCATTTACTTTGAGTTGCTTTGTCGCAATCAGACAATAAATGCCATTAATATTTGCTCTCAACTCGAAACTTTGAAGCAGGCAGTGAAAGAAAAAAGGCCAGAGTTGGCGCACAGGAAGAGCAGTGTTTTCCATTATGACAACGTCAGCTTAAGTAACAAAACAAAAGCTGAATTCCTTTGGCTGGGAAGTTATGCAGCACCCATCGTACTCTTCAGACCTTGCGTCTTCCGACTACTAACTGTTACGTTTTTTCCAAAACAATTTGGATGGAAGGGAATTCAATTCCGAAGATGAGATCAAAACGTAATTGGAAAACTTTTTTACCCATAAGTCAGCTGACTTTTACAAACGCGGCATTAAGTTCTTACCAGAACATTGAAAGTAAGTAATAAATATCTGATGGATTAAATATACGCTTTCATACCAAAATGGTGTGTTTAACTTCCTTAAAAAATACCGTAGAACTTATTTAACAACCCAATAACTAATCCCCATTTTGAAAAGAGGTTCTAAAATCTTTTGTGCGGAGCATTTCCAGTCTGCTAGGAAAGGGCGGGAAACCACTTCCGCAGGAAAACATGAGTTCGCGATTACAAATAGAACAATATCCTTCAGAAGGATATCTAAATAGAATTACCACCACCTGAACAGAACTATATGCTGCTTCATTAAAATTTTTCTCTGTACTACAACTCCATATTTTCCGAAAGCTGATCAAGTACGAGTATCTCGGGGTAAATTATTTCCTAAGGACAACGCAATAGTTTAGAATTTAAATGAAATTTTCTTGAGTAACAATAGGTTATTTAAAATATTTTTGGGTGACTACGGTTTAAGCGAGAACATATTGCCCCACACGTTGTATGGTGAGACGGTGAGAAAAGGGATTATATACGTATTTTAAGACGCAGAGATTTGACTTCCATTTCTAGCTATAAAGATAGTTACATTAGAAATGGAAATGATTTTTTGTTTGTCTTTCGGTATATGTGTGAATCGATGTTCACTGTCAGGTTCTACTATTGGCTTCAAAAATTCAGCATCAAACGTCACAAAAGACGAAACAATTTTCACCTTTTCTAAAAGAAAAAACATAGCGTTTCCCCTTTCCCAATTAACGTTAAGATAATTTCCTCTTCATAAAATGTTAAGTGCATTCTTATGCTTCTCCTTAACTTATAAGAGCCACAAACATGATAAAATTTAGTAGAGGAGAAAATTAAGCTGATAATAGGATGGGGATCCTTGCGGGGCAGCTTGGCCATTAAAAAATCTCTTATCTGGAACATATTTAAAAGGACAGAGAAATTCGTAGAAATTATGAGTGGGTTTCCTTTTTGAATCAAGCATGTATGGGAAATAAATTTTTCCATTTTAATGTATGTGAATTATTGCAGCAGAAATCGGTTGGGAAACTGAAATGCCTCCAACTATTTAAGAATGATTTACGCAAAAGTTTTTCTTTAAAAGGTTTATCGGTATTTCAATAAATGAAAACAGGTGAAAAGGCGAAAATTTATCGCACTGAAATAGCATGTATTATTGTGGAATAAGCTCAGAAAATTTTTTTTTTTTTTTAATTTAGGGCTGAAGCAGTAGTTACTGCAGTTTTTATGTTTAATTCTACTGAAATCATACAAATTGAACGGATAAACTTCTTATACCATATATTCCGAAAAATTTCAAGTGAAAGTTCAGTTCTAACTTTTTCATTTCTGATAAATCGACCTGAAAACGGAAAGGCATAACGCCGCAATAAATTTAAAGAAAACACCAATGGCCCTACGCTGTGAATATTTAGTTATCTACATGAATGCTGAATGCACTATAAGAAGAATAAGCTGGCGATACTATTGGTCATAAAAAAAACTAAAAAACTTTAAAACTGACGCCATTTGGCAGTCCTACAGTGTGACTAGAATCAATGCTCAAAAGGTAACTTCATCTAATTCCCGGTTCTTTATGGGTTGCTAGACAAATACCTTAGCAAATATATAGGGTGTCCAAATAATTTAAATAAAACAACAACGATGTAAAAAATAAAATTGATTCTGGCTTTATTTTGAAGCTACGTTTATGCCATTATGTTTGGAATAGCACATCATTCAAATGACCGCTCCAAGCGGTCGATCCAATTTTTTAGCGTAGACAATGATCTTGACGTAGCCCCAGAGAAAATAATTGAATGGTATCAAATCGTGGCGGCTAATTGATGAACACTCGCCGTTAGATGACCAAGTCGCAAAATTTCTTCTTTACAACTTCGAGCATTGTGTCGCTTGTATGCCATGTAGCGCAGTCTTGTTGTAACCACAGCTCCGATGTTGTCGTGCTTTGATAACGGAACTTCGGTTAACATCGCTCTATACCTGAGGCCATTAACGGTAACGGTGTCTCCTTCCTTGTTTCGAAAAATACTATAAACCGCACCAAATAGTCAATATTTGTGGTTTCATTGATGCTTGGCCGAACACTTGTGGATTGTGTTCGCTCCAATAACCGCAATTTTGCTTGTTAACATAGCGGCTAAGCCAAAAAAGAGCCTCGTTCGAGAAGCTGATTTTTTGGTCAAAATCCGGATCTCCGGCCAACATTTCCAGCGCCCAATTAGCAATGTCTATGATCGTCTAACTTGAATTCTTGCGTCTTCTTGAAGCTGGGTTGACTCTGACGATAGAGTCATTTCTGGGTCATTTTCGGTTCTGGCCGCTACGGTGGCTATGTTTTCTTCATTTCGCACCAATCTCTGTCTGTTTGGTGGCTTAAGATCCAAAAGAGTGTACTCACGCTCAAACTTTTCTCTGTTGTCTGCACACTGAAGCCATAAGGATGACCAACTTCATGTGAAATTCACGTTTCGTATAAACAACTGAGCCGGAATTTCGACAATATTTTTTACTATTTTTCGCACCTTCGGCAAGGGTAAAACGATGCATGATTAAATGGCAAACCTTACTGAATATTTACTAAATATTTTGACAGCCAGATGTCATTTGGTAACGTTGACAGCTGCTGCTGTCATCTGGTCACCCGTTACATACAAATATACAGTGTGGAACGTTATCACCCCTTCAAAACATATAATTAGATAATAATAGTTAAACCGTCACTGATTGAAAGACTCATAAAAATGTTGATACAAGTGTCACAAACTTTCACAATGCAGGGTAACCCAGCTCGTAAGACTGGAATTCGAAGAGATTAAAGTACGACCATCTCTTTAAGATATTTAACAGCTTTGATTGACAAGTCACACTATCCTCTGTCAGAGTCAATTGCTTTATACATATACATATAATGTTATTATTTTTAGCCGTACTGGTCGTTTAGATTATAGCAAATGTAGTGTAGTATGATCTTAGTGGCTGCTGGGCACATGCATAGGATATACAAGATTATCAGCTCTTCATTTTGCCTCGTGAGCTTCTGTAGAAGTCATTTTTTGGGATGCTTAATTACTAAGCATTCTCATCAAATAGTTTTCTTTTACTCATTTTGATCTTCTCTGGTATAGCTTCGATGCTTTGAATATTCCTTGCAAATTACTGTTAAACACGCACACTATTACACTTTCTGTGCACTGAACAAATACAACCTCAACTTGCTTCTATATGGCATCCACCATGGAAGGGCTGAAATCTGCTATCTATCAGATATTAGTTCATTATGGGCCACTATAAGGTATAACATAATGTTTTAGTATTTTGCCGAAAGAACTTCGTCTTGATAATTTGTTAGCATTGACTTGGCTGGTAATGTTCTGGTATCAAATAAGGCTCATGTAAATTTTTAAGCTACCATATATCGGTAAGAGATACGTAATAATCTCTTGGAGGGTTAGATCTTATTTTCCTGGGTGTAAACAATTTTATAACTGTTTGCCTGTTCCTGCAATTACTATGATGTTTGATTTCGTGCACAGAGAAAATGGATTTTTTTAATATAGAACGATAGTCATCGAATGTCATCGGACACGTGACATTATTTCGTGATATCGTCAAGCAGCTGCCTTGTCAAATTGAAGTAACTTCAGAGCAAAAACCATTTGTTTCGACAATGTCAGTGGAAAGAAGATAAAGCCTGGTTGCAGTTTTTAAAGAAATTTTTACTTTAATCGTCATACTGAGACATGCCACTCTTTTAACTTTTTCATTGAGCTACAGTCAAAACTCTTCTTCGTGGTAGTTTGCAAACCATTACCTTATATTAAAAGGTCGCTTCTTCAACTAAAGTGTATATCGTACAAGTTTATTGAGTTGTAGCTCCCTTGAGGAGCTTCTATACTGAGGTATAGAAGCTATTTTTAGGAAGACTTTTAAGGAGAGCCAAGATCTTCTTAATCTTCATTTCAAACAGAGTTTAGTTTTGTTTATTGACATTTGATTCATTGTTAATTTAGCTTTTTTAACGTTATTTCTATTTTTACAAATAAGGTTATTGAGCCCTATGCTCCACAAGAGCGGCATTTGTAACTGGTAACATTTTTTTCTTTGAATACTGCAAATAATTTTAACATTGCTTTCTTAAAATACGGAGTTTTTAAAGTTATGTTGATGTCTTTATATATTGTATGTGCCTTAAGGTGATGCGAAAATACAATATATTTGATATAAAAATATCGAGTATAATTTACAACTAACAAAAAGGTATAAGGGCAAAAAAATCTATTGTTGTTAAAAAAAGCAGTTCTGTGTATCAAGGAAGTTTACCCAGAAAAGCTCCCTCAATAAAGAAGAAAGAATAGTTTACCCGACAACATACTTCAAAATTAATTCACAACATTAAAACTTCTGCACTTATAGATTTGCATTTATATTGGTTATTTTCTTTTACTACCTGTAATCAATTGAAAATGCAAATTTTTACTCGTACATTATTTAAAATGAAGAAAGCCTAAAGATATTTATACAAATCTGGGCTCTTGCGTAAGCAGTGTTACGAAACTACTTATCTGTTAGCAATGAACTTCTCCAATAAAAAATCTCACGGACTTAACAATAGTTTACATTAATTAAACAATTTGTTTAAAATGCATCAGATTATCAACAAATCCATTTTGATATTTAGCAACAAGCTCATTTCAATGCTATCAACCTTGTGTTCAATATCTCCATGTGCTTAAAATTTATTTCTAACGATCGGCAAAAGAACCATATTACGGATATTTGGATTTTTTTCTATACATACTCGTATAATCAAAATCTTCTTTATTTTGTTTTGGCATAGTGGCCAAAAAAATTTACAAAAATCAAACAAAAACTCAAAACGCGCCGAAATAAATATAACCACTACCACCACGCCAGGCTGTACGAGTACACAAAACATTTTTTGTTTTATTGAAAAGTATAAGAATGAATTTGTTTACAATAGAAATCTGAGTATGTGTTTCACTTGAAAATAGTGTAAAGATACTGTTGGGTGCACTCAAAGTTCTATAGATTTTCGTTTGAAAACCATTTGAATGGTCTCCTCAAGCTACAATCTGTGCTTTCTTCACTGTCGAAATGACGTCAGAATCGTTTTTGGCAGCCTCATTAAAAATAAGTATAAGCCCCACGCATGTAAGCACCACCACTGACAAGTCTCACATCATGCGGTGTCAAATGTTGAATTGCAAACAGAGAAACCATAACAAAATAAACAGTGAATGCAATCTCGCGCTGTGACCAAATATTTTCCTACGATTTGGCATCAATTATCCTGGTTTTCCGGACGAAATTAAAAAAAAAAAACTGAAACAAGACACCGGTGCTGTCAGAACTACCATAGATATACTAGTATGCGAGCTCAAATACTGAACGGGTAAAAGACGACATTCTTGTCAGTCTGACGGAGTTCCTGATTGCGAAAAAGTTAAGCCTAAATTGTTTGCAAAATTGACGGAAAAGTGCCTACAAATATTTTATACGTATGGTCTAGTGACAGTTGATGAGGTTGATGACTCAGGAGTTTTACAATGAACAAAATAAAATATCTACAGTCACGAACGTAAGGGAGGAGTGTATGATATTTTTAGGTAGAAATATATTAATAAAATTCTTTAGAAGAGTGATAAAATTATTTTCAGTTGTATTGCACTGTGACAATTTTTTTGGCGAGAGCACTGAACGTCCAAGATTTGCACTGGCTGTCATAAGGAATTGAATATGTAGTTTGGGGATATTTTTAGAATAAATAATTTTGAGATAGAAGTAATGTTTCCGCGATGAGATTTGTTTATTTAAATTTAAATCGAATTTCTGAACAATGTTTGACAGAATTTGGTCAATAAAGGATGATTGTGCCAAATCTTGATAGGTTTTTTTGCCTTAGTTCAACATACTTTTTAGCTGTAATAGTATTTAGTTTAGCATTTTACAAAATAGACACTATCCTTGCTAGTCGTTTTTATTATATAATGAGATATAATAAAGAAGCTCTTAATTATCATTAATTATTACATTAAATTAACCATGTTAGAAAATTGTCCTGGATTGAAATGTGAGTTCCGGAAAGTTTCTACACTTTATTTGAACACCAATAAATGATCTTGCTGGGGAATTATGAATACCTCACCCTTAAAATCTTAAAAGTATATAAATGTTTAGGACTGCTATGACTATGAAATAAAGAAGTACTCGTAGGAAGAATATTCCATGTTTTTCCATGTAAATCATGAATATGAATTCGAATATGGACTTAGCGATATGAGTGTTACGTTTAAAAATATTTTAATGACGGAATGCTGGCAATTTTGTTTGAGCACTTGTGGTCAAAATACTCATATATCATAAGTAGTAGTTCCTTTTTGTGATTGAACTAATTTAATAAGCAATATCAGAGTATGTATGTATGTATGTATGTATATATGACCTGTGTGATACAATGGTTAAGATCGATACATACTACTACTTTTTCTGCAGGCAAACGGCAGGTCTTTCTTTTTTTTACACGAAAATGACATGAAAAACTCTATTGTTACATTCGCTACATCACTTGTTGCTATAAAATAAATATTGATTTCATAAGCTGCCGATTTATCAGTGTTTTTATTGCCTCCAAAAAAAGGATTTATGCAAATTTGGGAGAAAAGGCAATTTATATTTTTTTGTGATACTCTTTACAAATTACAACGAGGTGGCAAACCTTATGTAGTGGGTTTATTAAGGGTGATTTTTTGGCTGTTAGGATTTTTAGTGCTCACACTAGCTCACACAAGATTCGTGACATGATTGAAAGTCGAACATGCTTAGTTTGCATTTCCATTTCAACATTAAAAGGCTAACATCCTAACAACGCTTACAAATTATTGAATGTTTTACATGTACTTTGACCATTCTATGGTTGTTAACAAATTTCGCACCAATTTCAGGCTTTTATTGCAGATATCAAGGCACCTACTTGTACGCGTAGAGTTCGTACAGAGCATAATATTAATGCTGCTACAAGTGTTAATGAAAACCGTGATTTGTCTATTCGAATTGGGATTGTATTACTCGACTACTTGGAAGATTTTTCGCAAGAAAATTGGTCTTGGCTCATGCAAGATGTGAAGCCGAACGACTTGCCACACCGTAGAATTTTCGATGAGTTGGCCTAAGAAAAGCTGGAGTAACATCCTCTTTTTTATCGAAAAATTGCTCATTTCTGATTAAATAAACAAATAAATAAAACTGCCGTATTTGGTTCAATGAGCAAATCTCAGGCAATACAAGAGCTGTCAATGGACCCAGAAAAATGCACTGTTTGGTGAGGTTTATGGTCTAGCGGATCTTTCTACAAAGATGACCGTAAGAAAAATGTTACCGTCAATGGCGCCCGCTATCGTTCAATGATTTCGAATATTTTTTTCCCAAAATGCATGAGCTGAACCTGTTTGATATGTGTTTCTAGCAATACGGCGCTACATGTCACACAGCACGCTCGGTGAGCAATTTATCTCTCATTTTGGACCGGATTACGTTAAATCATTCGTCTATTCCGATAAACCAGCATCATTTGCAGCCTTGGAAGTAAGCACCACACCTGTTATTAGCGAGACAATAACCAAAATGATCGGAAGGGTGTTCAAAATTGGACTCTCCGTATGGACCACTTAAAACGTAGTTGTGGTCAATATTTATTGGGTATATATATTAATTCGTGCGGTTTTTTTTTCAAAATTTGAACGTTTATTTAAGAAAAACATGTACAATAGTATTATTCAAAGTATTGCCCATCTGAAACTATGACTTTTTCCCATCTTTCTGGCAATTTGTGGATCCCATCCCAAAAGAACTGCGCCGGCTTGGCAGCCAAGAATGAATCAAGCCAATGTTTGATATTCTGCTCTGATGTGAATCGTATTTCAGTGAGGGCGTTCTGCATCGACTGGAACGAGTGGAAGTCAGAAGGGGCAAGGTCTGGGCTATAAGGCTGGTGGGGTAAGACCTCCCATCCACTGTTTTACAAATAGTTTTTAACCGGAATAGCAACGTGGGGCCGAGCGTTGTCATGATGGAAAATTATTGCCTCGTGTCTGGTCGCATATTCCGGGCGTTTTTCGGCTACTGCTCTCTTTAAACGGATAAATTGGGTTAGCTAGCGTTGTCCATTGATGGTTTCACCCAGTTTTAGCAGCTCATAATACAGCACACCCATCTGATCCCACCAAATACAGAACATTTTCTTCGCACCATGGATATTCGGCTTTGCCGTTGATTTGGCTAGTTGACCGGGTTTCACATATAATTTTTTGGCGCTTGGGGTTGTCGTAATGGATCCATTTTTCACCACCAGTAACAATCCTATGCAAAAATGACTTCCTTTACGGCGTTCCAGCAACATTTCGGACAAGCAAAACCGCCTTTCGACGTCTCTCGGCTTGAGTTCATGTGGAACCCAATTTTCTTGCTTTTAAATATATTCAGCTGCTTTTACACGTTCTGAAATGGCTGCTTGAGTGATACCCAAAGATTCTGCGAGCTCTTCTTGTGTTTGGCAGCAATCTTCACAGCGTATGAAGATGACTTTCGGGAGCAGTTTTCTGTAATGAAGAAGAACTCCCCGCAAAAACACTTTTTCAGGCACAAAGTTCGACATATTTGAGTAAAAAAATTATTGTTGTTTACGCTTCAAATGACGTACCATAATAGTAGCCTACCAACGCATGTTCCAATTTTTTCATTTTACATATTAGTTGCTATCGGGAATTAGTCTTTTTCAATTGCTGTACTAAACTCGCACCTTTTAGTTTATGTTCAGCAATAGCAACACTATAATATTCTGTCGGAAATGCCTGAGCTACAGAAGGACCACCCATGGTAAATGGGATCGCCTGTGGAGTCAACATGGAAGACGGCTTATACGAGCTAAAGAATTGGATTCCTGACTTCAGAATGTTTGTACATCTACGCCCAAAAGGTTTCAAAAAAGGCCTTCCACATTTGAAATTGGGCTAATTTAAGGGCATAAAATAGATGCATTGATGACAACCCTTTATATAAATAAGGAGAATGAGTACTAGCATTTCGGTGTGCGGTGGGATGGAGCGGACAAACGAAGGATGAGAAACTGGGAAAAACGATATGCCGATTGCTAAGTATGATAGAAGCAGCATCTCATAATCAATATTAAGGCTAAGTTCACCAACTGGGTTACTAAAAATTATTGACGACACCTGTTCTGACATTTATAAAGATATGATGTCACTTGTACTATTTCTGGACTTCTAAAAGTACTTGATTTCGTAGACCGTGACATTCTTTTATACAAATTAAAAAGTCAATTCTTTTTTGATAGTAAAGCGTCCCAACTTGTAGCAACATATATTGATAATGGCAACCAAGTGATTAAAAATTCTTGACTCTGTCGGTGTCATCAGGGGTGCCCCAAGGATCTCTCCTTGGTTCCCTTTGGTTCTTGATGTTCATAAATAATATTTATAAAAGAAAATCCACTGCGATTATCATATCTATGCGGATAACGTGCAGTTGTATATAATAAAAAAATACGCAAATATTTAATGTTTTCTGGTATCGAAAATCTAAAAAATCTGGAAATTGTGAATTTTCCTCTTTTTATTGATAATATTTTTATTGAGCGTACTACCAAAATAAAAAACTTGGGAACTTAATTCAACAAATATCTTAGCTGGACCGACTATATAAACTGCGTTGTCTCGAAAATATATGGTGCTGTTAGGGATCTGAGCCTAGCAAAGCCCTCCTAACTGTCAGATTAAATCTTTCGTTCGGCCCATCTTGTTGTGTGGACGCAACATTTTGGCAAGTTCATCCTCGAGAAAATTAAATGTTGCATTTAACAACTATGCCAGTTACATTTTTTTATATACAAAACCGCCTTAACCAAGCACACTCTTTAAATCTCAAACTGTTCTTACATTGCATAAAATTATTTACTCTGGAACACCGAGTTACTTGTTTATAAGATCAAATTTGTCCACTCGCAGAGAATTTCTTATTTAATACTTCCTAGATATATATTATATCCTGCTCAAAATCGTAAATTTTTCATCCACTGGAACAATCTCCCTATACACATCAAAAGAGTGAACACAGAAAGTCATTTAAAAAAAAAAAGACCGATTTACGAATGAGTTCTATACAAGTGGCAATAAGCGATCCATACACTATAGTATCCTTTCTTTACTAATACGAGTAATTCTATTCCTTCTTCTAATTTTTATTTTAAGTAGAAAACTTAATTTAGTTTAGGTTAATATCTGTACACTGAATTTTGTAATATGAATTTAGCTGCGCACTGCTAAAAGTCATTTTAATTCATATATGGACAGAGATACTTTTAAAATATAATAAATCAATAATAATTAAACATAAGGAAAAAATGCGAAAAGAAAGAAGGATATTTTTGATAGTACAAGCGAAAAACATGAAGTCTACATGACACAACATCTAAAAGTGGACTAATGATAAAACGGTTTCTCCAACTCAGTATTCACAAAGGAACATGGGATCTATGGATCGTCGGACTGATGTATGTTTATTATATATATTTTTACGAATGGAACCTAGCATTGTTTGACCAAACCATAAGAAAAAATACTTTGTAAACAATACTCATGCACTGTTTTGTCCGAACGCTGGAGATTATTTGTAAACAAATTGATTGACAACTATCAGTAAGACAGGAAAATCCAACATTCATGCTACGCAGTTTCTAAAATAATACTCAAGAAGTCTTAACCAATACTCACTACATCTTTATCGATTTCATGACCACATAGGGCAGCATATAAATATAAAGACAAGGTATACAGGACATTCTTACAAAGCTCGTCAGATTGTACAGACCGGCGATGGAAAACACTTGGTGATCTGTAGACTTTGGAATCAATTTCATTGAGGACTTTATGCCAAAAAGAATTCAAACAAAGTAATATTTATATCTTACTTCGTACTGGAGAAAACGAACATGATATTAATATTCTTGACAGACAGGGGGAACAAAAGCTAAGTTTTAGATAAGCACAAGTGTGGTATACTATATGCCGATATGATGTCAAGTAATCGGTCGGCGTTCATTTCAGCGTTCACTGAAGCCTAGGTCCACACCAAACTGTAGTGCAATCTCAGAAAGTAAATTAATATCGGAATCTTAAACTAGACTACTATAAACATCGCTTTACAAAGGTAAAAGTTGCAGTAAATCAATTACATCGTATGTCACAATCTAGAACGAATGTTGAGGACACTATAATGTAGTGCAATAGTCTATTGTAGAATCTATGATAGGATATTACCATATATTTTGGGCTTCTTATCTATTAAAAAAAAAAAAGAATCTGCTCCGAAAATATGAACTGGAGTGAATAGAAGGATTTAGTTCCTTTATGTATCTTTCCTATATTTCGGGATTGGGATACAAAAATAATTATTTTGATTTAACAAAAATAGTTCTTTCCCACCTAAAGCGTAGTAATAAATTAATTTACCTTTCAATATTCTCTATGTAACCTCTTTTCAATTAAATAGAATGCAAAAGGTCAGGACTAAGCCAAAACAATTCAAATTGAACTTGATTGTTTTCTTGGTTTTATTTTCAGTTAGTGATAAAAATAACTTGTCGCTCTTCAATCTATTAGTAAACAAGTAAAGTCTCACTCAAGACGAATACGATGACAAAACCAAGAGAAAAGTAAATACCAAAAATAAGAATTCAAAAAAAAAAAAAAAAGAGAAACTGTGTTCGCCTTTTTTTTATAACTTTGTGTTTTATGGTTCACAGTTTTTTTTCTTTTTTTTTGGAAATATTCCTTTGATAAACTGCTAACACTGTCACATTTTGAGTTTTTTATTGAGACGAATAACATATTTCTAAAATAGGTACAAGGAATTCGCTGGAGAAGAGGGATTTTTTGTTGAACGTTTTCCTAAATTAACTGAATTTGTTTCCATTCCTGGTAAAAACCATGAAGCATCAAGTAAAGCTGATTATTTTTCAACGAAAAAATATTCAAAGAGACAGAGCATTAAAAATTATTTGAAAAAATAACCGGAAATGATTGGTTTCTAAGTAAAATATGATTACACATCTATGGATTTATATTTATTTTTAGCAGCAACCCTAATTCAGCTGGATCTTATTTTAAGAAGCTAAATTCTGCTTTAATATTCCAGAAAATTAAAATTTAAGTACACAATAATATGATAATACATAAATACAATTCATTCTCAAATTATTTAGCAGACTATTGTTTACGTCTACAAGACTGGATGAGTAAGTGATTCTGGGAACTATTGGAATTATTTAGTCTCTTTTCCTGACTTATTTTTCGCAGGGGTACATATTCTCGACAAAGCATTGGAAGTTGGTACTATTTAATATACAGAGTTCAATGCTACTACCAGGAATACAATCCAATAGTTTAAATTAAAATTTCTTTTATAGCCAAATTCTGGTTGTCTGGTTTCGAAATTTTGCTCACAATGAAACTGTGTCATTTATCGCAGATTTCACATTTTCTCAATGCCAATCATTAGATAAAATTGCAACACCTTCGTCTGTTGTTAATAAGCTTAATGGGGATGGATAATATAGCAAAAAGAAATGATAGTTGAATATCATCTTTAATCGTAAAAGGAGCTTGTGATACTGACAGCTTTCCTGACGATAATTTATCGTCAAAATTTATAAGAATGGAAGCCTAATACAGTCCGAAAGCTGGATAGATATCTGTGCTTTGCCTGTTTCAGCCAAGATAGTAAAGGATCTTTCAAAAGTGCGCCTAGATGTCAGTAGTGATTAATTTCTGAACGGTATCGTTTTTTATATCATCTTTGACATTTGTGAAGTAGACATGTGCAAAATTTTAACCGTGGTCAATCTTTAAAAAAATATTTATCGAAAATAATCTTTAGTGATGAAACTCATTTTACATTGGTGCATCATCATTACATCCACAAAATTGTACTGTTTGGTTACTTTTTCTTCGAAGGTGCCAATGAAAGGGCTGCTAATGTTAACAGAGAGCGCTATAGATGATTGATTGAAGATTTATTTTGGCCTCAACACGTGGTCACACAACACGTGGAAACATTGAGCACAAACTTCTAGGTGCGACTTTTAAAAGACTCTTTATATACTGTTATCCTTGTACAAATTTTAGGATATTTGAAAGCGCAGCCGATAAAGAATTCCGTCCTAAATTCCGATCGATTTTGAGAATTTGTTTGGCTATATAGGATTTGAATATCATGTTCTACATTGGGGAAAGCTGTTTGAGGAATTAAAGATTAAAAGCAAAGTACTATATGTTTGTATTTAATTATCAACTATGGTACTGTGTTCTCTTATGGGTGATAACTGCTGGTTTTTTGACAAAAAATGGGTTTTTGCATATTAACTCAAACATCTTGGCTTCGCTGATGATGTACTTGTATGCCTATTTTATCATCATATAGAAGCAGTTTTACACTACCGTTACACACGACGTTAAAAACTTATTTAGCTCAGCCGTTTCAGTGTTGAAAAAAATATGGGCTGTTACCTTAGTGAAAGTATTCTGCACTATGACATGAGAGCCTAAGAAATGCAAGGAAGTCCCGGCGGATCAGTGCTAGGTCCAGTTCAATGATACGGTAGGTAATGTTGGCATATTGAGAATATTAAAGCCAAGCAGATTGGCAATTATTGGCTGACTGTCGTAATTGCGAAAACTTTGGAAAAATTTAACCATAGGAACCGTATCAATGTGTTTACAAACATTAATGCCTGAAACTGGAAGACTTGGTGAACGGAGCAACGTAATCATATTATACATAAAGCTCGTTATGTTATACGCTTTGTTATGTTATGAAGATTACCCACCATGATCATTAATTAAAAAACGAATGGCCTAAACTTTCTCAAATAAAAGACTTCGCCAAGGAGTGAAACAATAACCAATGGCTATAATTTCGGGAAGTAGCTGTTCTAAGAAGTTGACAGCTCCATAGCATGGTATGCAAATGCAGTGGAATCAGTTAACGTAGGATAGCGGAGTACGCAATAACTACAGCAGTCGAGAAATATCATGGCAACTGAGAAAAAATTAGGAAAAATTGGGTTATAATAACAGAAACTTTTGGAGCTAAAAAAATCTGTGTTATTTGAAATTTTTTGCTGAAAAAAATTAAATTGAAGAAACTACAATAGTTACTTCGAGTAACTTCTATATCCGATACTTAGTTCATCTAATTTTTTTTTTAAGTGGTAAGGACTCAAGATATACACAGATATTTTGGAAAAATTCTAAACAAGGCTGTTGAAATAGCCAGCACGCATTTGATAAAGTAAATTTTACATAAGACCTATGGTATATAAATAATCTTCACTTAACAAATAATTAATTCAATACTTTTTAAACTAATCAATGAATCAAAATCTTTTTTTATATCGAATCAAAGTTGTTTTAACTTTAATGCAAAATCGAAAGATATTGTAGTAAGACTGTAAAAATGCTAAAATTTAAAATGATTAGAATTTAGTTTTCAAAGGAAATACATTACTTTTTTGTATCCTCTTTAGCAACACAATCCTCTACGATATCCTCATCGTCTTCTGGTGTTATTTCTAAGGTTGGCTTTTGCTCATTGTACTGTTGACCATTGTAAAGAGTATGTCCACCATTTGCTGATTTCGTCATCAAAACACTATCATCGACACTTTTTCGTTTTTCCACCCGAATCGGTATAAAATGAACATTGCCCATCTTAACATTGGCACTATTGTCAATATTATCACTCTCATTATTACTTGCTAGATGATCACTGTTCACACTATCACTACTTGAATTTTTTAATACACTACCAGCACCTTGTGCTGTCGTAGATTCCACTACAACATCTGGCAAACTTATACTTTCGATTAGGATACCCGAATGGTTGTCATGGTCGTCAACCACTTCGATAGTGTCCAAAACTGTTGGCAGGTCTCGAAAGTAGTCAAAATCATCACAATTAGGAAGATTCTCATCACAATCTGTTGAACTGCCGTCACGAAATCGATGTGGAGAGGCTTCTTTGCCACTGTCATTAACCAAATCACAACTGTCCAAATGTAGTACTTTAGCACTTGGTTCGGAACATGTTAAAATACCTGAATCTGATGTACTGAGATTGGAATCTGATGAATTTTCGGCCTTAGGGTAGTTTGGTGTGGATGCTTCATCGGCGATTGGATGGTGATTGTCTTGTGGATTATTGACAAAATGCCATTGATCTTCTTCGTCATCTTCTTCATTATCATCGTCATTGCCCTCGTCAGGCACTTTTAGCAGGTGATTTTCGATTTGATCTTCAGCGACAGGGCGACTAGTTTCTACATCGTAGAAAATATCTCCCTTTTCAGAGATATTACTACTGCCAACATTGCTAAAGTCCTCGACGACGATTGTTGGCACTATTATCTGTGGTTGGTTAACTTGCTTTTGTTCATTAAAATGCGATTCGCGGAATTCTCTCACCTTTGGTGATGATGATCTTGATTGTGGCGCTGATGATGTTGGTTCACTTTTAGTTTGTGATTGGCCCATGTTTTTGTTGTTGTTGTTTATTATGAACCGGTCTCGATCGCATTCCGTCAGTTCGGAAAGGTTATCTTCACTTAGATGACCAAGCTTTTCGACATTGGCAGATGTTGTGACGCGTTCACTATCCAGATATATACCTTCAGCTCTTGCTGTAACAGCTTCTACTCCGATCTTTACTTCGTCCGACACGTTCTCGCGCTCTACTTGCTTAGGTGCGGACTCGCCAATCGTCTGATCATCGCATGAGCTTTCAGTGATCGTCACGTCGCTGATTGTTTGATTATCGTCGCTCTTTTTCTCTTGTTGATCTTGACGAGACTGCGTTGTTGTTGAGTTATTTTTATCACTTGAGTCGGCGCATTCAACTGTAGCGGTTTTACCAACAACAGAATCTATACTCACTAGAGCTGCTGCAACAGCGCCATCTGTCGTCCGTAGATCTGAGATATTTTTAGACTTTCGAGATATTTGATAAGTGTGTTGCCCGCTCGACGGTTCAGGGATTTCTTCGAAAACTTCTGCTGTCGATTTTCTCAAATTCTGTTCAGACTTCTTATTAGAGAGTTGAACTCCTCCACTGCCACTACCTTTCTGTTGATGATGGTGATGACGATTCCTTTGATTGCGATGACGTCCTTTGGCCATCAAAATGTCATTGAAGAGTTCTCGGCCTTTTTCAATTGGATCGAACCTTTTTGATGGTTTGCTGTTATTGTCCACTGGTTGTGGCACTGGTGCAGATGACAGTGGCGGTACCGATTCTGATGGTTTGACTTCAGCTTCGTCTTCGCCTAGATGTTGATAGCGATCTTCTCGTATTGTTGGTGGAGCGCGAAAATGCCAGAAAAACACAGATCTTCGATTGGAACTTTGGGATTTGGTTTTTGGCTGTTTTGAAGGTTTTTCGTTGGTTAACTGATTACTGGCGAGTACGTCGTGTGTGTCGTCGTCGTTTCGCCGTCCCAGCAGATCAGCACCTTCGTTGCGACTATTTGTGTCAGTTTTACTTACAACAACACCATCACCATGTTCACGGTAATTAACGAAATTTGTTTGCGACTTCTCTTTTGGCCGCCGATGTGTGGAATCTAAATTTACCTTTTGGCTAGAAGCGCTTGCGCTTTGTTTTAAAAATTTAGCATTAGCATCAGCCGGTAGATCGGATTGAGGATCCTCTCCACTTTTGTTGAGATTCACAGCGAATTCATCGGGTTTTGCAGTATGTTCTTGCTGCTTCTTTTGCTTAGTGGAACGTCCACGGCGACGGAATAGATTAAACATTTTTTTCTATTTACTTTTAGCTCTCTTTTAATTAATTTTTTTTTCTCGGATTCTCTGGGAATTTATTTATAGGTAACGAAATATTTTATTTTCTAAATTTTCTTTCAAAAAAACAAAAAAAGAAACAGTTTTCCAAAAGAATTTTACTTTGAGTTTAATCAAAATGAATTCTAACGAAGTGTTTACTGTGATTTACGATAAAAACAGTGACGAAATGCGGTGCGCTGTTACAGGTAGGTTGAAGTTATTGGTGGGCTTAAAGGCGATTCATAATGTTGGGAAATTTTTAGTATCAATTTGATGTGTCATAAAAATGTTTGCCAGAGGGAAGAAGACAAATACCTCGACAGATTGCTATATTTTTACTATGCAACTTAAACTGATAGGTGAAGACGAGAGTCTGTAGGGGGTATCTGTATCTGAGCAGTGGAAAAGGTCGTTGGAAATTTCCCAAACAAATATTTTTTATCTTCGGAAGTGTAAGAGATTGGAATTTATTCTTTTAATGTTCGCATAAATCTTACATTATTCGGTGAATACGTATTTCAAGAGCACCACTAATGGATTTTTCAAGGTTGAAGTAAAGTACGAAAGTAAATGGAGAAGTACACGAGTTCTGCTTGAAAAAACTTAATATTATGTAGACGATAATTTCTTGGAATTATAAATTGTGTATTCGAGAAGAAGGCGCAAATTATCTAAAAGTGTTTAGAGAAGTTGATTGACAATTAATTTAGGATACGAATCAATTTATCGTTCTGACAATTTTATTCAGAAGAAAACATTTGCATGGACGTAGAAAAAAACAGTTTCCTGGTAGATCATAATTGAATTAAAAATAAATTCGGGTTTTGGCAAAATATGTTCTTTTTAAAAAAAAGTTTTTTGCAGAGCTTGTTTTCGTAGCCAGATAAAGTTGCGTTAGATGAACTACATAACATAACTGCAATCATTGCTGCTGACTCTTAAGTGAAGAATCAGACGAATAAATCGCATTCCAGCAGAACGCACCGCTCTATCCAGACGAAGAGTGCGAACAATTGAACTAGAACAAAATATGTATTGAAGCGAGTGTTACACCTGTGAGTGGAACACACGTCAAACTACCGAAACAAAACCTTAACTCTGAAAGCAGAGCCAAGCGACCAAAAGTTTGTTCATCCTGTCTACTGGGTGATGGACAGTGTAAAAATAAAAGCGACTTCAACTATTCCCATTTTACTTAACATTCAATGTGAATATCTTTCTATGATGATTTGCCCAACTATACTGAACAAAAATGACAAGGCAGTTTGATAGGAGTCACGCGTGATCTGTCAAAAAAAGCCTATTGAAAATCAAACCCCACAATGAATCACCCCTTACCACCTTGAGTTCCCAGAATTTATTCAGAAAATTAAAAATACAAGTTTATTCATTTAAATCTATATTATCCCCTATAAAGTAATCCCCATCAACTGCAACACACTTATGCCAGTGCTTGAAACATTTTTTATATTCGGTTTTCGGTATGTCCATCAGTGCTTCCTGCGATTTTTCCATAACTTCTTCTCGGCTGCTGAAACGCATTCCCCGTAGTGGTTTTTTTTAAATCGATTGAACAGAAAGAAGTCACAGAGAGCCAAATCAGGTTAATTCCGTGGCTGTTGGATGGTATTTGTAGCATTTTCCGCCAAAAAATTACGAATAGTGATGGCACTGTGCAAAATCCACGAGTTTTCTGCTCACAATTCTGGTCTCTTTCAGCAAATTGCTTTACGCAAACGTCTCATAACGACCAAATAATAGTCTTTGCTTACTTTGCCTTCTGGCAAAAATTCATGATGCACTTCACTGTTGTAATCCATGAAAACCGTGAGCATTGCCTCCTTTTTTGACTGAAAACGACGTGGTTTGGTCTCGGCTCATTTGGTGAACGCCATTCACTAGCCTGATGTCTGAATTGCGTGTAGTACTCATAAGCCCACGTTTCGTTTCCAGTAATGATCCTTTTGATGAATGTGGGATAGGATTCATCCTCGCTCATCTCTTTTTCAACGTCAACACGGTCTCTTTTTTGCATAAAATTGAGGACTTTTGGCACCAACTTTGCTGCTACACGACGGAAACCCAAATCATTAACCAAAATATCTTCAACCAACGGATCCATAGGCAATGTTCAAGCCCTCCGCTATTTCTCTGATATTTAATTTGCGGTTTTTGACCAACATTTCTTTTACTTCATCAAAGTTTTCGTCGGTTTTAGATGTCGATGGTCTGCAACTGCGTTCATCATCTTCGATTGACTTACGACCACTTCTGAACAGCTCGTGCTACTGGTAAACGACCGTTTTCTTTAGAGAATCGTTGCCGAAACACTTTTCCAACATTTCTAATGTTCGCGCACCATTTGTACGCAAAATTTAATACAAGTCCGCGGTTGCAAATTTAAATCCATTTCTGAAATTGTAAAAAATGGCCAACACACACAGAGATAGATGTACTCTTGGCTACGTAACTTTTGCAAATGTCAAGCTATGACGATAAGATTTAGAGGGAATGTTAACAACAGATTTACCAACTTAACAAAAAAACAGAACTCAAATCGGGACAATAAGAGCGCCAAACGGTGGTTATTCCGTTTTTTTGATCAAGGTGGTATATTTGTATCATAAAAGGACACCCGCTCTAGGCAAAACATAATAATGGACGATTATAACTCTGGGGTGGTAAGGGAATTTTTCTACCTGTGCCAGTAATGATATCAACACAGAGATGACAAAGAAGTTAATTGAGTAGCAAAATCCTATCTCAAGCAACGAAGAAGACTTTTTACAAATCCTTCATCAGCCTTGTCCTTGAATACGGCGCAGAGGCATTGACTATCTAGAGCGGATGAAATATTTCTTTGCTGATTACAGCGTAAATTCGGGTCAGAAGTCTGTACTTTAAGTGATTAAAGTAGATAGGTCAAGTAGAGCGCATGAACACCAGTAAAGAACCTAACAAGACGCAGAATCGAGTTAGTAGATTAAGACCCGTTGTAATCCATTATAACAAGGGCCATGTCTACTAAGATGTATCTTACTTATGATTGGTCCTATTTGGCTTTTATCGGAAAAGGGGTAGTTTTACTTTTTTTCCTACAAGTTATCATTAATGAGATATCGCGATTTAAAAAAAAAAAAGAACGAGATTCATATGGACGCATACAAGTATGTACCATATGTTATGCCAGCGGACATCAAATATTTGTAAAAAGCTCGAAAAATTGCCTCATATGTGTTTCACATCGTAACATGAAGTGAAACTTCATTTTTTTTTTTTTGAATTACACGCTCGAAGTCGGCTTATAAAAATATGCCTAATAGAAATGGCATTCGTGTTGAGCAAGGAAAGTCGTTTATTAAGCAAATGCGGCCACAAATAAGATCTGTTGTCTGCCACAATTTTAGTTTACCACAATGTTCATATACTTGAAGTAATTGTCAAATCAATAGTTATTATATTGAGCTGCACAAGAGAAAATATTAGGTGCGCAACTAAGTTCTTAGTCAATAGATGGCTCCAGTAGTAAGTGCTAGTCGATTTTAACGTATTGAAAATGGCATGACCCAAGCTTAGACATATGATAAGCAAACCGTTTTGACACATTAGTGATTTTGTTTTGGCTTGTGTAAAAATGTCTGATTTTGTGCCATGTCATTTGCGAAAAGTGTTGATTTTCTTCTTTCATTCGAAGAAAACGGCGGCTGAAGCACATCGAGAGCTGCAAACAGTTTACGGAGATGCTGCTCATAGCGATTTCGATCTTGACGACCGTCTGCGTGAAGGAAGTCCAAATCGTACCGACTTTAATTCATGCGATTGAGGAGAGCACTGCGCGAAAAACGGTCATAATACGACCAAAGGTATAAAAAAGGGATTCTACAGCATGGAAGCGCTCGGCCTCACGTTGCCAAACCCGTTAAAATCTACCTGGAAATGCTTTAATGAGAAGTACTACCTCACCCGTAACTTGATCCGTTCAATGACACATGGTCTGGCTGACCAGCAGTACCCCTCATGTAAAAACGTCAAAAAATGGCTTGATTCGTGGATAGCCTCAAAAGACAAACACTTTAACCATAACGGTATACGAGCTCACCCAGAAAGATGGAAAAAAGTTGTATCTAGCGATGGGCAATACTTTTTTTACAATAAAGTTGCATTTTCATAAAAAAAAACAGCGATAACTTAGTTGCCGTTTGTTTTTTGTAATTGACGTGTACATTAAAACAAAAAATAAAAATAAATATGTTAATTTATATACGCTATATACGTATAAAAATTATAGATATTATATATAGTTCTTCCGTATTATGCCATCTGCTTGAGAAATTCACTTGCAAATGATTCTGTTAACACATTTTAGATAATTCGAGCAACCAGACAACATTGAACAAAATAAAAATAAGCAACTTAAAATTCTTTGTATCAGTGAACAGGAAATTCTCATTATCACTTGAGATAATTGACTTTCATTATCACACCATCGATACGAATACTATAACTCTAAACTACACTACCGAGTTGTGTCTTTTGGGAAAATAAAAAATACAACGATCCTGAAGCTTACGAAGAATGGCTCTCACTATACGAAGATGTAGGATCGGCTTCAGAAATGGAAGTAGACAGTGTAAAGGACATGTTTGGTCGCTCGATCAAAAAATACGGAGTGAAATATTCGCGGTATATTGGTGATGGTGTTAGTGCCAAATATAAAGGATTATAAGATTTGAATCCATATAATATTTCTGTGAAAAAACTAGAGTGCTATCTACATGTTAAAAAAAGAATATGATCATGATGCCGTAATTTGGAAAAAACTTATAAAAGCTTATGAGGAAAAAGTAAAACCACGCTTAAATTATCTGTCAACTTACCTAATAAATTTCAAAAGTATTATGGCCTATTACGGCCTAATGATCGATGAGACATCAAGATAATGTGGATGAGCTGTATTTTTTTTTTTTACAATATAATTCCGCGCGCGCACCAAGGGGATATGAATACCCTTTTACTGGCTTTTCACCAGGGCGTGGTCGGGTGGTGTCGTAGATTGAAACTCAGGTGTATTAGGTTTCGAGATTTTTACAGATGTGGTTGTCAAACTGAAGCCAGTGCATCCTTAACTAGTTGGTCTTAATACGTGCTAGTTGTTAGTTCGTTACAAATCATGGAAACTGTCCGGAAGGCGTAGAGAGTTGGTGCGCTCATTGCCTCGCGGAAACTGAAGGAATGAATTTGACTTATTTCAAGCACAATTATCTTCCACTTGATCCAAATTTTCAAAAAAATCTGAGAATCCAATATACGAGGACTTGTCTCGGCGTAAATTGCTTGATAGATGTATGGGTAATAATACGCAGAATAATAACGAAAGCTACAATGGTTTACTTTGGCACTTTGCTCCGAAACTCCTCCACATTGGTCTCAAATCTATTGAATTATCAAACTGCTTTGCAACTTCAATATTCAATGATGGTTATAAATCTATTTTATAAATATTTAAAATGATGGGAATGATAGTTGGATCTGCAGCAAGAAATAATGTCGCAAGCAAATATAAAATAAGACTACGAGTAGCAGCACATCGCCAACAGGCTGCCTCGAAAGAGGGCCGATCATCTCGAAGAAGAGCTTCAACAGGCCAGCAGGCGCTTTTTGAAAAAGAGGGAGGTGAATTATATGGGCCAGGAATAGCAAATTAGCTCTAAGTGTAATTTTTATCTATCGTTTTTCTCGAAATTGCATTTTTTTAAATTTGCTGAAGTTGTAATTCGAAAACAAATCATTCGACCGCTTTGATTTTTTTTCTTTCATTTTTTATATGTTTTTGTATACAAAGACCCTCCAGATTTTCGATTTTAAGAAAAATGTCATTTTGGCGGGCTAAAAATCATCAAATTTTCGGCAAAATTAAACTTTTTTCTCAAAACTTTGATTTTTTCCACAATCGTGGGTATTTATATAGGCAATACCTTCTAGATAAATTTTTTTTTTTTTAATTTTATCCACGATGAAAGCCGAGATCACTGCAGCAGTGGAGGACCGTTTTTTTGTGGCTTGGAAGATAGGTAAAACTCGCTGAAAATTTAATTTTTTCCTTTAGAAATTCCAGTGTATATTAATTATTTATATATAAATACATCTTTTAAATTTTAAAACATTTGATACAGTAGTTTTCTTAAAAAAAAAATTCCCAAAAATCGTCTTTTTAACATTTCGGTTTGTACAGACGAGCCCAGTATTACCTTGACATTTGCATTGGAATTTTTTCGGATTCATCTGAAATCCAACGAGCGATTGGATTAGCAGAATATTGCATTTATTTCATCACAAATTGTGGCTACCCAAACAGATCAGAATGAATAAACTGCCAGATCTAGAAAAAGCATATGACTTTTCCGGAAACATTTATACACTTTCCTCGAATAAACGAGATTCCAACCTAGAGAAGAGACTACATTTCAATAGAAGATAGGAATTTAGAAAACTGGACGCTCGTTTCAATGACAATACGAAAAAGAGGACATTTTTAGCCAAATACTTTACCTTGAAAATGGTTTGAAGTAAAATACGTTATACTATAAGAAATATACTTTTGCAAAATATTTAATTCGTGGTATATCGTGAATAATAAATAGTACGAAAAAGGTAAAAACCATTTTTGTTTGTCCTTTATGTCAGTTATTCTTTGTTAACATACGAATTTTTTGACGCCAATGCTAAGGTGACAAATCGCGGAATAACGATAAAATGCTCTAGACCAAGCAGTTGCAAGCTCTAAAGGTGGAAAACATAATGCAGAAGATCCTTACAATCAAGGAGTGAATGATGAGAGTACTCTGTGTATAAAGAATGGCGCTGTAATCCAACTTAATGATATCGAAGAGTATATGGACATAAAAGATTGATTTAACTGCCGAAAAGTTGTAAAACAACATGTTCATTTTCAGATGGGTTGTCGAAGGAGTTTTACGAATACAGAGTTCAAATCCAGAACATGAATCTGTACGGTCGTGTCGACTTTGGTAGATTAGTTATACTTTAGAAAGATTAAAGATTATAGATTAAAAGTGTTTGTAAACAAATTAAGATGAATTTTTCCTTTATTTTGCGTTGAAAAATATGGCCTTCATAACTATATGAAATAAAAATAAAGCAAAAACACTTAAAAATTTTAATTCAACAATCTTCACCATTCCGATACAAGATTCATAACTATAAGGTACTTATTCTCGTTGGTATCAAAAAGTAAAAAGGCTAAAACTTTTGTTTAAAAATTTCCAATGATATTTTTTTAAATATCAAAAATTGAATATTTTTGTTGTTTTTTTTTTTTAAATTCTATTGTATTATAACAATATATTTACGCGCCTACGTAATAAATTTTATTTTCTTACGTCAACTTGTACGTATGCCGGAAGCACATAGGTAAATATGTCGAGAAACATAAAAAGTTTTCTTTTTTTCAAAAAAAAAAAACTCAGTTTTGTCTGTTCGTTAGAGGATTTCATAATTCATTCTTAAAACGCCTTGCTAATTTGTCACGCTTTATAAAATCTATTTGATGACATTTGTCAGACCAAGTCTAATGACTCCAGAAACAATTCTGTTTTTTTTTTTTTAATTTATTTCATCTATAATTTTTTCTTCAATTTAATTTATCATTCAATTTCAGAAATGAAAATTCACTCCCACTTTTCCGTAACAATTCCAATTATACTCTCCAAAAACTGTTTTAAGGGCGCCAAACGTAAAAAATTAATGAATGACTCATTTAGATTCCAAAATCACCGTTTACCCATTCAAACGAAAACTTTACAAACGAATCTTTCAAAAAATGATCTTGTTTTTTTAAATCAGCACGATTTGTCTTTAATCAGAACAGAGAAAATATATTAACGACGTACGCAACCCATGGCGCAATAATAAAATTTTTCAATCGCAATTTCAATTGAAAAACATCATACACTTGAGAAAAAAAAAAAACACTTTTGGCGTTTCAGAAAAATTGGAACAACACATTTCTGAATTTTTGAATTCGACGTATGCCATTTTGACCCCTCTCTTTTGTTGTAAGCACAATGAAAGTATCTAGCGCCGACAATGGAGGAAGAATATACAAGTAGAAATGAATCTTCTCAGTTCATGACTTTGTTTTCTTTTCAGTTCGTTCATGCGAATGAACTAAAAATAACGACATGCACATTAGGGAATTTGACCTTTAGAGTAATAAAGGAATCCCTCTTTGCAGTGGCATGTGCGGATGCAGATGCATCGGAAATGATTTCTCCATTCTGGCTGAAGAAAGTCAGCTAATAGAGGTTGAAGGATTTTGTCTGTTTTTATTAATATTTTGTGGAGTCAAAAATGACCATGAAAAATGTATATGTTGTACATAGTTGGAACGATTTAATACGAATCTTAAAAGTGGGGGGAACGCTTTCAAACCTGAGGTATAAAGAATTCGTAAAGACGAAGGTTTCACGTCGGTCTCAAGTTGATATTTTAAAGAAATTTCAAGAACTGAGTTCAGTACTTTGAGCTTGATCACATATTTGTGGAAATAAAGTCGTTAAGAGACATACTCTTATGATACATTCTAGTTTACCTGGTCTAACTAGCACCAAAAGTTAATGAAATTATCCAATTATAATGTTCCGCCCTGTTACAAAAGTCCTCATTAGGATAGAAATATACAAAAACACTCCAATTGTTTTCAATAAACTTGCTTTTAGTCCCATACTTCAACATCCACAAAGAGTGACTGCCAGTTATCTGATCAATAGTTTTTTAACCAGATTGATCACATCGTGATCGATACAAGCGACAGCTCCATGATGTACGAACATTTCCAAGAGGTAATATCGATTGGGACCACTACTTTGTTATAGTGTACGAATACTCCGGACGCCTGCACACAAAAAAAGTACTATAAGGAAACTGAGCGCCGAACGGTTAAAATCGTTAAAGTTTGACGTAGTCTTTCCTGATTGAGTCTCCTAAGACACCTAATGAAATCCTTTGCTGCCATCATGAAGCGGAGAAGAACAGAGGAGCCATTGTATGTCCTTACGGAATCATGGACCTTATCAAATGCGGATTGCCTTAATTGCTCAGGGAGAAAAGTTCGGTTCGGTCCAAAAATCGGAGTTAGGAAAAGAAAATATAGCAATAAAAAATGTGAACAATACAGCAACATTGACAAGAATTCAAGAGTAACTAAATTCATCGGCTTAGATGATTAACATATGTTTCGGGAATGAACACCACCACTCTGGGCTCAAATGTTTTTGAATCCATACCAGAAGGGCAATATGGTTAAGAAAAATCGCGCCTCAACAGATCGCAGCCAACTGGATAAGCGTTGTTCAATAAGGGAATCGATTAACGTAATACCATTTCAAAAGGAGAGACCTATATGTTAGGTTCACTCCAGGTACTTAGAGTACCTATCGTTGATCTTTCCTCGATTTTTTTTTTTTTTTTTTTTTGCTGACGTGTGTAGTTTTTTTTTCTTGATAACGGTAATGTATAGTAAATGTATGTAAAACGTTTGTATTCTTGACAACAGTGAACTTTTGTTTTGTTACAGTGCGTCAAAAGCCATGTGTTTTTTATTGGAAGATATATTAACACTGAGTTATCGTACTGGCGATACGAGGCATGTCTACCAAAATGAATACACCTTCCCGTAAACCGGTTTACTATTGGTTCGCAGTGTTTCGCCGTGGTCTTTGATGAACCGCGCCTAGGTGACCCAAAAACGATTATCACAGAGAAAACCATGGACAAAACCTATGATCTCGTATTAGCGGACCGCCGAGTGAAAACTCGCGAGTGGGTTGAGATAACAGGCATTCCAACTGAACGCGTTAGCTATATCTGCACGTAATCAGTGTCGCGTTTGATCACCCCGGAGAACAAGCACCATCGTGAGGCCACTTCAAAGACATGCTTGGCCCTTTTTAATCGAAATCCGGGGAAGTTCCTGCGTCGTTTCGTGGCCGTTTCATTGGTACACACCAAAGACCAAAGAACAATCGAAACAATGGGTTTCACCCGGTAAACGTGCTCCAAGGAAGGCCAAGAACATGCCTTCGGCCGGAAAGGTGATGGCCACCAGTTTTTCGGACGCACATGATGTTATTATTACTATTAGGAGAAGGTAAAAACAATCACAGAAGCACACTACACCGATTTATTTGTCCGATTCAACGCTGATTTGAAAAAAAAAACGACCACCGAAGAAAAAAATGCTCTTCTACCACGATAACTCACCGACTCACACCTCCGCAGTCGCCACAGCCAAATTAGCCGAATTGCTCCCCTATCCACCGTATTCATCGGATTTGGCTCCCTGCGACTTCTTTTTGTTTCCAAACCTTAAAAGAAGTACGGGTTGAACGTGGAAGTCATCGCCGCCGCGCAGAAGTATTTTGCAGGCCAACAAAAGTCGTAGTAAAGGTTAAAAAAAGTTACAGCACCGCTGGGAAAAAGGTATAGAGTTGTATTGAAAAATAAATAGTCAAAACTTTAAAAAGTTGCGTTGTCATTTCTAATCCGTGTATTCATCAATCAGCCCTCGTATGTCGATTTATGGTGTCGTCCACCGGTGCTATTACACATTGAAAAAATTGATCACTTTTCACCATTTCATTCATAGAAAGTAAAAACTGATGAAAAATTATTGCCTCGTGTCTGGTCGCATATTCCGTGCGTTTTTCGGCTACTGCTGTCTTCAAACGGATTAATTGTGTTCGGTAGCGTTGTCCATTGATAGTTTCACCCGGTTTTAGCAGCTCATAATACAGCACACCCATCTGATCTTACCAAATACAGAGCATTAATTTCGCGCCATGGATATTAGGCTTTGCCGTTGATCTGGCTGGTTGGCCGGGTTTCACATATGATTTTTTGCGCTTGGAGTTGTCGTAAGGGATCCATTTTTTATCACCAGTAACAATCCGATGCAAAAATGACTTCCTTTTGTGGCGTTCCAGCTGCATTTCGGACATGCAAAACCGCATTTCGACGTCTCTCGGCTTGAGTTCATGTGGAACCCAATTTCCTTGCTTTTGAATATATCCAGCTGCTTTTAAATGTTTGCTTGAGTGACACCCAACGATTCTGCGAGCTCTTCTTGTGTTTGGCAACAATCTTCATAGAGTAATGCTTCCAGTTCTTCATCTTCAAACTTTTTTGGCTGCCCAGGACGTTCATCGTCTTCCAAGCCAAAATCACCACTTTTAAATCGTGCAAACCACTTTAGGCACGTTCGCTCAGCTAGCGCATGTTCACCATAAACTTCCACCAAAATACGATGACTTTCGGGAGCAGTTTTCTTCACATTAAAGTAATGAAGAAGAACTCCCCGCAAAAACACTTTTTCAGGCACAAAGTTCGATATATTTGAGTGAAAAAAATTTATTGTTGTTTACGCTTCAAATGAATGACATATACTGAAATGACGTACAATGACAGTAGCTTTCCAACGCATGTTCCAATGGAATAATACAAGTTACGCCATCTCTTAGCAAATCGCACGAATTAAGTTATATACCTAATAATAGAAAATTTGATCATGTACTATATTATCAGAACTAAAGCTCTAAGACAATAAGCGTAAGTTCTTTTAGTGAAGCTATAGACTAGCGACATTAATGAAAGATAGTCTACAGTTCCTTTGAAACAGAAAAAAAAACTCTTGTTACGACTTTTGACTGCCAAATAATTTCCTATATTGGATTCTGGAATGCAGAGACTTTCAACAGCTTGCCAAAAAAAAGTTTTCCAAAACCCTCCACATAAACACAATTTTATGACTAACAATGTATCTATATCATTGTCACAGTATGTGATCAGTACAGCCATACATTTTTAAAGATCTAAATTCTTAAAAAAAAAACGACATAAAAAATGCGTTGATCATCATGTTTGGATATATCACCTCTTTTGACAGAAGTTATGTATATAAATCTAAGATCATTAAATTTATATCATCAAAATCTATTAATATGTACTGGTACGTATGGTATATACGGTATAGCCGAAACTAGAATTGCCACGTAAAAAAATTAAGAATGAAGCCATACACAAAACCAAACAGCATTCACAGAAAAAACGATGTATAGTAGTAAGCAAGATGGGAGACGCATGATCATAATCGTGGTCATCGTCCCAGCCAGATGCGGTTTTCGTAACGAACGAAAATACGTGAAAGGGGAAAGCTTTTTTGAGAAATCTGTGTTTCTGACATTATCGGTTTTTTGCTTCGAAAACCAATGCGTCCGTGGTTGTGGTCTTGGGACAATTGATTTGGAGATTTCGAAAATAAAAAGCTTTTTCAATATTTGGCAAGATGCCTATGAGTAGGCTACAACAGATTTTTACAAAATTTTCTAAAGCATGGAATGAATGGTAATCGTCATGTACTGTAAGATAAATTCTTTGCTTTCAATAGTTTATACTCAATTTATCCTGATATTTTAGTTTACTTCAATTCTTAAGAGTTTCATCTATCAGATCGTGTTTTTTATTAAAATTTTGTATAGGCCTAACTTGGCTACAACCAAGGCTTTATAAACGTTTCTTTTCAGACTGATTCAATATTATGGCCCAGACAAATTTATAAATCTCTCACAGAATCTGAAAACTGGCCAGAGCTTTGTATGATTGATGAGATAATGATGACGCCTTTAATTGACAAAATTAAAGATTAGAGATTATAAACATTATAGGTATACTTGAAGATCTATTGTAATTCGTTAGTAGTCAGTAAACCAAAATATTTTTTACTTTAGTAGTTTATTTCTTTGGTTTTCTATTAGCATCATTGTGTTGATACCCATAGTTTGTTGTTTTACCCGATTATATACAAATTTACACTAAGCTTTAATTCTTCATCCGCTACCTGTTTCGGTCCTTGTTTTATGCCAAGAATTTACTCATACCGGTTCTTAATTTCTTACCCAAGATTTGTTTACTTACCATAGAGCGCGTAGTTCTGAGCATTTTACTTTAATTATTAATCGCAGCAAACAAAGCTTAATTGATTTAGAGAAGACGTATTATATCATATGTCTAGAGCCACTCTTCTACAAGCTTAACACGATGTGCATATTTATTACATTCATTTTTATTTGCTCAACAATAAAAAAAGCACTCTATACATTGGAATTAGAAACGATCTGCAACAATGTGCGGTTTATTCTCTTTAACATCTATAAAAGCGACCTTAAGGGATCACTTCAGCATTATTATTACGACTTAAATAACAAAGTTAACTTTCAGCAGCCTAAAATCATTCTTTTTAGGCCACCTTTGTCTAGGGTCTCCATTAACTTCGGTGGAACTATATGGCAGCTACTTGCTTGAAGATGTTTTGGGATCACTGTTTTATTTTGTTGTAAGGGCATAAAACCTACAACAATTTGATTCGGTAGACCAAAGTCACCTTCCTGCGTACGTCCACGTTTGCAAATACAGGCCAGCTGTTTTGGCACTTATTTAAACAAAGGTAAGTCCCCGCCCACACCTCTCAAATCACTCTGATCTGAAGCCACCTGCCTAGGAACTAGTGCTATTATTCTTCTCTCACCGCGGTCTCACCATTTAAAATTCCATCTTCGCAAGCAAATTATCCACTATTGCTTTATTTACAGAAGCCCCAAACTGGACAGCAATTCGAATTTTAACGAGTTCGATGAGCTTTCCGACTCCATTCAAAGAATTGTATCCTTGTATCCTCATACTGAAATATACACAATTCTAGGTGGCTTCAACATTCTGGACAGACAACACCCGAAGGATGGCGTGTTGAGATCTTCGCTGCGGAAAACAACTTGACCCAGCTTGTTAATGAGCCCTTGACTTGTTTTTAACTTCTTACCCTGATAAGTACACCGTTGATGTGCTTTCCCCTCTAGGCTCGTCGGAGCAATGTGTCAGCTAATTTCTCGTATACTGACTACATAGTTAGAGATTCCTGGAAGAACCGTATGGCAATACTAAAAAGCTAATTGGAGCTGACTTAACACCTTCCTTAGGAATTTTGACTGGTCGTTATGTTTCCTCGATAACGACGTGATATTTTTTTTTTATAATCCCGCGCGTGCACCAAGTGAATATGAATACTCTTTAACTGGCTTTTTCTCCAGGGCGCAGGCGGGTGGTATAGTAGTTTGAAACTCAGGTGTATTTGGTTTCGATATTTTACCCAGAGGTGGTTGTCAAACTAGACGGGACGAGCCAGTACATCACCAAGCAGTGGGTCCTAGTACGTGCTAGTTGTTAGTTCGTTACATTTAGCCCAGCCAGCAACCACTCCAACATCAGTGTTATGCCTTCATGTCAGCGTTTACGCCGACTGGATTTTCGTATAACTACATACAAATTCTATGAAAAGACTTTTTCAGAGAATTGCCTTGCATGGGATTCGAATCCGCGACCCTTTGCTTGAGGAGTCTATGCATATATAACTACACCACGGCCACCCCCATATGATCATAGACATCATTCCCTTTGGGATGAGATCCCTTATCCCTCATCGGATGAAGAGTATCAAAACAAAAGAAAAAGTATTGTGTGACTCGAGCTGTAAACGGGCTGTTACGTTATTACGATCAAAAACTGAAGCAAAAAAATACTGCAATGTCCCAATGGTAATAAAAATCCTTAGTAGTTCGTCAAAAACATAAGAAATTCCACCTTATCCTCTATCAAAACGCTCATTTACAACGACATTCCAGTGGGAATTGCTACACTCGTGTAGTAGCATGAGTACTTACAAACCTCAATATACACAAATCCGCTGATCCAGGTGGTATATCTCCCCTTCATCTGCACTTGATATTTCTAAAGCATTTGACAGGGTTTGGCAACAGACTCTTTTGTCGAAAATGTGTGCTTCTGGGAACGATAACTCTCTTCTTCAATAAATTAGAATTTAGCTTTTAGAACGTTCATTCAAGTTGTCCTGGATGGTTTCAAATCTATAATTAACAAAATAAATGCTGGTGTCAGTGTGCCGCAAGACTTCGTTCTGTTTCCGAAACTCTTTTTTTATTTTCATTAATGATCTGCTACTGTCTGCTACTTATAATCCAATATATTCCTTTGCTGTAAACAGTACTCTCTGCTTCTTATATTCGTTCACGGACTCAAGTCCTTGCTCTTCGGGTGTTGAACGGGAACGGCAGCGTATGTTAAGTTCATTAAATTTCGATATTAACAGCATAACCAATCGGGAACTATCAACAGAGTGGGATTTAATGCTTCCAAAAATCAATGCTGTCTGCTGTCATTAAAGCGAAATTTAAACACCCAGTCACTACCCATTAATGGCACTTGTATCATCGAAACCAACAAATTTTCCATTCTCGATATGTACATATGTAAGAGACAACCTACGTTGGAATGACTATATATTCAATGTCGCACAAAATTGCTACAAAATGTCTAGGTTTCCTCGAGCGATATGTGAGATACTTCACTACCAATATATAAGGCATTCATCCACCCAAAATTGGAGTACAATGCCCACTGCTAGGCAGGATTCAAAACCGTGCGACAAATCGCATAGGTGATACTAATATCAGTCATTCAATTGACACCCTCGAACACCGACGTAATGCCTCCTGCCTCAATTTGTTTTATCGCTGTTTCCACCACCAGTGCCCCATGGAAATCGCCAGTAGCATTACACCCCTTCAAACCTTTAACCGTAACACTCGTCTCGCTATGAATGCTCATCTGTATACTCTAAAGCCCACTTTCGGACGTACTCTGAAATATCGTGATTCGTTCCTAATCTGTACAACTCGCTTAGAAATGTCCTGTCGAGCTCTCTATTTTCTATAAATTATAACTTTCAAACATTTAAGACCAATGTACATCGGTATTTCACTTTACTTCTTCCCTGATTTTCCTTCTCCTGCACTGTGTACAAACATTTTAAGGGTTTTTTAATCCCTTGAGCGCGCGCTTATATGAACCGTGAGATTCAACATGTGACTAATGTATTGGAAAATTTTTGGTTCTGGGTACATATAGGGTGATTCATCGAGAGGCTTGATTTTTAATAGACTTTTTTGACACATCACGCGTGACTCTTAAACCATTTTGTCATCATCATGGAAAGACTAACACCACAAAAGCGTCTTCAAATTGTTCATCTGTATTACAAGAATCAGCGTTCTGTGAGAAATTTTTTTCGTGCGATTCGAGGAACTTACGGTGCGCATAATCGACCTACTGAAACCTCTATTGCCAATATCATTCGCAAATTTGAGTCCCAGTTTACAGAAGTGGATGATACTCGACCAGTTAGACCACATCCAGCACGTAATGAAGGATTATAGCAGCTATAGCTAAGAGTGTACGCGAAGACCGTGACGAATCGATTCGTCGTCGTTCTCAGCAGCTTGGCTTGGCGTATTCGACAACTTGGCGTGTTTTACGTGAGGATCTCAGCTTAAAAGCGTTTAAAAAGCTTTTAAAATAGGACCTTATTATCGATTGTCCATTCTGAACATTCCAACTGAACGAAATATCTCAAACCAGGAAATGGATATTTGAATATTGAAAATAAATTAACAAATCAACGTCAGCATTTAAATGCATTCTTCAATTTGGAAAAAAGGAAAAATACTTTTAACAGCTAAGTCTAAGAGTGCAAGTGGTATAAAATACTTTCGTCCAATATCCTTGCTATCTAATATGGGAAAACTATTCGAGAGGCATATAGCAGGGCAGTTAAATCTTATCATCTAGGACTTCAACAATCTTTAAAGTAATAACTTTGGTTTTAAAAAGGGTCATTTAACGAAAAACACGCCTCACTGGTACTACACAATAAAATTATCCTAAATTTTTATTACTATTAGGTTTCTAAAAAATAGGTTTAGATTTGTTATCATAGGTTCTAAGTACTCGGATTATTTCTCAGTCCTTCAATCCTAGGACCAATATAAACAAAATTTATACATAGATACGACTGTCCTTTCCATAACCCAACGGTAAGTCTATAATTGACCAAATATTGATACTACGACAAATCCTGAAGAAATTTCAAAAAGTTCAGATCGATACTCACTACCTTATTATCGATTCTAAAGCCGCATGTCTAGTTTTGGCATCCCTGCCAAACTCGTCCGCTTGTGAAAAATCTTACCGCGACCCTTAATGTTAATAAAGGATTTAGGCAAGGCGCTATCAAGTGACTTCTTTAATATCAAACTTGAAAGAATTGTGAAAAACCCACAAGCCAACAAACGAGTTAAGATCTTTTAAGAGTCTGTTCAATTGGCTTGACGATATTGATGTTATTGGTAGAACTGGTGCATTTGCGAGTATAGGAACAGAATCGGAAAAAATAGTAGACAAAGTACATATAAGCTGTCGACAAGAACGGACACCCAACATCGATGAAACAGCCAGAATGTCAAAATCTACAGCTGTAACTTTGAGGTAGTAAGGTACCTTGTCTATTTCGGCTCTGCTATCATATCGGAAAACAACATATCTTCAGAAATCAAACGAAGAAAAACGCTTGCTAATCGCTGTTTCTTTGGGCTGAAATGGCAACTGTGTACTAAGGCCCTCTCCAGGCCCTTGTAATCCCAGTCCTGCTCTATGGTTCCGGAGCATGGACCATTTCTGAAGCGGATGAAGATATCCTTGGTCGTTTTAAGAGAAAAATTCTTCGTAGGTATTTGGTCTCGTATGCGTTGACGGGTTTTGGTTTAGACGATGAACTCTACATCGACCTGGTTAAAAAACTGCGAATTGCGCGTTTGAGATGGCTGGGACATATAGAGCGAATGAACATCAGCCTCCACAATCTTCGACTCTAATCCGGAGGGACAACGCAGTAGAGGAAGACCTCGCCTTAGCTGACGCCACCAAGTTAAAGGGAAACTCAATCAACTTGGAGTGCGCAACTGGAGCAGTTAGCCAAAGACCACGCTAATTGGAGATGCTTATTGATTGTGGCCCAGGTCCACATCGGACGGTAGCGTCGCCTAAGTAAGTATTTAAAAGAATACTCTAACCCAAATTCAATTGTTTACAAAACTATTCTTTTACGTTAAAGTCAGACACAATCTTAGTCAAAGCTTTTAAGAAACAAATGCTTTACGTTATTGAATACATTGATTCGAAAATAAGTCTCAATAAAATCTTATTGTAATTGTAATTGAGGTCTGTTATATATGATGTTTCAACAAGAGGTATATGATTTGTTATTTGAATAAACCGAATAACTGTTGAGACATCTCTTAAACCTTTATTGCTTTATAAAGTTGATACCATACCTGGGGATTATTTATGGAATACAAAATGGTCAATACGAGTATAAATCATATCGGCGTTCGATATTACGACGCTTTACTTCTTTGTATTAGTAATGAAGTTATCATAGAAACACATTATTGTTGGCATGACAGATCTCCAAAAGATTCTTCTGGGGATGTCATTGTTTTCGGCCACTGATTTCCAGGTCTCGGGATCTATATCTTAATCACAATACTATCTAAATATCGAAAACGGCGCTATTCTAGTCTGGTGTTTGTCTGAATCCTGAATAAGGAAATCGCGAAACAACGGAAAACGGAATCGTTAGAATTAAATTAAGGAAACATTTTCGATCCCTCGTGGATTTATAGTACTCTTGGCAAATTTTCTTTCTAAAAAGATAAATTTTCCTCACTTTTGATTGCTTGAAATTCTTGAATTCAAGCCACGAGCGTCACTATATTCATTTATCCGCCGTTCTGTTGCCTCATTAATCGAGAAGGAAGCTCCATTCCGTTTTATTTACTCAAATATATTTTTACGTGCTTAGCGAAAAAGAAATAAACTGCAAGGCTAAACAAATAACCAGACATCACTAGATCCCACAAGACTACCGTTCGTAGATACGAAAATTATCATTTTTCTTCCACATGATACGCATAAAGAACTTTCGTTTTATTTATTTTCCTCCTGCTTTGGCTGCAGTTTACGTTTAAAATTTATTCGCACCCACTAGCCTCTTAATAATTTATTACATCCACTTCTACTTAATTCATACTTAACCGTCCAAAACTTTACCATTTAAAAGTTTTATAGGCCCTTTGTCAACAAAAAAAAAATAAATAAATAAAATAAACTCCCAAAATCAAAATCACCTTTATACCATTTGTCAGTTTGTTTCATATTTCCTTCAACAGATGAACAGATTTTTTGAAAGTTCTTTTTGTCAAAATGTCATTGCACAATTAGCCACCGGGTGGAGAAAGGTGACATATTGACTTTGCCCCAATAATGGGGCATTCTTAATAAATAATGAAATGCCAAAAAGAAACCAATCTGAATGAGAAGGTATTCGTATTTGTATTGGATTAAGTTTAATCCTCCCACGACATCCGGGTGATGTTAAACGTCTACTACTCGACATTGTGAATGCCTTTTCTGCTCCCGACGCCATCCATTTTCCATTTTCAATTGGAATTGGCACAGAAATTTGGCACGCAACCAATGACATTGAATGATGGAGCGATGGTTGTATGTTTTTTAATGCTGGTGATGTTTATATTCTCCTTTGAGGGGGTATAGAGGGATATGAATATTTTTCTTAATAGAAGGTGTGTGAGATTGTTTTTAATTGACGCATTGGTATGGCTATTTTTTTGTTCTGATGATGTTTATAAATTTATAAAGAAAAAAAAAAATTGTAGACAAAAATGCAGTGATCAATTCGTAAATATATTTTTTTTTATAGCTTTGACGTTCGCTTCGTTATTTGTTTTAAAATTTTCGGAAATTGCGTTGTTTGATCGTGATTAATTTGGTTAGATTTAATGACTTTAAAGGTTTATTATTTGAATTAAGAAAAATTACTGTCAACAAACCGAAAACAGCAAAATCAAAAGGGTCATTTTCATGAAATTAAAATAAACGAATATAATGGCAAAAAATCATCGGATGTCAAATGTGAAATAACAAATTCAATCCGGAAAGCCACTGGCCTTGAAATTGGAAGCTTCAACGTTGATGATTTTCTTTTTGGCTCAACTAGAATTGTCATGTCACACTATAAATTCGCAAAATGACCGCTGAGCGCAAATATTTTTCTTTCTCTCCCTGTACAATTTAAAAAAAATAAAAATAGAACAGGCTTCCAGTTAAACGTTAAAAACACTTACACCGGTTTTAATTGTTACTAACTCTTAAAATAGTTAAAAATATCAAGAATTGTTATAGCACACACATTGCAAATGCATTTTATTTAACTCTGTGCAGTAATTGACAATAAAGTTACAATTCTCGTTATTGCTCACATTCGGAAAAATAAATTATTCCAATTTAAAAAAAAACCGCAGCAAGCGGGATAAGTCTGAGGAAACAAAAATATATTTATTAATTTGTACACACAACGAAAATTGCAGCTCATTGGAATGCCACAAGCGGAACGTAGTGCAATCATGTGGCTGATTACCCATCAAAACCTAGGGGTGACATACGCAGATTTGACATTATGGCGCCAATAGTTGCCTACGTTAAGTCTTGCGTTTCGGTTAATTAAATATTAAACTAACATAATCCCCGTGAACGATCAATCAGTCAAATGAAATTTTGTGAGACTTCATCATTGGTTATAAATGAATATTTCGCAAAAATCCATGTGTGGCATCATCAAAGAAGACTTGGGACTTAGTACCTACGAAAAATACACTGGACACCTGCCAACAGTCGCAGTGAATTAAAACCGTAAATTTAAAACCACACGGACAATAAATTTTTTGACATTTAGGAATTTTTTAATAAGTAAAATGATCAAGTGTATTTGCCAGACATCAGAAGAAGCTTCAGACCATATTCCAAGGGTTAAAAGGTCACTACCCAGCAAATGTAATAGTATGGTAGGTAGTGAGCTACGATGGCATAACCAACCTAAATTTTTTTTGAAAAGGGAGTCAAGACTTCGGCGAAAGTTTACAAAACCACTGTGTTCGCAGACATGAATTGGACATTCCAACAAGATTCTACTCCAGCCCACAAAGCGAAAACCTTTGAAGAGTAACTAAGAAAAAAATGTACCCGACTTCATATCACCAGATGAATGGTCAGATGGTAGTCCGGACCTCAGGTTGTGGTCTGCTCTACACATCACCTAGCCCTTGTCCGCACTATCGACATCTTTCCGATGAGTAAGGTCATCTCGGGTCGTGCTTCCGCAAATGGCGGCCATTTCGAATGAAGTCTTCCATAACTTGTAACTAGGGGTTTGACAATTAAAATGTATTGGGTATGTAATTTAATTTGTACGGTTTTTTTTTTTCAAAATTTGAACGTTTATTTAAGAAAACATGTACAATAGTATTATTCAAAGTATTGCCCATCTGAAGCTATGACTTCTTCCTATCTTTCTGGCAATTTTTGGATCCCATCCCAAAAGAACTGCGCCGGCTTGGCAGCCAAGAATGAATCAAGCCAATTTTTGATATTCTGCTCTGATGTGAACTGTATTTCAGTGAGGCCGTTCTGCATCGACCGGAACAAATGGTAGTCAGAAGGGGGAAGATCAGGGCTATAAAGCGGGTGTATTAAGACTTCCCATCCACTGTTTTTCAAATAGTTCTGAACCGGAATAGCAACGTGGGGCCGAGCGTTGTCATGATGGAAAATTATTGCCTCGTGTCTGGTCGCATATTCCGGGCGTTTTTTTTGGCTACTGCTCTCTTCAAACGGATTAATTGTATTCGGTAGCGTTGTCCATTGATGGTTTCACCCGGTTTTAGCAGCTCATAATACAGCACACCCATCTGATCCCACCACATACAGAGCATTACCTTCGCTCCATGGATATTCATGGTTTCACATATGATTTTTTGCGCTTGGGGTTGTCGTAATGGATCCATTTTTCATCACCAGTAACAATCCGATGCAAAAATGGCTTCCTTTTGTGGCGTTCCAGCAGCATTTCGGACATGCAAAACCGCGTTTCGACGTCTTTTGGCTTGAGTTCATGTGGAACCCAATTTCCTTGCTTTTGAATATATCCGGCTGCTTTTAAACGTTTTGAAATGGCTGCTTGAGTGACATCCAACGATTCTGCGAACTCTTATTGTGTTTGACAACAATCTTCATAGAGTAATGTTTCCAGTTCTTCATCTTCAAACTTTTTTGGCTGCCCAGGACGTTCATCGTCTTCCAAGCCAAAATCACCACTTTTAAATCGTGCAAACCACTTTTGGCACTTTTGCCCAGCTAGCGCATGTTCACCATAAACTTCCACCAAAATACAATGACTTTCGGCAGCAGTTTTCTTCATATTAAAGTAATGAAGAAGAACTCCCCGCAAAAACACTTTTTTAGGCACAAAGTTTGACATATTTGAGTGAAAAAAAAAATATTTTTTCAAATGACATATACTGAAATGACGTACAATGACAGCAGCTTTCCAATGCATGTTCCAATGGAATAATACAAGTTACGCCATCTCTTAGCAAACCGCTAAGTAAGACCCAATATAAATTTGTTTTTAAATATATCAGCGCGTTTTCATTTGACATAAGTTTTTCTTTAAATCAGTATTTATGACGAGACTAGATATTGAAAAATAAAATAAATGGCTTATCCATCAATTACGTGTTCATTATGTTAGGTTAGGCTATAAGCCTACAATCAATGCGGACTGACCAGTTGGCTCCACCGATCTTATAATAGCTAAAAACTCGGTTTTAGCATTTGAAGCCAGGAAAATCATTCGGTTTTTAAGACCCAGATGTGTAAAATATTGCATTTCCTTTTATTTATCCCTCTTCGGAAATACTAGTAAAATGCGAGTATCTTACGACGGGGACGGATAAATTTCCTGACTATTACGCCCAGCGCCTTTTATAATTTCAACAGATTACGCCAGCAAGTCAATTTTTGATCGATCTGTGAATAGTGATACGAGAAGATATTCAGCACTTAACTTGTTATTCTCAAGTTTGCAATAAGGGTAAAGTGAATCCATGAAATCTATTGTGTTGATCGTTTCTAGCTCATGAAGAAGCAGAAGCCATGGAGTGAACCTGATTTAAGCCTTAGGATTGTCTTAAGCTTATTTTTCATGGCTCTGACATTGCATTTAACGATTGTTGCTTTTTCTCTATTTCCTTTCACTATACTACGGATTCATAGGTATGGAGGCCCAAGTATTAAAACTGTTGCACATAATGCGGATGGACGTGATAAAAAAAAAAAAACTGAACAAAGAAAAAGGATAGAAACTTTATTCAATGTTAGTTACACTAAAACTTTTTCATCGATAGTTCTAAAAACGTCATAGGGATATTTCGTTTTTTTTTTTTTTTTTTGTTTTATAATTTAAACTCAAGGTTTTATTTGTACCCTTAAAATGTTTGCACACAGAGCGAGCGAAGAAATGAGAGATACATTAGACTAAAATGTTTGCAAAATACAATGACTACGAAATAGCGAGCTCAGCAGGATATTCCATAAGTGAGTTGTACGGCTTAGGAAAGAATCAAGATATGTTAGAGTGTACATACAGTGACCCTCATAGCTGATTACATGTTTTCAAAGATAACAAAGTAAAGGGGTTTTCTTATAAAATAATAATTTAATATTAAAAATGCATATCTCTGAAAAAACAAAAACAAAAACAATTTATTAAAAGAAGTACGTGATTAATTTTGTGAGTTTAATTTACTTTAAGATGTCATACAATACTAATATTTTGTGTAACCTCCTTCACTCTTCTTGGCTTGGGGTCTAATAAGTTCAAGCATACTTCTGATGGAATTTTATCCCACTCAAGCTGAACTTTGGACCATAATTCGACCACGGTTTTAGCCGCAACACCATACTTAGGCAATTGCCTTTTAAGGTAGCTTCAAAGATGTTCTATTGGGCTTAAATCTGAAGACTGAGGAGGCCGCTCTAAATCTTCAAACCCATTACATTCTAGCCAATCTTTTGTGACTTTGGCCGTATGTTTCGGATCGTTATCGCGTTGAAAGGCGATCACCAAATTTGACCGTTTATTTAACCGGCCTCTGGGATAGCTGTTGCCTCTTATTTTTCCGGTCCTCTGAACCAAATAGGTTTTTTTTTTTTTTTTGCATCTGACCAAATAACCTTAGCCCAGTCAATTTCTGTGTATGCTTTGTACTTATTAGCAAAGGATTTACGAAGAGCCATATGCCTTTATGTTAATAGAGACACTTTGACTTTTGCTCTACCCTTCAGTTCAGCCTTTCGAAGTACTCTTCTTACTGTTTCAGCACTGACAGCAACATTTTCGTTGGTTTATAATGAAAACTGGACTTCAACAGCATTGCTACGCCTTCCACAAACGACACTTCGCACAAGTTTCCGTTGATAATTCTGGAATAGAATTTGCTTTCATTTAGATGGATTTGTTTGAATCTCCAAGCTTAATGCTTTTCTTAGTGTGCTAATGAAGCTTACAGAGCATTTAAATTTTTTGAGTATTTCCCGATGACTTAAGCCTTTTTTAAGTCGTTTTCAATGTCTTTTCTCACATCGATTGGTATTGCCTTCATCCTATAAAATCTCCTCCTTTAAGTCTTGATCTCTTATCAAAATGTGGAAAAACTGTCATTGATTCAAGTAAATTGCACTTACAAAAGCTATGACTTGCTTACATTTACTACTTAAGTTTTGCAATCCAATAAGTTCTTTACCTTTAAATTGCAAGAAGGTTTACCAAATCGGCTACAAAACTTCTCTGCAGCACAGTAATTTTTCGATAACTAGAACAAAGTTGCCTGATGCCTATATAGCATTACTGAACATGTGGACGATCAAGTAACGGAACTTAACAACAGTGACATGAGAGAAAAACGCAGAAGTATGAAATTGATCAATTATGGGAGTCACTGTACGTCCAAAAGTGGACTTGAGGGCATGATGATCATATATTCATACAGTTAAAAGTTTGAAGAGGCAGAATGCTACTGGCAATTTTGGTGGAGCACTTATATTGAAAATAGCGATAGAACAAAGGTGAGACACGCTTTTGAATTTTTGAATCCTATCTAGCAAGTGTCAAGAGATCTGGAGGGCACCAGATGTGGTCATTATACTCAAATTTTGAGCTGTTAAATGCCTTATAAATTGAGGCCACCTCTGATGAGAAAAAGTAGTTCTTATAGCGTTTAACGAAACCTAGATATTTCGCAGAATTCGCAGACATCGAATACATGGTCATGGCAACGTATGTTGTCTCTAACACACATACCAAGAATGGAAAGTTCTTCCACGATGCAAGTACCATTCAGTAATGTCGTCAACAAACGAATATGTTCTACCAGAGGTAGACGTCCAACTAAATTAAAGAGTTTTGCTTAGATGATAATATTCATAAATATTATTATTATATTTTTTTTTTTAAGTAGGTACCCTTGAGCTAAGTAGAAAACTTACATTATTACTTGGTTTATCTAGAAACACTCTATCTAATTGACTTTGGGAGTCGAAACTGCAAGGTATCTGACAATAAAATTAAGTGGTACACAAATAAGGAAATGAATAAAGTAATGCTCGGAATACGTGGTCTTATAAAGAACTGAATCTCACTTAAAAAAAGTATTTTCGAATTCCGTGTCAAAGAATGTGTAAAGAATATTTTAAATTGTCTAAAAGACGCATCTTCTCGAATAAATGGTACACTTTGGGCAATCGAATAATCACCTGAAAAAAACCTTATACACTGGCGGATAAATTGCGTGAGGTTTTGATGAAAAAATCATATACAAAACCATGCAGTTCTATGCCACATTAGAAGGAAACTATTCAATTCTGAATAGCCATTTCCAGTCATTTCTTGAAAAATTAGAACCATTTTATAATGGCATAAAAGATCCCACTTAACATAGTTGTCGCACGTGTTTGGAATTATCCGTGAAACCAGCTGGTGAGCCTATACCTAACCACATTGCTCAATGGAATGGTTTCGAACTCAAAGTTACATATGTTACCCATAAATAAAACTTTTGTGTTTCAGGTTCAGAGAAAACGTCAAACCAGAGTTATTTATTTTCGGTTTTAGCATTTGTTTTTAAAATTAAACACAAGATTATGCTACATCTTTTAAAATATCATTACGTGTTACATTCCAATACAATCAAGTGTCTTTTTTTGATTTGTTGCATTTCTCGATCACATTTCTAACTATAGGGTGATTCATCGTGAGGATTAATTTTCAATAGGCTCTCTATGATAGATCACTCGTGACTCCTATCAAACTGCTTTGTCATTTTTGTTCAGTATCGTTTGGCAAGTCATCATGGAAAGACTCATACCACAACAGCGTCTCCAAAATGTTCAGCTGTATTACAAAAATCAGCGTTCTGTGAGATATGTTTTTCGTGCGATTCGAGGAACTTACGACCTACTGAAACCACTATTGCCAATACTATTCGCAAATTTGAGTCCCAGTTTACATTAGTGGATGATACGCGACCGGTTAGACTACATCCAGCAAGTAGTGAAGAGACTATAGCAGCTGAAGCTGAGAGTGTACGCGAAGACCGTGACGAATCGATTCGTCGGATTGGCGTATTTTACGTGAGGATCTCAGCCTAAAATAAGCCAGGCGACTTGAATTTGCGTCATATTTTCAGTGAATGGGCTCTGGAAAAAAATCAATGAAAATCCGATGTTTTATCGTAAAATTTTTTTCAGTGATTAAGCCAATTTCTGGCTTCTGAGCAACCCGAAGAGTACCAAGAGCTACTATTACATACATTAAAAACAACGGTATGGTGTGCTTTATAGGCTGTTGAAATCATTGATCCATATTTCTTCAAAAATGAGGCAAATCAGAATGTTACCGTCAATGCTAACCGTTATTGCGCCATGTTAACAGACTATGTGCTCCCTGAAATTCAAGGACATGGTCTCGGTGAGCTCTGGTTTCAACAAGACGGCGCTACGAGCCATACATGGCGTGAAACAATGGACTTGTTGAGAAATCATTTTGGTGAGCACTTAATTTCACGTGCTTTCATTTGCTACGGCAAATGATCGTGCCGTCTAGATCGTGCAATATCACACCTTTGCACTATTTTCTCTGGGGATATGTAAAGTCTTAGATCTTGAGGAATAAACCAGCTTCGATTGAGACTTTGGAAGCCAACATTACTCGTGTTATCCGCGAGGTACTAGTCGCTATGCTCGAAGGAGTCGTACAAAATTAGATCTTCCAAATGGACCACCTCAGACGTAGTCTTGGCCAACATTTACATGATATCATTTTTAAGAACTAAGTGCAATGAATTGTTCTTTTAACCAATAATAAAAATTTTAAGTTCACTTTCATATTTATGTGTTTTATTTTACATTTTAAATCAAAATTTACTATGAATCAACTTATATATACGAGTACATACATATATGTATCGTATATTGCCAACAGCTCTACAAACGATAACTTTCAAGTGCTTGAACGTCTGAAGATTCTCGGATGCGAACACTATAAAATTACCGCAGCGATATTCTCTGTTGAATAAACGTTGCACAGGGGTTTCTGAATCCGAAACATTTCAAGTCTCTTCAAATTATTTTTATGTTTTGTATTATTGATGTATGTACATATCTACATTCACGAATCGTATGTCATCAAGTATTTTCTGACACTAAGTGTGCGCAAACATATTGATAGCTGACAGAATGACAACGCTGTGAAAACTAAAACTCAAAAAACTTTTGATTTTTGAATACCTGTCCACTTGCAGTGTTAAGGTGAGCAATATGATAGAAATAGAAAATTAATTTTTACGGAATTTGAAATGAAATGTAAACAGAATAATGAAAAATTCCATTTTTCACTTTATTTCAAACAGTAAATTTGTGCCTATTTCAATTATTTTATGACACTCAAAATACTCTCAGCTGCTATCGCCACCCCCATTGAACATTTCGTCAGTTTATCGTAAATTACAAAACTTGTCTGTCAAAAAGGAAAACTCATTTACCTTTCGCCAACAAAAACTGTCGACGCTCTATTACGTTTTACATCCCTTCTATTTCACAAAAGAAATGCCTCATTTATATGATTCAGAACGGGCCAACGAACTCATTTATAGATGGCGACACTTTGGCAAACGATCCATAAAACAATTACACTTACACTTAGACTTTATTTTAATTTAAAAAATATAAATAAAACTGCAATGTATAAAACGCGGAGGGGAAAATGTGTAAAGTTAAAAAAAAAAAAAAAACAAAAAAAGAAACAACGGGACCAAAACGAAACTAAAGTAAATTGTATTTTTGTGACATTCGCGGCGCTGAACGCACACGACTAATAGCCGAAGCCTCGAGCACCTGACGCGCGCGATAGACGATAGCACTTTCCCGAGCCACAATATACAGGCGAACGTTCCTTTGACTAACAGCCGACCGGCTGTTGAGCACAAAATTTCATCCGTTAAAGAGGGGAGAAAAATTTTTTTTTCTTCAATTTCCTCCCCTGAAAATTGAGTGTTTTTTTTTTTTTTTTGCTCACTCTTGCTGTTTTTATACGATTTTCGAATACACTTCCCACTTTATAGGCTTGTCCTATTTGTGAGATGGTGAAAATGAGTATTTTCACTGATCACTTTTTGGCTGAGTTTTTTTTTTTTTTTGGTTGGTTTTTAGTCCAAACGTGTGGATTTGCCTTGTTCTTGACACTTCTCCACTCAATCACTGAGGTAACGGTACAGTAACGGCTTACAGCGTTCCTCGCAATGCGATAGCAGTGCTGAAACTGAATCGCTTTTTGGTGAATATATTCTCAAAACGCCGACAGTTTTTTTTCCAGGGGAAAAACCCCATCGCCAGTCCTGTTGATGGAGGTCTCTCCCGTTTCCGTCGCCTTGGATTCGTACTTTTCATTTGTTTGTTCTTTTACTTTGGCCATGTTTGTTTTTATTATTTGCTCATTTCCTTCGAGGTAATTTACTCATCTTTGTCGTTTGGCTGTTTTTCCACTGGAGTGGAAAATTGATGAGTTATTTACGGCGGAAAGAAATGTGATGTTCACGATCAGAGTCTGATGCGGTGCGATGTTCTTCCCCTTGTTGAGGTTGTGATCTTTGAATTTTTTTTTTTTTTTTTTTTTGATTGAGACGTTCCATTGAGTTCTTCCAGCTACAGCTACGGATAAGTCGGTGGGCTGATGAGCTTAGATGAGAAATTTCTCTCTTAATGGATGCAATCAACGATATTTTTGGGGATACCTGATGGGAGAATTAGGTGATTTGAGTGGTTTTTGGATAGCTAACAGATGTGTCAGATAAGTCAGATTGTAAATAGTAGTTTTATTGACTTGCGGATATGCATTCGAAGGGCTTTGAGGTAATGGGGATTTGGTATGTTTTATGAGTCATATGTATATATGTAAATATACATACGTATATGGAAGGTGTACGTTGAAATGGTTGGACGTTTGAAGCAATAAATTTAATTAGGGGCTTATAGCTTTGGAACTAATGAATATTGTTTCTGAAATAAATCACTGAAGAGCATTTTGATTGATGCTGATTTAATTAGGGATTCAGGGGAGTTTCGATGCGATATGAAAAGCTAAAGATAAATTCGTTTCAGTTTGAAAAATTCTGTTATTAGGTTGTCTTGCAGCGAATACATTTTTAATATGCTGAATATATCGATTCTGAAAGGCGTAATGTTCATTTAGAAGTATGTTTGATGATTATAGTTTATTCGTCATCATGAATTTTGGAACGTGCATGAATCTCCTGAACAAGATATTGAGTGCCAGTATAACCAAGATATGCAGAGCTAGGGGCAACATGTTTGGCTGCGGGTGATGAATGCGGTTAAAATGTGGTGGCATTTTAAAACCGTGATATCTCCGTTGTAGTGGTTTATATTGCTTGATTTTCCGCTTGACCCACTCAACCTTTCTAACATATACATACGCAGAGGATTTGATAGCTTTACTGCGTATCAAATATTTGATAGCAACTGTCAATGCGCTTAAAACTGCAGTTGTTTCCTTCAAAGTCATTTCCATTCGTTTTTTTCCAACCGGATATATTGTTTTTACATTAGATAGCAAAATTCTCTATACTCAACATGTCGCATCGAAAACTGACTGCTATCTGACAGAGCAAATTAAAATTTTTGGACAAATGATAGGCCTTGTCACATCGGAGGAACTCTGAATATTTCCATTTGACAAAAGAGATATTGGAATAGCTTTAATGTGATACGTCAATAGGGACGTACTGCCTCAGTTTGTCTTGAACAATCAAACTAAATGAAAATGCAAAAATAAGAACCTAAACACTTTCCTTTGAAGAACACTTAGATACATATAGTATGTTTCCAGAACTTCTGGGCTGTTTTCAGCTTTGGTTCTGCCTATTTTCTAAAAGTGGATACGGATGCCAGCTTTCTTTATTTTTCAGAGCATTTTGCAAACCTTCGAAGTCTCATTTAATGCTCATTGATTAACAAAGGACCTTTTTGGAATTTAATTCTTCAATTAATAAAGTTAAATAAGCCCGTTGTAGTTTGCATAATAAAAATCGAATCGGATAAATTCGTTTGATTTAATCGATTCACAAGGTCCATTAAAATCCTAAGGAACTGCTAAGTTCAGTGGCTAATTTATTAGAAATGGAAAAAGTAAGACTTTTAAACGCTTTCGAGAGGAATTAGTATTTAGATAAGCTTAAGTGGAGAATTCGATTTGCAGAATCGCCAATATACCTCGCTCTTGATCTTTTTGTCCCACCAAATTAAGGTAAATTGTTAGTAATTCTGATAACATTATGATAAAATTATGGGCCTGTAGGTCATTTGCAATTTGGCTATTTATAGATCTTAAGGAGGTACAATTTAGCACAAGAGTAATGTTATAATGTGAATGTGTCATCATTTTTGTAAATGACATCAACTGTCATTATGCTTTGACATTTATGTTGACAGAAAAAGAATAAGTTGAAATTAAGGAACGGAGTCATACACACCTGAAGAACTTAAAATTATTGCTACTGCTTATTTGACCAATTTTTGATCTGTTGTTTCAACGCAACGTGAATTTCGTCGTCTTTTTTCTAGTCGTCCTACACCATGTGCACGAATAATTAGGGATTTTGCTTAGCGTCTTGTGGAAGCTAGGTCTACTAGAGATGTCGCAAGTGGTTGCCGACCCGTACTGCTCATTCAACCGAGAATATCATCGCTGTGACTGAGGTCGAGACAACGATGCACACAATTTGACATCAGCAAACGTTCGTTGTGTCGAATTTCAACGAAAAACCGGAAGATGTTCCCTTATAAAGTGCAAACCGTTTACCAATAACTGTCTGCTGATCGTCAAGCAAGGTAAACTTACTCCGATGCTCTGTTAAGCCTGGTGCAAGAGGATGATTTCGAATCCAAAATCATATTGACCGACGAAGTACATTTTCACTAAAGCGAAATAAGTGAATAAACAAAATTTGCATTTCTGGGGCACGGAGAATCTTTGGTATATGAAATGCAAATGAAGAAGAAATCACCAAGTTCGAGCCAGATGGAACACAAATGAGCATCATACTCAGGAGATGGTCATTTGACCGATATAATTTTTTTTATAATGCCGGAACAGAGCACTCATTAGTCCATTGTACTTCTTGTAAAGTTTCTTTTAATGAAATTGTTCAGTCTTGCGGAGAAAGATGAGTAAGCTCTTCAGTGATAAGGTGCCTACAGTATCAGCCCCCACTACGTTAGAGCCAAATACCTGCAGCCTGATGCAAGCGTAAGCCAGACATTCACAGAGATAGTGCTCCTCGGTGTCGTCATTACTTTCGCAGCAAACATCGCAGGATGTTGCGTCACTTATACCCAGCACATTTAAGTGCTTCACAAAAGTGTAATGCCCTGTCACGACGGCAGTAAGCAACCTGAAGTCTTTCCTGCTGAGATACAGCAGGAAGGCCGCTGACTTCCTAGAGACGTTGGGAAGTATTCGTTTGGTCTGTCTTGGCTGGCTCAGATTCTGGCCGAAGCCAGTCTTAGTCACAAGGAATTTGTGATTTCGTATTTTCTTTTTTCGCAACAAGAGTTCCGCTGTTATTGCATCAGACGGAATGTCCATAAGTCCGGTGTCATAAGACAGCCGGCGCGCAAGACCAAAGACCACTTCTTTTTCATCGGAACATGGCTTTGAGGGTGCAGCCCATGATATGAATAGAGTCTAGAGCGGAACTAGGAATGCTAGGGAAACCCCTATGCACCCGGGACTGCTGGTAAAAGCAGCAGTCACGCAATATATTTTCACGAGAACTTATTCCACCAGAGAACCCACGCATAGAATATAATCGTATATGGCCTTATCATAGCCGTGTAGATCCAAAGCACCAACCACTGGTTGATAGATAGAGCTTAATCGTAACAGGTAAGCCGATACTCTCTTCATCGTTCCAGCTCAATCTACCGAAAGTGTCGTAGAAAGAGCCGCAAGAGTCGTCGGAATCAAGTGTTCCAGCAACTCCTCGGTTAGAGCCGAAACTTGTAATGCATCTTTGTAGAGGTAATAGTGATGTTTAACATTTCCTTCCGTTTCATATGGAATGCTCATATAATTTAAAAAAAGAATATGAAGACTGAATAAGACTTTAATCATATCAGTATCATTTTATGGCACTCAAATATGAAATAAACCTTCAAACTTTGAGGAAAGCACATAGCATAAAGCACATAGAACATATTTACTATACATATATTGAATTTGTAGTCAAACAATTTTATGTTAAACATTTGAGTTGATCAGGATCAGAACATGAGGAGCGAAAAAACACCAATGATCCGGCTTACGGACTTTAAGAATTAACATTGCGACAACTGCAGCCCATATCAGCAGTTAATATATCCACGCAATAAGAAAATCAAATAAATTTGCAGAGAATCCTTATGTTAGGTTATCTTCAGTTATTATACATTTTCAAGACCGAGAACTCAAGCTTTTAACTTTAAAATATTTTTCTAAATATCAGTGATTTATGTGATACCCATGTCGAGCATTGCAAATCCATCGGTCTAGAGATACGAGTAACAAAACTTTACAGACAGATGACGATAATCTTACACGACCTAATCCATGTTCCTGAAAGAAAGTCCACTTTATTTTTAAAGTGAGCATTGCGACATAATCCATTAATAATTTTAAATGTTCATATGCTCTCGTGCCTACTCGAACCACCCAGAAATAAACGAAAACTCTTGAGTTTTTTTCATATTCTTCAAGTGTTCTTTTAGCGCTATTGGTTTCAAAAAAAGCGATATTTAAATGCAAATGAAACACTGACAACGGACTTAAAATAGTCATTCGCTGTTTCCAGTTTAATCTACTTGAAGGCGACCTAAGCAATTAGAGCTAAAAGGCCAAGCAATATCTCCTGTGAATAATATAAAAGTGATTCATCGTGAAGTTTGATTTATAATGTAAAATAAAATACATAAATTTGAAAGTAAACTTAAAATTTTAACTATCGATTAAAAGAACTATTCATGGCATTTACTTTTTAAAAACGATATCATGTAAATGTTAGCCATGACTATTTAAGACATCGGAATACCCAATTTTGGGCGACTTGTTCGAGCATAGCGGCTAGTATCTCGCAGATAACACGAGTAATGTTGGCTTCCAAAGCGTCAATCGTAACTGGCTTATTCCTGAAGATCTGAGACTTTACATATTCCCAGCAAAAATAGTCCAATAGTGTGATATCGCACGATCTAGGCGGCCAATTTACGTAGCAAATGAAAGCACGGAAATTAAGTGCTCACCAAAATGATTCCTCAAGAAGAACCTTGTTTCATGCGCTGTATGACTCGTTGCGCCATCTTGTTGAAGCCAGAGCTCACCGAGACCATGTGCTTGAATTTAAGGAAGCACATAGTGCGTTAACATGCCATTGACGGTAACATTCTGATTTGCCTCATTTTTAAAGAAATATGGACCAATGATTCCACCAGCCCATAAACAACACCATACCGTTGTTTTTAATGAATGTAGTGACAGCTCTTGGTACTCTTCGGGTTGCTTATTAGCTTAAATATGGCAATTTTGTTTATTGACGTATCCATTGACGAAAATTCAAGGCGCCTGGCTTCAATTCTTGCACAAGTTGAATTTTGTACGCTTTTAGGTCGAGATCCTTACATAAAATACACGAATCGATTCGTCACGGTACAATCTCAGCTACAGCTGCTATAGTCTCTTCACTACATGATTGATGTCGTCTAACGGGTCGAATATCATCCACTAAATTAAACTGGGACTCAAATTTGCGAATGGTATTGGCAATAGTGGTTTTAGTAAGTTCCCCCAATCGCACGAAAAACTTTTCTCACAGAACGCTGCTTTTCGTAATACAACTGAACAATTTGAAGACGCTATTGTAATGTGAGTTCTTCCATGATAACTTGCCAAATGACACTGAACAAAAATGATAAAGCAGTTTGATACGAGTCACGCTTGATCTGTCAAAGAGAGCCTATTGAAAATCAAACCGCGCGATGAATCACCCATTACATTGTTCACATCCACGATTAGATAGACATAGAATGGATATTTACCCTATTTCTACTTCTCTCTAAATGTATGTATGTATGTCCATGATTGACGGAATATTTAGAAACAGGAGTAAGCGATCCGCAACATGTGCAAAATGTCAATGTGTTGCCATCTTTATGGACTATAGATAGATAGTTGGAACAACTAATGAAAAGGCGTAGGCGAAAGCAAATTCAAAAGAGGTACTCCCAAAAGTGTTTGTTTAAATTATTAAAAAAAAAAAACGAAGTACAAAATTGCAAATGAATATCAAAAAAAATATCGGAGGGTAAGTAAGATATGACTTCCACTTTAACTGAAGTGCTAACAAATTAAAATTTATTTATCTTCTCGAGTACTATTGTGCTTAATTTATTTACAAAATGGAAGAGTATGTATGAACATATGTGCGGGGTAAGAGAACACTCGACTAGAATTTGATTTTGATTTGTGCTTTACTATATTTGTATTTATTGACATTTAGGATGTCTAGATAAGATAGCAGAGCAACGTGATAGAACTATCGTTAGTGATACAATTTTCAATGACTTCGATGATATTTATATTTTAATCAAATCTTCCTTCCTATAGACTGTAAAATCAAATAATATATAGAAATGGAAAATAGTTTCAAGTTGTTGGCTTTGCAAAATTTATTCTTAGTGTGAAGGGCATCATGTGCGCAATAGGTTAAGTTAGGTGAAAGTGGCGGTTGGAGAACCAAACCACTTAGAACTATTTGCCCGTTGAGCTGCGATGATCCTCCTACTCATGGAATCAACTTGAGCTTATGATAAAGCGCAGGAGACTGTTAGCATCTATGTCCTTTAGATCGTTTAAGTCATTGTAAAAGAAAACTCTCTCTCTGGAGAGAGCTGGACAAAGTGGAGGATTGTCTCCTCTTCCTCTTCCTCCATACAGCTTCTACAGAAATCGTTTGTAAAAGCGCCAAACCTTCTTGCGTGTCTTCCTATGATAACACCTACGATGGCGCTGAGATGTTTCCTATTTAGAAGAATCAGACTCTTAGAGCGATAAAAAAAAAGGTGAAGGTTGCACTGATTTGCCATCTCCGTAAGAAATTATTGGCATTTAAGGGCGTTTTTAGAATTTATCGAGCACGAATCCAAGGACTTGATTGTGGCCTAACTATCGAAAAAGATGCGGATATCCTTTGTAGATATCACGTTTTTCTTCAGCCAGGACAGAGCTTCCTTAATCGCCAACATTTCCGAATGGTACACGCTCCAGTGTTTTGGAAGACGTGAGGAGAGGCTTAGATTTAGCTTTTCTGAGATAACACCGCCACCAAACCCGCCATTGATTTGAAATCCATCTGTATAGAAGTGGATAGACTTGTCCTACTTCCTCCCAGAAGGATCTAGAGGGAAAGCTCAAACCGAAGTTTAAGTACGGTGTAATCGATGTTCTCTATGTGGATTCTTAATATATTAAGAATATTAACGTGGCCAAATAAATTATTTGTCCACTGTGTAGTCGCAACTACTTGCTGGTTGAAGATGTCGAAGGGTGTCAAGTGAAACAGAATGTATAAAGCCGCGGAATGAGTGGAGAATAGAGCTCCGCTTACGCATAGACATCCTGTTCTTTGGACTCTGATTAGTTTGTTGCATTTGGCTGCAATGCCTAAGGCCTCTACCAGACAACCACACCGTATCGGTCTTATGACCAAGGTGTATAGCCAGTGGGTTATTCGAGGTTATTTGTTTCCAATGGCTTTCTTGCATGAGAATAAAGCTACTACAGCTTTCTTGACACTTTCTTAAATGTTAGGTTTTCAGTTTAGTTTCCTGTCAAAAATGAGACCCAAGTATATTGCTGTATCAGAAAACACTAAACTGGTATTGATTGGGATTTATTGAGGAAGGGTCTATAGTTGGAATGTCCTATTTCCTGGAAGAGAGGAGAAGATCTGCCCAACGGGTTGGATCTGCTAAGATTTAGCTGAAGGAGCTCTTTGATGGTATTAAGATGCTTACCTTATACGGCTATAGCAACGCCATCCACATAGGCAATCACCCTGCTCCCTCCCATTTCCAGGTATATCAGCACTTCATTGACAATTAAGTTCCAGAGAAGAGGAGAAAGGACACCGCCTTGTGGCGTGTCTCTGCTGACATATTTTTGAGTAGAAGTCCCACCCAGTTTGGAGCTGATTATTCTGCTATTAAGCATAACTCCCCAAGTGAGTCGTCTACTTGTAGATGTGACAGCGCAGTCGTGATTTCATATGTGTCGACATTGCTAAAGCGCCTTCTTTTTCTAGGAAAGCAACCATTGTGTACTCTCAATATTGTAGGGATCGTTCGATGTGGCTAGTCAGTGAATGCAGAGCCGTTTCCACCGGATTTCCTTTACAGAATGCATGTTGAGCTGTTGACGAAAAACTTGGATAAATATTAGCTCGAATATGAATATCAATCAGAGTTTTCAGAAGGAAAGATGATAGTCTTATAGATCTGAGGTCCATTGAGCCATCACGAGAGCATTTTCCGGCCTTGGGAACGAAAACTACATTGACTTCTCTCCATGACGGTGAAATGTCTTCATGATATTCTTATTGGTTGGCAAGATACAACAATATCTGAGGACCTTTGTATGTGCGCAATAAGGTCATATGAATCTAAAATAATAACAACGGTTATCAATTTCCCGGGAATGTATGGAACAATAAAAATTTGTTCAAACATATGGAATAACTAGTTTTTATTTAACTGGAAACGAAAGTATATATATTTTTTCTATATCCTAATTTAAAGCAACGTTGCAATCCTTACCCGCTTAATGTTATCTCAGTGTTAACAATTACAGAAATATTTATTCAAAGGTTAACACCGATAAATCAAAAATTATGGTTTTCGGAAATGGCTCCGGTAAATACGTTAGGCATGAGAAATGGATCTTGAAAGGTAAGGAACTACAAAAGGTCAAAGAGTACAAGTATCTAGGAGTAATCCTGACTCCCAAACTTTCTCTTGAAAGTTCAGATCCAAACTACATGATGCTTAAATGGCCATCAACTGCAACTTGAAAGGACTCCTTGACAAAAATAACGTCGCAACCAATATGAAGTATGAAGCGATAGTAGGAACCATAATGTGTTATGCTATACAGGTCTGGGGATTTTTCCAGTATGATGAAGCTGAAAAATAGAAAATTTTTCATTTACAAGGAAACACCCCAACGTACATGCTTCATTTGTAGACTAGACTTCCTCTTCTCTACTTATATACTCTGAAACTTTACTTCAGCTACATCAGAAAGATAATGAAACACCACCAGCAAAGACTTCCTAAAATAGTGGCCACACATATCGTGCAACGCAAATCTCAATTCTTTGGCGAGTGGTAAAGATTGTGCTTGGAGCATAACAAAATTATAATTGGAAACTCTAAAGAATATTATCAATGAAACGAAAATTTTCCATGAACGAGCAAGGCAAAGTCCCGACGTGATCAGTGTTTAACGGTGACACTGTTTTGCCTCAGGTAGTTGCTTAGCTACCCAACCACTGGTGGGTAGATATGTTTTTTGTTTGTCAGGATTTGAGTTCTGTTCTTTTGTTAAGTTGATACATCTGTTGTTGACATTCTAAATCTTAGCGTCATAGCTTGACATTTGCAAAAGTTATTGTACGTAGCCAAGAGTACATCTATCTCTGTTTGTGTTGGCCATTTTTTACAATTTTAGAAATGGATTTAAATTTGCAACAAAGAACTTGTATTAAATTTTGCGTAAAAAACTGATTTAATGGTGCGCGAACGTTGGAAATGTTGGAAAAGTGTTTCGGCAACAATTCTCTAAAAAAAACGGTCGTTTAAAAGTGGCACGAGCGGTTCAAAAGTGGTCGTGAGTCAGTCGAAGATGATGAACGCAGTGGTAGACATCGAAAACCGACGAAAACGTTGATGAAGTAAAAGAAATGTTGGTCGAAAACCGAAAATTAACCATCAGAGAGATAGCGGAGAAAACGAACATTGCCTATGGATCCGTCCAAAACATTTTGGTTAATGATTTGGGTTTCTGTCTGAATCCGATCCCATATTCATCAAAAGGATCATTACTGGAGACTAGACGTGGGTTTATGAGTTTTATGAGATACCAAAAAAACCACGTCTTATTCAGTCAGAAAAGAAGGATATGTGGTTTTTATGGATTACAACGGTGTAGTGCATTATGATTTTTTGCCAGAAGCCAGACAGTAAGCAAAGAGTATCATTTGATCGTAATGGGACGTTTGCGCGAAGCAATTCGCCGAAAGAGACCAAAATTCTGAGCAGAAAACTCGTGGATTTTGCACGATGATAACGCACCGTCGCACAGTGCCTTCATTATTCGTAATTTTTTGACGAAAATTGCAACAAATACCATCCAACAGCCACCGAATTCACCTGATTTGGCTCCATTTGACTTCTTTCTGCTCAATCGAGTTAAAAAACCACTACGGGGAAGTAATGGAAAAACCGCAGGAACCACTGATGGATATACCGAAAACCGAATATAAAAAATGTTTCGAAGATTGATTCAAGCGCTGGCAGAAGTGTGTTGCAGTCGATGGGGGTTACTTTGAAAGGGACAATATAAATTTAGATGAATAAACTTGTGTTTTTAATTTTCTGAATAAATGAACTTTTTGATCAAGGTGGTATATCTGAATATATTCCCTGAAATCGATCCGGTAAGTACTTTTTGAGATATATGCATTTATGTAACGACGTCACGGACTATGTGTAGACTTCTTTCGAAACTTTAAACGCGTTTTTCTCAAAACTATGTTTTCGAAGTCGGTAAATAAGATTTCTAAAAAACGGCTCAACCGATTGGTCTGAAATCAGCCAATACAGATACATTACTCAGGTATTGATTGAAGAAATAAGATTTCGGATAATTATTTCTATTTTTTTGCCCACTATTAATTGGTAATTTTGGTCGAAAGTTCGATTTTGTTTCTACGAAAACGCCATTTTGTCAAAAATCAAAATTTCGATTATTCCGTCGAACAATACCTACTTTTATCTATCCACTAAAAGAATCTTTAGTGGTTTTTTTATTTCACATTTTTTTTTTGATCATCTACACACCAGATCGATATTTTTACAAATCAATATAGCCACTATAAACTTAGATGTTGCCACTAAATGTATCTATAAATTTGATTTTTGTAAAATAAAATACCCGTTCAGAAAAAAATTCATAGAAAACTTATTTTTTCGTCCTTACAATTGCGTATAAACCCTTAATAACTGCAAACTTTCAAATATCTTGCTTTAACCATTCAAATTTTTTTCATCTTTTCCTTGTCGATTATGTCTGATTTTAGAATTTTCTGCTAGAAGATTGTGTATATACACTTGCGGTCATAAAAACCGCACCATATCAAAATGAATGAAAAATTGTTAATAACTACGATAATCATTTTTATAATGAAATGAAATTTTTGTTGAGTACTCCGCAGTAGTTTATAAGTATTTCCATCTAATTTCCATCTGTTTATTGAATGTTTCAAAAAAGATATTCACAAAGAAAGAAAAATCAGTCATTGGTTAACAAAATCAAACGATACATTTTTTTATGTATGTGTATATAAGATGTTTTGATATACCACTTTTACCAAAAAATTATCAATACAGAGTTGTTCCTCCTTTGGCGGTTATAACCGCTTTTATTCTAGAAGGCATCGAGTTTACTAGAAGTTCAGTAATATCCCTTGAAATTTCAGTATTCCATACATGTTCCAGAACTTCATTTAGCTTTTTTTTACTATCTGGTTTATGTTCAGACACCTTACGTTTCATTACATGTCACAAGTGTTCGATTGGGTTTAAATCGGGCGAATTAGCTGGCCAGTCTAGTCTCGTAATTCCGAGGTAATCAAACGCTGTCTTGAGCTGAAAATTATTGAAAGACTCTAGTTACTTGTCTGTTTATTATTTATAAAGTAAAGAAGTTGATGTATATCACTTTACTTACACTTACACTTTGAAAAATGCACTTGTCAGTATACGAATGATGCTACTTCTCCATACTTTTGAGCGTTCATAGTTCCATTAACAAAGTGCAAAGGGCCCAAAACGTAAAAAGAAAAACATCCCCAAACCATATGACTTTGAGGAAACTTCACTGTTTTGACTATGCACTCGTCTTGAACCTTTCACCTGCTGACCGTCATACGTATGGCAAATTGTCGGCACACAACAAATTAAATTTAATCTTCGTACTTTTTTGCCCACGTCAAGCGAGCTTTTTTAATTTTTGTGGTTAGGAGAGGTTTTTTCGCTGGACGTCTTCCATATAAACCTATCTCCCGTAACCGTCGGTGTATGGTTTCGGCGCTTAGATCAACTTGATGAAATTCACTCAGCTCTGCTCTTATACGGACAGCACCTTTAAAGCGATCTTTCATGCTAATTTGTTGTAATACATTGTCCGTCTTCTGGGTTGTTTTACGTTTTCGTCCCGAGCCTTTTTTCCTTTCCAGTGGTTCCAAATTTTCTTTTTTCTTCATCAGTGGTACGATAGTTGAATGACAGCATCCTATTTTGCCCGCAATCTCACGATAGCCCAGCCCTTCCTCAACTAAAGTCAATATTTGAACTTTTTCGTCCCGAGTCAGTTGATGATATTTACCAGACATTTCACTTTCTTTTACTTGTCACCGTCACAACTCAATTCAAACTGATTTTTTTGCACTGAATACGAGGCCGAACTCCGCTATGGGGAATACACTTCCTTAGTATGGGAAAACCCTTACGATCTGATGTAATTAGGCATTTTTTGAAAACTCATTAGGTGGTGCGGTTTTTATGAGGGCAAGTGTAATAATTCAATGTTTATTGCATGAAGCTTAGTAGTTAATTACAAAATAGTGATCTTTTTTTGTTTTTTTTTTTAATTTGGTTCACAGTGATTCACAGTAATTCTATTGACCATAGAAAATTTTAAGTTTAAGTGGAAGTTAAGAGGAATTTTTTTCTAGTTTTAAAATTTGTTATATGTATTTAATGTCGATTTAGTACATTCATTCTTGATGGAAGTATAGGTTTAAGTTGTGTTTGGCCATATTTGTTATTGGTTACAGGCGCCTGCAACATCATTTGCACACGTTCTCTGGTACTGAAGTCGTGAATTGTTGGTTGAATGAATCTGTTGTCGTCATTATATTCGGAGGTAATTGCTATCTTGAAAATATTTTTAACAGTAAGGACACAAAGCTCTCTTTCATATCTATGACAAGTACTATTTGCTTGTTTTACTGCCAGATTTTGGAACCTTTGTAGCTTTTGGATGTAGGTTGGAACTTCGTTTCCCCAAACAAGCACACCATACCTTAGCTTTGACTCAACCAGAGCGTAATATACTTGTTTCATAACGGGCAACGTGGCATGGTATTTAAGATGAACCAGTGCATAAAGAGCTTTCTTGAGCTCCATGCGCAGCTTGTCAATGTTCTTATCCCATAGGAAGTGTTGCATCCTTTATTTCTTAAAAATATATAATTTTGCAGTTGTTTGAAGTTAAGATTTCGGATATGCATGATTTTTGTTTTTATCGCGTTGATCACCAGCCCGTTATCGTGACACCATTTTACTGCAGAATCAAACTCATCTTGCAAAATGGATGTTACCATTTCCAAATACCTGTGGCGTATTACAATGGCTATATCATTGGCAAAAGCACAAGATATACTGTTGTTGAATACTTGGAGAAGTTCGATAGTGAATAATATAAAAAGTATTGGTCTTAATTTTGATCCCTAAGGGACTTCGTATCTTATGTTTGTTCTTTCGCTAAAAACGTTGCTTATTTTTACTTAAAAGAGCCTGTTATGTAGATATTCCCTTAGCCACTCCGCCATCATTCCTTTTATTCCCATACGTTTCAGTGCATCTATTAGTTTCTTGTGATTTATGGTATCGAAAGCTTTACTAAAATCCATAAACACAACAAGAACATGTTTACGCCTATTTAGGCCTTCATCAAGAAGTTTGCCTGTACTTTTGGGCTTTTGGAAACAATATTGATCTGGGTGAATCATGATAAATGAATCCTTGCAGTTACCGTTTGTGTCAAACTAAGGTTTACTAATTTGCAAATAATGGGGCAGAGATGACAGAATGTTTTTTAATATCTATAACGTGGACTTCGCCAATTCCTGGTGATTTACTTTCTCCAACATTGGTTGGATAAACAAAGATTGATCTACACCCAATACGATTTGTATTGGGTTGAGAATACTTTTGCACATTCGTTTGATGGTAGTTACTTCCGTTGAGAATTTTTTAAGGAAGGTTTCGTCTATGCTCGTCTTTTTCCTTCCAAGAATTTGGTTTATCAAGACCCATGTTTTGCGAGAATCACGATTATATTCATTAAACTGTTTCTTTTATAGAAGTTAGGTTTTTGCACTGTAATTGGTGTATTAAGTACGTTTCGAAAGCTTTTGTATTCTTTTGAATTCTTCGATTAAATAAGGAGTAATCCAAGGGTTTTTTTTTTCATTTTGCGTGTCGTTTTTTTGTTGTAGTTGACATTTTATATACATATGGTTTTTGTTTTATGGACTAACGTCTGATATAAGTCGTAGGCATTGTTTTGATTTATTATTTCTGTCCAGTCCTTTTTTTCTATTAATTGGTTAACTTTCATTTAACAAATTTGTTGGCAATTTGTGATGTTTTCAACTAAAGCTAATTCCTCAGCTGTATAGCAAAATACACCATAACACTTTCTATCACAGCATGAATTGGCATATTCGTTTTGCTAAACAAGATATGATCGATTAATGACGCTAACATTTCAAGGTAATCTTTTACATAACATATGGGCTGAAAATTCAGTGCCGTTTTGTAGTAAAACACAAAATTTTTGCAAAATTCAACTTTGTTTATCAATATAGTTGCCTTCGAGGGCGATATACTGATTGAAACGGTTTTTCAATCTTTCGATACCAGTTTTGTAGTACGATTTCGGTTTAGCCTCAAAATAGGCCTCTGTTTCGGCGATTACTTCTTCATCGGTCTTAAATCTCTTTCTGGCGAGCATTCTTTTGAGGTCTGCGAACAGGAAATAGTCGCTGGGGGCGAAATCTGGAGAGTACGGTGGGTGGGAATTCGTAGTCGAATTCATTCAATTTTGCCATCGTTTTCATCGACTTGTGACACGGTGTATTGTCTTGGTGAAACAGCACTTTCTTTTTCTTCAAATGCGGCCGTTTTTCTGCGATTTCGTCCTTCAAACGCTTCAACAACGCAATGTAATAGTCGCTGTTGATAGTCTGCCACTTTTGGAGATAATCGATGAAAATTATTCCATGTGTATCCCAAAATACGGATGCCATAATCTTGCCAGCCGACTGTTGAGTTTTTGGTCGTTTTGGATGAGGTTCGTCGCCTGCTCGCCACGCAGCTGACTGCCGACTTGACTCTGGTGTGAAGTGATGGAGCCAAGTTTCATCCATTGTCACATAGCTTTAAACACTCCTCTGAATCATCAACACGTTATTGCTTTTGGTCGAGTGTGAGCAAACGCGGCACCCACTTTGAACAGAGCTTTCGTATGTCTAAATATTCGTATATGATATATCCAACACGCTCTTTTAATATCTTCAGAGCCTCAGCTATCTCGATCAACTCCACTTTACAGTCATTCGTATTCATTTTGTAAACTTTTTTGATGTTTTCATCTGAAACAGCCTCTTTTGGACGTCCACTACGTGCATCATCTTCGGTGGTTGTATGACCACTTTTAAATTTTCCAATCCACTTGCGAATGGTTCGTTCGGCTGGTGCAGAGTCCGGGTAACACTTATCAAGCCATTTCTTTGCATCGGCTGGATTTTTTCCCATCAAAAAGCAATGATAAATCAACTAACGAAATTGCTTTGAATCAATTTTTTTTCACAATAACAAAAGTTGCTTCACTCACAACGCTATATCTCGAGAATTAATCGTCCGACAGCCGTCAAATTTTTACAGGTATCTTTTGAAGGTTGGTACTAACTGAAAATGGTATGGATTTAATTCAGCCCCATTTTCAATTAGAGGGTAAGGGTTTGCGATTTAGTTCCTTACATGTACAAACATGAGTACTCCCTGGCCTTTACGTTTGTTTCTATTAAAAAATTCGGGCTAAAAACATAACATAAACATAAAATGCCTTTACTATTTATTAATTTGTTCGTATTTATGCCGCTAATACTTTATCTTTTCTATATGTGTTATTTATCTTGTCAAAAAAAAAAAGTTATTTATTGTTCAAATTTATTTTTTCAGGCAGTGCAATATGGTAGGTACTGAATGCGTGCAATTTTGTTTACGTCAATAGCGGTACTTATTATTATTGATTGTGTGTTCTATGCTCGTAGTGCTAATATTCTTATTGCACTCTCCCACACAAACTTCCAATTTTCTTGTTTTGCCTTTTCCTTTGTCATCCACAGCAAATGTTTGTTTTGTTTCGTCAGTTGATTATTGACGTATGTAGATCGTCAGTCTTCATTGCACTTGTATTTACATTGCTGTTTTGCAATACTGGAATTGGTTTAATGGGACGGGCGGTACGATGTTTTTTCACAAAATTAGTTTTTTCGACGTTTGAGGTGAAATTATTGTTGATTGATCTGGATTTTTTGTTATGATCCTATATGTGTCTGTAATTCAATAAAAAAAACTAGCCAAAATGGGTACGACCGATGGGCCACGCCAAGAACTTTCTGATGAACAAAACTTGTAGTATTCTCTAATGGATTTTAGTATTTCGTACTCTATTAAAATTTAGCAAAATTTAATCCGCAAACGGTCAAAAAACAGGATAAGCCTGACCGGTTAAGCCTGAAGGGCTTTAGTAAAACCCCGAAAAAGAGCCTGTATTTAAAGAGGAAAAACTCCCCATTAACATCAATAGCAAGTGTGTATCTAAATTGAGTGATTGCGTGTTCCTGGTAGGACCACGAAGGTTAAATAAAATAAAACGATAAGTGTTAGTCGTTTTTGTACTCAGCTAAATTTTTTTAACGAGGAAATTCATTTACTAGTTTCTATGGTAACTGATCACTGACTGGGGTAGGTATTGCTTCCTTTTGTTTATTATGTAATTTCTAAAGCGTATTGACAGAAATGCTTTTCACTTGTGCGAAAAATGTTAATAATTAAACACAATACTGGGTGACGTTACATGAATGTAATTGAAATACACAAGCCTACAAAACAAAAATATAAAAAAAAATTGGTGCAGCTTTGTTTGTTTCTGTGCTAGATAAGAAAATTAATATATTGGGTATGTAACTTAATATAATATACCCTAAGTGGAAAAATTGAGAACCGATATAGAAACAAGTACATTGAGTGTTTTGTCTATGCGAGTAGGTAAATAAACTTTTACTTAGCACGCTATTAAAATATTGGGTATATAACTCAATTCGTGCGGTTTTTTTTTCAAACTTTGAACGTTTATTTAAAAAAAAAACATATACAATAGTATTATTCAAAGTATTGCCCATCTGAAGCTACGACTTTTCCCCATCTTTCTGGCAGTTTGTGGATCCCATCCCAAAAGAACTGCGCCGGCTTGGCAGCCAAGAATGAATCAAGCCAATTTTTGATATTCTGCTCTGATGTGAATCGTATTTCAGTGAAGGCAAGATCTGGATTATAAGGCGGGTGGGGTAAGACTTCCCATCCACTGTTTTCCACATAGTTCTTAACCGGAACAACAACGTGGGGCCGAGCGTTGTCATGATGGAAAATTATTGCCTCGTGTCTGGTCGCATATTCCGGGCGTTTTTCGACTACTGCTATTTTCAAACGGATTAATTGTGTTCGGTAGCGTTGTCCATTGATTTTTTCATCCGGTTTTAGCAGCTCATAATACAGCACACCCATCTGATCCCACCAAATACAGAGCATTACCTTCGCACCATTGATATTCGGCATTGCCGTTGATTTGGCTGGTTGGCCGGGTTTTACATATGTTTTTTGCGCTTGGGGTTGTCTTGTGTTTGGCAACAATCTTCATAGAGTAATGCTTCCAGTTCTTCATCTTCAAACTTTTTTGGCTGCCCAGGAGGTTCATCGTCTTCCAAGCCAAAATCACCACTTTTAAATCGTGCAAACCACTTTTGGAACATTCGCTCAGCTAGCGCATGTTCACCATAAACTTGCACCAAAATACGATAACTTTCGGCAGCAGTTTTCTTCATATTAAAGTAATGAAGAAAAACTCCCCGCAAAAACACTTTTTCAGGCACAAAGTTCGACATATTTGAGTGAAAAAAAAATTATTGTTGTTTACGCTTCAAATGAATGACATAAACTGAAATGACGTACAATGACATTAGCTTTCCAACGCATGTTCCAATAGAATAATAGCAATGAAATAATACAAGTTATGCCATCTCTTAGCAAACCGCCAATAGACCCGCGTTATAGACCCAATACATATAATATCCATTAGTTTTTTTTATCCTGTCACCTCTAGTTTACTATCTGCTAGAACATATAAAGATCGCTTTCCGCGCCCTTTTTCAATGAAACCATTAAAATTGAAAATAAAAATGACACCATGGATTCGAATTAAACCAACTATATTAAAACAGATAACTAAGTTTGAAACTTCAGTATGCCTTAGCTTCCCACTTCTTGGATCCTTGCATATCGGCGCTGACGTCTAGCAGTTTCAAGCTTTTGTAAGCGTACTGTTATAGAGACGTTATATGTTTATTTTCTACGCTCTCCTCGTGGTTTAGTTTATGTTAAGCCTAATTCGGTTTCACAATAACACTGATAAAATAAATCTAAATATTTCATAATGGCTAGCAAGTTAAGACGTTGTGTTAACGACCCTGATAAGTTTTGTTACATTTGTGCAAAATATATTTTCAAAGTTCAGCGAAAATACATAAAAAACATCGTGATCCGCTTGTATTTTGATTACTTCAATATTGAAATTCGCAATCAAGGTAAAGCGTGTGTGTAAAATGTGTACTGAACATTTGCGACAATGGGAGAAAGGTGCACGTAAATCTTTGAAATTTGGAGTACTGATGATTTGACGAGAACAAAAAAATCATCATAGCGACTCTTACTTTTGTATGACAAGTATAGTTAACATCAACATAAACAATCGCCACAAATGGAAATATCCTAATATTTCTTCAGCAATAAGACCAATTTCTCATTCAGACGACGTTCCAATACCAGTTTTTCATCAGCTACCACAATGTCAAGAGGAAGAAATTTAAGAATCTAGTGCTTCTCAAGTAAGTGATGACTTTGAATACTCTGTAGAAACATCGAAACCTAAAAACGAGCTTAATGATCTCATCAGAGGCTTACATCTTTCAAAGGAACGTGCTGAGCTGCTAGCATCAAGGTTTAAAGAAAAAAATTGCCTATCCTCTGATGTGCTTCTGGTGAGAATTTTATATATTACAGTGATGTGAGAGGCTTACTGACTTTCATGGGCTTAAAGACCTATCATTCAAGTGACTGGCGTCTCTTTATTGACAGCAGTAAAAGAATTCTCAAGGCTGTCCTTTTACATAATGGCAATAAACATGCTCCTATTTTGATGGCCCACTCTACTTGTATGAAAGAAAAGTATGAAGTAATTTCAATTCTATATCATTGCAGAAAATAAAATATGTCGAACATAAATGGGTTATTTGTGTCGAAAATTGTAAATTCTTTGTTAGGTCAACAAAGTGGCTATACAAAATATCCATGTTTTATTTGTCTCTGGGACAGTAGAGCAAAATCAGACACTGGATACAAAAAAATTTGCCTGTGAGAGATGCTATGGTTGTTGGTGAAATTGCACATAAAATTTTGGCTAATGAAGCAACTTGTGAAAGCTCTGGACAAATATGGACAATGTTTTTCCTGGATTAAGTGATGTAAAGTTAAAAGCGGGCATATTTGATGGACCCCAAATACGTTTATTAATTAAATGGTCTTCTAATTTTGAGGCATCTTTGACTGAATTGGAATGACTTGAGTAGAAATCTTTTGCAGCGGTTGTATAATTTTTTTTGGAAATTAGAAAGCTAATGACTATGAAGAGTTAGTTAAGGAAATGCTTCTTAACTTTAAAAATGTTGGCTGTAATATGATCATCATCAAAGTACACTACCTCCGTAGTCATATAGATCAGTTCCGGCATAACCTAGGAGATCTTAGCGAAGAACAAGGAGAACGCTGCCATCGAAATATAAAAACAATAGAGAACAGATATCAAGGAGGATGGGACGTTCATTTGATGGCAGACTATTTTTGGGTATGTAATTTAATTCGTGTAGTTTTTTTTTTTTTCAAAATTTGAACGTTTATTTAAGAAAAACATGTACAATAGTATTATTCAAAGTATTGCCCATCTGAAGCTATGACTTTTCCTATCTTTCTGGCAATTTTTGGATCCCATCCCAAAAGAACTGCGCCGGCTTGGCAGTCAAGAATGAATCAAGCCAATTTTTGATATTCTGCTCTGATGTGAACCGTATTTCAGTGAGGGCGTTCTGCATCGACCGGAACAAATGGTAGTCAGAAGGGGCAAGGTCTGGGCTATAAAGCGGGTGGGGTAAGACTTCCCATCCACTGTTTTTCAAATAGTTCTTAACAGGAATAGCAACGTGGGGCCGAGCGTTGTCATGATGGAAAATTATTGCCTCGTGTCTGGTCGCATATTCCGGGAGTTTTTCGGCTACTGCTCTCTTCAAACGGATTAATTGCGTTCAGTAGCGTTGTTCATTGATAGTTTCACCCGGTTTTAGCAGCTCATAATACAGCACACCCATCTAATCCCACCAAATACAGAGCATTACCTTCGCGCCATGGATATTCGGCTTTGCCGGCTTTGCCGTTGATTTGGCTGGTTGGCCTGGTTTCACATATAATTTTTTGCGCTTGGGGCTGTCGTAATGGATCCATTTTTCACCACCAGTAACAATCCGGTGGAAAAATGACTTCCTTTTGTGGCGTTTCAGCAGCATTTCGGACATGCAAAAACGCCTTTTGACGTCTCTCGGCTTGAGTTCATGTGGAACCCAAATTCCTTGCTTTTGAATATATCCAGCTGCTCTTAAACGTTTTGAAATGGGTGCTTGAGTGTCACCCAAAGATTCTGCGAGGTCTTCTTGTGTTTGGCAACAATCTTCATAGAGTAAATACTTCCAGTTCTTCATTTTCAAACTTTTTTGGCTGCCCAGGACGTTCATCGTCTTCCAAGTCAAAATCACCACTTTTAAATCATGCAAACTACTTTTGGCACGTTCGCTCAGCTAGCGCATGTTCACCATAAACTTCCACCAAAATACGATGACTTTCGGGAGCAGTTTTCAGTAATGAAGAAGAACTTCCCGCAAAAACACTTTTTCAGGCACAAAGTTCGACATATTTGAGTGAAAAAAAAAATATTGTTGTTTACGCTTCAAATGAACGACATATATTGAAATAACAGTAGCTTTCAAACGCATGTTCCAATGGAATAATACAAGTTACGCCATCTCTTAGCAAACCGCACGAATTAAGCTATAATATAAAAATAAAGCTGTATTTTTGAAAAATCTAATTTTTTGTCCATCTCATAAATTAGAGCTGATACAAAAAAAAAAAAAAACAGTTAAGATTTTTGCAATCACCTTATTAGATATACTTAAACACAAGTATTAAATCCTAGTCACCAAAATGTGTGTAGGGCAGTGATATCAATTGGCCCCAATGCCCTTGCCTATTATATTGAGAAAGCGGATGCAGAACGCGTTATGATCTTTGATTTGAGAGCGCATGGGAGTACGCGAGAGGAAAGGATGGCTCGTAGACAATATCAGCTCGTGGTACTAAAAGCTGCTAATGCTGGAAGTATCTTATGGCCCTGAAATAGATGACTCCATGTATGTGTAAACATCTTCCGAAATATTAAATGCGTTTTTCGCAAAACTATGCTTTCGAAGTTGGTGAAGTAACTGCCAAAATATTTTAACAGGCTTTGTAATTAATTTCACAAAAATAAAAACAAAAAATATATATAACAACAAGTTTTTTTTATTAATACGGTTGTAAGAGTTCAACTGTTTTTGGAAAGTTAAAGCTCAAGTGTTCTTGATTGCAACAAGAAAACGGAAAACATACTTTGAAGTGTTTGGCCTGCGGTCGGGATAAAAAACAAAATTAACGTGTAAAATATTTGCCTCTGCTTAAAAATAGTGAAAGGTAAACAAAATTAAATTAAATTTATTAAAAGAAAAAAAATCGTTCATTCTCAGAAGGGCAAAATGGTTAAGTTCCACAAACAAACTACATTTAGGCCAATCAAAATTTTGAGTGCCTGAGAAAGATTTTTCACAGAAAACATGTATTCTAAGTCGAAATTCCGCTAAAAATTTTCGGCTACGGTTTCCAGTATAAAAAAAGGTATACGAGTAAACAGAGATCGAAGGAAAAAATACATAAAATAATCAAGATACACAGGCTGAGATTTTCGAAAATCTTCTGGAAGTATCAATTAAGACCATTTATGAGTATATTCGGGTTAGAGGCGTATTTAAAGTACCGGCGGAGGAAACGGAGAGATCATCAGCAAAACATAAATCGAAGCAGACGTCTTTTAAGAAAACCGCAGAAGTATTTTATTTAAAAAAAAATGAGAGTTTAAAATACAAGCTGAAAATACAAGCCTACCGAATTAGCAAGAATAGTCAAAAAACATGTTAGGAACTTTCAAAAGAAGCGAAAGCCATGGAGGTACACTAATGAGTTTAAAAAATTTGGTTCAAGCGTATAGTTCACTGCACCTAATTATTATTACTTCTTGGAACGTAATTCAAATTTGCCAACAAAGGAAACATTAGCGCGTCTAACAAAAAATTGGCCTTCTGTACCTAGGTATACAAAACAATATTTATTGTCTTAAAACTTTAACTACAGGTTCTACCGGAAATAGCTAAGAATTGCTTAATATGTTTAGACGAAATGTCGTTGAAAAGTCACCTTTATTTTGTTAGAAATAAGGGAGACATTGTAGGACTAGAAGATGATGGACATAAAAAGACAATTTTAGCTGCAAATTATGCCAACGTTGTAATAGTAGTGGAGGTATTACCCACCGATATAAACAGTTGCTTGGGTATGATTTTGTTCCTTGCGCTTGCCCAGCCAAAACTTTAACAGAAATTTTGTTTGCATGTGTAAAATAATTGACCGAAGTGCACATGAAACCAAGGCTTGCAATCTCAGACTAAGGCAGAAATTTCATTGGTATTAGGCTTCTTGGTATTCCCTCGGAAAAACAAACATTTGTTAAATTAAATGTAGCTAAAAATATGCCATTTTTAAAAGGATGGCGGCAGAATGTAAATGTTCAGATTGGTTTTTCAAGCGACTTAAAGGCAGACGGTATTCATTTCCTTTTAACCCGATATTTTTCAGCAAAGTGCATGTAGGATAAAACCAATTGAATCTGCGAGCCAACTGCAAATTTGGACCTTCACGACGTTGAAATGCTCTAAGAATAACGAAAAAGGAAGCGCAACGTGATTAATTCTTTTAGAACCGAATCTGAATATAAAACTGCTGATTTCGGTAGTGAAAATGCGTTTTATTATTTTCCAGGCTATATTTTAAAAAATACCATCAATGATACAAGTGTGAGTTAAAATAAAATCAGCAACCTAGTGTTTCCTCCATACTTACAGAATTTAAAGAATATGGGTGCGAATTTAACACGTCCGTCTTAAGAATTGTTAGATGCGTTAGAGAGTACGTGTTCAAGTGTTTCACATTATCAAAAAATTCAACAAAATTATCGTGAGCAGTAATAAAGAAATCGTGGAGAGTGTCCCCACTCATTACAATGAATATACTCTGGTTCGAAACAGAACCTTACCAAAGAAAGAGCGATTAGAAAGCGTGATTCTTCATTTTCCGCTTAAGTGTTCTTGGCTGAATTAACACGCAAATAAATTACAATGCTAATACAATTTATTGGGTTTAAGCTACCATGACTTCCAGCTCGAACTCGAAATTATAGCTGTTGACTGATACGTTCTGTCCAATGTTGAGCGTTGTTTCTTGTATTTATCTTTCATTTATCGCTAAACCCATATTGGAAACCTCCGTTTCAGTATTAAGGAGCGCACCGGTGACGGTCCGCTCAGTTCTGCCAATTGTTATATGCAAATATTATCGGCGTTGTAGAAGCTTATTCGCTGAAGAGTTCCCAAAAATTCTTACAAGTAGGTAGGATGTTAAAGAAGTCACCTTGTCTTAAATCTTTTTTGACGTCAAAGACCTCGGTTAAATCATTATCGGACGGACGATTTTTGAAGGGATGGCAAAGCTAGATATGGCTTTATATACCTATATAATTAGCTCGTCTCTATAAATGCTGTCATATGGAGCCTTAAAATCGATGAAAAAATGATTGAACTTGGACTTCTTGAGTTTTATTAAATATTTGTCGAAGTGTCAATTGAGAACTTTCCTGGTCTGAAATCACACTGATTGGGGAAATTCAGGTTGTTGATGAAAAGTTTCAGACGATGATAAGGCGTACAAGATCGTATACGAAATGTTCAAGAGACTTATACCTTCATTGTAGGCACAGTTGACTTATATACTCTCCACAAAGTCACTTCCAGCAGCTTTGAATATCTCGAACAGTAAGCCTCAGTTCCAGCAGCTTTGTTGGGTTGATGCTTAGATGTTGCTCTTATTCTTACTTCATTTTGCTCAGGTGAACCTAAGTTTTGATTATCGTCTCCTAAGTTGAATAGTCAATTTTGCTGATAGTAGAATGCTGGGTCGCGGTTATATAGTCGTCTGTAGAAGAGGTTTTTCTATATTATCAGCACCGGCTGTGACTCTACTGCAAGGTTTCCTTTTTCATCTCTACAGGTTTCAGTATGGGTCTTGTTGACGAGATGTTGTTTTTACCTGTTGGTATAACTTTCGTATTCCATTATTCCTACAGTAAAAACTGTTAATATCTTCATCAAACCAGCCACTTCTTAATGGAGGTCGAGTCAAATCTAGCACATCACATCAGGCGTTTCTGATGACATGTTGACTGGTCTTGCCACTGGTTGCCACTAGTCTTCGGTGTTTAATCTGGGGAGTTAAGAAATTTCGTGATATGCTTTCGGAAAGTGTTCTTGCAGGCTCCTCCAATTGCAGCTTTTCTACATTATACTTCTCATAGTAGTTTTTCTTTGTTATGGCGTCTGGGAGATCCGCATTTGTACCTTGGCTGCAACAAGGTAGTGATCCGAGTCAATGTTGGCTGCCCCAAAAATTATTCCATACTAACGTTGAAGTTACTGAAGTAGTTAAAGTAATTAAAGTTGTTTTTATTATTCATAAAATAAGATAGAAATATATTAAAAGGGTTCATACGGCCAAAATATATTATAGTTTTTCATCAATTTTATCCTCGGCCCATCCCATCACACCTTCTGGATAATGGTGATTTCTATCCGCGTGATAGCAGTCAAGAACCTCTGCTAATTGATTCGAATGGAAGGATAATGACCTTGCCAGAGTCGTCAAAAGTGACATACTGGTCATGCATGCCCTTAACATTTTAACCTGCATAAGTAGGGACTTGCAGACTATTGTTTTGTTCTTAACGTTAAAACTTGACTTGCCTTCAAATCAAGACTATTTTCTATAGTAGTTGTAAAGTTATAATATATAAAGACCTTGACGCTACTAAAATCTGCCCATTAAGTGTTGGATGCCACCCATATACTTAAGCGGAGTATAAGTATAAGCCTGCATAAGATCCTGTATCCAGCATCTAAGAAAGTTATGTCCCATTGGCCTTAGAGACATATAATAACCTTTCTTGTTGGCACAGAGATCTAATAGTTCAGTTGCTCGGTATGTATTCAATAAGAGAATTTGTGCATGAATTGAACCAAAGCATCAAGTTTAGTTCTAAATGCAATTGCTGGGCCAATTTTTTCTCAGCTAGGAGGAGAAACGCCTTCACTGTTGGCCAAACCAAAATCACCGATTGTCCATTAATTTTCCTTCTTATTTTGTCGCGTTGCTCCAGATTCTTATTTCAGCACTTATGTGTATGACTCTTTTTATTCCAATTTTATTTGTGAGCACTTCATGGTACCTCTGCCCTTTCCGAGAGTAAAGGGTCTTAAATTGTCCACTTGAAAGTTGTGCTGGTCTTGATTAACTTTTCGTTGGCGAGTATTACCGAAGAGCTTCATACTCAGACTTTCGCTGTTGCCCTTACTTAAATTGTGTCAGCCAAATACTGCGGGAAAACTTTTCCTTGTATTTAAGTAACTTTAAAAGCATATGTACATACATTGAATTTATTGATGATTTAAAATAAAACCCTCAGTGACAGAAATAAAACAGATATGTATCACATGAAATAAGTTCAAATACTGAAACACGTAGATGTAAGGTTAAACAAACAGCAACTTGACCTAGAAGTTCATAAATGACCCTGTATAAGTGCATTTATCGTGTAAAGCGTGTCAATGTTAGGTTTCTCATTAAAAATTATAAAATCGCATTCATTTTCAGGATAACATTGAACACAATACTTGTACGCATTTACTAATTTGTTTATTTTCAAAAACCCGTGTTTTTAAACATCCAACAGTAATTAACGAAAAACGTAATTTGAAGATCGAAACGCCCACCCTTATTCATCATATTGAATAGAATATGGCTTCATACAGTCATTACGTCGTTTTTCTTGGTTTTCTAGAAAATTGCTAGTCTTTTTTTGTATACTCAAATTAAAAATTTTCTCAAGTTAAAAACAAACACCACGAAAAGATAAAGTTGTACTGCTGCCAAAATTGAACTGATACGAATTTCGACTTTATGGTTCATCTCTAATTCGCGCCGCGCACACACACGGTAATTGACGATACAAATCATTTTGTTCTAATTTTTATTTTCTTTAAAAAAAATTAATAGATAATTTTTAATTTTGTAAAATAATTGAGAGTTAGGAATAAAAAAAAATATTACATCGACAGTTGGTCAATTGCTGTTCAATTCTTGGGGCCAATTAGGAAATTTGTTACGCTGTCCAACAAGGAACATTCCTCAGATTTTTCAACAGCAGCAGGTAGACATTTTGGCAACATTTGAATTTTATTTATTTTATTTTACATTTCTCATCATACAAAATAAATAAAAGTTTTGAGATATTTTCGAACAAAAGTTTGTGACACAGTTTCAACAAAAATTACAACTTTTTTTCATTTTAACAGCAAAGCGTTTTTTTTATTATTTACGATATTTATTCAAGTATTTCACACAGATTTTTAAATGTTTACAAAAGTGAGGTACCCCAAGGTTGCAAGTAGATGTCACATTTATTTACTTTTTATGATCGGTCTAAATTAATATGGAAAAAAATTTAAAATTCGATTTATTTTGTGACAAAATATTTTTAAGTTTTAAGGTATATTTTATATTTAGTGTAATAAAATTAAAAACGTTAAATTTGTCACATTTTCGAAAGTTGTTGACAGAAAGTAATTTCGTGCTTTTTTTTACTCGAGATAGTGACGTCTGACCCTGTGGTTCGGACTATGCAGGGTGTTCCAGATAATAGCTGTGGTTATTTTGCATGCATGCTAGTGGTTATCACAAAAGAACAACCTATCACCGCTTAATTATTCACCATAAAAACTTGGTAGTATAGATATCTTTGATGTTTAATGTTTGTTCATCTGTCGGTTAATAAACAAATTTAACTGTTTTCAAAAAAAAATTTCGTTGGCAAATACGATTATTTGAATGTTCTGAAAATCCATTGGAAAGTATATAGCAAACAAAGAAAATATGGTTTGTAAGCACTGTTTTATATCCGCTAAACCGCTATAAACTTCGGCACGTGCACCTGGTATCTACAAATAAAAAGGAAATTCAGGTCATTTCCTTTCTCATTAGTAGTTTTCAAGATACCACGATCCCTAAAGTGACCCGGAACATCCTGTAATTGGCTCAGGATTACTAAAAGATGTCGCAAATACATTTGATATTTAGCAAAGCTAATATATTGCTTCAAATACATTTTGAACAGAAATCATTCAATTTAAATTTTCTCTGTAATTTAGCGATCAGGGAAACAGAAAACAACTTGCGAAAAAGGTTCAGAACGGTTCTAGTTCCTTTGAATTATTAATCCAAATGCAGTCATTTTATAAATTGTCCTAAAATTGAATTGTACTAGGATAGATTATATATTTATAAATTTCAAAGGAAAAATAATTTATTTTATTATTCCACAGACAATTAAAATGACAATAATCAAAAACAACTTGGATTACAAAAATTATTTCTTGTTTTTTTTTCATTTGAATCATCTATCTTGGAATCGCATGCCTTTTCCATCATGACCCCCCAAAAAGTGCATGCTAAAAAACTGAACTAAAGGTTTCAAGGACGTCGAGTTCAGCGTCGAAATCGCTTATAATATCGCAAATCAAAGAGTTACGAAATTTGAACACCACATGCCTGTCGAAGTTTCAGTAACTTCTTTGGAAAAATTTTAGATCCGTATCGGAACACATTGGGGAGTCTTTAAAAGCAATCCAAAATTTTGGAACCGGAAAAAATCCAGCAAACTGAAAGTGCTTCATACTGAAGAAATGTATTTTCAAACCTTAGCTTTTTTAAAAACCATATATGCCATATACTGTGAAATAACCAAAGGAATCATCTAAAGACATTACACACAATACCAAGTATGATACTATTCGCCTTCTTGGCACTGAATTGGCTATATTTTCAGGCGATGTAACCACGTAGGTTTCATGATATGATATCAGACAGCAATCCTAATTTGCCATCGCTTTCCAAATTTCATCACCTAATCACCAAATTGAGTTCATCTACAAAAGCCATCATCGTTTAATTCAAAATTGAAGCTGAATTTTACAACAATTCCCCTAAAATGTTGAGGGAAAGTTACAAGAAAAGCATAGCATCGTTCGTATTTTCAACCCATCAAAAATTAACAAGTCTCCCGCCCTGGAAATTCGAACTCTCATGGACAACGTCAACAACATTTGGACCATTTAGATGGTTTACTTATAACCATTATGTTGCTCAAATTGGATTCATCAACACCCTGTGGAAAGATGTGGATCTAATGGATCGATTCCCAGCACTACCGGAACTATTGGATTTAAAAGGTGTTTAAAAATTAAAGACTAAATAATAGTTTTTACGAAATAATACGAAATCAAATAACAAAAGGGCACAAGCAGTAACAAATAATAAATTCAAATGTCTATTTTGTTCCCGCAGTAACCATCTGCATATATCTATTGGTAATCGCAAAAAAGGGAACAATCAGTAGAGCTTTGTTCAAGCTGTCTGATAAGAAAGTATAAATTATCCCAATGTCAGTCTTTTGTATGGTGATAAAACGTCTATCACATTACTATATAAACAACAATGATTTACAATCTACGCATGTGCTTGGTTAGATAACAATGATTCCAATTTCCAATAACAAATACACCATTCTTGCCACCTCTGTGGTATACGACTATGTATGCTATGTATGTATCAACAAACACAAGGTCCCAGTTCCATGCAGAATCCCCTGGACTCCAACATTCAGATAAACTTAATAATGGAGAGATTTGTTCATTCATTGGGGTTTAGATGAAAGTCCTGCTGCGATTGAAGCTAATATTATTCCTAACACTATTGGATTACTACCACATGACATTGGAATATGATAAATCCCAAAGATCATCAAGCTATCTGATGTCAATATTAAACAAAAAATATCTTTGCTGCTGAATTATTCTTTAGTATCCTAAATAAAGACAAATCCAGTTAGCGGACACTCTTCCAACAATACAGAATAACATACGCTATTAGGATGGGTTGTTTCTTGCACGCTTCACCTTGGTATAGGGAAGTCACCTCATAACTCATCACATTGCGTGTTATCATTTGCAATAACTGTAGTGAGAATCTTAATGCTACATTAAAAATGTTCTGGAATATTGAAAATTATGAGGGTACTTCGTCTTCACTGTTGAGAATAGAAGAACAATCATGTGAAAAACACTTTACAGATAATCATTATCGAATAGGCATCAAGTCACCAGTTTGCTAGGTAATTTATTTGATACAATTTTGTGCCAATTTTAACTCTGGAGTGTAGACTTTATAAACAAACAGAGATTTTTAATCAGTGTTCATTATTCAAGCCATATTATTTTATGCCACAAAATTAAGAGTAGTTTTTGATGCATCCACCAAGACGAGCTCATGGTAGGACCAACTGTCCAGCCTGATCTATTTGCCATAACATTGAAGTTCCGCGTTCACAACTTCATATTTTTATAGTTGAAATTACTAACACGTACCGTAAAATATTGATTGCTTGTGAAGATAGCAACTAAAAAGTATATTTTGTAGGCCTAAGCATAATAAAAAGGTTATAAAAGGAGAGGGCTATATAGACGATATTCTTACAGGCACTTACACCCTAGATGAACCTAAACAATTGCAACCCGAATTTGCATAAAGGGCGATTTTGATAGCCTTATTCCGATTTTTACATGCTCGTATATGATTAGACAATTTTCTTGCAGGGAAATCAGGATTATCTAAAATAAGTGAAATATTACATACACCAAACGAATTAGTAGGATTGTTCAACGCTTCCTAATTTGGAATCACTAACGAAATGGAAGGTGCTGATTCCACGAATTCATCCATTATCTGTATGCCCGTTCATACATCGAACGGAGTGATTCGAATTGGTGGGCGCTTGACAAAAGCATTCCATTCTGATACACAAAGGGCGTTTTGTTACTGACTTAGTCGTACGACATTTGCATAGAAAATATTTTAAGTATGACATACTCAATCAAATATCTTTAAGTTTTTTCGAAGTAAATATAGGGTGATTCATCTTAAGGCTTGATTCTCAATACGTTTTTTTTGACAGATCACGCGTGACTTGATAAACTGTTTTGTTATTTTTGTTCAGTATCGTTTGGCAAATCATCATGGAAAGACTCACACCACAACAGCAGTATAACGAAAATCAGCGTTCTGTAAGAAATGTTTTTTGTGCGATTCGAGGAACTTACGGTGCGCATAATCGACTTACTGAAACTACAATTGCCAACATCATTCGCAAATTTAGGTCCCAGTTTATATTGAAATTCATGTGAAATTCAAACACGTGGTCTCGGTGAGCTCTGATTTCAACAAGACGGCGCTTAGAGCCACACAGCGCATGAAACGATGGACTTCTTGAGGAATCATTTTGGTGAGCACTTTATTTCATGTTTTGCTCCGGTAAATTGGCCGCCTAGATCGTGCAATATCACACCTTTGGACTATTTTCTCTGGGGGTATGTAAAGTCTCAGGTCTTCGAAATAAGATGCTTTGTAAGCCAACATAACTCGTTTTATACGCGAGATACCAGTCGCTATGCTCGAACGAGTCGCCCAAAATTGGACCTTCCGAATGGACCACCTCAGACGTAGCCCTGGCCAACATTTACATGATATCATTTTCAAAAAGTAAATGCCATTAATTGTTCTTTTAACCGATAATAAAATTCACTTTCAAATTTATGTGTTTTATTTTACATTATAAGCCAAACCTCACGATGGATCATTTTATGTTATAGGCACACCATTGGCAGCGATAATTGGATCGAGTTTAAGAAATGTCAAGAACGTAAGCCGATCAATGGCAGCAACTACGGTGGCATATACAGCACTTTTGGGACCAGTGGTACTGGAATCCTTGCAGCAGCGAACAAGGTAGACAAGTTCTGCGAGTAGCAAGCCTTTTCAATTCGGCGATGTTATACTGGAAAAATCATTGGTTAAGACAGTGTTATTAGGGTCGTAACTTTGAAGCTGAACAGTTTAGAGAGCGGTTTGAAAGATCAAACAAATACCACTGGACATTGAAGGTACCCTAATCATCAATCAACCTAAACTCATTTTATAGATTGTCACAAAATTTAATTGTAATACTGGTAGAATGCTATATGCTTAAATAGGATATACGATTCATGACAACGATCTCCTATTTTTACCTTGGTATCCAGTATTGATTTCCCGCCCACCGTGCTTCTATATGAAGAACAATAATAAATTTATAATTTTCATCGCAAGTATGATTAGTATTATTATTCCACAAACAAGTTAAAGGCCGTGAATTTAAACAATAGACCAAAAACGTCTGGATTACAAACATAAGGAATTGACAGAAAAGGGAAAAAATTTTAAAGAAGTAAGTGCGCTTGGTCAACCAATTTACCTACGTTTTTCCAACATCGAAAATACTTCTTCTTTTGCTATAAAAAGGCAACTAAACGAGACAAAAAATTTTAAAAATTGGAAAACTAACGACATGCAATATAATTAAAATAGTTAAAGTGCTATTCTAGGAACAGTGAACAGAAGCTTAACAGAAGATAAAACGACCGTGTCAGGTGAATGGGACGCAACTGGAGACCTTTAAGCATGATCCAAAACATTTAGTATAAGTCTATCAGATTGAACTATTTAACCTGTCCTATAAAGGCGAAGAAGTACATCCGCTGTTCCAGAGTGATGTACAAGTAAGTATAGCAATATGTTTTATAAACCGTCCAATAATTATGCTAAATTACACAATTTACCTGGCGGACTATTATGTATGCCGGCATACACAGAGATAAACTGTATAAAGCCTTGAGAAATTTTCAATTGTCAGATTGTGCAGACTTACGATAGAGAATACTCACTTATTCCATAAGAGTCTGAAGTAATATTACCAAGCTATATGTCAGGTGTTTTTTTTTTTTTTTTTTTTTTTTTTTTTTTTTTTTTTTTTTTTTTTTTTATAAACATCAAAATATAATTGAGAGATCCACTTCAATACCACAGGTATAATTTTGAAAAGTAAGTTGCACATACTTTGTACTTACTTTCATCTGCTAGAGAAGGCGAAGAGAAAAAGTAATCGATTCCCACCCTGAAAGGTAAGACAGTGAATATGTAGATTTTGTTTTAAGGGGAGCGCACAAGACCTCAACCATCATGCAATGAGTAACCGAAGGTGGCCAATCCACGGCAAATGCAAACAAGAGTGAATTGCTGGTTAAGTACCACTTTCACTACGGACCATAGCACTATCATTATAAGACAGCTATGGAAGGTAAAATAGTAAAATAGTTCTCTACATGATTCAAAGTTAACAAATAATAAAAGGAGACTAAGAAAGATTGACACATCTCCAAGTAGAACTGATGAAATTTTTCGACAGAATCCTAAGAGTAGTATGGATGGTGTACTTAAATAATATAATAGGCCTATATAAAAATGGTAAAACAAAAGTACATCAGGTATAGCCGGACAATTAAAAGATAGATTTACCATATCACAAGGCAATCTTTGTACTGAACATATATGTATCCAAAACAGATTTAATACTTTTTGTGAACGACTATGATACTATTATAAGTAGGGAGCCAGCAACATTTAGGTAATTAGATTAAAGAGTTAGAGAACAATGGTTTGCAAATAAGTCGTTTGAAGTAAGCATATTGACAAAAGCATCCATGCTAAGAAATCGATTACGGAAGAAGCGCAGTCTGTGAGCCATTGTTGGAAATAAAAGTCATGAAGGAAAAATCAGCAAAATCTAACTATACAAGGATTATGTGATCCGATAATATAATATACAATAATAGTCCCCAGATTGGTATTAGGGTTCGTAAATTTAGGTAGCCTTACAAGTAACACTTTGGATGCGTAAATACGTGAAAGAAACCTAAAAGAATGTTGATCGACAAATGTGTACTTTTCTCGACTTAACGTTGACTGTTGAATGTAAAAAGAAAAGGACAAGACTCTTTAAAACTTTTCCTTAAGTGGATACAACGAAAATGCGAAAAACGGGCAATACATCATCCAAATGATATCATTTTAGCGAAGTTATAAGAAAGTTTCTACACAAAATATCATTTTAGCTTCCCAAGATAAATCTTAAGCTTATGTTCTTTAATCCCGAAAGTAATAAATACATAAAGCTTTTCAAGTAGATGGTCATTTATTAAAATATAAATGAATTATCCTAAAAGGTAACTGAGAGCTTAAGTAAAGAAATTTCTTATACTAAAAAGCAAGCGCTACTACAAACAAAATGTTTTTCAACCACAAAATTGTTTGCAGATTTTTTTAAAGGCCTTTTAAAAAAGAGTTTAAAGTTGAAGATAAAGCTTTATTGAATTGCCAAAGTTACAGATGGTGTAAAAAGGAGAAAAATAATCCAGTATATGGTATACCTAAACTTATTATAATTGTTAGGTATGATTAAATCTATAATACTTTTCTTGGTTAGAGTACCGGCAATTTTTGGCAATAACTGAATACAATTAAGTATTCCGTTACGCCACGATGATATGTCTTCAAAAAGCTTTCTAAAATGGACAAAGAAAGCTTGCGACAATAGGGCAGACACAAACCAGGCACATGTGCTTATTTGTTCCTATTATTGTGTACCTAATTTATTGTAATTGAGTCCAGACTACAGCTTTAAAAATGTAAAACTTTAATATAAAAGTTAAGTTCCATACATCATGACGATATATATATAATCCGGAGAGTGTAAAGTCCTTTATAGTCGTAGCATTTAGAAAACTAATTGCTGCCCAGACAAACTCCCTATTATTAAGAAGGTACTTGAAAGTAAATAGCCCACAAGACATCTGCTCGAACTTGGCGAACTTTACCCACATCATGTTCTGAAAAAATCAAAAAGAGAAACTAATTTCGAAAAAGTGTTGGTTGAAGGTTTCACCTGTAGAGATCAGTACTGGAATAGCATTTGTACCCATTATGATTTACACAGTTTTCTCTAGCAGCAAAAAAGAAAATTCTACTCAGATCAAATCAAAAGTATAATATAAAGATAATTTTCGCATATATCGCAATATCGTGTTTTAAAAAATCGCTCTAAAGTTTTGAAACTGAAAAATCATCTAGCACGCCTTACACCAATAAAGTCTTCAATTTTATATTCATCAGTTTTTTGACATATCGACAAAGTTAGTCTAAAGGATGTTTTGTGTTTATGATGTTTGAAAGCAATAAATTTTTGGTGTCTTTCCAACTTAAAATTATTAAAAAGTTGCGAAAACCTAGAGTATGAAACGATAAAAAAAAGTTTCAAAACAGTGATTTGAAATTCATTAACGGCTAAAAGAGGTTAAACAAAATGATGGTAAACTCATTTTTGCTCAGTAACGCCACCTATCTTCCAGTCACCAAATAGCCCTCATAACTGGAAAAGCAATAGAACTGTCAGGTGTTGTGAATATTTAAAAAGGTTTATGCAATATTCCTTTATCTTGAGAAGTACAACAAAAATGTCTGTCATACCACAAGACATTGAAATACGTTATTTTCTTATAAGTTTTAACTTACCAGTAACCAAAGAAACTATCCAAAACATTATGTCCACTACCCCCAGCAGTTGTATTCACCTTCACATCAGCGAACTTAGAAAGGTCCCTTTCTCTTGAACCCATCTCTTCGGCTGATTCTTCAGCAATACCACTATCATCTTCAGTATCCGTAGCTTCCTCGTCGACTGGATAAAGTTTCCTTTCAAATGAATTACGACCTCCTCCACCGCCAGCACGCCTTCCAGACGTCGGTGGATGACGAGAATTCCCATTCAAATAATACTCCATATTATTCGTTTCTGAAGGCATTCACTTTACAATTTATAAGTCAAAAAAAATATATACATAAACCGCAACAAAAATTGTGTAAAATCGTATATCTTTAAAATACAACTAACTAATTGCTTTCCAGAAGAACTCGGCGAAAAATTTCGCGAATTTCCAAATCCAAACCACAACGCGAATAAAAATCACATAAAATGAGTTTTTCAATTAAATATTGCATACAACTCTGTCAAACGGTACACTAACGAATTTTATCTATATTCAGTAGCTCCACTCGCAGCTGATCTATTTCACTGACAGACGCGCTACAGATTTCGTAGCTCAGTGCAGAATTTTATTTTTAAAAGAATTTTCGTTGTGTCGAAGTTTTTTCATTGGCGTCTTCTCTTTGTGTTTTTTTTTTTTTTTAAATGCGCGATTCTTCTGTGAAAAAATTTCCCTGACTTTTTTCTGGTGATATAAATATAAAAATTCTTTCACACTTCCAGATAGATACGGATAGTCAAATATACACAAATTTAATGGTTTGCATACAGCATGAAACTGCGTCACAAAAACAGGTAACACCTCAGCCCACCTCTTAAAATTACGTGTGAATTAATGAAGCAATTATTTTTCGCTTCAAAAAGATTTCCGTTTCAAGCCAATAGCAGGAGTGATATACGTGAATCCTCAGAGGTAGATGACACTATGATTGGTATGGAGACATTGATTGTCAGTGAATACGGTGTTTTTGAACTGAGGAAATCTTCTCGTACTAGTATTTGTAGTCGACTACGATGTCGGAAAGATGCAACACCAGGCAATCGGGAGTGCAACACACTTTGGGAAAATTAGCAGATCTTTTTGGCTTAATTTGCAATTATTTTGGCACTGAGTTATGTTTGCATTTGTTTATGTGTTTGGGTGCTTGAATGCTTGCCACATTGCTAAGATAGCATAGAAACTAAAAAGCTTTTTGGTTTTTGCTTTTTCTCGGTTATGTTTTATACTTGTGAGGTATATAGCGATTGCTGGGAACATTTTTAGATTCATCTAATTTTCACGAGCAATTTGGGAAAATTTCCTTGTTCGTTAATGAGTCTTTAAGTTGAAGGTGAGCATTTTGACAACTATTACAGATTGCTAACAATGAGTTTTTAAGCTGCAACGCAACTGGATGGTATTTATTTTGACTTTAATTTTCCTTGATTATAAACATACACATTCCTAAATATAATTCAAAATACCATCAAAATGAAACAGGTGTGAGCATTGTTTTAAATTTGGCATGATTTGGCTAGTCTATGGGTAAACAACTGTTGAAATTCACTTTCATACCTGATACCTCTTTTGTTCCCGATATCTGCTAAAATTGTTAAGCCATAATTATTTCTTTTTTAAATATTTTATATAATATATGTATAAGAGTTTCTAAATGGAATCAGAAATCAAGAAACAACCGACCTTTTCTCTTCACAAACCGACACATTTGAATCTAACGTTGCTCTATGGTTCTTTTCCCAAATACTAGAAGCATACGAGTTCCAGGTTGCAGAAATAATTATCGAAAGGAATTTTTCTTCAGTCAGCTCAGAACGGAGGCAGAAGATATGTTGTCATATTTCTGTATGATCTATATGGTCGTCAACAGTGATCAGTGGCTTCATCAATCTAAAATTGCTGATTGTTGTTGACTATGGATAAAAACGACTTTCGTTCTCTCATAAAACATTATTTTTTGAGAGGCAAAACAGCGAAGGAAACAAAAGAAAAGTTGGATAAATATTATGTGGCTAATGCTCCGTCAGATGACACCGTCAAATATTGGTTTCGAAAGTTTCGTGGTGACCGCAACTCCACTACCGATCAAGTCCGCAGCGGCAGGCCCTCCGATGCGGTTACAGAGGACAATGTCAAAAAAATACATGAAATAGTGTTGCCTGACCGAAAAGTGAAGGTGCGCGAGCTAGCAGATACCACAAAAATTAGTACTGAGTGCACACGCCATATTTTGGGCAATATTCTGCATATGAAAAAGTTATCCTGCCGCTGGGTGCCGCGCATACTCACTCCTGACCAAAAACACGAACGCGAGAGCGCTTTGAAAGAGTGTTTGGACTTTCTGATGCGGAATCGGGCGGACTTTTGGCATCGATTGGTAACTGTTGAACACCAGAGAACAGAATGAGTGCCCGGCAATGGACTGAAGCCGACACGAGTGCTCGGAAGTGGCAGAGGAAGGCTCGATGGGTCGGAGGGATTATGGCGTCGGTTTTCTGGGATTATCATTGCATACTCTTCATGGACTACCTCGAAAAAGTAAAAATTATCAACAGCGAGTATTACTGTGCATTACTGGAGCGATTGAAGGCCGAAATCGCTACAAAACATGAAGCAGCTTGTCTTGTTTTTGCAAGACAATCCACCGGCGCACAAGAGCATCGCAACCACGGCTAAAATCAATGACTTACGGCTCCAATTGCTATCGCATCCACCGTATTCACCCGATTTGGCTGCCTCGGACTATTATCTCTTTCCAAACCTCAAAAGATGGATCATCAATTAAAAATTCAGCTCACGCGAGAAGATCATCGACGCCACGGAGGAGTAATTTGCAGACCTTCCAGAAAATTACTTTTGGATCAAAAAGTTGGAAAATCGCTGGAAAAGCGGACTATATTGAATAAAATAAAAAAAGATTTAAAAATTTTTTTTTTTTCATTCCTAAGAAGGTTACTTTTCACCCCATCTAGTATATACATACTGGGTGTTATTTCTATGCAGTGACACCACCAAATGCCGACTAAATGAGAGGCAACTTTGCGGCAGTCGAAAAACAAAACAAGAACAAAAAAACAAATGAACGTGAATTATGAATTAAGAAGGGTATTCACCTCGGAACCGGATAATGTGAGAGTTTCACAGAGCTACCCAAATGTCCTGTCCGAGAGACTATCTTAGAAGAAAAACTTTGAAAATATTGATTATCTATCAACCGCACTTCGCTCAATAAAGTTCTCTCCAATTAAACCAGTTCTGCTTTAAAAAAATAGATAGTTGCCAACCACAAGGAAACTCTGCTTAAGGTGCATTTCCCTGATTTCCACATTGCAGCATGTGCCTCACCTGTGGTTATAGAATGCATCAGCCTATCCATATAACAAAACCCAGCGAGCTTCTTAAAACCTAGCGGTTAATTAGTTTGTCATCATTTTTTTCGAAATCACCCGGAAAAGCAATAACCGCAATAGTCAAACGTTTTATCCTGCAAAAGCTTTCAGCATCCGGTTAAATATTGATGCTAAAAAGCCGAAGAACCATAGCTTATTTCTGAAAACTCTTCCCGAAAGTCTTTACGACAAAGCGACGTCTACAAGGTGGTGTCATCCCGCCGCTGTTATGGATTTTAGTCAACCTTCTAGCAAACACGCTTAATTATCGAACACAAACGAAACCTTTTAATACCGCTCTGATGCAAACAGCAGCGAAGGAGTGAAATGCTTCGTAAATGTTATTTAAAAAAAATTAGTGTGCTTAATCGCCTACGTACAGGGCAATAGGTATTTTTGCGTGACAAAAACGGAATATTGAGCGATGGTGTGAGCTATAAGACGGCGTACGATGAGCGTAGGATTTCAGCTGTTAAATGTGAGATCCAGTCAAGTCCAATACCGAGGGTGGGAGCTGATAGACCCAAACTCGGAACTCTTTTAATGTATCAGCTACGATAATCGTAGCGAAAAAAATACAGGGTTATCAATGTTCAGCTTAGAATTTTTTTTTATGAAACCAACAATCTAGTCTAATCTTTTAAAACCAAAATTTCATTATAATGTTTGGACTATACAAATACAATTATGTATAAAATAAAATATTAGTCAAGTGAATTTTTTGCAGCACTCGATTTTGTTTTTATAAGTTCCGATAATTTGCTTCCACATTTCGAGTTTGTTTGCTGCTATAACTTGAAGAATATTATGTAGTTCTTATGTTCTAAATGCGAGAGGATTATCAGAATAACCTTGGCTTTAGTCACACAAAAACCCAAAAAAAAAAAATTCAGCAACGTCTTTGGACGAAATAGATGCCGCAAAAACGTTCGCGCAAACGTTCCATCTTTATACGGATTATGCAACATTTCACACCATATTTTTTCGATTTAAAAATAATCGGTTAAAAAATGCTTGTAATTTGGCTAATTGACTAGAATTATTTGAGTTTTATAAGAAGTAAGGACCGATGTCACCGCTTGATAACAATGGACACCAAGCACTGACTTTATGTGCATTCAATGGTCTTTCCTGAATCTTGAGGATTCTCATAGGGATGTGTGGAAATTTCGCTTCTTAACATACCGGCGTGGAAATATTCGTAAACCTAGTCGCTGAAGAAAATTGAGTTAGAAAAATCAGAACACAATCTGAATAAGTTTTGTGCTGTTCATGGTTTCTATGTTAAGCCTGAGTTCTTGTTTTATACATATCTTGTATGGATACAGTCCAGATGAAAAATTCGTCATAGAGAACTGAATTGCCTAATTCTGCATTTGAAAAATGTCACTAACGCATTGGTTATTTCAAACATAATCAACATGTTAATTACGGTGTACAGTTACTGCGAAATTGTTATCTCCGTAGTAGAATCTAAAAGCACTGTGCGGTTCATATTCATGAATGGTAAGTCGAAAGCAGTCATTTGACACAAATTGTACGCAAAACTATACTTGTCAGAATAACAGAATAACTCAAAGTGTATAACCTGTTATAATAAGATATGGGATTGAGTATGCTCTGGTTGCTGACATTGATGTCCAGTAAGTCGTAAGTTAATTTGAGAGAGAGGTGTCTGTAGGTGTCCCAGTTCTGGGTATAGTCGTATTCGTCGAGGAAGATGCGTTTATTTTCGTTACGGTGCTGTATAGTACCAAATCATTTGGAATCTGATAGCGATAAATTAATGTTGTGATAAATATAAAGAAACTACCTACATTATCGCATATTTACGTTTTATATTTGTATAATAGTTCTTATATAGGGTTTTCCAATAGGGACTTGACAACTTTGAATTTAATTTGTGAACGCACTCTTTAACTAATCATCAAACTGTTACTGTCAATTTATTCAGTAAAATCAACATTTTCATCATGGTAAAGTACACTTACAAGCAACGTCTGCTAATTGTAAAAACTTTCTACAGATATTCGGAGTCGTTGACTGCAACTTTAAGGGCGTTAACTCCAATTTTCGGTCGTAATTCTCGCCCTAGTAGACAGGCAATAACAAGTTTAGTGCAAAAATTTGAGTCTACATATTCGTTGTGTGATGTTGCCGTGTCAGTGAGACAACGGGTTGGTCGAAGTGTCGAAAATATCGCTGCCGTTCAGACACCCGTAGCAAACGATCCAAATCAGTCAATTCCACGGCGTTCGCAAGAAATGGGCATCGTAAGGATCTTAGCTTACACCCATACAAGATTAAGCTGACTCAAGAATTGAAGCCGATGGACCATTTAAAGCGACGTACGTCTCCGATTGGGTTCTGGAGAAGATGCGTCAAGATGATGAATTTCATCGCAAAATCATCTCCAGTGACGAAGGTTATTTTTGGCTCAATGGGTTCGTCAATAAGCAAAATATGCGTTTTATGGTGAAAACCCACATTTGCTTCATGAATCACCACTTCATTCACAAAAAATAACTGTTTGGTGCGGTTTGCATGCGGTTACTGTGAATGGTCAGCGTTATCGCGCCATGATCGCCGATTATTTTTGGCCCGAATTGGAAGATATGGACTTGGACGACATGTGGTTTCAACAGGAGGGTGCCACAAGCCACACAGCACACGCTACAATCGATTTATTGAAGAGTAAGTATGGTGTTACATGGGCCAGTCGACTGCCCGCCTCGTTCGTGCGATTTAACGCCGTTTCGGCCGAAATGTGTGGCCGAGTCGTTGATAATTGGGTCCAATGAATCGACCGCTGCAAACGTGCCCGCGGTGGCCATATTAACGAAGTCGAGCTTCATTCATAAATGTTTTGATTGTACTTCAAGCTAATAATAAAGTTTTTGAAATATCTCAAATAGTTTGCCTTTTATTTAAAAAAAAAGTTGTCAAGTTGTTATTGGAAAACCCTATATTTGGAGAGTGATTGTGGTAAAAAAAGATCAGCATTTCGTGAAACCTTGTTCTCTGAATTAACCAGGTGTACCGGTATGAAGTGAGCATCAAGATACAAATGTCTCGATAGGGAACATTTATTGTGAACGGGCCTTAATTTTTTATTTTGTTTGGATACTATGACACCTGTCAAACATATATACATCAAGTCATTGAGCAAACTACATCGTATCTTTCCATCGTGTTAAAAATGTCAAATTTCGTACCAGAAAATGATGACTTGCGGAAAGCTGCAGAGTCGCATCGAATGCTTGTCGAGGCATATGGCGATCATGCTCTTTCAGAAGGAAGATGCAAAAGATGGTTTCAACGGTTCAGAGATAACGATTTTGATGTGTCAAATGAAGTGCGTGGAAGACCAAGAAAAAAGTTTGAAGACGCCGAATTGCAAACAATATTTGATGTCATCCTTATTTGAGTCAGAAAAAAATGGCAGAAATGTTAAATGTTGCACAAAAAACAATTTCTGACCATTTAAAAGCTATGGGAAAGATCCAAAAGTCTGGAAACTGGGTGCCACATGAATTGAATAAAATGAAATGAAAAATCAATTTTGCATCGAGTTGTTACTGTCGATGAAAAATGGATTTATTTTCAGAATCCTATACGGAGAAAATCATGGATTAATCCGGGACAACCATCAACTTCGACTGCAAAACCAGATCGTTTCGGTAAGAAAACAATGCTGTGTGTTCGGTGGTACCAGAAAGGTGTGGTGTACCACGAGTTCCTAAAACCTTGTGAAACCGTTAATACAGATCACTACCGACAACATATGATCAATTTGAACACTGCATTGATCGAAAAACGACCACACGGCGAAGACACGACAAGGTAATTTTGCTCCATGACAATGCACCTGCATACAAAGCAAAACTGGTTCAGGATACAACCAAGGCACTTGGCTATGAGCTGGTGACCCACCCGCTGTGTTCACCAGACTTGGCTTCTTCCGATATGGAAAATGTGTAGCTAGCATTCTTTACTTGAATTAATATCAATACTTTGATTAAAATGTTTCTTAACTTTCGCATTAAAAATTAGTGTTTTATTTTCACAAAAAACGTTCACTTCATACCGGTACACCTGGTGGTTATACACCGTTAGCACGTCAAAACTGCAATATTTAAAAAAAAATCATTTGATGCTAGTGGAAAATATCCAGTATACTATGAAGAATGGTAAGGCTAATAAACAAAATATGTAAAAAAAGCGAATTTTAGGAAGCCCATCGCAGGACATCTGTAAAGTATTATCTGTAATCCTAGAATCAAAATAAGATTTATTTTGAACGCACACAAATACATCTTTGCACGTTTATCAAAAAGTTTTACGATGCCCACTAGAATATTTCTATATGTACTCGTATACAATAAAATCAATTCAATAATGAGAGATCTCATCATCCTCTTATCAAATTTTGAAAGAAAATATAATATATTTCGGTGAAATAAATCCTTTGAGGAATTTTCATTAAAATCCATATTTCTACACGTTTTTTTCTATTCTAAACTTTTTAAAAACCTTATTATATAAATAACGTCGCGCCATATACAGTGTCCCCTAATATTATTTTAACAGCTAAGTTCAGTGACACTTTTGTGTCACTTTTTTTTTGCACTCTAAGTCATAAACCGAAAAGCAACTTGCTCACAGGTTGATTTTACGACACGCATTGTTAGTAAACAAAAAGCAAAACAAGTGTTAAAATAATCATTGCTTGGAGATAACTCGAAACCTGAAATTCACTTATAACATAACGGCAAGATGCAGCAATTAATTGTCAATGAGCTCCAATGAAATATTTTATTCTTTTCAGAGTGAATCATCGACCAGTTCGTTTTGTATGTAATTTATCTGAGCACTTTTGTCTGTCATCCTAATCGTCATCGTTACCGACATCATTTGTTTTCTAAAGATACGAACAGAAAGATAAGTGGAAGTAGAAGCAACAACGTGCCTACGACATCATTTGACCTTATTCGGAGAGACATTGAAACAGGTGTTTGCTGGCGTCAGAGAACTATTGTACTTCATGCTTCTCTTATTTTAATTTCAGATACATTTTGAGCGCTAGTTGAAGCAGACGCAGTTTGGCGATTTCTAAGCGTCTATATTACAGTATTTGTACGTGCTTCTTCCATTTGTTACTGAAAGTTTGAATTTGTACTCGTGTATCTTTCATCAATAAAAAATTCTATTATGACATTGGTTTGGAAGATTCTCTTCGTAGTTATTGCTGTTACGTTACATTTTTACGACGTAAATTCGAGAATACAACTGAAACCACCAGAGGAAATTATAGTAGAACGTATTCCCAATGGTAACTGAAATTTACCATTTTAATTTTATTTATTTACTGATCACTTTAATTTTGTTTTAGGGCCACCATGTACCTTGGACATCAATAAAGATCTTGCAATCCCGCAACCACTGTTTCTTCAACCTGGATCTACTGAATTTTGGCCAGTTGAGGTAAATGGTTCACTTGAGATACCGCGCGGGTCCGATATCGAGCTACACTGCACTCAGGGATTCTATATGAATTCCAAAGATAAGTCTATTAATGCCACTTGTCTAGAATATAAAACGTTCCTTGTAAAACAAGAGAAAATCCAAATGCGTAGGCTGAACTGTACGTCACAAGTAAAATACACCATACGAGAGACGAAGAATAAATGCGCCGATAATGGAAAAATCTATGAACTCGGATTCAATGTTAGTAATCATCGATTTCCCAAAACTTTGGACATCTGTCATGACAAATCGTCAGTTAAGACTCTTTGGACATACAATAAGCTTGACCCAGCTAATGACAATTTTCAAAAATCAGTTCAACGTCTGAACTTTAGCAAGGCTGGCTTCTTTGACAAACGTAACATGAATCATTTGTACACAAAGGAAAACCAGGAGCAAATTTTTCGAAACCTTCTTGGGGAAAATTATGAGAAGTTTTTCAATAACAGAACAAAGTTCTTATCCAGAGGTCATATTTCGGCCAAAACTGACCATATTTACGGGGCTCATCAACGTGCGACCTTTAACTTCTTCAATGCAGCTCCACAGTGGCAAATCTTCAATGCGGGTACTTGGAATGCCGTTGAAAATGGTATTCGGAAGCTAGTAACCAATAAAGGCCTTGAGGTGGAATGTTATGCAGGGACTTGGGGTGTTATATCTCTACCAAATAATAGGGGCGAACCTAGAGAAATCTATCTAACGTTTGATGCAAATAACAATGGAGAAATTCCGGTTCCGAAATTATTCTACAAAGCAATCATAGATACTAACTCAAAACCTAAGAGAGGAATTGTTTTAATCGGTGTTAATAACCCTTACTTAAGCATGGATGAACTTAAACGAGACTACTTGATTTGTGATGATGTAAGTGAGTCAGTACCGTGGATTAAGTGGAGTAGGAATAACATCGCAAAGGGATACTTCTACGCTTGTAAAGTAGATGAATTTACACGTGCTGTGAATGTGCTACCGAATAGTTTAAAAAATGTCACTAGGCTTTTAGTGTAGCAAAAGCTGTTTTTTGTTCTTATTTATTTATTTTAAATATATGTATGTATTAGTGTAAAGTTTATTGCTTTGATCTTATGATAAATATGCTATTTTTTTGTTAAAATTTTAAAAAGTAATATTTTGGCGACACAGCTGTTTTAGAAACTCTGTAGCTAGAATAGATATAAAATAGCAATAAAATACCAAAAAACACTGAATCAGAAGATTGTACTAATAAATCTGGACTCATGAATTTATTTATTCGACGAAAAAGTGAAAATCACAATCTAGTCCGTAATGAATCCATGATTGAAGATAAAATGAATTAAAGTCAATTAAGAGTTGATGAACTGTTACTTCATGATGGAAAATAAAAATGTGATAGAAAAACAATAATAAAACTCTATTTCTCATTGGACATTGTTTATGTGTTCATATCTTAATTCAGGCAATAAAGTGATGGATTTTTATCTTACTTTACCTATAATAAGTAGTAGTGTACAATTTCTACTCAATATGGTACTACTGTAGTACCATAATATGGCCAATTTGATTCAAAAAATACGTAAGAGGTCATCAACATTGTAATCGTTTTTAGACATTAGATCGTATACGATTTTCTAAGGTTGAGATCGTAACTCGAAAATAGTCCATCTAGTTCAACTTAAAAACAAAATCTTCAGACAATTGGGTACAAGAGTATAAGGTTTTTGGATATGGCCATGAGGAACTCCCGCCAGTAATGTCTTTGGTGGGATAATTTACTGTTTTTTTTTTTTTTTTTTTAATTACGTCTTTATCACCCATATCAAGTTTTAAGATTTCACAAAGCTATCATTCTGATAACTGTATCAGTTAATAGTTTATAATTGCAGATATAAACATTCCATAGTAAATGTTCACCGTAACTAAAAAGCTGTTTACGTTTGAAATGAGTGACCAACACAGCAAACAATTTATAATTAAGTGACAAAAAACAAAGGAACTCAGAGATTTGCCGAGAGAATAAAATTTTGCTGACGTTTTTAAAAATGTTCATGGCAACTAGGTATATAGCTCTATATAGGGGTTAAAATCCACAGGTGATTTAAGAAAGACTACTACGGTCCTAAAAGTACCCGACCCAACAAGGAAAACACAAAAATTTTGGAAAAAAATTTATTAATTTTTTAGGAACAGAAAATAATCCGAGGGGGCTAAATCTGGCGTGCATGAGGTAGAAATTCAAACTTTAATTCGTTAATGAATGAAACATCTTCAGGACACTGTTTTTGCTCGAGTGTGAGCAAACGCGGCACCCATCTTGCACACAGCTTTCTCATATCCAAATTTTCAAATAATATGCGATATACCGCACTTTTTAAATTGCCTATCATGTCTGCTAGCTCGCGCACTTTCAGTCGACGATCAACCAGTACCACTTTGTGGATTTTTTTCACCATTTCTGTAGTCGTCACCTCATTTGGTCGACCACTGCGATGCTCGTCTTGGCAGCTCGTACGGCCTCGTTTAAACTCAGCAACCCAAATTTTTACTTTTGTAAACCAGGGAGAAGACTCACCGAGAGTATAATCCAGTTCAGATTTTATATTGGTTGGGCTAAGGCCTTTCAAATAAAAGTATTGTTTTGTATTGTAACACATGGGCTGAAAAGTCAGTGCCGTTTTATAGTAAAACACAAAATTTTTGCAAGATTCAACTTTATTTATCAATATAGTTGCCTTCGAGGGCGATACACTGATTGAAACGATTTTCCAATCTTTCGATGCCAGTTATGTAGTTCAATTTCGGTTTAGCCTCAAAATAGGCCTCTGTTGCGGCGATTACTTCTTCATCGGTCTTAAATCTCTTTCCGGCGAGCATTCTTTTGAGATCTGCGAACAGGAAATAGTCGCTGGGGGCCAAATCTGGAGAATACGGTGGGTGGGAAAGCAATTCGTAGCCGAATTCATTCAATTTTGCCATCGTTTTCATTGACTTGTGATACGGTGCATTGTCTTGATGAAACAGCACTTTCTTTTTCTTCAAATGCGGCCGCTTTTCTGCTATTTCGTCTTTCAAACGCTCCAACAACGCAATGCAATAGTCGCTGTTGATAGTCTGGCCCTTTTGGAGATAGTCGATGAAAATTATTCCATGTGTATCCCAAAATACGGATACCATAACCTTGCCAGCCGACTGTTGAGTTTTTGGTCGTTTTGGACGAGGTTCTTCGCCTGCTCGCCACTCAGCTGACTGCCGTATTGACTCTGGTGTGAAGTGATGGAGGCAAGTTTCATCCATTGTCACATACCGACGCAAAAATTCGGCTTTATCGCGGTTGAACAGCTTTAAACACTCCTCTAAATTATCAACACGTTGTTGTTTTTGGTCGACTGTGAGCAAACGCGGCACCCACTTTGAACAGAGCTTTCGCATGTCCAAATATTCGTGTATGATATATCCAACACGCTTTTTTGAAATCTTCAGAGCCTCAGCTATCTCGATCAACTTCACTTTATGGTCATTCGTAATCATTTTGTGGACTTTTTTGATGTTTTCATCTGAAACAGCCTCTTTTGGACGTCCACTGCGTGCATCGTCTTCGGTGCTTGTATGACCACTTCTAAATTTTTCAATCCACTTGCGAATGGTTCGTTCGGCTGGTGCAGAGTCCGGGTAACACTTATCAAGCCATTTCTTTGCATCGGCTGGATTTTTTCCCATCAAAAAGCAATGATAAATCAACACACGAAATTGCTTTGAATCCATTTTTTTCACAATAACAAAAGTTGCTTCATGCACAACGCTATATCTCGAGAACTAATCGTCCGACAGCTGTCAAATTTATACACATATCTTTTGAAGGTTGGTACTAACTGAAAATTAATTCAAGTGATGGCCTCTCTTAGAAACGGCACTGACTTTTCAGCCCATATATGACAACGCTCACTATTAATGGCGGTTTCAAACTTGAAACATATGCTTTATGGACTGCATACTTTCCAATACTTTCCAAACAACTACCGCCATGTCTAGGTCAGGCCGGGTATTTCGTATTTCATTTATAAAAAGTCACTGTTTGGTGCGCATTGTCTGCCTGTTGTTTATTTTCTGTAAGAGTTAAGGGTTAAGGCCAAACAGGAACTGTTTGCCATCCTGCTCATGACACAGAAGTTTTTTTTTTTTTTTTTTAAAGCCGCCAAGAGCGGGTGATTCAGTATCTATGGGGTTTATTTTCGTCGAATCTTCTCGATCAGTTGTGTCATGCTGATAATTTTTCGATTATATGACCTTGATCAAAAAGTTCCCGGTGGCGTCAGCGTTTGGCGCTCCCATTGTTCTGATTTGAGTTCTGTTTTTTTTTTTTGTTAAGTTGCTACATCTGTTGTTGACATTCCCTCTTAATCTTAGCGTCATAGGTTGACATTTTCAAAAGTTACTTAGCCAAGAGTACATCTATATCTGTGTATGTTGACGATTTTTACAATTTTAGAAATGGATTTAAATTTGCAACAACGAACTTGTATTAAATTTTGCGTAAAAAACAGATTTAATGGTGCAAGAACGTTGGAAATGTTGGAAAAGTGTTTTGGCAACGATTCTCTAAAGAAAACGGTCGTTTATCAGTGGCACGAGCGGTTCAAAAGTGGTCGTGAGTCAATCGAAGATGATGAACGCAATGGCAGATCATCGAAATCGAAAATCATCCAAAATATTGATGAAGTAAAAGAAATGTTGGTCAATAACCGCAAATTAACCATCAGATAGATAGCGGAGGAGTTGAACATTGCCTATTGATCCTTCCAAGACATTTTGGTTAATGATTTCGGTTTCCGTCGTGTAGCAGCAAAGTTGATGCCAAAAGAAATCAATTTCATGCAAAAAAGAGACCGTGTTGACATGCAAAAGAGATGATTTTCGAGGCTGAATCCGATCCCACATTCATCAAAAGGATCATTACTGGAGACGAGATGTGGATTTATGAGTACGACACGCAATCCAGACATCAGTCAAGTGAATGGTGTTCACCAAATTAGACCAGACCAAAAAACCACGTCGTTTTTAGTCAAAAAAAAAGGCAATGCGGTTTTTATGGATTACAACGGTGTAGTATAGCATGAATTTTTGCCAGAAAGCCAGACAGTAAGCAAAGAGTGTTATTTGGGCATTATGAGACGTTTGCGTGAAGCACTTCGCCGAAAGAGACCAGAATTGTGGGCAGAAAACTCGTGGATTTTGCACCATGATATCGCACAGTGCCATCATTATTAGAAATTTTTGACGAAAAATGCAACAAATACCATTTAATAGCCACCGAATTCACCTAACTTGGCTCCCTGTGACTTCTTTCTGTTCAACCGAATTAAAAAACCACTACGTGGAACGCGTTTCAGCAGCCGGGAGGAAGTAATGGAAAAATCGCAGGAAGCACTGATGGAAGCACTGACTGCACTGTGTGTTGCAGTCGATGGGGGTTACTTTGAAAGGGACAATATAGATTTAGATGAATAAAGTTGTATTTTTAATTTTCTATTGTAAATAAATTCCGGGAAATTTGTTCAAGGTGGTAGTCTAGATATAGGCAGAAAATTACAAAAAAGGAACCGAAGGCTGCAAAAAGGAGAAAATTTGAATGAAATTGTGCTTCAAATATAATGAAAATGAAATCAAAATTCCAAAAGATAGGTAAAATAGTGTATTTCGTTAAAGATAAAATTGGGAAAACACATTACATAGTCGTACTCTGATATAATCAAGGCTACATTTGGTTCTTTCGTCAGCTGGGATGCTTATCATTGCATCCCTTATCTATCACATCGTTTTATATATGTGTATACATCATATCTATATATTTTGTAACCGCAATAATGATATCATCGGTCTCTTTTGACAATAAAAACTTTGTGTGTATCGAACTGAAATTCGTAGGTTTTCTTTATGACCTGCTCTGTACGCTTATTATTCCTCAGGATGTGGTTGGCTGATTAAGATTAGTTATTGGCCGTGGCTCAAGTGGTAGTTCATTGGCTTCCAAATTGGACGGCAACTAGAATCAGTAAGATAAGACGTTGCCTAAAATACAACATCAAGTCCAATTTAACTAATAATTTAATTTCCCTATTAAATGTTGGAAGCCAGCCAGGGAGCCATATAATCATTGTGCCCAAAAATCGTTTTTTCTCTCGCTGTCCCATTTTTCTAAAGAGTTAACACGTGCTCAAGCGCTTTAAGTGTAGACATAATCACTTGAGTGTTAAGTTCTTTCTCTAAAAAAAAAGTCCAATCGTGTTGGATGTATGCCAAAAATTATTTTCAAATACTAAATGGCATGAAGTAATCTTTTGAATGAATTCAATAAATCGCCATCAAGTTAATTTTTTTGTATTTTATTTAAACAAAAAGTGTGAACGTCTGAAAAAAAAACACTTCATGGTAGTTATTTGAGGCTGTCATAAATCGTATCCTGCGGTGGCTTTCGACAGAAACAATTCTATTCTGAAAAATGGATGTCTTTGTAACACAGAAAACTGATAATTCTCTTAAAAAGCAACAGTAAGCTAAAGTATCTTCAATATCAAAACGAAGATTCAGGCTGTAACTAGAGTTACATTCTTTCAAAAAACAATTCAATTACTCACATACGCCGGCAACATTTATAATCCTAAGAATGCAACGTGCTTCCAGTAACATGTTTGCATGTATTGCTTTGAAAGCAGTAAATTGGGTCACGTGATCACTTTTAAAAGGCCGTTCAATTACCTCCATATGCCAAGATAATATTATCTTAATGCCATTCGGTGTCGGTTAATCATAGATTCCTTTCTCTATTTATAAAATCACAAGATGAACAACACTGAGTGAAGAATCTAGGCTTAAAGACATTGAAATTTTTGCGCCATACATAAGGAGAGACAAGGGACATTGTGTCGGTTTTAGTGAGGGTTTATAGACTGTCATAGTTTTGTCGCCCAGAATTATGTATATATTAACACACGACTTCAAGCTTAGGATCTTGATGCCAAACTTGCTTTTCAATTTCCGTGAAACATCCTATCAAATTGGCAGTTGTTCCACCATTAAGGAGACTTTCTATTTCAAAACATTTCATAAGCTAACATATCCATAGAATTTTCACCACCAAATTGTATTTGCGCTTAAAAAAAATTATCTCATTAAGTTTTTGGGGGTGAGCACTTTGTTTTAGAGTACACAGATTAGTTTGTTCCAAAAACCCTACACTTAGAGTCTCGTTGCAAATGAGTATGAGATGGAGGATGAGGTATAGTTCTTCCTTTGAAACATGGTAGTATCTAAGCGATGGTTGATAGTATGACTAGATAATGAATCCGTATCTAGTCTTTTTAAACTTTTCCTTTCTGTTTAATTTTTTAATTATTTCATCCTACTAGACATTAGTGTAGTCTTCATTTAAAGAATAAAGAAGTATTTGCGGCATCCACAAAGTTTCTGAAGCATAAGGACCAAAAAGATTTCTTCATTTGATGATAAGACAATTGTAATGATTAAGCTGAAAAGTGGATCTGGCGTGCCATGTTTCATACTGTAGTAAGCGGTACAAATTTTCATTAATAATAATAAAAGATGCTGAAGCAACAGCAGCCGGCACAAAAGCTGTAGTAGGAGCGTCCTGCAATAAAATTTACATAGCAACCTGAATGGATCTTTATGAAAACGGGACGTACATTAGGACGTGTGCTGAAAAACTTCATCCGCGAAGGATTGAACTACTTAACCAAAGCACATGATGTTCTATTCAACCCCATCCGTGCCATACAAGCTGTATGTGATACAACTTTTCTAGTAATATTTTGAACCACTTGGAAAGAAGGAAAAACTAAAAAACAAACTATACTGTTTGATCCTAGATGTTAAAAACATTTTTATTTCGAAAAATTACAAAAAAATGCGGGCGTCAAACTACATACTAGTCGTTCCAAAACCATAGAAGCATAAAGTTTGGAACCGATAATTCCCAAAAAGAAACCGTCGCTATAAAATTGAGCCCCTGGCATTTGATGCAGTATTCACGTGGAAGACCCAGACAGCCGCTAAGAAATCCACATGCGACGGTCAAAGAACAATTCTGATAGTCTCCTTCAACCTTAATACATTGATCGCTATGGAAGCTCATCAGATCGGTATCTCTTTGATTTTGTTGACAAGCAACAGATAACACTAATTGTCATTTGGAAATTCTTCTAATATCATTGCAAACACGTGCAACTCATGCGATCAGCGATAAGTTATTTAATTCTTTCCAAATTAATTTCTTAGATATAGAGGGTATTACTTCAGCTATCTTTAATTTCCATTAGTTTGGTAAAAAAAAAAATTAAAAATAAAGTTATAATATTTCAAGCACTTAATGAAAGATTAAGCGATAAATTTATCACACTGTATCTATCAGTTTCGGGCAGAATTGGAAACAAAACAACTACGCCCTCCCTGCTAGCGAAATAACGCAAAAATTATTAAAATTACCAAAATATTTACAACCAAAGATATTTTACACTGGCTTCCCGAATAGGACGCTTTAAGAATGATGCAAACATGCAGAAGAGATGAAGTAAATCGACCTCGTTGGATTGCCTAATTTGGCATATAATCATAAACGCCTTGGCCAAATTACTTCCAGTTGCATACTTCAAGTTGGTTGACATACCTTTTTTCAACCATTCTTGTGGTTAAATCCAAAAACCAAACTTTCTGGGCATAGTCGATATCCTCGCCATCTTATTCCACTGACGTGCAATTTTCCTAGCAGGTTGATGTCGCTGAATTCATTGAGTTTGTTCGCTTAATTTATCCTCCAAAGTCCCGAAGAGTCTTCAGTATTTAAAGACGACAATCTGCATTACCAAGCAGGATATTTGGAATTTTATATAATTAGAGTGAATGCAGTATAACGCTAACTCTTTCAAAGGTGTAGCCATGATACAGTATAGTGCCATACAGTGTACAAAGAAACTTTAAACTCAGCTATCATCTGGTCGTTCTGTAATGGAATTCGTAACATTTTTGAACTGAAGTAATTGATTGCAAAAGCGACTTTTACTATTTTCCGTAGATACGACTGCATACAAGGTATGCAACAATAGATCTCTTCAGCAGTAAATGCTGGTCGATTTTGACATATCCAAAACGTCATGAACCAAGCTTAGACATATGGTAAACAAACCGTTTTGACACATTTGTGATTTTGTTTTGGCGTCATACAATGGCAAGGTCATGGCGTCGATTTTTTTGGATGCGCGTGGGATAATTTTCATTGACTATCTTGAAAATGGAAAAACTATCAACGGCCAGTATTATGCGAACTTATTGCAACGTTTGAGCGAAGAAATCGAGCAAAAACGGCCGCATTTGGCTAAGAAGAAAGTATTGTTTCATCAAGACAATGCACCAGCTCACAAATTCGTTATTGCAATGGCCAAATTAATGAATTAAAGTTTGAATTGCTACCTCATGCACCCTATTCGCCAGATTTAGCCCCCTCGGATTATTTTCTGTTCCCAAACTTGGAAAAATGGCTCGCCCTCACGTTGTCAAACCCGTTAAACGCTTAAATGGGAAGTTCTACCTCACTCGCCGTATTCCCCAGATATTGCGCCGTCCGATTATTATTTGATGAAGACATCAAAAAATGGCTTGATTTATGGATAGCCTCAAAAGAGAAACACTTTTAACGTAATGGTATTCGAGCTCTACCAGAAAAATGGGCAATACTTTGAATGATTCATTTGTAACCATTTTTTTACAATAAAGTTGCATTTTCATCAAAAAACTTAGCAATAACTTCTCATACATAAAAATATTTGCCGCACGCGTTTATCTTTTCTACACATTTTCCTCCTGTAATCACTTGTAATGTTTGACTTTGTCAGTGCATTAACTGATGCACTGTTTGCACTTTGTACGGGAACATGTGTAAGTCTTTCACTAAAACTCGCTGTAGGGTCCGTCTGGTGATGCCCAATTGCGTAGCCCGTCGTCTTGTTGATGTTTCTTTGTTCTCAACGACATCGGCAGCCAAGAGCTGCGATATTTTCCGTCGAACGACCAGTCCGGGAGCGGCTACGCTTTGCTTGGTATCCTATAGTTGCACTCTGTTTGAGTCGAATAGCTAAGCGCCGGAATGTTTGCCCAGTTGGAGCGACATGATTAGAATTCACGGACCGATTGTTGGTCAAAAACATCGACACAATTATTTCACGCTCTTGCAGTGTATAGCGCTCTATTAATTGCCTATTTGTATGATATACTGCAGCTGTCTAGTTCACAATTGTCAAATATAATTGACGTGCGACGCTATTTGCAACAATTATACCATCTTCAGATAGGGTGATTAAATTTGCCCACTTTGTACTAAGTACACGTTTTTAAACTGTAGATTGTGAGAGTTAATATGATATTTTTCCGGAAAAAATGATGGCAAAGTTAAAATTTTAAATTTTCTACAAAACAATCACTTTTGATCTTCAATAACTTAAAGACAACATTTACTTTGAAATGTAATTACTTTTAATTAGGAGTTAAACAATACCCCTGCTCAGAGGGGATGCATTTCCGACCCCCACTTCCACAGCAATTAGATTTTTTCTAAAAATATGTCAAGGAATTTCCCTTTAAAGTCTTCGGCAAATTATCCGAAACACTCTGTATAATGTTTTCCATATCGATTCATTAGATTTAAAGATAGCAGATGACTGAATACCATCAGGTAGTTTTGTGAGTACTATGACTTGGTTAAAAGTATGGGGAATCGCGGCATAGGTATTTTGTTTGTCAATTTATGTTTTATGTCTCTCCTTAAGATTTTCAGAAGTTCGCTTAAAGTTGTAAGTGAAATAATCAACCAAATACGGTTAATTGGCAAGAGCAGAAGAAAACAACAAATATACGAGTGTTATAGGTCAATCTTCTGCTCATGAAACAATCACTATGACGCAAGCTCAATAAAATGCGCAATTCGATAAACAAGATAAACAATGAACAAATGAGGTCTATAAATTCCAATCGTTTGTTTTATCAGGTCCTCAAAAACTCAGAAATTTACATAGGTATACTTATCCATGTATTTTCCCTATTTATATTATTTAGATAAGCTGTAGCAAGCTACTAAAAATAAGTTCTCTTTTAATTTTGAAAATACTTTATTCTAATTAACATTAATACAAAAGTCCGGAAACATTGAATTTAGGAAGGTACGGGTTCTTAGCAGCAAAATCTGGAACTTCACAGGCATATGAATATCCGGTTTTGATATCTGTCTTTTTCCAGGTCACCCAGGTAAGCTTGGTACTGACGTCATTGCAGAGAATGTAATCCTTCTTAATCTGATCCAAAGTCAAATGAGGATTATTAACACCAATCAAGACTACTCCCTTCCTTGTCGATGGTTGAATGATAACTCTGAAGTACAATTTTGGCACAGGGATCAAACCATTATGGTTTGCATCATAATCAAGATACAATGGAGTTTGGACACCATATTTGTTTGGGAGAGTTGTAACTCCATATACACCAGTATAACAATCAACATTCAAATTGTTCTTTGACACCCAGGCCCTGACACTGTCTTCAACTCTTTTCCAATTACCATCATTGAATACCTGCCACTGGGGAGCAGCATTTAAGAACAAAAAAGTTCCTCTCTGTTTGGTTCCATAAACGAAATCAGCCTTAGCTGCCATGTGACCACGAGCAAGGAATACATTAGTGGTAGGATCGATGTAGTCTCCAGCAACACCACCCAATTCTCGATTGATGGTGGCAGTTTGAGTGGTCTGTGTATAGAGTTTATCGACATTTTTGCCACCGAAAAATCCAGCAGTGACGAAAGTTGGTCGTCCTACATTACTTTGGTAATAATTGCTTCCAGGTTGTAGGGTAAAGGATACATAACGAGTTACTTCTAAGGCTTCATTGAAACAGATTTGCATTTGCCTTACAAAACGGCTTCCAAAGCCAAACCCACTTTCAACAATTTCACCACCATTGCAGATGGCACCAGTTTTACGTGCTGAGAAAGTTGGCCATGCTGAGCAAAGTACCTTAGTGAGATCATAATCAACACCTCCAATTTTGAAGGTTGCTCCTGATACACAAGTAGCCGTCTGGCTTCCAGATTTCCCAGATGGATTTGAATAGGTAGATGAACAGAAAAGTTCAAGTTGTTGACCAGCAGAGAATTCCATAACTCCGACACTACTAACTGGCCAAAAAGTGCTTGTACCGGGCTTAAGGAATAAGGGTTGAGGGCTACCAAGGTTTCTGATGGTTACACTGCAACCTTAATAGAAGCAACATCATAAAAGCATCTCATAAGGTAGAAAATGAATTCAGTGTATTACCTGCTCTTGGTTGATTATAACTTTCTTTGACAATATCATCAGATCTTTCAATGATATCTTCTTGGTCAGGTATCTCTTCAGGTACAAATGGGGTCTCATCAGCCATGGAATCGATTCCATAGCTAATCTCTTCTGGCACAGTTTCAGGTTCACTGCCTTGAATTCTTAATTTCTCTATAAGATCCAAAGGAACTGAAAGAGTCTCCCCGGCACAGTTAAGGACGAAGCTGCCAACAAGCAGCAGAAGAACAGTGGCGAATTTCATTTTCTCGTTTGCTCGAATAAGACAAATGAAAGCACCTTTAAATACTACTAAGATAAAAGACCTATAGCCTGATAGCTCGAGTCTAAATTCCACATTGTTATCAGTAAAAATTGATATCTAGAAGATTATCTCGAGTACCACTTTCCGCACTAAAAGCCCATCTAAATGTAAGATTAACCACACTTTATGAATGCGCACTTGTTAAGGATGGATACTGTTGTGATAGCTGATTGGCATTTTTCGTAAAAGGCAAATGGTAATACAAAGTGGAAAAGTCGACTTCGATTGGATTTAAATATGAAAAAAGACCAATTACTGTTGGACACTGTTTTTTGTTTTGACAAAGTATAGAAAGAAGAAAACGCTAGTCATGGCAATTAGGAAAGCTGGTTAAAGAATTAAAAAAAAATATTAGAAGCTTTTAGTTTTTGGTCAACTATAGCAAACATATGTGTTTAGCTTTTTATATGTTAACTCGTGGATTTTTTTTTCTTAAAAAAACAGGAACAATGTTAATGAAACCTCATACATAGATCTCTCATCTATTACTTGATGATGATCTAAAATTTTACCAAGCAATCCTTAAAGCGTTGAATTCGGAAGGAACACTGACGGACTGTGGCATCCGCTCAGACAACTATTACAATTGTTCAGTATTCAACATTCATTCATGTCGCTGGTTGTTTTTAATGTCTGTAAAGCTAGCAGTGAACACCGAGGTCTCACTGTGGTATATAGGTGTTGTAAGCTTGACCTATTGTCGTGTATATAAAATACAGTACCTACCGTACCGTACAGTTACTGTTCCCCTTCTCAGTTATTCGTACTTGGAAGTTAGTCGTTTACCAGCCGCTTAGCTGATCGTGTCATAGTTCTAAGCTATTAACTTTAATAAACAGGTACATAACAGTAGCGACGAGAAAAAATAAATTAATATTCAATACTAAAGACAAAAGTGTAATAATGGCAAATCAATTAATTCTCAGTGTGCCAAACTTCAAATAAAAAAGTTTTTCATCGCGAATGATCTATCGAAAATGACCAAAAATCCATTATTGGTAGAGAGTGGCAGCAAAACCTTCGAAATGTGTGTGAACGCTATGCAAACTCATTTTAAGCCATAGTCAACTAGTTTTACAGAACGATTTAGATTCTATAACGCAACAAAAAATTCGTTAGAAACCATAAATGAATGGGCTGTACGAGTGCGGCCTCGAGCCATAAATTTCGAGTTCGGTACGTTATTGGATACGGCAATTAGACATAAATTTGTGATGGGGTTGGAAAAAGTTCAGGTTCGCGATAAAACTTTCGCGACATGAACAAAGTGGTGGAAATAGCGAACACAATGGAATACATTCAACCTCCATAACAGCAGCAGCAGCAATGAATCTTTTGCGGGTATACGAACCATACTATTGGGTATATAATTATTTTCATGCGGTTTTTTTTCCAAAATTTTAACGTTTATTTAAGAAAAACATGTACAATAGTATTATTCAGAGTATTGCCCATCTGAAGCTATGACTTTTTCCCATCTTTCTGGCAATTTGTAAATCCCATCCCAAAAGAACTGCGCCAATTTTTGATATTCTGCTCTGATGTGAACCGTATTTCAGTGAGGGTGTTCAGCATCGATCGGAACAAATGGTAGTCAGAAGGGGCAAGGTCTGAGCTATAAAGCGGGTGTTTACCCCCACTTCCCATCCACTGTTTTCCAAATAGTTCTTAACCGGGGCCGAGCGTTGTCATGATGGAAAATTATTGCCTCGTGTCTGGTCGCATATTCCGGGCGTTTTTCGGCTACTGCTCTCTTTAAACGGATTAATTGGGTTAGCCAGCGTTGTCCATTGATGGTTTCACCCAGTTTTAGCAGCTCATAATACAGCACACCCATCTGATCCCACCAAATACAGAACATTATCTTCGCACCATTGATATTCGGCTTTGCCGTTGATTTGGCTAGTTGACCAGGTTTCACATATAATTTTTTGGCGCTTGGGGTTGTCGTAATGGATCCATTTGTCATCACCAGTAACGATCCGATGCAAAAATGACTTCCTTTTGTAGCGTTCCAGCAGCATTTCGGACATGCAAAACCGCCTTTCGACGTCTCTCGGCTTGAGTTCATGTGGAACCCAATTTCCTTGCTTTTGAATATGTCTAGCTGCTTTTAAACGCCTTGAAATGGCTGCTTGAGTGACACCCAAAGATTCTGTGAGCTCTTCTTGTGTTTGGCAACAATCTTCATAGAGTAATGCTTCTAGTTCTTCATCTGTAAACTTTTTTGGCTGCCCAGGACGTTCATCGTCTTCCAAGCCAAAATCACCACTTTTAAATCGTGCAAACCACTTTTGGCACGTTCGCTCAGCTAGCCCATGTTCACCATAAACTTCCACCAAAATACGATGACTTTCGGGAGCAGTTTTTAGTTATGAAGAAGAACTCCCCCGAACTCAGGCACAAAGTTCGACATATTTGAGTGAAAAAAAATTATTGTTGTTTACGCTTTAAATGAATGACATATACTGAAATGACGGACAATGACAGTAGCTTTCCAACGCATGTTCCAATGGAATAATACAAGTTACGCCATCTCTTAGCAAACCGAATTAAGTTATAGACCCAATAGTAAATGTTGTAAATGTCATAAAAGAGGACATATTTGAAAAAAAAAAAATGATGCTGTTAGTTTATATTACAATATTTAGTTAGCAACAATAATGGTCCGATTAAACTAAATGCGCATTAATGAAATTTCGTTAGAAATGGAATTAGACACTGTGCCGGAATATTGTGTTATCTCTCTTCGTACAATTCAAGAACACTTTCGCGATTGAAGGTTAAAACCAACAATTTGATTTTAAAAGCTTACAACGGTATAGTAATAAGACCAGCAGGGGTTTGTGATTTGATCATTGGTTATAAGGGCGTGCGTAAGATTGTTTTATTTGTAAATATTAAGAATTGGGGTCCCCCGCTGCTGGTTAGATAATTCTTACGAAATTTAAATATCGATATCGCTACTGTGAACTGTTTAGTAGAGGCTACAGAGAGAATAAGCCACCAAATTTTGAGACGATTTAAAGTATTGTTTGATGGCAGATAAGGGTGTTTTAAGAAAACCAAAGCCATATTGCAATTTAAAGAGGAACGACTTCGACTTCTTCTAAACCAGAACCAGTCCCTTAAGCTATACAGAAAAAAGTACAAAAAAAAATAGAAAATCTGGTTACATTAAATGTTCTTGAACCCCATTGTCCCCGTATTAAAAAAAAAAAAAAAAAAAAAAAAACCCGAAGAAGTGAGAATTTGCGGTGACTTTAATTTAACTGCAAAAAAATATCCTCTACCACGAATCGAGGATATCTTCGCGAAATTGCATAGTGGGAAGGAGTTTAGCAAGTTTAGTTTAACGATGATATACCAGCAAATTGAGTTGGATAAGGCATTGAGAAAGCTCATAAATATTTCAACAACTAAGGGATTGTTTTCAGACGCTTATGATCTTCTTCAGCGTCAGCTATTTTCCAGAAGACTATGGACAGTTTATTAATGAGGTTGGACGAAGTTGTGGTTTTTCTCGATGACATCTTAATTACCGCTCCCAATAGGAGATTACATATCGAGTGAGTAGAAAAGGTTCTCCATGTGTTAAAAGATGCCGGTTTCAAATTGTTAACAGATAAATGTCAATTTTTTAGTAAGGAACTTAGCTACCTGGGGCATGATATTGATAAAAGTGGACACCGCACTAATCTGAAAAAAGTTCGAGAGATAAACAATAACACATGGGCTGAAAAGTCTTATAGTAAAACACAAAATTTTTGTAAAATTCAACTTTATTTATCAATATAGTTGGCTTCGAAGGCGATACACTCAAACGATTTTTCAATCTTTCGATACCAGTTTTGTAGTACGATTTCGGTCTTAAATCTCTTTCCGGTGAGCATTCTTTTGAGGTCTGCGAACAGGAAATAGTCGCTGAGGGCCAAATCTGGAGAATACGGTGGGTGGGGAAGCAACTCGTAGCCAAATTCATTCAATTTCGCCATCGTTTTCATCGACTTGTGACACGGTGCATTGTCTTGATGAAACAGCACTTTCTTTTTCTTCAAATGCGGCCGTTTTTCTTGCGATTTCGTCCTTCAAACGCTCCAACAATGCAATATAATAGTCGCTGTTGATAGTCTGCCTCTTTTGGATATAGTCGATGAAAATTATTCCATGTGTATCCCAAAATACGGATGCCATAACCGTGTATGCCATACGGATGCCGACTTGAATCTGGTTTGAAGTGATGGAGCCAAGTTTCATCCATTGTCACATACCGACGCAAAAATTCAGCTTTATTGTGGTTGAACAGCTTTAAACACGCCTCTGAATCATCAACACGTTGTTATTTTTGGTCAACTGTGAGCAAACGCGTATGTTCAACCCACTTTGAACAGAGCTTTCCTATGTCCAAATATTCGTGTATGATATATCCAACATGCTCTTTTGATATCTTCAGAGCCTCAGCTATCTCGATCAACTTCACCTTGCGGTCATTCGTAATCATGAGGTTTTCATCTGAAACAGCCTCTTTTGGCCGTCCACTGCGTGCATCATCTTCGGTGCTTGTATGACCACTTTTAAATTTTTCAATCCACTTGCGAATGGTTCGTTCGGCTGGTGCATGCATGCATGGTGCATCGGCTGCATTTTTTCCCATCAAAAAGCAATGATAAATCAACACAAGAAATGGCTTTGAATCCATTTTTTTTTTTTCATTATTACAAAAGTTGCTTCACTCACAACGCTATATCTCGAGAACTAATCGTCCGACAACTGTCAAATTTATACACATATCTTTTGAAGGTTGGTACTAACTGAAAATGGTATGGATTTAATTCAAGTGGTGCCCTCTCTTAGAAATGGCACTTTCTATGGACATGGACTTTTCAGCCCATGTGTTAGCCGACTATTTTTTTCAGGCATCCATTAGATAGCAATAGTCGTAATTATTGCGAATATTTACCTGATGCTAATATATTCATATTAATTACATTCAGCAAATTAATAACAGTCTACCCCTTAAGCTTTATGCAAAACGAAGCGAAACTGCATCAGACAGGGTGTTATAAAAGTTGGTTTAATTCGTGAATATGAAATGGCCAGACAACTGCAACTTTAAATTATTCGGAGGTTAGAGTTCAATTAAGAGTTTGGGTGTTTGTTTTGGAGATATAAGCTCGTAGTTCCAACAACTCTGCATGCATCTTTTATGGGGATTATTAAAATGAAGCCAATGGATCGTGAATGTTGTTGGTGGCCAAATCAAAGTAAAAATTTGTTCACCATTCTTAATGACACGACTTTTTTGGACTTTTTGAATCGCTGATGTCTTGTAGTTATAGATAGTTACAGCAAATGAGTATTATGCATAGATATGGGAAAGAATACTACCAGCAGTGCGACGATTACCGCGTTACCCAAAATCATTGTTTCGGACAATGGAACCTCGTTTGTTTCTCGAGAGTTTAAGGAATTTTTAGACGTAAATGGAATTGAATTAGATCACAAGTTCCGTGGGTCATCCCGCCACTTATGACCCAGCCGAAAACGTGGTCAAGACCATTAAATCTGCTTTAAAAACGCAATTTCAAAATGTCCTTACTGGATTTTTATCTACTCGTACAAACACAAAACATTGTAGTAAGGGAGTTTCATCAGCGCAAGTTATGTTTAAAAGACAGTTGCGCAATCGATTGGAGTTACTAAATCCGAAAAGAAAAGTTAAATTGAAGGTAAAAAGGAAATGACATGTGTCAGCAAAGCAATATCAAAGGCGAGACTAAGAAATAATGCTGGGCTTACAACTGTTTGCTACTGTGTATATGCATATACTAGCGTATATGGTACATTGCGGCTTGCTTTTAAATTCTTAGAACTAAAAATCGCTAAAGTTATGTGTGTTTACTCTTAAGTAATCTTGAGGCAGCTTTGGTTTCATTACGTGATCTGTTCGTTGCTTTGCATACAGTATTTAAATATTGTAAGCTGGATCCAGCAATTGAAAAAACGTGTCGGGTTCTAGCATTAAACCTCGGGCATTTCTCTTCTACTGATCTTCGCCAGCTTCATAATGAATAGCTGTTATGGGTTAGTACCACTCCGAGATCTAAAGAGACCTTCTGTGCTCTAATTGATGTTTAAAAACCTTATGGTGGATCGCTTTAGGAAATAAGTCGAACATCTCTACACTCGAGTCAATTCAGCTAATTGTCCGCATATGCATCTCTGGTGCACTTAAGAATTTTCAACTGTGGCCGCAAATATTTGGTTTCCAATGCCCAGGAGCATGATTGAAAGTATAAAGAAATAGGTCAAACCAGCATGCCTCTAAAGTCAACAATAAATTTAAGGGGCACACCTAGTGTGAAATTTTGAAAAAATCGATATCGAAATAGCACACACTTTCAAATGAATACCTAAAATAATTTTTGAGTTACAGCAGCTCAGCGGTCTTTGTCGTCAGTAACCATCATAATACGATCTTGACATGTTTGGTTGCTCGAGTATTAAATATGGCGTGAAATATTCGCAGTATATTGGTGATGGTGACAGTGCCACATATAAAGGATTATAAGATTTGAATCCATATGATATTCCTGTAGAAAAACTAGAGCGCTATCTACATGTTAAAAAAAAGACCATGCCGTAGTTTTAAAAAAGCCGATAAGAGCTTAGGAGGAAAAAGTAAAACTACGCTGAAATCAACTGTCAACTTAACTAATAAACTTCAAAAGTATTATGATCATGAGGCATAAAGATAATGTGGATGAAATGTATAAAGGAATCTGGGCTAAGTTTATTCATTTGAATTCGACGGATGAGAATCCAAACCATTGAAAATGTCCAGAATCAGCAGAGAGTTGGTGCGATTGTCACCGCGTGGAAACTGAAGGAGTAAACTTGACTATGTTCAAGCACGATTACTTCCCATTGGATCCAAATGTTCAAAAAGCTCTGAAGCGGAATTACTTGATAGATGTAAGGGTAATAATACGCAGAATAATAACGAAAGCTACAACAATATTCAATGACGGTTATACATCTAACATATTTTATAAATATTTAATGGGAGTGATAGTTTCATCTGCAGCAAGAAATAATGTCGCTAGCAAATATGAAGCAAGACTGCGAGTAGCAGAACATCGCCAACAGGCTGCCTCGAAAAAGGACCAATCATCTCGAAGAAGAGTTTCAACTGCCCAGCCCATAATCTTTTTTGTTTTTTATTTTTATTTTAGCCACAGTGAAGGCCGCAATCACTTCAGCAGTGAAGAACCGTTTTACTAGGTGGGGTGAAATGTAAGTAACCTCTTTGGGAATGATAAAAACAATTTTTTTTAAATCTTCTTTTATTTTATTCAATATAGTCCGCTTTTAGTTTGATACACTTATTCTAGCGATTTTCCAACTTCTTGATCTTGATCCCGTCCGAAAAGTAATTTTCCGGAAATTCTGCAAAATACTCCTCCGTGGCGTCGATGATTTAATTGCGTGAGCTGAATTTTTTATTGATGAGCCGTCTTTTGAGGAAGAGATATTAGTCCGAGCCAAATCGGGCGAATACGGTGGATGCGACAGCAATTGGAGCCGTAAGTCATTGATTTTAGTTGTGGTTGCGATGCACTTGTGCGCCGGTGCATTATCTTGAAAAAACAAAATTTTTTTCGCTCCATGTGAGGCCGTTTTGGCTTCAGTCCATTGCCAGGCACTCATTCTGTTCTCTGGTGTTCAACAGTTACCCGTCGACGCGAAAAAACCGCCCAAAGTCCAAACACTTTTTCGAAGTGCTCTCGCGTTCGTGTTTTTGGTCAAGAGTGAGTATGCGCGGCACCCAGCGGCATGATAACTTTTTTATATGCAAAATATTACCCAAAATATAGCGTGTGCGCTCAGTACTAATCTTTGTGGTGTCTGCTAGCTCGCCACTTCCGGTCAGCCAACACCATTTCATGTATTTTTTTATATTTATTAATTTTCTTGAATATCTAGACTATGCCGAAGTCGATGCCCTAAGATATCACCTATACACAGTGGACCTATCTCCTGAAACTGAGTGCCGACTCTGTTAAGAGTATGATTAAACCTCGTAACATATACAGTGTGACTCTGTTTTTTTCTAACTAAATGTGAGCATGAATACAATTAAAATGCCTCAGCATAAGTCAAGTTTTTTGGAAAATGGGAGAGGGAAAGAAAGAAAGTTGTTTGGACTTAGACGTTATTTCGCGACATGGGTTGCATTCAACTTTTAATGAAGAGACTATTAGTGGAAGATGGCTTGTCGTTGATTTCTAATCAACTACTCATCTTACTTTATTTTTGTTAACTGAAAAAATGAATGTCTTTCGGGTGCGGCTGGGATTCGAACACTAAACCTTCCGATTTGGAAGCCAGTCCACTAACATTTGAGTCGAGGCCATCCTGCAGAGAGTCCAGCACTTCAACGTTCCCCAGTGCTCTAACAAAACAACCCGATACTATAAGATCAAGCTTTTTTTTGGTTTCAGATATCATCGCCAGTCGAGAAAATTAAATGGCCGATTAACAAGCCAATAGACAAGAAAAGACTTATCATATTTATCCAAGCGAACGCAGTTATCAAAGTTGGTCCAATTTGGACTTCTGCAAGATTGCTAGACTTTTATGGCGGGTCCTTATTTAAAAAAAACATCAAAAAGGGTAATCAAGCTCAACGGACACTACATTTCTTAAGTTATTATTGGTGTTGCACCTAGAATAAGCCCAGAATGTAACCATTGTCCGAGCTGTCGAGAAAAGAGTGGAAAGGAAACCATAACTCACTTCATCTGCGCGTCTCATTGACAATGACAACAACCTACCCATGGTCTAACCAATCTTAGCAATATTTGCACGTCTTTTTTTCCAGAATATATAACACACGTTGTATGGATCCCTAAGAAGGGACGTTATATCAACCGTGACCGCAGTCACTCATTGATGTCATCCGAGAATCATATAGCAAGTAATCTTGCATACTATGATAGTTATATCAGTATATATAGATAAATTTGAATATAGATAAACTGCAACGAACAGCAAAAGTATGTATACAAATATTTCCGAATATTAATTTATTAGTACAATAAACCTTCAACATCAAATTCAGGTAAATCGGTTACTACAGCCCTAAACTGGTTAACCTCACAAGCATACATGAAGCCCTCTAGTAAGTCATCCTTCTTCCAGCCAATCCAGGTGATTAAATAACTTACATCATCACAAATCACATATTCTGTCAAAATTTGCTGCAACGATACATGTGGATTATTGACGCCAACTAGCACGATACCTTTCTTCGTCGCCGGTTCTATGATCACCCGGAAGTATATTTTTGGTACAGGAATGAGTCCATTGTTATTTTCATCAAAGTCTAAGTAAAGTTCGCGTTCGAGTCCATTTACATCTGGCAGTGTAGACACCCCCCAGGTGCCTGTGTAACAATCCACTTCTATACTTTGTTTGGCGACAAACTTTCTAACAGCATCTTCCACGCGCTCCCAATTTCCACCGTTAAATCTCTGCCATTGTGGAGCTGCATTCACAAAGAAAAACGTAGCCTTCTGGGCTGTTCCATAGATATGATCCACTTTCGAAGACAGATGACCACGGGCGAGATAGATACTAATACTATAGTTAAAGTACTTGGAAGAGTCTTCTCCAAGAATAATGTCAAATGTAGCTTTCTGTTGTACTTTCGTATAAAGCCCGTTCACGTCTTTGCCATTGTAAAAATCGCCGGTGATAAACATCGGCCTACTAACCGATCTTTGATAAGCTGCTGAAGATGGATTCAATTTATGATGAACATATCGTGTAACCTCGCTAAATTCATTATGGCACACGTCCATTATTTGTATGAATTTGTTATCGGTAACGTTAAATCCAACTTCTATTAGGGTAGTACCACCATTGCAGATTCGTTCAGTTCGACGAGCTGTGTAATCCGCCCATCTCAGACAAGAAAAATTCCTAAACTCCCGAATCAATCCATCGACGAGATAGTAAGATCTCTGAAGGCACTGTGCGGTAATTTTGGTAAAATTTAAAAATGGAGCCTCAAAACCATTGATGCAGTATAAGTCTATCAGTTGACCGTTTTTGATCTCTACTACTCCTGATGAATTTGGCAACAAAAATTCAGTGGTATTATAATAGACAAACAATGGTTGAGGTTCTGTAAGACCACCAGAAATCAAATACGAACAATCACCTTCAACCGCCACACCTTTAGGCTTCCAACGTCCGAGTACGCTCTCAACATTTTCACCGATCGTCACATTTAAAATACTCGTATCAGCAGAGTGAATTGTAATACATCCAACCGTTACAAGGAATAGAGCTTCCAACGTAAATTGCATAGTATTAGCTTGACAAAACTACTGTCAGACAACAACCAACTATCAAGGTTTAAATAGACTCGTGGCATAGTGCGTTTGGGCTTGGGTTTTCCTGTAACAGCGGTAATTGGTCTTTTTACGAGTATGACCAATATGACCAAAGAAAACTTGCGAACTTGTGATAGTATGATAACAAGGAGATTTGTTGATACTTAAACCGGCAGTTATATTAGTGATAATAAGTCGGCAATGATTTGGATATATTGTTGTTGCTTTTTGATTGATTATTACATAATAGAAGTGATTAACTTAATAATTCCATGAGATAGCTAAGAAGACAAGTATAGACGAAACGTCGATTAGCAAGCTAAATAACTTTGATAGTTTCGAGTATTTTGTAATGGGCCAATAGTCCTAAGAGGGTAGGTTTTCCCAATAATCACTCTTACCTAAATATACATACAGGGTGGTCCCAATGCATGTTTCTTTTTGAATCATGTAATATTTTAACACTAACAGCTCTTTTCCGCTTGAAATGTTTGCTATTTTTTTTTGTGCGGTGCCCTTAAAGATCGATGTTACGTGGACAATCTAGGAACGATTTAAGCCCTTTGTACGAGCCATATGTGAAGTAGAACCGGAAACAGAAAGCAGTTACTTGGCAAATAGGGTTGACAGGATGCGCTATTGCTAAGCCAACCCAGCCAGCCACATGAATGCAATATCTATTTTAACCATTATATACCCAGCCTACACTCTTATTCTCTTAAAGACAATCTATCTGATTTTTTGCTAAAATACTGACCAAAGCGCATTATGCTGGCGATGTTGGTTGATCGAAGCTATTTAAATTCTCTTAACGCACTCTAACCTGAGCTCTTAGCTACGCCGGTTAGGGAGGGTAAAAAGAGAGATACCGATGTGCGTTGGTTTTGAATGTTTGCAAGTTATAGTGGCTAGGAAATAAAGAGCTCGGAAGTGCATTTCATAAGCCAGTTGTTCGACTTAGGAAAGAATCCCGATATTTCAGAGTTCGTCCGAAGGTGAACTTGAGGGTGTACTGATGAGCATTCACACCAAGATGAGTGTTACGTTTGAAGGAGCGGAATGCTTCTGGTCATTATGATGGAGCACTGATGTTGAAAATAGCGACGTTATTTCGGTGTTAGAGATTGTCAAATGACTGTGTAATATTGATATCACCTATGATTTTTATCGCGCGATTTTTGATCCTATCTGGCAAGTGTGAAAAGGTCTGAGGGGCACCTGACCAGATGTGGGCATTGTACCCCAGTTTTGGGCGGATAAGCGCCTTATAAATTGTGGCCCGGTCTTTTTTCTTACATCACTTAAGGAAACCTAGATATTTTGCAGCATTTTTGGCGACATCGAATATGTGGTCATTCCAACGTAAATTGTCATTGACACACATACCGAGAATGAAAAGATTTTCGGTTTCTACGATGCAAGTGCCATTCATGTATAATGGCTGGATATTTAAATTTCATTATATTTTGGAAGCATTAAATTCCGCTCTGTTGTTGGTTGCCCAATTAGTTATGCTGCTAATATGGTATCGCAATTTAATGTGCTTAGCATAGGCATAAGTTCTACAGCTGAAGAACAGGGACGTAATTCCGGGAACGAATATGAAAATCAGAGAGTACTGTCGTCAGCAAAAGAATATATTGGATTAGAAGTGGGAAACAAGAAATCATTCATAAAAATTAAAAACAGTGTCGGAGACAGAACGGAGCCCTGGAGCACAACAGCATATTTCAAATGCCTTAGAAATATCAAGTACAACTATCTTACTTTCGTCAAGTTTCGGTGAGACATGTCATCAAATCACCAGTGGCCTTCTTGCTACAAAAACCATCCTGCCGGTCATTAAGACGTTTTCGCGTTTCGAGGTATTTCATGAGGTGACGGCTTATCAGCGTTTCCATGGCCTTAGAAAGAAGGGACGTCAATACAATGGGTCACCGCAGGCACGTTTGCAGCGGTCGTTTCGTTGGACCCAATTTTCAACGACTCAGCCATACATTTCGGCCGAAACGGCCGCTATTTCGCGTTCATTGTTGGCTCTGAGCTCTTTCAACGTCGTCGGTGTGTTGGCATAAACCAATGACTTAACGTAGCTTCACAGAAAATAGTCAAGCGGCTTTAAATCGCACGAACGAGGCGGCCAATCAACTGGCCCATGTCTTGAGATAACACGCTCACCATACTTACGCTTCAATAAATCGATTGTAGCGTGTGCTGTGTGGCTTGTGGCACCATCCTGTTAAAACCACATATCGTCCAAGTCCATATCTTCCAATTTGGGCCAAAAATAATCGGTGATCATGGCGCGATAAAGCTGACCATTTACAGTAACGTGTTGATCGTTATCGTCGACGAAAAATAACGCCGCCGGCATGCAAACCGCACCAAACGACCGAAAATTGGAGTTAACGCTCTTGAAGTTGCAGTCACCGACTCCGAATATCTGTAGAAAAATTTTATAATTTGCAGACGTTGCTCGTTAGTGTACTTTACCACGATGAAAATGTTGAGCTTACTGCATAAATTGACAGTGACAGTTTGATGATTCGTAAAAGTGCGTTCACAAATTAAATTCAAAGTTGTCAAGTCCTTATTGGAAAACCCTATATCTCCTTATGTGCTACAACAATAAACATTCAAAATGTTTGCATATCCGTAGGCTGTTTGAACAGTTTTATTTTGATGACAGCCTTCCAAACTGTTAGTGAAGATAGAACGCTGCATTCCACATGTACATACACTGCAGGGCAAAAGTTTGAGGCCAACCATCCAATGGTTATTTTACTTACATATTCTACCTGAACAATACACAACACATATACAAACATAAGAAGGGCTTTTTTGGAGGAATGTTAAAGTTTTCAATATTGATTAATTTTTTTGGCTTTTAGTTGTTCTTTTAGCACTTGTTGATGACTCCTTCGTCAAAAGGATTGTAAAAGCAAAAAATTTGTCAGCCTGAATTGCAAGGTTCTTACACAAAAGTCACACTTTGAAGTTATACAAATTTATTTGGGATTCGTTATCCGAAAGCCGCGGAAACCACAATCGGAAAACGAACTGCTATCATCACTCTTCTTAAAGAAGGCAAATCGCAGCGGAAAGTTGCTTCGCAGTTGAATGTATCCAGTTGCTGCATCCAGCGTACCACTGAACGAAACGGTCAAACTGGAAGTCTTCATGAGAAATCACGGTCAAGATGGCCTATAGCTAATATTTAGTTGTATCGCCTACTTATCACAACAAGCAAACAAAGTAGACGAAAAACAATATAACTGTTATAGAAGGAGCTATATAGAAGGGTCCGGGATCAGTGTCCATCATCAGAATCTGGATTGGTGGAGCAATATATTGGGTCTATAACTTATTCGTGCGGTTATAATGGCGTAATTTGTATTATTCCACTGTTATTATTCCATTGGAACATGCGTTGGAAAGCTACTGTCATTGTACGTCATTTCAGTATATGTCGTTCATTTGAAGCGTCAACAACAGTAATTTTTTTTCACTCAAATATGTCGAACTTTGTGCCTGAAAAAGTGTTTTTGCGGGGAGTTCTTTTTCATTATTTTAATATGAAGAAAACTGCTGCCGAAATTCATCGTATTTTGGTGGACGTTTATGGTGAACATGCTCTAGCTGAGCGAACGTGCCAAAAGTGTTTTGCACGATTTAAAAGTGGTGATTTTGGCTTGGAAGACAGACTTTCCTGGGCAGCCAAAAAAGTTTGAAGATGAAAAACTGGAAGCATTATTCTATGAAGATTGTTGCCAAACACAAGAAGAGCTAGCAGAATCTTTGGGTGTCACTCAAGCAGCCATTTCAAAACATTTAAAAGCAGCCGGATATATTCAAAAGTAAGGAAATTGGGTTCCACATGAACTCAAGCCGAGAGACGTTGAAAGGCGGTTTTGCATGTCGGAAATGCTGCTGGAATGCCACAAAAGGAAGTCATTTTTGCATCGGATTGTTACTGGTGATGAAAAATGGATCCATTACGACAACCCCAAGCGTAAAAAATCATATGTGAAACCCGGCCAACTAGCCAAATCAACGGCAAAGCCGAATATCCATGGTGCGAAGATAATGCCCGGAATATGCGACCAGACACGAAGAAATAATTTTCCATCATGGCAACGCTCGGCCCCACGTTGCTATTCCCGTTAAGAACTATTTGGAAAACAGTGGATGGGAAGTCTTACCCCACCTGCCTTATAGTCCAGACCTTGCCCCTTCTGACTACCATTTGTTCCGGTCGACGCAGAATGACCTCACTGAAATACGGTTCACCAGAGCAGAATATCGAAAATTGGCTTGAATGGGATCCATAAATTGCCAGAAAGATTAGAAAAAGTCATAGGTTCAAATGGGCAATACTTTGAATAATACTATTGTACATGTTTTTTTTTTTAAATAAACGTTCAAATTTTGGAAAAAAAAAACGCACGAATTAAAATATATACCCAATACCACAAGCAACAATTCAAAAACTAAGAGGTAGAATGCTAAGAATTAAAAAAAAAATTATCGAATATAAGACTCATTTACGTTTAAAACAAAGTAAAGGTATTTTTCTTATTTTTTGGTTTATTTCATTTCACTAGTTCATTTTTCATAATTATTATTCTGCTGAAAGGTTTCTTTTTTCGAGTGCTTCGAGCACTGAGGGCTGCCGTAAACTTTTAGTCTGTAGTGTATGTTTTCAACTTAAAAAAGGGTGTCACATGCAAAGTTCGAGGAATTTAACAAAAACACGAGCTGTGTTCAAAAAGTGAGGTGACTTTATACTTTTATAAAAAAAAAATATTTATTTATTCATTAATATTATTGTTGTTCACTTCAAACTGATCCCCTTAGATATAATACTTAATATTAATAATATTTGTGCCAACGCTTTTTTCAATCCTCGAAAACTTTTTTTAAGCACTTTTTGGTATAACATTAGCATTTCCAGAGCTCTCCTGGATGCTTCCTTTGGAACGACTGGTATTTGGTTTCGACATCATAAACATATGCCTATGATTGGTCACCAATTATCACCCTTTTGAGCAAAGCAGGATCATGATTGATATCATTCAAGAGCACCTGAGCAATGCTCATGCAACGGTTCTTCTGATCAAAATTAAGAAGTTTCGGAACAAACTTCGCTGAAACATGTTTCGTGCCCAAAACATCCGAAAAAAATTGCATAGCACGAGCCGATCTCAGCAACTTTTCCTATGGTAATTCGATGATTTCCAAAATAATTTTCTTCACAGGTTCGACGTTATCATCTTTTGCTGATGTACTGGGGCGTTCAGAGCGAGGTTCATCAATGGAATCTTCTCGGTCATCCTGGAAAAGCTTGTACAACTTGCAAACATTTTTTCTACTAAGAGCAGACTCTTAGTGTTTTAGAGCACTTGTGATTCCACACAAAATTTAGTGCAAATTCTTTGCTCTAACGTCTAACCTTTCTATCTGTTAAAAACAAACTAAGTATGCTACATACTTAAAACTGTGATCATATGTTCGGGACATGTGTACGAACACAGCCAAAAAAAAAAAAATAATAATCGAATGTGCGTTGCCCGCGAAATTTCTTTTTGAACACACCTCGTACAATATATGCTAGTAGTTTTGGCAAAACCCACGCAGATAGGAGTATTTGCATCAAAAATCTAGCCAAACTTATTTTGTAAGCATTGTACTTGACTTTTGTTGGAAATAACTATTCATTCCATAAAATACAATTTTCAGTTAATTTTTTCTTAATTCCAGAATATGCTATTTTATTGTAATAAATTGGGAGGAAAAAATTTTAAAAAAATTTAAAAGACAACTGGTTCTTAATACTATTAACTGTGGTGAAACCAATCACTGGATTCTGTAAATGACTATTTTTAAAAAAATGGATATTATCTTCATTATCTTAACCATTGACAAGAGATATAAGACTATTATCAGTGACATTTGTGCCTTATGGAAGAAGCATTTTTAAGGTTTCTTTCGAAAATTCCCCTTTGTTTTTGATGTTAACTTTCTGAGGCAACTAATGAGTGAATTGAAACTCAATAGCAATCTATTGTATTAAAAAAATCTATGTTGCAGCTTCTCCCAGAGAATTTTCTTGCGCAGTTTATGCTTTTATTAACTTATAAGATTAAAAACAAAATAAATAAACCTACCTGAAGTGCTTATTTCTGGCTTCTGCTGCTTCTTCAGAAAGCAGGACCAATAGGAAGTAGAGCGTTTTGAGTTATGTTATTGTGGAACCATAAATTAATATTTTATGCATGGAAGGAGTCATAGGGTACCATGGGTATATTTCGACATAAAGTCTGGCTGTATCCATTGCGTATAACTCAAATTTTTAAGGTATCAATTTTGTAGTCACTTGAAATAGTCTCCAAAATGATTTTGAAACGGAATATTAACTAAAAATCTATTCCCGTCATTTCATCGATAACTTGCGGATTATTGAAAAATCTTCGACTGCTGTTACCAAAATCAGCTCATCGAAAATCCACTATTAGGCCAAGCTTATTTCTAAATTTATTTTCAATTTGAATTTTTCTGATCTTACATATACAGGGTGTCCCAGTTTAGCAGTATAATCCCTTAAGGGCAGGGGGGTCTATTCTGAAAACTGTCGTTATTATACCATACATCTCACACATAATTAAACATACTCACATTTGTTGTGATATCATAAAATTGTCTTAGGTAAGCGCAATTTTCGTTTTGAATGGATATTTTGGGATTATATGTCCCAATTGTACTTTTTAGCGGAACATTATATCCCACTGGTATTGAAAGCAAATTTCAATGCTATCGGATTTTGCAATAACGACTTGACACCTTTTTTTTAAATAAAAGGCAAACCATTTGAGATATTTCAAAAACTTTATTATTGGCTTAAAGTACAATCAAAATATTTATGAATGTAACTGGACTTTGTTCATATTGCCACCGCGGACACGTTTGCAGCGGTCGCTATATCGCGTTCAGTGTTGGCTCTGAGCTCTTCCAACGTCGTCGGTGTGTTGGCATAAGCCAATGACTTAACGTAGCCTCACAGAAAATAGCCAAGCGGCGTTAAATCGCACTAACGAAGCGGCCAATTGACTGGCCCATGTCTTGAGATAACACGCTCACCATACTTACTCTTCAATAAATCGATTGTAGCGTATGCTGTGTGGCTTGTGTCACCATCCTGTTGAAACCACATGTCGTCCAAGTCCATATCTTCCAATTCGGGCCAAAAATAATCGGTGATCATGGCGCGAAAACGCTGACCATTCACAGTAACGTGACGATCGTTATCTTCGACGAAAAAATATGGCCCAATAACGCCGCCGGCATGCAAACCGCACCAAACAGTTATTTTTTGTGGATGAAGTGGTGATTCATGAAGCACAAGTGGGTTTTCACTCGACCAATAACGCATATTTTGCTTATTGACGAACCCATTGAGCCAAAAATGAGCTTCGTCACTGAAGATGATTTTGTGATGAAATTCATCATCTTGGCGCATCTTCTCCAGAACCCAATCGGAGAATGTACGTCGCTTCAAATGGTTCAATTCTTGAGTCAGCTTGATCTTATATGGGTGTAAACTAAGATCCTTACGATGCCCAATTCTTGAGAACGCCGTGGAATTGACTGATTTGGATCGTGTGCTACGGACGTCTGAACGGCAGCGATATTTTCGACACTTCGACCAACCCGTCGTCTCACTGACACGGCAACATCACACAACGAATATGTAGACTCAAATTTTTGCACTAAACTTGTTATTGCCTGTCGACTAGGGCGAGAATTACGACCGAAAGTTGGAGTTAACGCTCTTTAAGTTGCAGTCACCGACTCCGAATATCTGTAGAAAATTTTTATAATTTGTAGACGTTGTTCGTTAGTATTGACGAAAATGTTGATGAAAATATTGAGTTTACTGAATAAATTGACAGTACAGTTCGATGATTAGTGAAAGAGTGCGTTCATAAATTAAATTCAAAATTGTCAAGTCCCTTTATATTATTATTTTAGGATGAGTCGAAGAAAAATAAAAGATAAAGATATTTTGGCCGATAACGAGAACTCCAGTTCAGCTGGAGAAAGTCATGCTGATGCGGTAGGAAACGAAGAACTAGGTGAAGTTTCTGCAAATGTAAACAAAGGTACGCCAAACTAAGACCTTGTAATTTTGAGAATAAGCCCTTTAGAACACTTCATTTTAAAATATACCGTTGCTGAGCATTATAAACTTGAAGTAAAAATACCACTGAATGCATCTCAAACTGAATTATAGTAAAGTCATTCAAATTGATGTTTCGCCTCTTTATTTTCATCGCTCAGTTCACGGCAGCTGCTGTATATGCTCACATAGTTCACCAAGAGGTGCTAAAGAAAAATGTAAAATTTTAAAACTTTCTTGTCAATCTCGCTGAACACATAATTTTGACTGATCGACAGACAGCTAAAGTAACCAGGGAGATGAATGGGTCAACTGGGCCACGATCAAAAAAAGCCAAACTTTTTCTGAACATTGGAGATCATTTGTCAGTCCCAACCTCAGGCCGACGACGTTGCATAAAATGTGCAGAATAAAAAAAAGATAAAAAAATATTCATTTGTTCAGCTTATAGCAAACCGCTTTGCCAAGATTGCTTTACTCCATATCACTCATAATATTGTATGCATTTTTATAATGTTTTATACTATTTTTACTTCTGCATTTTCAAATTACCATTTGATGGTTTTATGTTTTAGAAATAAATGACTATTTAGCTCAATGTTTGCATTATAGGATTTTGAATACCAATGGGACATATTATCCTACTTCTAAGTACAATTGGGGCAATACGTCATACGACATTTTCCGCTTTTCTCAATTTTCGTAGGTTAATGGATTTTTTTTTTATTTTTTTTCCTTTGTGCCTTGGCCATAATTAATTAGCCAAATAAGTTAATATAATAATTTGGAACAAAAAAGGTTCGGTAGTGTAAGCGTTAAGTTACAGCCCATCAAAGTGGGTGACCTCTAATTTGGAGGGGTAACCACTTTAAACGCTATAACTTCTAAATAATCCCTTATTACTCTTTTTTCTAGCTTTGCAAACGTACCGCAATTTTTTTTCAAATGATCTACAATCAACATTTTGCTATGTAAGGAAACGGCCTATTGATAAGTTGATCTCCACAAAATATATTTAAAGCGTGAATTTGCGAAAATAGTATCTGTATACCGGTTCTGCAATGGAAACGCTTTCTTGGCAAGATTGAAGTACCAACGACGATACCCAAATCGTACAAAACCGTGCATCTGGCTATGCTGATACGTATGAGCGCCTCGTTTATACTGGGTCAACTGCACCAAAGAAAAGAGAAGGACGTTCAGACGCAGCAGTGGCAGAAGTAGATGATGAGATTTTGCGTGCTGTGGAAGTTCAGCCTTCAGTCAGCGTCTGCAGAATAGCAGTTGGAACTTTTCAGAACCAGAATTCACAGGACTTTGCAGAGTAGTTATAAATTATAAATAATTATAATTTTAAGCAACTTCTTCAAAATGTGTTGTTTTTTTAAAAGGAGGTCTACTTTAGTAGACCTGCACGTTCTTCCACAAACAGTTAATTCCCATTACCCATTATTACCTGAAATTTCTTAGAGAACGATTGGAGTCTGATTTTTTCAGTGGTCATGAACAGAAGTCTTTCTCTGCACACCAGTGTTGCAAAATTTACTATTTATTTCTAATCTATTCAAACAGTTAATTCGAATTACCTATTTAATTTCATTTACCTACAAATGTACTTTATTACACCAGTTGTGTAAATAATTAAAAATTGAAGCGAATTCCACTTCAGTACGAAAAACAAATAATCAAAAGTGATGCAAGGAGGGGGATTTTTGGATATGAATACCCTTTTACTGGTTATTCACCAGGGCGCGGCCGGTGGTGTGGTAGTTTGAAACTCAGGTGTATTAGGTTTCGATATTTTTCCCAGAAGTGGTTGTCAAACTGGACAGGACGAGCAAGTGCATCCTCAACCAGTGTGCTAGTTGTTAGTTCGTTACATTTAGCCCAGCTAGCAACCACTCTAACATCAGTGTTATGCCTTCACGTCAGAGTTGACGCCGACGGGATTTACATGTAACTAGATACAAATTCCATGAAAAAACTTTTTCAGAGAATTGCCTCGCACGGGATTCGAAACCGCAACCCTCTGCTTGAGGATTCTATGCATATACCACTACACCATGCCCACTCAAGGAGGGGGATTGCAACGCAATTCCCTACTTTTCAAAGCTAAAAGGAAAAACAAAAGTGTAAGTCGTTCCTCTGAACTATTAGATAAGGTGGATAGATAAAACTTGTTAACAAATGCCAAGGAATGGTCGACACCATGTGGTGACGTCAACATTACCTCACATCAGGCGAACTCCAACAATATGGAAACCGATACAACAGATATTACAATCCGAGAAAATAAAAATACTAATATGTAACTTTAAGAGTTGCCATCGTCGAATATAAATAAACTACTTTCGGAGGAATGCGAAGATTTTGAAAGAATAATGGGAAGGAAGATGAAACAGGTCATCAACAACAAAACCTTGAAGAAGGTCAACAATGAAAACAGATTTGCTATATTGGACGATGAAGCTTCAAATTCTGCACTCTTAAGAAAGGACTACGTAAACGTTAATAAAGATAACCAGCCCAATAACATACAAAGACGGAGACTTGGTGTCCACCAATTTTCACAAGAGGTATAAGTTCAAAATACTTATTTCAATTTATTAAAAATAATTCATTTAAACTAGAAAATATAAGATTCGAAAGTAAGGGATTTGGCAGGTTAAAAATTTTTGCTAAGGATTTAGAATTACATTTCGCACTAATAAATTTATTAAGAGAAAGTACTGTCAATGCTTTTTCTTTTACCCCCGGGGCACTTAAAAAATTTAATGTAATACTAAAAGGAATCTCAGGCAACTTTTCCCCGGAGGAAGTTAAAAATGAAATAGCCAGAATGAACTGCTCCCTCAAGTTCGAAACTAATAAAATTGAGACATGTCTCGTCTTACTGGGCTTTCTCTGCGAGATGTGTGAAAAATGAAGTAGGTAAAAGCAAAATTGCCCCATCGTCTGATAAAGCTCTTTTAGGTTGTATGAACTGCGGTGAAATGGGTCACCCGACCAATTTTAAGTCTGTCCTAAGTGGACAGACTATGTCCAAAAGAAGGATACCCAGTCTTTTGTCGGTAGAAGGGGAATACGGTTTAGTAATGAATCAGTTACATTGCCAGCTATTCAAGTTTCTCCTAGAAAGAATAACAACACCTTTGCTGATGTACTGAAAAACACATCGACTTTTAATTCAACCCAACCAACAAACCATAGAACTACTGTGTTAGAGTCTCTTTTATCGATTAATAAATCCTAGGCTCTTTTTGGTATCCCTTTTAATACATTAATAGCTAAAATTAAACAATTCTGGCCTTCTTATCAGAAACTTAGTCCCATAGATAAACCAAGTGCTTACTTAGGTTTCCTTGCCACGCTCGCTCAATAAATTGCAAATTAATATCTTCAAATGTTAACTCAATCTCCAGAGACAAGCACATTGTAATTGATAGTTTACTTAAGGAATTTAATTCAACAGCAAGCCTTATTCAAGAAACACGTCAAAAAAAGAAATATGAAAGACGTTTTCAGGGATACGAATTTTTCGAAAATCACTCGGGTAGAGGCACCGGTATATGCATTTCAAACAAATTTGAAGCAAACCAAAGATTTTTTGTACATAACGCCTTCTCAACAACTATAGTCTTCATTCTCCTTAGCTGCAATAATAACACTAAAATCTTAGCAATAGTTTCACTTTACATCCCCTGCAATATAGGAGCCACAATAAAAGCTTACCTCAACACTCTTTGGGGGGATACTGCAGTTAACCTTAATAGAAATAGAAGTCGTACCACTAGATGGCTCTTATCTGGATTTTTACACTATCTCTGCCACCCTCTGTCCCTCTGAACCTAAAACTACGGTACTGAGATGTTACACCCCTGATGCCATATCAGAACACTTTTCGGCTTATCACCAGCTCTCAGTCCGGTCGGGATCCCTTTTTTATAATCCTCCTCCACCCTATACTTGCTTTAAAAACACTAATTGGACAGATTTCAATTTTGTTTTAGACAGTCTCCTACAAAATTTTAACATACCCAGGGACAGGAATCTCTCCAATCAAGAAATTGGCACCTTTATAAATGATATCCCGTCTTCAATTTTAAGTTGTATAGACCATTCCAGCAAACAAGTTTTTCTAAATTCTAACCACTTTAAGATTTCGTCTTCCGTTTGGAATTTTTTTAGAGTACGGAAAATTTGGAAGAGAAGGCTGAAAAGAATGTTCCATAGATCTGGCGATAGGAACAATCCAGATTATAAAGCGTTATCTGCACAAATTAGATGTCTGAGCAAAATAATAAAAGATTCAGTTGCAAAAGAACTCTAATAGAACTCCGCTCTAAACTTGCAAGCCTTAAATCATCCTCCAACATTTTTAAAACCATAGACCAGATTATAGGCCGAAAAAATACCACAGATCTGCCTACATCAAAACCTCTTTAACGGTAGACTTCTTCTCACAAACGTTGAAAAATTGGAAGCATTTAAAAACTTTTACGAGGAATTATATTCAGATAAAACCATATCTCTGGATCTAGTTTGTATACAAGAGGTAAACACTATCAACAACTCTTTCCTAGCTTGGAACACCAATTATCGAGTAACCACTTTTTTTACTTCCAATTTGTCTAGTAATTCTGAAAATGAAAATCTAGTTTCTGTCTCCATGGTTGAATCAATAATAAAATCTCTTACGAACAAAAAATCAGCGGGACCTGATAAAATATCTAAATTTTTAATAAAAGAAATTAGCTTAACTCTTTCTTCTCACCTCACTCATATACTAAACAATTGTATCAACAATATCTACTTTCCATTGGCATGGAAAAAAGCATTACTTATACAAATAAGAAAAAATTGCACCTCTAACGAAATAAATAGATTTCGACCGATTTCATTGACCTCAAATCTGGGCAAAATCTTAGAAAAAATACTTTTATTAAATATAAATGATTTCATCACCGACTCGAAAATCGTTAATCATCAGTAGTTTGGCATGAAGGCCTCATATCTAAATGAATTACCCTTAATTTTCCTGTGTACTGGATTAAAATTATACATAGTTTTTTACAGGCCCGTTATCTAATGATCAACTGTAACAATGAGCGTTCGGCACCTATTCCAGTTCTTTCTGGAGTCTCTTAAGGTACCATATTGGGTCCTGTTTTATTAAATATATATTTACATAACTTGCCTTTCTTTCTTAATTCGTCTAAGGCCATCTTATATGATGACGATACATTAATTTTTAGCGAGCAGTAGACCGCTCACTGCTATAATAACCTTGAAGCAGCATTTACAGGAAACAATATTACAATACAATAAAAAATGGGGAATTCCGCTTAATGTAGACAAATGCAATCTAATATGCTTTATAAACGCTTCGGGTAGAGGCCATTACTTAGCAGTCCCTGAATCTAAACACATTTCATTAGCAATAGAAAACAATGTTATAGCATTAAAAAAGACGATAAAGTACCTAGGTATAACGCTACACGAAAGACTTAAAGCAAATTTTCACGCAAGAAATGCTCTTCGAAACAGTAAAATAGCCGCGGTAAAATTAAAAATCCTTTTTAGCTCTAAAGAGGTGCAAAGGGAAACTAAATTATTATTGTACAAAACACTAATACGCCCCCTTTTGTCCTACGGATTTACTAGTTGGTCCTACATAACGCCTAATGTAGCAGCTGAACTCCAAAGATTCGAGAGGATTATCTTTAGAAGACCAGATGCTAGATGGTTCAGTAATAAGACTACATATATACGAGGAATCCCAAATCACCCCATTGATTACATATATAACCAAGCTTGCTAAAATGAGACTGATCAATTCTCTGTGAAAATATTAACTTTCCAATAAACAATAGATATTTCTTATCTCCTATAAGTATACATACTTTCGGAAGGGTCCAACCAAAATTTTGAGATCACGAAAGATAGTTCTTTTCTTTCTCCTTTTTACGAAAAAACACATATAAATAACTAAAGGCGCTAAATAATTATAAGTTTGTTATCCTTTAATAAAAACATTGTATTGCACTTCTAAGTTATATCTGTTATTACAAGAAAAAATGTAATAACACAAATAGTATATAAATTTTAATAATTAACAATATGCAATCGAATTGTTTACGAATTTACCATTATAATTTTTATTTTTATATAATTTTTTTTTTCTAATATTGGGTATGTAATTTAACTCGTGTGGTTTTTTTTTCAAAATTTGAACGTTTATTTAAGAAAAACATGTACAATAGTATTATTCAAAGTATTACCCATCTGAAGCTATGACTTTTTCCTATCTTTCTGGCAATTTTTGGATCCCATCCCAAAAGAACTGCGCCGGCTTGGCAGCCAAGAATGAATCAAGCCAATTTTTGATATTCTGCTCTGATGTGAACCGTATTTCAGTGAGGGCGTTCTACATCGACCGGAACAAATGGTAGTCACAAGGGGCAAGGTCTAGGCTATAAGGCGGGTGGGGTAAGACTTCCCATCCACTGTTTTCCAAATAGTTCTAAACCGGAATAGCAACGTGGGGCCGAGCGTTGTCATGATGGAAAATTATTGCCTCGTGTCTGGTCGCATATTCCGGGCCTTTTTCAGCTACTGCTCTCTTCAAACGGATTAATTGTGTTCGGTAGCTTTGTCCATTGATGGCTTCACCTGGTTTTAGCAGCTCATGATACAGCACACCCATCTGATCCCACAAAATACAGAGCATTACCTTCGCGCCATGGATATTCGGCTTTGCCGTTGATTTGGCTGGTTGGCCGGGTTTCACATATGATTTTTTGGGCTTGGGGTTGTCGTAATGGATCCATTTTTCATCACCAGTAACAATCCGATCGATGAAAAAATGACTTCCTTTTGTGGCGTTCCAACAGCATTTCGGACATGCAAACCGCCTTTCGACGTCTCTCAGCTTGAGTTCATGGGGAACCCAATTTTCTTGCTTTTGAATGTATCCAGCTGCTGGAGTGACAACCAAAGATTCTGCGATCTCTTCTTGTTTTTGGCAAAATCTTCATAGAGTAATGCTTCCAGTTCTTCATATTCAAACTTTTTGACTGCCCAGGACGTTCAATGTCTTCCAAGCCAAAATCACTACTTTTAAATCGTGCAAAACACTTTTGGCACGTTCGCTCAGCTAGCGCATGTTCACCATGAACTTCCACCAAAATACGATGATTTTCGGCAGCAGTTTTCTTCATATTAAAGTAATGAAGAAGAACTCCCCGCAAAAACACTTTTTCAGGCATAAAGTTCGACATATTTGAGTGAAAAAAAAAAATATTTTTTCAAATGACATATACTGAAATGACTTACAATGACAGTAGCTTTCCAACGCATGTTCCAATGGAATAATACAAGTTACGCCATCTCTAAGCAAATTAAGTTATAGACCCAATATAAAACTAGAAAATAAGTATTTAATTCCACAGAACTAAGAAATACAAATTTTGATTTCCCAAAAAGATACATACAGATGTACTTGTAAAAACATATAATATATGCATATACATAACAACAATTAAATAGTACAAAACATTTTACAAATTATTAATTCCAACACAAATTCCTAATTTTAATAATTAACAACTCGTAATTCCTTACTCCTCTTTGTTTGTTTGTTTTTTTTTTTTTTTTGCTTTTATTTTTATTTTTGCTTGTTTTTTTATCTTAAATCTTAAGCCTTACTAAACTGTTGTGATCTTTTTTGAGTGGACACACAAAACTCACACAAACCACATTTTATTTAAATTTTATACTTTTGTACAACTTACGACGAAACACTAACACACATTGTATAGCCTGACCAATTCTAAGTCGGCAACTGAATTCAATAAAATATATTTAAGGTATAAGCATTTATGTTACAATGGAAATCTCAATAAAAAAAATACTACTACTAATACTAGAAAACGATTGCCGGAGCTCCTTGATGATGTTCCTCTTGTTCAGAGAAGGGCGATGTCCTTTCAACAAGAGAGAGCACCTTGTCACAGTAGCAGCGAGTTAACTTCGTTCCTCAACCATTCTTTAAACGAACGGTGGATTGGCCGATTCGGCCCCTACGCTTGGCCACCCAGATCTCCTGACCTAACACCCATGGATTTTTTCTTCTACAGTACTATGAAAAATAAGGTTTAGTTTAGAAAAATGTAGAATCTAGTAGAGCTCCTAGAAAATATTAATGCCGCTTCAGAAGAGATGAGAACAATTTTGCTGCTATGCTGCTGAATTGCTATAAACATTCCATAAACAGCTCCAAAAAGGTACCTTTCAGGACCACAAAAAAATGTCTAAGAGATTTTATGAGTAATTCAATAAGAACACTTCTTTTTGGCTATTTTTGCTGACAGAAAACCGCTTTTACTACAAAATCTGTTGATCGCACGTAAAAAATATCGAAACACAATTTTTAAGAAATTTTGCAAGGATAAAAATTTCATAAAATTTCAGAAAATTTATGAAGTAAAAATTTTAAGAAAAATGCATTTTAAGTAAAAAATGAAACCAAACATTTTCATAAATTTTTGTTATTGCACAGATGTACCCAAAGCATTTAAGACTGGTGTGCACTACTAAATTATCTTTTCGAAATGTTTAAAACTATTTTTGTACCTGTTCTAGTCCTGTACTAGTTAATAAGCTATAGCGTTTAAAAAGGTTACACCTCCAAATTAGAGGTCACCCACTTTGATGGGCTGTAACTTGAAATCGAGAGAAAATAGACCCCCCTTCCATACAATTTTTTGTTCGGCAGAACTTCACGAATATGCCTTTAAAGGATTATACTAGTAAACTGGAACAGTATGTATCTTTGTCGTCCTCCGTTTTAAGTTTCCATTTTTTTAATGGGAATTTATAAGCAATACTCGTATATACTCGTAGAAGACTCTCAAAAACTGAGACTTCACTTTTAGTAATATCTGGTGAATAGATTGATGTATCAATCATTATTCTGTGATACTTTGTTACAAAAATATAATTCTTTGAGATTTACATATTTCACAGATATGCGTAGGTCATTGCAATCAACAGCCCACCAGTGGAGTGCGGGCATATCCATGTTTATCAAAAAAAGTTTTTTTCTTCTCTCTTATTTCTTTGGACTTACCATATGTTATTAATGGAAATAGAATGATTCATCGTAAAGTTTGATTTATAATATAAAATAAAACAAATAAATTCGAAAGTGAACTTAAAATATTTAGTATTGGTTAAAAGAACAACTTATGGCATTTACTAGTTAAAAAAAGATATTGTGTAAATGTTGACCAGGACTACGTATGAGGTGGTCCGTTTGGAAGGTCTAATTTTGAGCATAGCAACTAATATCTCGCGGATAACAAGTAATGTTGGCTTCCTAGAGAGTCCAAAGGTGTGATATCGCACGATCTAGGCGGCCAATTTACCGTAGCAAAACGTGAAATTAAGTACTCACCAAAATGATTTCTCAACAAGTCCATTGTTTAACGAGCTGTATGGATCGTAGCGCCATCTTTTTGAAACCAGAGCTCACTGAGACTATGTGCTTGAATTTCAGAAAGCACATAGTCCGTTAACATGGCGCGATAATGGTTTGGTTACCATTGACGGTAACATTATGATTTGCCTCACTTTTGAAGAAATATGGATCAATGATTCCACCAGCCCATAAACCACACCATACCGTTGTTTTTAATGGATGTGATGGTAGCTCTTGTATCCTCGAGTTTGTTATCAGCCCAAATACGACAATTTTGTTTATTAACATATCCCTTGAACCAGAGATTAGCTTCATCACTAATCAAAATTTCACGATAAAACATCGGATTTTCATTGAGTTTTTCCAGAGCCCAATTCAAGCAAATGCAAGTCGCTTGGCTTCAATTCTTGCACAAGTTGAATTTTGTACGCCAATATCCTCACGTAAAATACGCCAAGTTGTCGAATACGCCAAGCCAAGCTGCTGAGAACGACGATGAATCGATTCGTCACGGTCTTCGTGTACACTGTCAGCTACAGCTGATGTGTGCTGGATGTGGTCTAACCAGTCGAGTATCATCCACTAATATAAACTGGGACTCAAATTTTCGAATGGTATTGGCAATAGTGGTCAATTATGCGAACCGTAAGTTCCTCGAATCGCATGAGAAACATTTCTCACAGGACGCTGATTTTCGTAATACGGCTGAACAATTTGGAGACGCTATTGTGGTGTGAGTTTTTCTATGATGGCTTGCCAAGCGATAAGGAATAAAATTATAATGCAGTTTGATAGAAGTCACGCGTGATCTGTCATTGAAAATCAAACCTCACGATGAATCACCCTATATATTGTTAAAGACATGGATGGTATTCAAATGGTATTCCGTATACTGGTGTTCATTCTCCATGTAATATGAAGCCATATATTTCAGCCTGGGCAGCCAAAAAAGTTTGAAGATTAAGAACTGGAAGCATAACTCTATGAAGATTGTTGCCAAACACAAGAAAAGCTCACAGAATCCTTGGGTGTCACTCAAGCAGCCATTTTAAAACGTTTAAAGGCAGCTGGATATACTTAAAAGCAAGGAAATTGGGTTCCACATGAACTCAAGCCGAGAGACGTCGAAAGACGGTTTTGCTTGTCCGAAATGCTGCTGGAACACCACAAAAAGGAAGTCATTTTTGCATCGGATTGTTACTGGTGATGACAAATGGATCCATTACGACAACCCCAAGCGTAAAAAATCATATGTGAAACCCGGCCAACCAGCCAAATCAACGGCACAGCCGAATATCCCTGGCGCGAAGGTAATGCTCTGTATTTGGTGGAATCAGATGGGTGTGCTGTATTATGAGCTGCTAAAACCGGGTGAAACCATCAATGGACAACGCTACCGAACACAATTAATCCGTTTGAAGAGAGCAGTAGCCGAAAAACGCCCGGAATATGCGACCAGATACGAGGCAATAATTTTCCACCATGACAACGCTCGGCCCCACGTTGCTATTCCGGTTAAGAACTATTTGGCAAACAGTGGATGGGAAGTCTAACCCCACCCGCTTTATAGCCCAGACCTTGCCCCTTTTGACTACCATTTGTTCCGGTCGATGTAGAACGCCCTCACTGAAATGCGGTTCACATCAGAGCAGAATATCAAAAATTGGCTTGATTTATTCTTGGCTGCCAAGCCGGCGCAGTTCTTTTGGGATGGGATCCAAAAATTGCCAGATAGATAGGAAAAAGTCATAGCTTCAGATGGGCAATACTTTGAATAATACTGTTGTACATGTTTTTCTTAAATAAACGTTCAAATTTTGAAGAAAAAAAACCGCACGAATTAAATTACATACAAAATAGTTTACTGACAAATCTATATACAATAGTATGGTATGTTTCGCATAGCTATAATCGAGCCGATTATATGTAAGAAAACAATGGCAGCACTTACCAAACTATTAGTTAATGTATATAAGTAAATGATTAGAACTGTTAACAAACACATATCCTGTACATACATATGTATATATACCCCGTCACGCCAGGAGAGCAGTCTCTTTTTGGAAGCGATACGTAAAGGCCGTAGAAAAAATAAAAAGTTTGTAAAAGCGTTTTTTTTTATTATTTGTTTGCTGTCCTAACAAGTTCGACATCACATGCCTACGAGCAGTTCCTGTCCACGCGAGCAACACATGTAAGTGCTGTTTTCTCAAGTGCAACAAAGGTTATATTCATGCAGCAATTATATGACCCAGTTGTTAGGGACAGATGTGTATGTTGTGACGCCAGGATTTTTTTTTTTTTGATTTTCTAGGAATCCAACTTATGGCTTACAAAAAGTTCAATCAAACAAAAGCCGCTCTTACCTATGTTAAAAGAACTTGATGAACAAGCTTCTTCTAAAAGGCTCTCCAGCCGTAAAGCACACCAAAAACGGCGTTTCAATATGGTTTTTTATTTTCACTAAAGAGGTGGCAATTTTGTTTGTTGACGTAGCCATTCAATCAAAAATGAGACTTGTCGCTCAACGAAACTTGTGGAAAAAACAGAACTAATGATATAAGTTATGAAAACTTAAATTTAAAATTTAAGAGAAAATTAACAAAGCAAATTTAACCAAAATTGCGTATGCATGGCATTGGGCAAGAGCCAATATTATAAATTCTCACATTCTATCAAATACAGAAAAAAATATAGATAGTAAAAGAATACCTTTTACGAGTATACATAAAAGAAGCAACCGAATTTTCCGAAGTAAAAATAGCTTTTACTAATAATTATGTTCTTTTAAACATAGTAAGCCTTCCAACCGTAGATGAAGAAATTTCTAAAAGATTAGTTAAAAGACCAGTAAAAGAAAGAATAAAATAATTAAAATCGATTTCAATGAGATTATAAAATGTAAGGACGAAGTACAATATATAGAATAGATCTTAGTTGTAAAACAATAAACAAATCGTCAATCTGTCCTAAGAATGATATTGTTAAAGAGCACACCAGTAAACTGCACTGCAATTTACAGCCAACATATTACGGCCTTCGAAGAAATATCATCTGACACAATTTTCCTATTGTATATCAACGCAATGGAAAAATTATAATCAACAACGACCAAGTGTCTCTTAATGGTAGGTTCCTCATCAAGTGTGACAACACCAGTATACTAATTGGAAAAACGTCTTTAAATCTTTCGAGCTGACGCATTTCAACCCTCTCCCGGCCAACAACACACACTACATTCAACTTCACAAGACCAAAGTCAAAAATGGTACAATGTTGAATATTTTAGTCTGCCTAATACTTTTTATCATCGTAATTGCAATCTTCCGAAAGGTTATCAGAAGTAATAAGGCACCAGAGGACACTACCACCGAAACGGACCCATCAGCGAAACTTTCGAAGGCAGAAGAAAGCACACATTCACTTTCCCCAATACCAAGAGCAGCAACAGCGGCTCGTGTCAACCAAATTCCATTCTTTTAAGTGAACGCGGATGTACACTCTTAAGGGCGGAGGAGTTAAACACGCGCAGACGGATGTTACACAAGTCGCCGTCAATTTGACGTGTCAGCAGCTTTCCCACGGTCAGCAGGTAACAATCAACGACCACCTGTAATTAAAGTCGCAGCAATAATGTAGTATTTAAGGAAGCTTTCATTATTCATTATCTTGGTAGTTGATTTTCGGAAGGACAGAATCACTGTCCGATCAATAAAGATTTGTTCATGATAATGAAAATTGAATAAGTTTAATTTGTACCCAATTCCCTCATTTCAATTTCATTGAAAGCGAAAACTCGTGGTTGTACCTAATTTGTACTTGCTATTTCAGTTATGTTTCATTAAAATAATTATATAAGACAATTAATAACAAAAGTCCAAAGAAAGAAGAGAAAAGAAAAAAAGTTTGTTTGATAAACATGGATATGCCCGCACTCCACTGGTGGAGTATGCAATGACCTACATACGCAAATTATTATTTAATTAATAGAACTTAAGTTTAAAAAAAAAAACTTTATTTAATCCCGATGTGGAACTTCTAAATGATAAAACTAAACTGAGCATTACAATACTATTCCTTAATATTTATTGGTATTCTTTGCAGTGATTGGCAAAACATAATTTCATCATAATCTCATTGAAATTTCATCAGACAATGTCCCAGAAGGAAGCATTTGTTTATTGTTTACCTAGAATGCAAAGATATCAAACATCCGCTTTTTGCATGAATTATCTGGTAAGCAGCTTCAGAATGAAGCATCCATTATTTGTTTACAATATATGGTTTATCTAATTCTTTGTCTATTCATTGGAATAATATATACATATTAAATGCTGATAATGACATTTATACATGGTGTCATGTTAACTCGCATATCTGTAAAATATGAAAATCTAAAAAAATTAAATTTTTGTAGGAAACAATCACAGAATAATGATTGATACATAAATTTCTTCACCAGGAAATGGACTAATCGAAGAATAAAGTCATATTCAAATCCGTTCAGTCATTTTGTATATGTGTAAAGCATAAAATTTTTTTTTTTTTTCAGTTAAAAAATCATATAAAATGGATTTAAAGGCCCAACAACGGTCTTAGGATACTAAAAACCATCCTTTGTAATACCGTTACTTACGAGAAATCGATTGATATATACTATATATTGTTGAGGTATCGTTATATACCTACTCCCTACGCGCGAACAAACAGAAAAATTTGTTTTCTGTTTAGATGTAGAGATAGAGTTTATATAGGGTTTTCCAATAGGGACTTGACAACTTTGAATTTAATTTGTGAACGCACACTTTCACTATTCATCAAATTGTCACTGTCAATTTATTCAGTAAACTCAACATTTTCATCATGGTAAAGTGCACTAACGAGTAACATCTGCAAATTATAAAAATTTTCTACAGATATTCGGAGTCGGTGACTGCAACTTTAAGAGCGTTAACTTCAATTTTCGGTCGTAATTGGTCGGTTGGTCGAAGTGTCGAAAATATCGCTGCCGTTCAGACGTCCGTAGCAAACGATCCAAATTAGTCAATTCCATGGCGTTCTCAAGTATTGGGCATCGTGAGGATCTTAGTTTAAACCCATATAAGATCAAGCTGACTCAAGAATTGAAGCTGATAGACCATTTGAAGCGACGTACATTCTCCGATTGGGTTCCGGAGAAGATGCGCCAAGATGATGAATTTCATCGCAAAATCATCTTCAGTGACGAAGCTCATTTTTGGCTCAATGGGTTCGTCAATAAGCAAAATATTCTTTATTGGTCGAGTGAAAACCCACATGTGTTTCATGAATCACCACTTCATCCACAAAAAATAACTGTTTGGTGCGGTTTGCACTCCGGCGGCGTTATTGGGCCATATTTTTTCGTCGATGATAACGATCGTCACGTTACTGTGAATGGTCAGCTATATCGCGCCATGATCACCGATTATTTTTGGCCCGAATTTAAAGATATGGACTTGGACGACATGTGGTTTCAACAGGATGGTGCCACAAGCCACACAGCACACGCTACAATCGATTTATTGAAGAGTAAGTATGGTGAGCGTGTTATCTCAAGACATGGGCCAGTCGATTGGCCTCCTCGCTTGATTATTTTCTGTGGGGCTACGTTAAGTCATTGGTTTATGCCAACACGCCGACGACGTTGGAAGAGCTCAGACCCAAGATTCACCGAGTCGTTGAAAATTGGGTCCGACGAATCGACCGCTGCAAACGTGCCCGAGGTGGACATATGAACCAAGTCGAGTTCCATTCATAAGTGTTTTGATTGTATTTCAAGCTAATAATAAAGGTTTTGAAATATTTCAAAGGGTTTGCCTTATATTTAAAAAAAAAGTTGTCAAGTCGTTATTAGAAAACCCTATATTATTATTGTATAAGTTCGATATAATAATAAAATGGAATAAGAACGGATATAGAACTCGACTGTTCTCGTTTTTTTTTTTTTTTAAATTAGCGTAATCTCTAATTTAAATTTAATTTATTTAACTAGGACTCAAAAACTAACAACATTTGAGAGTTAGTAGGGGACGACGAGGAGTTTATGACGAGAATTGCTCAGGTTAAAATCAAAAAGGGGTGGTTTGAGAAGATCTTACGGATCTGCGGGAAATTGGTGTCATGGGTTGGAATATAGAAGAGACAAGGACAGCGTAAATTACGAGGGTTAGTGTTGCAGAAAATAGAATTGTAAAGGGAAGCGCGAGCAGTCCATGAATGAAGAGAATGTCAGCTACGTCTCTGAGTTTTTCTAGGGTATTCAGGTTAAGAAGATTATGGTTGTCACGATAGGGAGGTAAGATAAAGGGGTCATTTCAGGCTAGTCCTTAAAGGGCAAATCGAAGAAAACGATGTTGAATATTCTCGATTCGATATATAGGTACACTTGTCTCGCATTTTTGAAAAGGGGCTGAATAAGGGTAATGTAAAATGACTTTGTCATATATGGATTGCAAAATTCTGTAGATAAAACCAAACGATGAGTTGACTTTGAGGATGATTTCATCAATATGGGAACGGAAGTTTAACTCTATCATATAATATTCTAATGTCGCGAGGGGATTGAACCTAGGGTACAGGTTGATCATGCAGAAAATAAAGTCGAGAGGCAGATTAATTGGACTTACGAGACAAAGTCATAAATTGGCATTTGAAGACATCAAGCTTAAAAAAATTTGTTAGACATCAAGTGGAAAACCTATCGGGGTCTTCTCGAAGGATAATAGAGTCTTGAAGTGAAGAATTAATTTTGGAGAGCTAACACGACTACGACACTAAGTCGGCGTTTAATAATCATCTCAGGATCGTTTAAAATGAAAAATAGAGGATATAGATGGCGGCCTCGTGGGACACCAGAAGTGGGTAAAAACGTGGTTGAGAAGTTTGATCTAAAACGAACAATATAACAACGGTTCTCCGGATAAGAAAATATGCTTTTTATCAATATGAAGTCAACACCAAGGAAAAAAGTTGAAAAGAATCAGTTGATATTTCATCGAAGGCCTTAACAAAATCTGTTGCAATAACATCGATTTCGTTGCCATTTTCTAGGGCTGAAAGCACACAGAATACGAATTCAACTTAGTTTGTAGTTGTTGATCTACCTTTCAGAAATCCATACTGGTTGGGTTATATAAGTGACTTGCACTGATAGCTTAGAACTTCATAGGTATGTGAGAAAGCTTTGCAATGGATTTTCATTGAGTTTTTCCAGAGTACATTCACTGAAAATATGACGCAAATTGAAGTCGCCTGGCTTCAATACTGGCACAAATTGAATTTTGTATGCTTTTAGGCCGAGATCCTCACGTTAAATACTCCAAGTTGTCGAACACGTCAAGCCAATCTGCTGAGAACGACGACGAATCGATTCGTCACGGTCTTCGCACACACTTTCAGCTACAGCTGCTATAGTCCCTTCACTACGTTATGAATGTCGTCTAACCGGTCGAGTATCATCCACTAATATAAGCTGGGACTCAAAATTGCGAATGGTATTGTCAATAGTGGTTTGAGTAAGTTTCTCGAATCGCATGAGAAACATTTCTCACAGAACGCTGATTTTCGAAATACAGCTGAACAATTTAGACACGCTGTTGTGGTGTGAGTCTTTCCATGATGACTTCCCAAACGATACTGAATAAAAATGACAAAGCAGTTTGGTAGGAGTGACGCGTGATCTATCAAAAAGAGCCTATTAAAAATCAAAACTCATGATGAATCTCCCCTTATAATTGTTTCAATGGAACATAATTGAAGTAGCAAGTATAAATAATGTACAACCACGAGTTTTCGCTGTCAATAATACAACAGTGAATGAGGGAATTGAGTACAAATTAAACTTATTTAATTTTCATTATCATGAACAAATCTTTATTGATCGGACAATGATTCTGTCCTTCCGAAAATCAACTACCAAGATAATGAATAATGAAAGCTTCCTTAAATACTACATTATTGCTGCGACTGTAATTACAGGTGGACGTTGGTTGTTACCTTCTGACTGTGGGAAAGCTGCTGACACGTCAAATTGACGGCGACTCGTGTAACATCAGTCTGCGCGTGTTTAACTCCTCCGCCCTTAAGAGTGTACATCCGCGTCCACTTAAAAGAATGGAATTTGGTCGACACGAGCCGCTGTTGCTGCTCTTGGTATTGGGGAAAGTGAATGTGTGCTTTCTTCTGCCTTCGAAAGTTTTGCTGATGGGTCCGTTTCGTTGGTAGTGTCCTCTGGTGCCTTATTAATTCTGATAACCTTTCGGAAGATTGGTATTACGATGATAAAAAGTATTAGGTAGACTAAAATATTCAACATTGTACCATTTTTGACTTTGGTCTTGTGAAGTTGAATGTAGTGTGTGTTGTTGGCTGGGAGAGGGTTGAAATGCGTCAGCTCGAAAGATTTAAAGACGTTTTTCCAATTAGTATACTGGTGTTGTCACACTTGATGAGGAACCTACCATTAAGAGACACTTGGTCGTTGTTGATTATAATTTTTCCATTGCGTTGATATACAATAGGAAAATTGTGTCAGATGATATTTCTTCGAAGGCCGTAATATGTTGGTTGTTAATTGCAGTACAGTTTGCTTTTGTGCTATTTAATAAATTTGGAATACAAGTCGTGTTGCTTAGGCTAACAATATCATTCTTAGGACAGATTGGCAATCTGTTTATTGTTTTACAACTTTGATCTATTCCATCAATCTAAGAGGTGGCCGTGGTGTAGTGGTATATGCATACACTCCTCAAGCAGAGGGTAGCGGGTTCGAATCCCGTGCGAGGCAATTCTCTGAAAAAATTCTTTTCGTAGAATTTGCATGTAGTTCTATGAGAATCCCGTCGGCGTCAACTCTGGCATGAAGGCATAACACTGATGTTGGAGTGGTTGCTGGATGGGCTAAATGTAACGAACTAACAACTAGCACACTGGTTGAGGATGCACTTGCTCGTCCTGTCCAGTTTGAGAACCACCTCTGGGAAAAATATCGAAACCTAATACACCTGAGTTTCAAACTACCACACCAACGGCCGCGCCCTGGAGAAAACCAGTAAAAGGGTATTCATATCCCCTTGGTGCGCGCGCGGGTAATTATTTTATTTTATTCTTTCTTTTACTAGTCTTTTAACTAATCTTTTAGAAATTTCTTCATCTACGGTTGAAAGGCTTACTATGTTTAAAAGAACACAATTATTACCAAAAGCTATTTTTATTTCGGAAAACTCGGTTGCTTCTTTTATGTATACTCGTGAAAGGTATTCCTTTATTATCTATTATTTTTTGAATGACATTTTCCCAATGCAAGGCATACGCAATATTGGTTACTTTTTCTTTTAGAATGTTAACAATTAAATATATGTAGTTTCTTCCATTAAGTTCTCATTTTCTTTTGAAAATTCACTTGTATCATTAGTTCTATTTTTTAGATCGTTTATCTAATCTATTATAAGTTTATTTATTATAATTTGTCCGTTATTGTTCTCAATACATTATTAATTTTTTCCTGGAATATTTGGAGGACGTGTTGGTCGGGATTACCGATTTTATACTTCCAAGCGCTTCCCAAGAAGTCGAGGGATCTTTTAGTTTTAAGTTGGTTAGGGATTAAACGTTTTAGGAAGGTTTTTATGGACGATATTTCTAGGGATAAAAGGTGGAAACTGGAGTGGGAGGTTTGTAGGTGTTCTCTCATAGATAACTCTATATTGTCTAAGGCTAGCGAATATGCTAAAAGATGTATTTCGTGAATTATTTTGTAAGTCCCTGTTCGTATTCTAGATGTGCCTGTGTCGATAGTCACTAGTCTTGAGTTCGTATAGTCCAGTATCTGAACATCGCATACGAAGTTAGTCAGTGGACACCGAAAAAGAAAATTTTCGAAAGTCTATTACGATTTTATGTGTGATTTGTAAACAACTTTGTCGGATTGGGTTAGGGCAGTGGTTGTTCTATTTTCTTTGAAAACTTCTTCCGCATATCTGGTAGAGAGTTTTGACCCTATTTTCTTGTTTTTTCTGACATAAATGGTTTCTCCTGTTAAGTAATTTGTTATTGGAGATCTTCCCTTATTGTGGTATATTAAGGCGTGGTCTTGTTTGTTTTTTTGATTCGGCTTCAATGTCGGAACGTATTTTATCAATATTGAAAAGGATCTATGTTTCTGCTGAAGAATAAATCTACTGGTTTTTTGTTTGTTAGCGAATGTATCGATAAATTGTAGGTATTTACTGCAGTTCCGTGAAGGACTTATGCACCTGCCCTTTTTTAATGTACCGCATGAGCTCAGAGAAAGTCGAATGGAATGTCTCGAGTTGATCTTTCGGAGGTGTCGTGAAAATTTCAATGCCGAATTTATTTTTGAGCATGGAATATAATTGGAGTTGAGTTGAAAGACTTCTCATTATCGAATACTATAGTCTTCGGAATCCCGTAGGAAAATTGCGTTAACGGCCTCGCCACACTGAAAGCATCGGTTTCCACTAGATCACCGAAATCAAACAGTATTATGCGCGGTAAGTACGTAGGTGGGTGACCACATGGGAACTCAGTACTCCGCGTGCTGTTGACAAAACGCACCACATGGGCATAGTATCCCGGCGTTAAAACCCGGACCCTAAAAATTAAATTTGTATCGTTCCATTGATAGTAATAATAATAATAATTTCCTCAATTGTTTAAGATTGAATTTTCTTGACTTGTACGTACTTGGAAAACTTGTCTAGCGATGTTAGTACTAGATTACCTTCAGTTGGGAAAATGCCGATATGTATAATTTGTCCGGGATATGTTGGTATTGTAGTGGCTTGAATTTCTACCTTATCCGGATGACGATCGTACTTGTTCTTTCAAATTATTCTTTACAAATAGAGCATAGTTTTATTATTGTTTTCATTTTACGGGACATACCAGGGAAATAATATTCTTTTAGAATCTGCAGTTTATTCTCGCGCTCATTTCTATGAACATGTTGATATGTGTTAAAAATTATTTCTTCTTGTTTAGGTTCATCAGTCACGTCTTCCACTATGGCTTGAGAGAATCTAACACGATGGGTAACAAAATTATCCTTGTAGATTTCTTGAATCATTCCTTGTATTCGTTCCTTTGTTTTTATGCAGTTAGTTACTGAGGGTTTAATCTTGTTTTAAGTATTTATATCAACTTACTAGGTGTGTTCGGTTATAAGATGTCTGTAATATGTTGGAAAGATTATTTGAAACTCATAATTCTTGTATTACAAATGTTAAGGAGAATTTGGTTTTTGAATACATTTATAGGCGATTCGACACTGAATATGAGGTCATGAACTTACGTCACTGTGTATGGTGAGAGATTTTATTTATGGTCGAATGGGATAGTGCATCCGCAACTACGTTTATTCTTCCGGGCTTATACTTAAGCTCGTAGTTGTACTCCTCCAATATGGCAATAGGTAAGCGGTTGATGATCAGTATGAATTACAACCTTTGCTGACCAATAGAGATAATTTCTGAAGCTGATAAGTGCCCAAATTACAGCTAGCATCTCCTTTTCGTTGGCTGCGTAGCTTTCTTCGGTCTGAGTTAATGTTCTAGATATGAACATAATAGGCCTATCTTCTTGCGATAACACAGCACCTAGGGCATAATTTGAGTAATTGGTTACTATTTCGAATGGTTTTGTGAAGTCGGAATATGCGAGTATGATTTCTTCTGATGTCAAAGCCTTCTTGATTTTTTCAAAAGCTTGTTTAGCAGTTTCGTCAAGGTGAATAATTTTTTTGCTTGAGAGGTTTTTGGACAATCGTCCATCCTTCCCCCGTAAGAGTGCTGTTAAGGGCTTTACTAGCTCAGCGTAGCCTCTAATGAAAAGGCGGTAATACCCTGATAGGCCGAGGAAAAGGCGAAGTTCTTTTAGGGTACTCTGATATGGAAAATCTTGAATAGCTCTTATTTTTCCTGGATTGGTTTTAATGCCTTCAGGCGAAATAACAAACCCTAGGAGCTCTACTTCTTGCTTGTAGAATTCGCATTTTTCCAGTTGTACCTTCATATTTGCAGCATGCAATGTTTGGAACATTTTCCGTATATTTAGCTCATGTGTAGCTTCGTCTTTACTAAAAATGACTATGTCATCTATGTAAACATAGCATATTCCGCCAATGTATTCACGAAGAACGTCGTCAAGTGGTCTTTGAAATATGGATGGAGCATTCTTGAGACCAAATGGAAGTCTCGTGAATTCATATTTTCCATTCTTGACCGAGAAGGCCGATTTTTCTATATCAGATGCTTTTAAGGGGATCTGATGAAACCCAGTTTTGAAGTTTACAACGGAAACCACAGAATCTGGCCAATTTGTGCAAGAACTTCGTTGATTTGGGGAATCGGGTATCGATCTGGAATGGTTACGCTGTTTAGTTTTCTATAATCGATGACGATGCTTCTAGTGAGAATTTAGGCACTACCAGGTGAATTATATGGGGATCGTGAGGGCCTGATTATTTTATCGTTAAGAAACTGTTTTATTTGTTTCTCTACCTCGTTTTTAAAGGAAGTGGGATAAGGGTAAAATTTAGTATACCATATACGGGTGAATCAGATGTTGTTCTGATCTCGCCTTTTACTACGGTGGAATAAGTTAATTTTTCTTTTGGTTCATTAAAAAGTTAAGGGAAATCGTGTAGATACAATTTTATCTATGGAGTACTTTTGTTCTGGGGACATGTGATTGCTTCGAATATTGATGGAATTAATAGATTGAGAAGCAATTTGCTTGCTACGCACCTTTATATGGTTATTGATAACCAAGTAATTATGTTTCGCTTGGATGACTGCGGAAAGATCTTTAAACTATCGTTCCAGAGAATGGCGTAGAAGGATTTTAGTTTGGGCATGAGAAAGAACTTGACTTTAATATTTTTGAGACCAAAAAGACTAATGAAAGTTTGGTGAGTAACTTGTAAGCCACCGCCAACTGTATTGCAATAAAATGGGGTTTCATTCGATAAAGAGTTTTTTATTAAAGATGAATGTATATAATTCTTATTGGATCCCGTGTCAATCAATATTTTTAGGATGTCTAAACTCTTCGTTGCACATTCGAAATATGGCAGCGAAAATTGTATGTCGCTTAGTTCCATAATGTTGTTTGAATCAGTATCTTCCGGTTGTGTCATTTCAATGTATTCCTGTAGGGTTTCGCTGTATTCATTCGAGTTGTTAATGGTGGCCTGCATATCCTCATATTGGTTGACTCCTTCTTCTTATGGCATGGTGTCAACGTGGATGCACTTAGTGGGATTGAGGAGCTGATGGTCGTTTTGGCGCTGGAACTCCCATTTGAGGTCTATTTATGTAATTGACCTTGTTCGTTTGGATTGTTTGTGTATCCATAGGCTCTGGTGGCGGCCGCTGTGGGGTGGCAAAATATTGTGAACGTTGTTGTTGGTATTGTTGTTGATGTACAAATTGCCCCTGAGGCCTTGGTGGTGGAATATGCCTCTTTTTGTATGGGTGGTTGAGCTATCTAGGCCGATTCGGAATAGAATGGTCGACGACTGAATTGCTTTTTCCTCATTTTAGTGGAATTTATGGTGGTTCCGGATGGATTTATTACCCTGTTATGACTCTTTGCTATTGCGTATTGAGAGCGGTAATTTCGGTTTTCAAGCCTCAAACACAGATGCATCTTCCGGTTCTCGCAGTCCCAAAATTCTGAGAAGGTCGCCTTTCAATCCGCGAATAAATCTATCGAGAACCTCGTCTCTGTAAGTTTGCATCAGCAAACTAAGGGGCTCGGCACTGATATCTATGCACGAAATTTTATTTAGTACAAGCGAAAGATGTGAATACACGGCTTGGTAGAATTCGTGGATGGATGCAATGCCCTGTACTAAGCCCGTCATTTGGAACTCTAATGTACCCAAGTCGCGTTTGCCTTCATAGTGAAAAGTCAAGCATCAGGAAATACAATTCCAGTCTAGTGTAGTATTATAAAATTCCAGGACGTGGTCTGCGTTTGCAGTTATTTTGTTTCTAACTGTATACAAAATTCTAAAGTATTTCGCTGACCCCTTGATGGGATCATAGATCAAGAATTCATTCTACGCTTTTCTGCCATGAACTGAATTCACCTGATTGACCAGAGAATTAGCGTAGGCTGCGTACTACATTCGGTATCTTATCAAGGACATTGATATTTTGATTAGGAGATATCATTTGATCAATACCCGTGAATTGATACGCGTGTGTATTCAAGATAGAATGAATAAGTGTTCGGCGCTGAGTACTTAGGGCTTCGCGTATCATAAAGTTAATAAGAAATTGTAGCGGGTGATTTATTACAGGATTTTCATTACTTCTACTAGAGGGATTGGGACCTGCTTGGGAAGTTGATGCTGCTTGAGCAGCTTGTTCGCATTATAATTATTCATTTTTCCTTTGCAAAGACGGAACACGACACTCAAATAATACGGTTTTTTATGAATAATTTCTTACTTATACTTATTATATCTTTATCTTTAGTGTTTTCACAATATTATTCTTAAATTAATCCTACATAAAAACTGGGATTTTCATCCTTCTATAATGATGGGAGATGGTGGCTGACTGCTGCTTCCTGTTTGCAGGTTCTGTTACTAAGGGGCCCTTTGACTGCTTGCACCGCCGCAATTTGTTTCCGCGAATATACTACTTGAGTATTCTGTTCCGCATTACACTAAGTGTTATCTTCCACTACTGGTGGAGCACAGAGGATTTTTTTTCGCGTAAGGTACCGATACGTTAACGTTGATGCTACTTTAAGATCTTTTCAATTAATGATTTTCCTCGTGAGTCCTTGCTCGGGCGCCAATTAAAATTATTTAATTTTTATTATCATAAAAAAATCTTTATTGATCGGATAGTGATTCTGTCCTTCTGAAAATCAATTACAAAAATAATGAGTAATGAATAATGAATAATGAAAGCTACCTTAAATACTACATTATTGCTGCGACTGCAATTACAGGTGGACGTTGGTTGTTACCTGCTGATCGTGGGAAAGCTGCTGAAAAAGCTGTTTCCCATCAATGCAATGTTGGGAGTGATAGTTACTTTTCCAATTTTAAGAAATATTAAAACAAAAACGTTTTTAGTTTTTTTGAGTTTTGGTTGTACTGAGAAAAAATGTAAGCTTGAAGATATAGAACATGGAAAGGCTAAAATGTGTGATAGGGTGAATCGACCCAAACAGACTAATGTGCCGTTGGTTTGTTCAACTATTCCAACGTCCTTTTCATAACATGCCACCAACGAAAAAGCAGGAATTTATCTTGAAGATCCTCTAGTTTTCTTCGTAAAAGGATTGCACACCGCAGAGAGACAAGTGATCAACGTCACCGCAGACTCCAATCTAAAGCAAACCGAATGGCTAACATACGAAGTATTACAAATAGCGAAGTAAGAAATCGGACATATAGTATATAATAAGACAGTGGTATCGATGCGCTTTTAATTATGAATGCGGCCATGAATATGAGTCGAGAAAAAATTTTAGAAATTGGACCAATGTCTAAATTGTGTTTTCATTGCTGTTCAAAAAAATTCGAAGGGGAACAATCAGACATATGTTGCTCCAATGGAAAAATTAAACTGAGTATACACCAAAAACCACCACCGGTCTTAAAAGATCTTCCAAAAGGCATAACATCTCAATCCAAACATTTTTTGCAATACATCCGAAAATATAACTCGGTATTTCAAATGACAATGCTAAACTTAACAAATAGCTACATTCAAAGTTTCAAGTATGTTTTAGAACACTTATCTGTCAAGAAGTATACAATTATTATTGATGCTGACAAGAGACCTTCTGAAGAGCATGTTTGACGTTTCAATGCTCCTTGGGAGTATCAAACGTATCAGTAAAACACACAGATCTTATAATATCTTTCAATATCCCCTTTTATCTCCAAATGAAGAAGATGGCTATCATTTCGGCATTCCTCAGGCGGATTCAAGCTCAAGAAAGACTGTTTGTTGCATGGATTTCTATAGCTATTACTTCATGGCTCGCAAAAACAACTTTAACCATTTACATCGTTGTCAGCAACTATTTAACCAATTTGCTGTAGACATGTATGCAAAGAGTCAGAAAGATTGTGCTATATAGTTACTCACCAAAAATAACTTTGAGTTGATTATAACATACACGGAAGAGACGGAATTTTGTAATTCCGCTAAATCTATCAAATACGTATGTACTCCTAAGTATGTGAACAAGGGATCCGATGCTGCTATGTATGCTCTTCAATATACAACCGTCCACAATGAAGTTACGCAATATCAAATGGCTTTCTAGAGAATCTTCAGTTTTGCTATTCATGATAGATACCCGACCATTTGGAAAATGGTCAGAGGGTCTATTTCATAACAGATACCGCCGCATGACAGCCGCAATAAAGAGAAGCAACACTTTCAGCTTTCTTCAAACTATGTCAACAAGACTCTTTTGATAGAGTCCAATGAAGGCGGAGAAAAAGGGGAAAAGCTATTGAAAGAGTTTACACTTTCCATCCCAGCCAATATGAACTTTTCTTTACGACTACTTTAGGTCTTGCCACATTCGCATCTCTGCGAATTATAAATGATTAGGTTTGTGAGACTAATACTAAAAGAAATGAATTTAATCTGAGATCTTACGGGAGACCTTGTATGACATCAACAGCCTCACCAAATATATTGAAGAACATCAACCAAAATTTTTACCAGATAAACGTCATGCCTATTCTGATGTACAAAATCAATTTGCAAAACAAATGGGCGGCATATACATATTTTCTTGACGCACCAGGTGGTACAGAGAAAACGTTTGTGACACAGCTTCTGCTTGCTAAGTTACGACAGCAAAAAGAAATACCGCTAGCTGTGACATCATCTTGCATTGCTGCTACGTTACTTCCTGGAGGTCGAACGGCTCACTGTGTTTTCAAACTTCCATTAAACCTAAACGCTTATGATTTGGCTGTGTGTAATATAAGTAAGACATCTGGGATGATTGAAATTATTAAAAGGTTTAAGCTTATTTTATGTACAATGTCCCATAAAAAAGCATTAGAAGCCACTGACTGAACACTGCAAGACATATTAAATTGTAAGTCTTTGATGGGAGGTATAACGGTTCTTTTATCTGAAGACTTTCGACAGACGCTTCCAGTCGTTCCAAAAGGAACCAAAGCAGATGAGATTCAAGCTTGCCTTAATTCTTCTTACCTGAGGACTGCCAAACAAATAAATCGTTTGATACTGTGGTGGATCTATCGGAAGTTGTGATTCCGAACCCAATTTTTGAATTCTTAAGAACCAGCTCCACACAAATTGCAGCTAAAAGTTGGAGCTCCTGTCATGCTTCTGCGAAATTTATACCAACCTCGCCTTTGTAATGGAACAAGACTTGTGGTTAAGAGACTATTACCTCATGTTATTGAAGCTACCATAATTACTGGATGTGGCTATGGGGAAGTTGTCATTTTACCACGCATACCACTTATACCTTCCGATATCCCCTTCCAATTTGCAAGGCTACAACTTCCTATTCGGATGTTCAGAGTTGGAAGCTAACAGAATCCTTTTGACTTCACAAAAGAAGGAAAAACGCGTAATATTTTTTACCATGAAATTTTTTCAATGTAAAAACTTATTCGTAAATTTAAATTTTAATTTTGCATTATACAAAGGAAGAATATCCTTTGTATCGTTCTTAAATGATGAAATATTTGTATTTTCTTATTCTCTCCCCAAGGGTCTAAGTTATATAACACATGGGCTGAAAAGTCAGTGCCATTTTATAGTAAAACACAAAGTTTTTGCAAAATTCAACTTTATTTATCAATATAGTTGCCTTCGAGGGCGATACACTGATTGAAACGATTTTCCAATCTTTTGATACCAGTTTTGTAGTACGATTTCCGTTTAGTCTCAAAATAGGCCTCTGTTTCGGTAATTAATTCTTTATCGGTCTTAAATCTCCTTCCGGCGAGCATTCTTTTGAGGTCTGCGAACAGAAAATAGTTGCTGGGGGCCAAATCTGAAGAATACGGTAGGTGGGGAAGCAATTCGTAGCCGAATTCATTCAATTTTGCCATCGTTTTCATCAACTTGTGACACCGTGCATTGTCTTAATGAAACAGCACTTTCTTTTTCTTCAAATGCGGCCGTTTTTCTGCGATTTCGTCCTTCAAACGCTCCAACAACACAATGTAATAATCGCTGTTGATAGTCTGCCCCTTTTGGAGATAGTCGATGAAAATTGTTTCATGTGTATCTCAAAATATGGATGCCATAACCTTGTCAGCCGACTGTTGAGTTTTTGGTCGTTTTGGACGAGGTTCGTCGCCTGCTCGCCACTCAGCTGACTGCCGACTTGAATCTGGTGTGAAGTGAAGTTTCATCCATTGTCACATACTGACGCTAAAATTCGGCTTTATTGCGGTTGAACAGCTTTAAACACTCCTCTGAATCATCAACACGTTGTTGTTTTTGGTCGACTGTGAGCAAACGCGGCACCCACTTTGAACAGAGTTTTCGCATGTCCAAATATTCGTGTATGATACATCCAAAACGCTCTTTTGATATCTTCAGAGCCTCAGCTATCTCGATCAACTTCACTTTACGGTCATTCGTAATCATTTTGTGGACTTTTTTTATGTTTTCATCTGAAACAGCCTCTTTTGGACGTCCACTGCATGCATCATCTTCGGTGCTTGTATGACCACATTTAAATTTTTCAATCCACTTGCGAATGGTTCGTTCGGCTGGTGCAGAGTCTGGGTAACACTTATCCAGCCATTTGTTTGCATCGGCTGCATTTTTTCCCATCAAAAAGCAATGATAAATCAACACACGAAATTGCTTTAAATCCATTTTTTTTTCACAATAACAAAAGTTGCTTCATGCACAACGCTATATCTCGAGAAATAATCGTCCGGCTGTCAAATTTATACACTTATTTTTTGAAGGTTGGTACTAACTGAAAATGGTATGGATTTAATTCAAGTGGTGCCCTCTCTTAGAAACGGCACGGATGTATTATATTATATTAATTCCAAATGAACAATTTGGGTTAAGACGATTTTCCTTATCATCTTATCAGGAAAAATCGACGTGTAGGAAAGTCGACGGACATGCTATTCCTCGACATGTGTGTCGAGGTGACTCCGTCTGGCACAATGGACTTGTATTCAAAATGCTTATCTTTAACTTTCCTCCTTTTTTGTGCAAAGTTATTCAAAGTTTCTTGTCAAACCTTAATTTTAAAGTGCTTGTGAATTAAAGGTCGACTAGTTTGTAAGGCGTGGCTGATGGTGTCCCCCAAGGTTCTGTCCTAAGACCATTTCTATATAATTTATATACATGCGACTTCCCAGATCTACCAGGATGTGAACTTGCGACATATGCTGTTGACACAGCGATACTTTTGTCGCATATGTAGGGTCTAAACATTGAGACGAATCTTAAGTATTCATTGATTATTGCAAAAAATGGAAATTCTAATTGAATGTGGCAAAATTACAAGCTGTCTTTTTCTCTAGAAAAAGAAAACATTGTTTCCTCCTATCTGATCGAATCATTAGGCAGTCGATAGCCTCTGGAAACACAGTAAGATACCTGGGTATACATCTTGATAAAAAATTGACATTTCAGGAACATATAAGCAAAACTTTGCACAAAATTAGCATTGCTATAAAAATGTTATACCCATTTATAAATAGAAAGTCTTTTTGATCTGACTAAAATAAAATAATTATATATTGTACATAAAGTCATTTTTCAAGCATTTTTTTCTTTATAGTTGGTTTGTGTAGGAAAAATGTGCCAAGTGTCATAAAAAAAGACAGATTAAGCAAATTAAATTGTTTAAAATTATGCTTAACTTACTTTGGTACTATTCTACCTCTAAATTGAATCGACATGCTTATGTTGATAGAATAGAAAGGTTAACTAACTTTTTTCTTATGAGATGTAGTATACCTGGAAATCCCCTCGTAAATGAGTTCAATTCTATTTAGCTTAAGTTAAAAAGCAAAATCGCTCTTAGTAAATCGTTATTAATTTATTTGCTTATCTATTTGTTATCTTGTTAGTACCTATATAAATATAATAGTTAATGTGTAAATATATAGCTCTGTATTTATTTATTTATATTCCTGTTCTTTGTTCTTTGTTAGCTTTATTACGTTTTATTATTAATTTTTTTATTTATTTACAATACTTATTTATATATGTATATATTTAATTCTTATTATAATTAGTTTAGTTGTATATTTATTTATTTTCTTTTCTTTTTATAAGAGGGTTTTAAATTATTATTTTCTCTTTAAAAAACTCAAAAATACAAAAAAGTTCGTGAACATTATCGTAATGTTTTTTCTCAGTTGAAAGATACGAGTACCTACTATATATAAAATATCATATCTCTGTGTGTAAATTATGTGGTGGTAAACCTTGTACAAATTTTACAAACAAAATAAATATCTATCTACCTACCATTCCATCATTTAATTCCTTATTCACACATATGTATGCATCTATTTAAGGACCCAGCAATGCAGGTACATCCAGCTAGTATAATAATAAAACTAATATTCACTAATTGATTAGTTAAGACTGTGGATATGAGTATTTCCTACTCAGGCCAATGTAAACAGGCACTTCGTGACTGTCCATCTCTCTTTATCCCTCACTCTTCTCATCCACATTCTATCGACATAGCAGAGTTATGGGTAATCATCTAAACAGGTTCCACAATATCGACTCAATTGAGTTGAGTTAACTCAGTCAAAAAAAAAATAAAATTAATAAATAAATAAAAATAACGAAACTTAAATTTAAACTCAACTCGATATCATGAAAACATGGTAAATGTTGGACTTATATTTGCAATGGTCCCATCTTTAATTTTTAGAAACGAAAATTATGTTTATGTTTTTAACTTTAATTTCTAAAAAGGTATTGAAATAAATTTTAAGAATACGGTGTAAATACATATAATCTATCGATTTATAATTTTTTATGTACATATACGAATATTAGATAAAAAAGATACATATCATATTTTGAATTATTTGTTTTAGTCTGGCAATGCTTTTATGGTAATAATAAGTAGGTACCTTTTTACCTGGATGTGGATGCTAATCTGCAGAATATAGACAGCGATTTGCGAACACAATTTTATATTTGTAGTCTCAACTTACATTTGGGATCGGTTGTTCAAATGAAAGCGCGCGGAGTTTTCATTTTATTTTGGTTATTGTTTTTATTTTTATCTACGAGTACATTGAATATCTTTTTAATACAACTGTATTTTGTTTTAATTTGTGGATTTTTTCCCATTTTTTCTACTATGGCCTTAGAAAATAAATCGAAAGAAAACGTTCTCTTTCTGGACCAAAAACAATGTGATATTACCCTGATAGCCGAGAAAGATGGCTTTAAAGTGAGCGCCCATAAAGTAATGCTTTCGGCCTCTAGTAAAAATTTTGAAGTAATGTTCAGTGGCGCATTTCGTGAAGCTAAAGCTAAGGAAGTAAAACTACAACAGATTGACGGACATACATTAAACTCCATCATCAACTATATATACTCTGGTTCAATTTATCTAACTGCAGATACCGTTGAAGAAATTTTAAAATCAGCTCATCTTTTTGAAATCAAATCTCTAGAAAGGATTTGCTGTAACTTCATGTTAATGGAAATGGACCTGTCCAACTCATTGGGAATAGCATTATTTGCAGAACGATATAACTACCAAAAGTTATATAAAAACGCAGAGTGGTTAGTGTGTCGTAATTTTATGCATATTTGTAAAGAAGAGGAGTTCTTTCGGTTGGAAGCAGATCATTTGAGCAAATTTCTATCCAACGATGATTTATGTGTTCCATCTGAGGAAGATGTTTTTAACAGTATCATGTCATGGGTCGGGCACGATAAAGTCAATCGAAAGCAATTCATTGAGCAACTACTTAAACATATTCGTTTTCCATTCCTGACTTCTGAATTCATTGCAACTAAAATAGAGAAATTTTGTAAATCTCCTGAAAGTAAACAGTTGGTGAGTGATGCATTTAAATGGAATTCGCTGCTAGAAAATGCATCAAGAGTGTTCCCTCAAGACTACATAAAACCAAGAAACGATAAGAACCTTACTATAGCAATTACTAGGTGGAATAGTGAAGAGAATGAATTTAGTATTGGATACTATTACCGCAATTCTAAAGATTGGATCTATAAGAAATGTCCTGGTCCTGCAGAACAGCGTACATATTTTGGAAGTGTCATGGTAGATAATTCACTTTACATTGCTGGTGGCCTATCAAACAACAGTAAGGAATTAAATTATGTTGGTTGTTTGGATTTACGATCGCTTGTCTGGAAGGAAATACCTCCACTGGAAATCAAGAGATGTTTTACCTCAGCAATCGCATTTAAGAATGAATTATACGTTATTGGAGGCTTTAGTAAGCGAACTTTATGTACTTCGATGGAGAAATATGATTCAAAATCTCGGAAATGGAAGCATATTACAACTTTTCCAAATAAAATAAGTATATCCTGTATTGGAGCACATCCCAGTGCAATATGCATATCCTCTTATCGAAATAATAAATCAGATTTAAGTTTTTATGATCCAATATATAATACTTGGACTAAAAACTGGTTGACCTTCGACGATGAAGTATATGGAATAGGTACAATAAGAAAAGACTCTAAAAATCATTTTATTGTAGTAACGGAAAAGACTTTTATTAAATACAATTTAAGTAAAAATTCAAGGGAAACGGTTAAGATCAACTGGCTCAACGATGAATACAAGTGTTGCACAATATCCGGTAATCGAGTTATATTCTATGGAAGGACAAAGATAAAAGAATATTTTCCTTTTCGAAATATTTGGAAGGAACTGCCAGCTCTTAAAAATCAAAGCACATATTTTCCCTTAGTGTTCATTTAGTTATTGCGATTGATACTCAATTGAATAAAAATATAATAGAGACTTGCATTGAAAACATTTTATTTTTCTTTTATTTCTTGATTTATTTTTAGTATAAATTGATTCGTTTCTTGTCCGCTCACAGCTTGGGATCCTTTTTTGTTATTTTCTTATTTTTAAAGATATATTTGATGTCATTGGCATCTTATGTCTGAAACTCGTGCAAAATTCTCATTGCAGTGAAAATAGTACACAAGGTCATAGATGAACTAACGTATATGGCAAACTTTCCAGATATATGTACATATGTATTGGAAACCGGTTTTCTATTGTACTTATCGCCTCTTATCTTTTAACCACATCTGTGAATATATGTGAATTGTCATCAATGGCATTTTCCCTCCCTTTTTACACAAATATACCCAATTTTACTTAAAAAAAAAGGCCATCCTTGCACGTACACAAGGAAATCGCTCTCATACTCTAATTCCAGCAAATGCTGGTAGGTTATAGAAATGTACAATGTGTTGGTAATTCACATTACAATGTGTCTATGCGAAAATAAGGATTCGCAAAAGCATTAATAGAGTTTGACATCATTTAGGCACTAGTTCTGCTTCCGCGAAAATTTGTGACTGTTTTAAAAACAGGAGTAGGGAAGAATTCTCTCTTAAACCAATAATATCGCGGAAACACGTTTTTGTAAAATATGTTTCAATGTTTAAAGTAACAAGTAAAAAGAAAACAAAATCGAAATTGAAAAGCAGGTAGAGCACTTTTAGGTAGGTAATTGTTACTAATTTATTGATGTAATATGCGTTTAATGAGTTCTATTGTATTAGGCAAACAATTCGCTTCAATATGACGCTCTTTTTTCTCCTCTTGTCCATGCCCAAGTCTTCTTTTGAGTTACGTATTTTTCATAAAATTGCTGCAATTCAAACAAATTTAAATTTTTACGAATTTAAAAGTTCTTTTCAAATTTAAATGATGATCTGACGTTTTCTACAATTCCTGCTAAAAGAAAAGTCTTATGTAAACAATTGTTAGAATCGGCAGGGTGAGAAAATTAACTACTCTCTCAAATGCGTTCTCTTTTACAATTTTTTATTTTTTTTTATTGTTTTTTTTTTTTGGCAACAGAACAGAAGAAATTTGTAGTCCTAGAACAGACTCGAGATACTCCTTAATTCAGCAGGTAGTTTGTTAAAAAGCCTAGGTGCTACCGAAGTATAAAAATTTTGATATGATAATTTCCAATCCATTTTGGAAATAGACCGTAACTCAAAAAACTTATGGAATCAGATTATGTGGTACTTGCTGGATATATCTTTTTGAATTCGTATATATTATTAAATGAAAAAGCAGATTCAATACCATTTTCCCCTAAAATATTCAAAATATCTATTAGCTTAGGTCTTGTAGTGAACAAAGTGAACAAAATTTATATTTATTGTTCTTAACGCAGGTTTTATCAAAATTTTAAACAAATATACAAATATTTAGAAAAATTACCTAATGGATCTGGAAACAACAAGTTAAAACATAGCTCATATTTGGGATATTGAATGTGGCAAATTATTTCATATTTGCAAAAAAAAAAATAATAAAGTTTCCATACCATATCGCAATGTAATAAATTTTTCATTCATAGTTCACTACATCGAAACTGCCATTAATTCCATTTTTCTTTGACGACTCCGAATGTTTAAACTTGGGCACTATCAAATTCCATTTTATTTTTATAAAATTTATTGTTTTATATTTTTCTATTCTTACTCATCTTTACCAGGCCTCTGGGTAACTATCGCGCAAATTAATCTTAAGAATACCAAACAGTCTAACAAGTGGATAATTGACCACATGCAGAGGTCAAATAGAACCCTTTTGAGTCGTTGTTCGAAATTGTTTGTTGACTGGAATGAGGCTAAGTTCCCTGACACTCTTCAAAAAATTCAGATATAGCTTCAGATATTTGTATGACATCCGGAGCTTAGATAGATGAGAATATTGCCAAAATTGGCTGATCTAATGCCTGACGAGATGGTTTTTCCGACATGCACTACATCGGTTGCTGTCATTCGATAATTGATAGATGTTTTGTTTCTGAAGGCTTTATGGATTTATTAACGGGAGTTTTTCAGGTTTTAAGTAAAAACTAACATATTACGAAAAATTTTAAGAAACAAACGCAGAAATAAAGGTCCTTCTCTAGGAGAATGAAATATTTATTAAATATTTTCTTTAATAAAATAAAAACTCACAAATAAATTATAGATAGGTATGTACCATATTTATTAATGCTTCCTCCTTCTTCTTAATGCTTCTACCTCGGTAGATAAAGAACGACAAGAGGACAGAAATGATTACTTTGCATTATGCGAAGTGCACTTGTATTTATGCGAGTAGCTTTATGGTCCGAGTGCGGATAAAAGTGTTTAATCTACTAAAGCGTAGGACGCTGTCTGTTTATAAAATTGCTTGAATGGTCCAATTGGACTTAATGGGATGATTATTTGGACAGTTAGGATATATTTACAAGAACTGCTGATTAGAATATATGAAGTCTTTCAGTGATCTGTTATGTCTGTTATGTCACTCCTCCCCACTTTAGGGAAAGGAACGTCCTCGTGACTTTTTGTAGTTTTAATACCTTTGTGATTCTTTATCTTTACAATAATGGTGTAGGTACTAATAATTAATAGATAAAAATATAACTATAGTTAACAACATAATTCCTCCAGCAGAGGTTTGTTTAAATAATTTCTTATGATTCAAATGCAATTCCTGCAAAGTTATGTAATCTAATACATTTATTATTTATTCATTATTTTATCAATTTCTGGTACAATAGTATAGGGCTCTCCAATAGGTTCTTGACAACTTTAATTTGTGAACGTACTGTTTGACTAATCATCAAACTGTCACTGTCAATTTATTCAGTAAACTCAACATTTTCATCATAGTAAAGTACACTAACGAGCAACGTCTGCAAATTTTCTACAGATATTCGGAGTCGGTGACTGCAACTTTAAGAGCGTTAACTCCAATTTTCGGTCGTAATTCTCGCCCTAGTAGAAAGGCAATAACAAGTTTAGTGCAAAAATTTGAGTCTACATATTCGTTGTGTGAAGTTGCCGTGTCAGTGAGACAACGGGTTGGTCGAAGTGTCAAAAATATCGCTGCCGTTCAGACGTCCGTAGCAAACGATCCAAATCAGTCAAGATTTGGGCATCGTAAAGATGTTAGTTTACACCCATACAAGATCAAGCTGACTCAAGAAATGAAGCCGATGGGCCATTTGAAGCGACGTACGTTCTCCGATTGGGTTCTGGAGAAGATGCGCCAAGAAGATGAATTTCATCGCAAAATCATCTTCAGTGAAGAAGCTCATTTTTGGCTCAATGGGTCGTCAATAAGCAAAATATGCGTTATTGGTCAGGTGAAAACCCACATGTGCTTCATGAATCACTACTTCATCCACAACAATAACTCTTTGGCACAGTTTGCATGCCGTCGGCGTTATTGGGCAAAATTTTTTCGTCGATGATAACGATCGTCACGTTACTGTGAATGGTCAGCGTTATCGTGCCATCATCACCGATTATTTTTGGCCCCAATTGGAAGATATGGACTTGGACGACATATCCATGGTGCCACAAGCCACACAGCACACCATACAGTCGATTTATTGAAGAGTAAGTATGGTGAGCGTGTTATCTCAAGACATGGGCCAGTCGATTGGCCGCCTCGTTCGTGCGATTTAACGCCTCTTGACTATTTTCTGTGGGGCTACGTTAAGTCATTCGTTTATGTCAACACGCCGTCGACGTTGGAAGGAGTTGGCTCAGAGCCAACATTGAACGCGAAATAGCGGCTGTATCGGCTGAAATGTGTGGCCAAGTCGTTGAAAATTGGGTCCGACGAATCGACCGCTGCAAACGTGCCCGCGGTGGCCATATGAACGAAGTCGAGTTCCATTCATAAATGTTTTGATTGTACTTCAAGCCAATAATAAAGTTTTTGAAATATCTCAAATGGTTTGCCTTCTTTTTTAAAAAAAAAAGTTGTCAAGTCGTTATTAGAAAACCCTATACATAAAACGATCTATAGTACCCTCACTAAAAAGGATATTTTTGCATTTGTCCGCAGACCAACTCAGATATTTTCACGTATGTTATAGTCTAGTTATAGTTTTAAATATTGGCTTCAAAAAAAGATTTTTAAAAACCGCTTTTTGGAGAATTTTTTTAAGGGGAAAGTAGGGTTAATTTCGTAAAAGAAATGCATATTTTTGATATTTTTTTTTTTTTTTTGATAATTCAGTCAATATACATTTATTTCTATAGTTACTACATGATGTTGATATTGACAATTTGACTTTCGAATAATATATTGTGATTTTTATTAATAAATATTGAGAAATGAACCACTGACAGCGAATCTCCGCAGACGCCTCGAAAAAAAAGTGCAGTTGCGTTGCCCCCTATAACTAATAACTGAATTATCTAAAATTAAAAAATCAAGATGATTCTATAGTATAGTATTAGCTAATAAGTTTCTGTAGGTAACCCTGTCATTTTTTTTATTGATTTTTAAATTTTTTATCACACTCAAAAGTCAAAATAAAAATACAGGAAACTTTGTTATTTTAAAATTCGTTAAAATTTAAAAAAAAAACATTCGACAGCGTTAGCTCTTCATTTATATAAGGAAAGAGTGTGCAAAATTTCAAAAGAATCGGTGCAGTAGATTGTGAACTAGAGTGGGTACTGACTTGAAAAAGCTAATTTTGACAAAAACACGTTTAAAGGTTTCGCACCACAAAACGAATGTTTTTTTTTTTTTTTTTTTGTATACTTGCATACAATCATCGGCGCAAGCTCCATAAGGCAAAGAGCTTACAGCTATGAAGGGAGAATTTGGGCATATTTAGACAAAAGGAACCTTCTAGCAGCTGCTAGAAATTTCATTTTGTTTGCGCTAACAGGCACCTGTCCGAAACAGTTAGATGCGCGAAACGGAGCGAAACAAAGCGGAGACTCACAAGCCCATGTCTCCATTAGTTTTACTTCAATCCACTTCACACAATAATCTTAACATGTTGTACATTAATATAAAAAAATAAAAAAATATGCAAAAAAAAATCAAATACCCAACTCACCCCTTTTGATAGTTGATAATTCTTTATTTCACATAAAATTACAAGGTTTCGCTACCACACGTTTTACAGTCAAAGATATAATACATATTTTATATTTCATCTGTAATATTATTATGAATATATAATTTGAAATTAAATGGACGTTAATTAATTCTACGAAGGGAAATCGGAAAAAAGCTTTCAATACAAAAAAATAGAAAAAAAAACTATGAATAAATACACAAATAGATAGATAGATAGTTAAATAAATAAAGTAGACAAATAAATAGATAATGATAAATAAATAAATAAATAAATAAATAAAATAAATAAATAACTAATAAATGAAAATCGATAAATAAGAACAAAAATTAAACAAGAATAAATAGAGAATATATAAATAAATTGAATTAAGAGTATCAAGTTGAAAAGTTATTATCATTCAGGTTATTATAGTAACTAAAGGATTATCAACAAAATCACATCCAACAAGAAAACGTTGCTTCAATTTTAGTATTCTATCAAGGACCAATTCAACATTCGCATCATCATCATCATCAGCATCATTTTCAAAAGTTTATTTTGAGAAACCTACAATTTCTTAGAATGGCTTTTTGCGCAATTACCCCACAGGTGGCAACCATAAAGCAGTATTAATTGAAAAATAACTTTCAATATCGTTATTTTATTGGCACTTGCAGGTCTTGATTTTCGGTTTATGAACCCTCGCAACTGAGGGTTCTCAACTTATACTAGCCCCATTTACATATAATTCTCCACTAGATTGAAAACAGAGAGACAATATCGCTCTATCATTTGCGTTATAATACAGGTCCAAGAACTGAGCCTTATGGAATGCCAGAATTAAAGTAGACAATGTTAATGTGCTCTCTAAAACAGCTATTGGACAAGAAACTATGGACATTTCTACAGAGATTTGGTTGGAAATTGAAATTTATCATTTTGTATATAAGCCGTCGTGTCAGAGAGAATCAAAAGCTTTTTCGACAAATAATAATATTATGCTTGTTGATTTGTCTGTCGCACGAGACTATTTAACATGAATGCCGATCCTTAGCACTTAATGGGTCGTGCTGGAATTGCGACTAAACCCAAATTGTGTATCGGAAAGTACTATAGGTTATTGTCTTCAATATGCTTAGAGATTTTTTCTTTTATAACCTTTCGTTTTAATTTACTAAACCCACTTAATAAATTAATTGGTCTGTAACTGGTAATCATATGAAAGGGCCTTCCAGCTTTGGAAATTGGAACAATCTTAACGATCTTCCACACGTTTGGGAAGTACTGCATTTTAATAAAGGCTCAAGGACAGATTTTGGCATTTGCTTAATGTACCATATATGTTTTTAATTTGGTCGAATCGTTCAGCTTTACGATTGCTCAGCTCTTTGACCATGAATTTGGTATCATCTAAAGTTATATACAGGTTTGAGGATAGAGAATCATTGTCACCACTCAAAGGATTTTAAATGGATTTATTCACTAAATTAATTGTTTTGGCGTCACCTAAATTAGAAGATATTTCGTGATTTTTGCGAAAGTTTAGAGCAAGTGCGTTAGCTTTGTCAAGATCCGTACAGAACGTAGTAACTGTATCCTTAAGAAAGGAGAGCTGTCTGTTTTTATTTTTAACCACCTTGACAATATTCCAAAAAGATTTTGAACTTATCATACATCCAGAGATCGTAATTTGGAAATAAGACTATTGAGGCGGGAAACTTAATGTTTGTAGAACAGTTGGCGGTATCTTTTCCAATGCCTTCGACAAGCATTTCTAATTTAAATGAGTTCCAGGATGTAAAGGGGAAGCTTGATTGCCGATGTTATTTTAGGGATTTTACGACCACATAAGTCAATAGTGTCTAGTACATCCATAAAAGGATAACAAATTTATTGGTTCATTCTGTTGGTAGGTCCTCGTGGCCACCCACTTGAATGCACCGTTATTGTGCTTCCGAATTTTTTGAACTATTACATTATTAACCAATTTGACATTTTAATCTTATGAAATTCGGCTAAGAAACTGTTTAATTAAATCTGATTTCAATACGTTGGTATACTTATCACGAGTCATTGCTTTAAGACTAATATAAATATTTCAACCGTGAAGTTATCAAGTTGATCGTTTATTAACATTGCTCTTAACTGCAGCTGAAAAAATAATTCAAATTGAAAAAGGACTGGAATCCTCATTCTTCTGTTGGTTTGTTGGTTTGCACACTTGGGTTTTACTATATTTTCTTGTTTTCGTTTTATTTTTTTTATAAATGATCTATTTTTTTAATTTTTAAATACACTGTTTAATTACTAGATATGTCGTAGCTTAAGATATACGTATCCTTACTTTTATTGTATGTTGTTAAGATAAATACAAAATATCAAAAATTGCACAACTTTCAACATTAATTCCTCAAACATTTGCTTAAACTCAATGCACATACTCATATAGAGCGGCAAAAGTCCGAAAAGAATTGGAAAGAATGGACGTTCTGGCGTGCATGCAAGCCAATGGTTTCCGCTTTGAATAATTAATATGAAAATTTTTTGTTCTAAAATTTCAATATTGCAAAAAGATATTTTTGTGAAAAAATTATGACAAATTCAAATTTTAAGTTATTTCAAAAAAAAAAAAAAAAAAAAATAGTTCTAATCTTTCATAACTTTTGGCACATTAATTTTAGGCCAACATTTATATTGAAAAAATTAAAGTAACTACGAGTTCAACTATACCCCATTTGTATAAGTTTAACTTGAAAAAGTTTGAAAGATTTTATTTTCCGTAAGAGTCAAAACAGCACAGCGTAAAGCTTTGTTTAAGACCTCTGTAACTCGGTGAGGATTCATTTTCGAATCTTCTCGTAAAGTCTTCGATACATTATTCGCAACACCCTGTATGTATACATATGTATATGAACTAAAATATTAATAGAGCTATCGATCATTAAATGATTATTTTTCGAAATAGCACGCAAACTGTCAAAATATATACGAACGGCTTAGTCAAAAATATACGAATATTTCTTCGTATGAATCGTCAATTGATATATGTACTTCGTTTTTTGTGAATTATTTGCATGTAAATTTTATGTAAACCCAAAACGATGTACTGCAACATTGCACTTTGTTAAAAACTCATTCAGTACTACAAAATACTCGTAATAAAGAACAGTCGAAAAGACTGTATTTTTTATTTTCATGGCAACATCTGCAAGGTAACGAATGCCTCTTAACATGCAAAGTGCATATGTGTACAATAGTGGAAACAGATTAAAACAGAAACAGTAACTTCGGCAAAATTTTAAGAGGCAATGCTTACCAACGTAGCAGAAAATACCGTACTATAATACAAAAGCAGTAGCAAGAGCTATTTTAATCGCAGAGCTAAGTTCCAGGCGAAATATTCCAGTTTTAGCAGCATTAAGTACGAGTGCTGAAAAGTTGTTATAGCAATGTGAACAAAGGCTTATTTATTGTTTTTTAGCTATTATTAAGCACAATGTGATTTTTATACCAATAAAATGGAGCAAAAATTCACCTAAAGAGTTTATTTTTTTATACACAAAAGAAATGAGGAGTCAACCGCTTAAAATCCCAACATTAATAAACCAAAAACGTATGGCACAAAGTTGAAGTGTTTTGCAGTCGTTGTTGTCAATTTGTTTCATGTCATGTTAACATTTGAAAAAGCTTTTGCTTTCGAAATTGGTGTTACAATCCTAATCTCTTTCTGCTTTCATATAACGAAAAACTCAATGACGTTCTGGCTTTAGCTTCAGTAAACAGCTGTGATAGAATTCATTCAATTCCAGTTACTTAACTTGAAACATTTGAAAAAAAACCGAAACCAAAGCATTGTTGTATTTTTCCCATTACTGAAAAGAGCTTTCACAAAGTTGTATGCTTTATTTTCCTTATTTAAAAGCCATAAACTTGGCGATTTATGTCAGTCTTTTGTCCGCAAGCCTAGAGATTGTTATTCTGGTTGCAACCTGCACATTGTTTTGCAGATTTGAGTTTGTACAAATTATTATCTAATTCATTGATATTAAATTCATTTAAAAGTACTTCAGCAACAATGACTTCGAAAGTACCAAGTGTTATCCTTAATAATGGCGAGAGCATCCCAATTATTGGACTCGGTACATGGGAAGTAAGTTAGAATCACTAATATCTATCAATCTGGATTAGACAAAGTTTTCACATTTACAACTCTACTTGAAATATGAATTGCAACTTTAAATATTGTAACTGTTGACTAAGCTTTGAAGTGAAATGAAAACTGGAAATTGAATTAATGTACCATATTCCAAGATCTTTCGATAATACCATTACTGTTTGAAATCTGAATTGTAGATGGTGCCCTTACCTTAACAGTAAGTTTCGTAGCTTAATGCAATATTTTAGCTCTCAAAGGGGCAAAATTTACTATAAGTGATATCCCATAAAATATTCAACGGAATCGTTGTAAGGTGATCAACATTTTAAAAAATGCCAAATTTGTTGTATAAAACTGCGACGTATAGTTGAGTAAAAGCAATCTTCTGAACATGAAGAAAGAAAAAAGATTTTGAGGCCAGGAATTTAGGATTGAACTGTACTTATTTGACGAAGTTGGTTCAGATAAAGATATCTAAAATCATAGTTAGATGAGCAATTAAAGAAATACAAAATGGTCTTTTAAGTCGCTAATAGCCATGAAGTCTGGAATGTACAAAAAACATAACAAAAACAATTAGACATCTGGAAATAACGTATTTTAAAGTTATTTTGTCATTATTGAGTACAGTGGACGTCCAATAGTGCGAATGATTAATTTTTTTATAATTTATTCAAATAGTTTAAAAAAATCAATTTAAAAAAAAAAAAACTACTTTACAATTAAGACTTCAGGGCAAGAGGGCCATTTGAAGTCGTTTTTTAAGTCTACTTATACAGTGCGGTTCATTTGAATAGACACACCAGAGTAACGTTTTTGATCTTCGTTTTCTTTCGTCTTTTGTTGATCAAAGAGAAAAAAAAACGTATTCAAGAGAGAGGTTTTTTTACATTGAGTAAAAGAAACATAACTTCAATATTGACAAGGGTTCAATAACGGTAGTCTTACTCTCCTTTTCCTATACCATGCAAAACTGCAAACATTATGAAAAAGTTAAAAAAAAAAACAACAAAACACAAAATTTTTCTTCCTTTTTTATTTATTTAAATTAAAGTGTGTACCGTTAAAAATAACCTCAAAAATTCTGTTCTTCAAAAAGTCGTACAAACTTTAATGATGATTCAAGGAAATCTGGGGCCAAGAAGCTCTAATCGCTGTAATCAGCTCTTGATTGTCTTGATATTGCTGGCCTTGTCTGTAAATTTCACGGACAACCCATCTCTAAGCATTTTCAATGATATTGAGATCAGGCGAATAGGGAGGTCAGCTCAATATCTGTATATTCTCATTTCTTTAACAACACGTGGATTGGTCCGAAAAGTTCCTTTATTTCGTTAAAAGCAGTTTCTAAAAGAGCTTTGTAAGAAACCCCAGTCATTTTGTGGGAAACGACCACCAATTTAAAAGCACCATAGTACGAAATCGCATACAAGGACTCCTCCTTGTCTTGAATGATGACGGTCTAAAAACATATTTGCTTTCCGAAGATCATGAAAGTAATAGTTGTAGCCATCAGGACCATCTAAGTTAAATTTCGTTTCATCCGAAAAGGCAACTTTGCTCCAGTTTCTTGCGACCGCTTCAACTAACTGCTAGATTAAGCAGTGGTGGTAGATTTGTAAGCTTTGATTGTCGAACACTCACAATTACAAGACGCACAGCGGATTTGCAACAAGAAACCCTAGCTAGTTCCCTGATTTTGTTTGTGGATTGAGCGGAATTAGATGGTAGTCTTTGAATTTTTCGCTTGTTTTGCGGTGTTATAACTTTTGGGATCCTTTCTTTGTGGCTATTTCCATTGGATTCAACATTTTTGATAAAGTTTCTTATAACATGTTCACTTCTGCCAATTTTACGGGCTTTTTTCGCGATGTGAAAAGCACTCCGAAAGGTAAGCTTTAACTTTAGCTCTTTCTTCCAAATTTAACACTTTTTTCTGTCCATTTTTTGCTCTTTGTCCAAGCACTTGATGCTAACTAATCAATTTAACCGATGCGACTATTCAAATTAACAAAATTAACAAATAAATTAAGTAAATTAGGAAATTCTGAGGTTATTGATTTAAGAAAGTGAATCAATGTTAAATATCATTGAATTTATGATGAAGTGTTGTGGCATGCTTGATATACTATATTATAACTTATCGACGTAACGTTGCTTGGATTTAATAACTCAATAAGTTGTTGTTCGTGGTTTGGAGCGTCATCTTTTACTATCTTCGATATAGGGCAGCTAATTAAAATATGCCAGACAGATAGTTCCATATCACAGAAAATACATCTGTCGGAGGCCTGTGCTGTGTAGTAAAACTACTCATGCGGAGTAGTTTTATGCAGTTTTCTTTTGATTGGTTTGAATTAGGTATTTGGACTCCGTAAATGATATTTTTGGTACGTACAGAGAAAGGTATGATTATCTTTCCTTAAGGCTGCCAATTTTTTATCTCTTAGAGCTGCAAAATGTTTTCAGATAATTAAAAAAGAATAAGTGGAAGAGTAGAAATTTCTTTAGCCGCAGTGTCAGCGACTTGATTGCAGCTGATAAATACTTGAGCAGGAACCCAAGCCAAAACGATGTCTCAGGAATTTAATATAGCCCTGATTCTTTCCAATGATGGACATTTATTTAAATCACATTTAAAACCGTTTAAAACATTGAGATTGTCGGTAAATATAACTTTCTTCCCAGGTAGATCTTTAATGAGGGATAGACATTTCTGGCCGGTCGAGTCAGGCAAAAGTCCTTGATGGATAGTTTTAGTCTCTGTGTTGGATGTAAGTTCAACATCTGCGTATGACGGGCTGGAATTTCTGGATGAGCCGTCAGTATAAAATATTCGATCTGGTTTTATTCTCTCTATCATCTATTTGGGTAGTGCTTTGAACTGTGAATCCGTTGTGTCTTTTTTCTTGTGGTTCGCCAAGATGGTATTAATTAGCAAAGTATTTCTCTTCCAAGGAGGTAGAGGTCTAGATGTTGACGAGTAACTCTCCATATTTGGGAAAAAAATTTCGGGGGTTTCCAACAAAGAGACCATGTTCCTTATTGCGGAAATAGTACGAGGATTTTCCAGAGCTTTATTTATAAGTGCTACAGATCTACTCTTTTCAAAGGAAAAGTAACGTGCTCCGCCCCGAAGTGCTATTATTGGCGTTGTTTTAGGAGCACCTGTTGCTGTGCGAAAGCCATGTTGAAGAGAACTTTCTAACAGAGTCTTAGGCAATCGGATTGCAGTCTCCATATGGGGGCCTTTACGTTTGGAGCAAACCATTTTAAATTTATTTAAATTGATTTATTGTTGTTTTATTGTAATTTGTAAATTCCATTTTAAATTTCCAGAAAAGTATATCCCAAGTATTACGTTTTTTACATTTCTTTTTCTACAAATGTGGATTGCTTCAATTTTTGTTGATGGAACAGAAGCACCTCTTTCCAGTGCCCATAGATGTATTGCTGAGTCGATTGCTTCCAACAGTTGATGAATATGGTCAGGATGTGCGAAAGCCAGGGTGTCAAAGTCAAACTCAAATCTGTGGTTATCAAGTTGACATATCAGCGAATCAATATAGGCATTGTATATTATTAACGATAGTGGCGATCCTTATGGAACCCTGTTCTCAAATAACAATTTTTAAGAAATCTTTAGGTATCCCCCATGAACTAAGCTGTTTAATAGCTGGAATGAACATTACCCTGTCGAAAGCCTTTTCAAAAAACCTGATAAGACTATGCTATGTTTCCTCAACGAATGTTCTTTGCAAGTTTTGCTTCTAATAGATGTAACAGACTTTGGACACCCCAATTTTGTCTAAAGGCGTGTTGTGCTGGATGTAACCTTTCCTCTATTTCCCAACTGATTCGTTTCGCAAGGATATTTTCAAAAATTTTGGAGAGAACTGGGAGAAGTGTTATAGGCCGATATTCTTCGAATAAGGGAGATGTGGTATTCGTGTTTTTTATTTGGGATGAGCTGCTTAAGTAATGCTCTCTTCCAATCATGTGGGATATTACCGGTACTTATTATATTGTTGTATAGAGTATAAATTCTTTTTTATCACTTCCAGGTATAGTTCCTTTCGCGGTACAGATGGTCATTTCTAGCTCAGTAGTTGGTATCTGTTCAGCAAGATATTTTGTTGCTTAGACTTGATCAAGTTGTCCGGGAAAGTGCTGTCGGAGCTATAGTTTTTCCATAATTGGACAAAGGTGTTAACTCTTCCTTAAACTTTGCATTTATTTTTCTTTTACAAGTTGTTCTGGTGTTGGAATTATGATAGTCATGTGATCTTTGCTTGCACCGAATACCTCCCATTTCAGAATGGGTGCAATATCCTCTGACGCAAAGGTAACATCAATGGCTGTAAAAGTATTTCTAGTGCTAAACAGCGTGGGTGAACCATCATTGAGGATTACCAGGCTTCGATCATTTGCAAATTCCTCGAAGGTTCTCCCTAGTGCGTTTGTTGCACTAAAGTTCCAAAGGATGTTACTGGCATTTATGTCTTCCAGAATGAAATGATTGCAGTTGTAATCTAAGTGAATTCGACTAAGTATATCTAATCATACTGGTATGTCTTGTTCTCTGTAAATGTTTGTTATAAGTTGTGGCTTTTTTGTTTGGATAGCTACTGTTTGGTGGAGAAGATTGGACATGGTTCTAACGTGTGAGGTTACTGGTATATTATTCCTTACAAGAACTCTTACTCCTGCCTTAGAGTACTGATAGGGTTTGTTAAAATGAAACTGCTGGTAGTTTCTTATATTAAAATATTTGTGTTTCTTGTAGTTCTATGATATCGGGATTATAACATATATTGTAATTAGAAGTTTAAGAGCATGTTTGTTGTTTAAATACCCTTGGAGGTTCCACTGGAGAATTGAAAGATTTATTTCCAATGAGACCATTACTACTGTAATTATTGTTTTCTTTTGAGTGAGTTGAAATGGGATTGGTTCGTTTTTTGAGTAATTCATACTGAGTGGAAACTATTCTACTTGGGAAGCTTGCTCTTTTTTTTCATGTATTGCCGAAGTCAAAGAGAGCGTGCTCTCAGTCTCCAGATCCATAGTGGTAGTATCTGATGATGTTTACCAGTTTTTCGTTGCCTTTGAGCTGGAAGTTGGGGAAGTGCGGGGTTATTGTTGTAAATCTGCTAGGCCTCTCGAACAGTGCAGTGACGATCAGCTTTAATTTTGTTCACCGATTTGTACCTAAGAACCTCTGAAGTTCACCTTTTTTCAAGGTGTATCGCGATTCCACGGGGCACACAGTTGAATTTAGAAATTCACTTTTTTGCTTATTTATCGCATTGTACATACTTGTATAGTGTACTTAGGTAACTCGTAATCAACTAATATTTCAGATAAAGATGGTTTATTTTCGTAATCTGCGATTAATTTAATTTTTTCTCATAACGAATTGGGTTCTCTTTTCATTCTGTCTCTTTGGCGCACACAAAACTTCTACCGCCCGAACTTCTTGCGAAATGTGAATGCGCCCAAGAAAAAAATACTGAAAACATTGACCATTTCACTCACAGTTTATGAAGAGATGACAAAATCAAATGACCTCAAGAATCAAGGCAAGTAACGAATATTTTAAACTAACCGTTATTCGTATTATCGAATATCTAATTTTACCCATCATTTCTGTTATAGAGTTGTCAATGGAGAAAATTGGCTTTCATATTATTGGAACCAGAAGTTAATATAGGGTGATTCATCGTGAGGTTTGGTTTTTATTGTAAAATAAAATACATAAATTTGAAAGTAACCTTAAACTTTTTATTATTAATTAAAAGACCAATTCATGGCATTTACTTTTTAGAAATCATATTATGTAAATATTGGCCATGACTACGTCTTAAGTAGTCCATTCAGAAGGTCCAATTTTGGGCGACTCGTTCGAGCATAGCGACTGGTATCTTGCGGATAATACGAGTAATGTTGGCTTCCAAAGCGTCAACTGTAGCTAACTTATTCCTAAAGATCTGAGACTTTACATATCCCCAAAGAAAATAATCCAAAGGTATGATATCGCACGATCAAAACGTGAAATTATGTGCTCACCAAAATGATTTCTCAACAAGTCCATTGTTGTAGCGCAATATTGTTGAAACCAGAGCTCACCGAGACTATGTGTTTGAATTTCAGGAAACACATAGTCCATTAACATGGATCGATAACGGTTACCACAGATGGTAACATTCTGATTTGCCACATTTTTGAAGAAATATGGACCAATGATTCCATCAGCCCATAAACCATACCATACCGTCGTTTTTAATGGATGTAATGATAGCTCGTGGTACTCTTCGGGTTGCTCATCAGCCCAAAATACGGCAATTTTGTTTATAAACGTATCCATTGAGCCAGAAATGGGCTTCACCACTGAACAAAATTTCACGATAAAAGACCGGATTTTTATTGAGTTTTCCCAGAGTCCGTTCACTGGGCAAATTCAAGTCGCCTAGCTTCAATTCTTGCACAAGTTAAATTTTGTTCGCTTTTAGGCCAAGATCCTCACGTAAAATACGCGAAGCCAAGCTGCTGAAAACGACGACGAATCGATTCGTCACGGTCTTCGAGTACACTCTCAGCTACAGCTGCTATAGTCTCTTCACTACGTGCTTGATGTGGTCTAACCGATCGAGTATCATCCACTAATGTAAGCCGAGACTCAAATTTGCGAATGGTATTGGCAATAGTGCTTTCATTTACTCAAAAAAAAAAATGACAAAGCAGTTTAATAGGAGTCACGTGTGATCTATTGAAAATCAAACCTTACGATGAATCAACTCTTACGAGTGGACATCCACTGTATTTTGAACTTATTTTCTGATGACAAAAAAAAATGTAATGTATATGATTCTGACGGATTTTACTGTCATTGGCCTAATTTGCAAAAAGTATTACTGAACTCCCAAGGAGAATTATTGGTGTCTATTCGGCAATGATGTAGAGTGCATTTTCTGTGAAAATTTGCTAAGAAATGCGCCTTAGGTCATTCAAAACGAAAGTCCGGATAAAGTACGCTTATGATACAAGTGCCTAAAAGCAAATACAAATATATGAGAACTCAGTTGCTGTTGTGTGATCCAAGAAGTTCTTTTTTTTTTTTCTTTTATTTAATTTTACACAAAAAACATTTGCCTTGAAAACTCCATCTAGCATATTTGTACGTATTATTCGCAGATATATATGTAGATGGATGTAACATCTTAGTAAAAGACTCCCCACTGAAATACAAAACCCATGTCTTAAGGAGAGCCAACAAATCTAAAATCCTGACAACGATGATTCTTAGGGCATGAGCATGAATATCCATTTGCTCTACAAGTTCTAACCATCTTAGGCAATTGATACGCACTTTTCCAACCAGTTCGATTTCGATGTACGGTTTATAGAGGTCATTATTATACTCCCTTTTTTAAAGCCCATCAACGGCATTTAAAATCATTCTAACAATTTTGAATGTTTTCATCCAGTTAGCCTACCACAATTTGCAAACCATCTACCTTAGAGATCATTTGAACGGTAACTCTTGCTAGTCCCAGTGTTTTTTGGGTTCTGAGCCAACAGCAGAGCTCTATATCGGAAAATCAAAATAAAGCTCATGATCGTCCCAATGCGGAGGTATGGACCCTTTCAGAAGAGAATGAGCAACCGCTTCGAGTGTACTACGGCCCTATGTACTTCCAAGAACTGCACGAGGTTGTACATCAACATTGACTTAACTAAAAAACTCAGAATTCATCGGATTAAATGGTTGTAATATGTATAACAGATGGACGAAAATACCACATCAATCTGTCACTGAGGGAAAACGTGTTTTGGGTTTTCTTGTCGTTGATCACTTTGCCCATGTCTGCAGATTCTAAAACAATACTCACAAATGCATTATATCACTCTGCGTTTTTCCAGTCATCTTCTTATCTTCAGGATATTCCAGTATATGAGCTGTGTTTTTCCAAAAACGATTTCAAACACATATTTGTTAGACTATATCTTGCAGATGAGTGCAGCTCTATATGGTATATAATATTTTGTCCAAACAAACTTTTGACTATAATTTAGGCAATTTAAAGAATGTGTTATTCAATGATTAGGAAGTTTAATAAATCATTGCCGCGGTTGCATTGTCTTCAGCAAAGATTTTTACATATAATTTACACAGACAGCAATTCTGCTACTATGTTCCTTTGTACGTCTTTGCACACCTAGACTTGGGCATGGTACCCTTAAACTGTTCCTTTTGTCTGCCTATAACATTTTCTAACTCCAATGGCCTCCTGGCTACTTCCTCTCTACACATGCTTCTTCACTCCTTTATAAAATACTGGTGTCTATCGGTTTTCTTCTGCTCAACCTGCTGCCTGCTCTGTATGATTCTTATTTCGGTGAATGTGTTTGCCGGCAATTTTCGTCGAACCAAGTAGAGGTACCATCTCCGATAGCTATGATTTGTCTTCATTATTTGATACTGATGGCATAGAGTCGACAAAAGCTCTAACGATCCCTTGTACTATAAATCCATATGCGTACTCGTATATACCTTCATTGACTTTATAAGATTTATAATTTCAAATCTAGAGCGTTCTTTTTACTTAGACTAATCGAAACAATATCTTCTTTCAACTTTTCATCCCTATTTGAAAGTCAAACACTGCTATTTAGCCTGCGATGTCTTCAATTTCTTTCTCGCAATTTGAAACATTTTTTTTTTATTTTTCTTTGATAGTAATTCACTTAAAAAAAGAGACGTTTTAATTTGACTCTATAGGATAAAAAGAACATACGAGGGCTGTTTGATAAGTACCCGGATTGGAAGATAGGTGGCGCTACTGAAAGTACCATCATTTAGTATAACCCCTTTTAGCTCACATGTCAAATTTGGTGATAATCCGAAGTTTAGTTTTGTTTTGACACCCGTTTCAAAGCATCGTGTTATTTTTGCGACCATGGAAAAAGAGCTGTATCACCCGTGATCTGGTTTTTGTTTTTAAGTGGCAAAGCCCAAAACAAGCCCATTCTTGATGGCCCATATGTGCCCAATTCATCTTCCCGTACAAACCTTTACCATTCATTCGCAAAGTATCGCCGTGGTCGCACTTCAGTTTTTGACGAACCGCGCCCAGGTGGTCCAAAACCGGTTACCACATTGGAAACCGTGGACGAAATCTATGATCTCGTAATGGCGGACCGCCGTACGAGATTTTGGGCATGAGAAAGCTGTCCACGCGATAGTTTAACCAAAATCCGGAGAAGTTTCGTGACCGTCGATAAGACATGGATTCATTGCTACACACAGAGACCTAAATACAATCGAAATAATAGGTTTCAACCGGTAAACGTGCTCCAAAGAAGGCCAAGACCGTGCATTCTGCCGAAAAGGTGTTGGCCACCTTTTTTTGAGACGCACGAGGTGTAATCCACGTTGCCTATTTGGAGAAGCATTAAAGCACCGCTGGGAAAAGTGTATCGAATTGAAATGGGATTATATTAAAAAATAAATTGCCAAAACCTAAAAAGGTTTCGTTTTCATTTCTTATTCGGTATTCATCAAACAGCCCTCGTAAGAGTGAAGATATTTTAAATTGTTCTATCTACTTCATGTTTCTATAAACATAAACATAATTCAAATTCTATTATATGTTTCTTCATTAAGGAAGTAAGAAAAAACATTTTTTACTTAAGCTTATTCTATTATTGCTTAGTTTCATGTTACCGTTTGCGGACACACTTATGACTAACTAAAAGCTAAGAGTTGTTCAGTACATTTTATTGGAAAGCAAAACTATCCTTAAATGATTACTGATGCTCTCGTGTGTGTGTGAATAGTTATACGATAGGCTTCTATATATAGAGAAGCTTCATTTAAAAATTAAAATGCTTAAATCTAGGTTAAAATGTTAATTTCTATTTTTTTCAATACGGTAACTCTGGCATTCGAAAACATATACACCTCGCTTCTGTTAATCAAACCTACAAATCGCACTTTTTATTTTTATAGAGCCCTCGAGGCGAAGTAACTCAAGCTGTTAAGGATGCCATCGATATTGGTTACCGCCATATTGATGGTGCCCATATCTATCAAAATGAGCCCGAAGTTGGTGAAGGAATACGAGCTAAGATCGATGAGGGTGTTGTCAAACGCGAAGATCTTTTTATTACTAGCAAATTATGGAACACTTTCCATCGTCCCGATTTAGTTCGTGGTGCTTGCGAGACAACTCTTAAAAATCTGGGTTTAAGCTACATTGATATGTATTTGATCCATTTCCCTATGGCTTACAAGGAAGAAGAAGAACTTTTGCCAACAGATGCCGATGGAAAAACTGCGTACTCTGATGCTGACTATGTTGATACTTGGAAAGAGATGGAGAAACTTGTCGATGATGGTCTTGTTAAATCAATTGGTATTTCAAACTTCAACAAGAGGCAAATCGAACGAGTCTTGGCCATTGCACGCATTATTCCAGCGACAAATCAAATTGAATGTCATCCCTATCTAAACCAGAAGAAACTAATGAATTTTTGCAAATCAAAGAATATCTCTATCACTGCGTACAGTCCATTAGGATCACCAAACAGGCCATGGGTTAAGCCTGATGATCCAGTTCTTTTGGAGGATGAAAAGGTACCATTCTGTAAAAACAAGGAACCATGTAAATCAGTTTTTTGTTGGGTTTTTTTTTTTTTTTTTTTTTTTTAGATCGCTGCCATCGCTAAGAAATATAAGAAAACTGTGGCACAAATATTGATACGGTATCAAATACAACGTGGTAACATTGTCATTCCGAAATCGGTAACAAGGGAACGTATCATTTCAAACTTTGATGTTTTCGGATTTGTATTAAGTGCAGAAGATGAGAAAACTCTTGATAGCTACGATTGTAATTTAAGGTTTGTTCTCATTCCAAGGTAAGCAAATTAATTAGTCTTCTTTCATTTTATATAAATCTTGCTTTAAAATTTTAGTGATGAAGTGCATCCACACTATCCTTTTCTCGATCAATATTAGAGAGCTCATGTGATTTGGGTAAGTTTGGGGTCTTATTTAACCGCTTTACGACTCCCCACCTGCTAACTTGTATTTCACCTCCCAAGTACATTAGAATTTATTGATCGATATTAAATGAGTTATGTTATATTAGATTCTGTAATTTTTAATAAGTGAATTAATTAATTTAGTAGAACGGTCGATGATGTGTTCATTAGTGCATTTATCAGTACAACATGTGCACTACGGATACGATGAAATAAGTTATACTTCTATGCAAAGTCAGCTGTTAAGTTTCAAGCATGCAAAGGTATTTTTACGGTTCAAAACCTTGTTTGTGCCTATCCTTGGCTTATTTATTCTGCAGTTGATATCTTCCCAGGTATACATGCAAAGTCTTAATGTCCCTTAATTACATGCGGATAGTGGAAAATACAACATGTTTTTAATTTCATAATGAGCTAATTAGAGGCATGGATTTTATGTTATTATATATATAGTATGAATATACATCGTATGGGCAGGAAGTCGGGCATCCCCTTTACAGGGGATGAAGAAGCTTTAAACAATGCTTGCCGCTTACCCTCTTTTGACTGATAAAGCATTTTTAAAATTTATGCATGTATAGTAACAAAATGTGTTGAGTACTTTAACTGTTTCAAAGTAAATCAATGTCAATGTCAAAAACTATTGAATATCTAAAGTTTTTTTTTGTAACTTAAAGTTTTGACTTTTTTATCATTTTTTTCGGAAAAATATCTAATTTACCCCTACTTTTTGAAGCTTTTAAAGGTTTATGTCAAATATTTTAGGTCGTTCCATTTCAAGTCAGTAGTTTTCAATATACGACCCAACTTATGGAAACAGGTAAAACAATAAATTAAAAATTAATACAAATTTTAGGAATAAAAATACAAATATTGATTGCACATTTTTATTTATAATTTTTTCATCAAACCTTGTTTCCAATTGTTCAAAGTGCAAGCCATTACAAAGGCTGTAACAATATCCATTGCTTGCAATTCTTCACGGAATTTCGCAGCTGCCTCGGCAAACCTATGGTTCAAGCCACTTAATGATGTTATTTCTGATGAGCAAATAATGTTCTTCATCAGTCCACATATGAAAGCCCATTAGAGTCAAGTATAGAGACCATGAAGGCCACAGAATGGGTCCATCCTGCCCTACCCACAAATTTTCATACACGCGATTTAACCACTCTCTAAGTGCATACCCATAGTGTGAGTGGACGCCATCCTGCTTCACAATTACTGTCCTTTGTTGCAGTGGGACATCACCTATAATAGTTCTGGTAATTGGTCGCGCAAAATTCCAGAGTACGATCAGCTTGTCACCCAACATGCCTGCACACACATTGACATTGAATATTGAAAAGTAAAAAAAAGTTCCCGGAATTTAAAATACAACTTTATAGTATGTATCTAAATCTACTAGGTGGGGTGAAAAGTAACCTCCTTGGGAATGAAAAAAAATTTTTTTTTTAAATGTTTTTTCTATTTTATTCAATATAGTCCTCTTTTAGTTTGATACACTTATTCCAGCGATTTTCCAACTTCTTGATCCCGTCCGAAAAGTAATTTTCCGAAAGGTCTGCAAAATACTCCTTCGTGGCGTCGATGATTTTCTCGCGTGAGCTGAATTTTTTATTGATGAGCCATCTTTTGAGGTTTGTGAAGAGATAATAGTCCGAGGGAGCCAAATCGGGCGAATACAGTGGATGCGACAGCAATTGGAGCTGTAAGTCATTGATTTTAGCCGTGGTTGCGATGCTCTTGTGCGCCGGTGCATTGTCTTGCAAAAACAAACTTTTTTTTCGCTTCATGTGAGGCCGTTTTGCAGCGATTTCGGCCTTCAATCGCTCCAATAATGCACAGTAATACTCGCTGTTGATGGTTTTTCCTTTTTCGAGGTAGTCCACGAAGAAAATCCCAGAAAACCGACGCCATAACCTTTCCGACTCATCAAGCCTCCCTCAGCCGCTTCTGAGCACTCGTGCCGGCTTCAGTCTATTGACGGGCACTTATTCTGTTCTCTGGTGTTCAACAGATACCAATCGACGCCAAAAGTCCGCCCGATTCCGGATCAGCAAGTCCAAACACTCTTTCGAAGTGCTATCGCGTTCGTGTTTTTGGTCAAGAGTGAGCATGCGAGGCACCCAGCGGTAGGATAACTTTTTCATATACAGAATATTGCCCAAAATATAGCGTGTGCGCTCAGTACTAATCTTTGTGGTATCTGCTAACTCGCGCACCTTCACTTTCCGGTCAGCCAACACCATTTCATGTATTTTTTGACATTGTCCTCTGTAACCGCATCGGAGGGCCTGCCGCTGTGGACTTGATCGGTAGTGGAGTTGCGGCCACCACGAAACTCTCGAAACTAATATTTGATGGTGTAATCTGACGGAGCATTAGCCCAATAATATTTATCCAACTTTTCTTTTGTTTCCTTTGCCGTTTTGCCTCTCAAAAAGTAATGTTTTATGAGAGAACGAAAATCGTTTTTGTCCATACTCAACATGATGCCAAACACGTCAACAACAATCAGCTGTCAAAACAAAACTCTAGACAGTATCGCACTGAAATTTGGCATGTCGCCCGAAACATAAACGGACTTCAAGGCACCATAACCTTTTCTGCAGTAGCAGCGCATTCTGGTGGTCAAGGAGGTTACTTTTCACTCCACCTAGTATATTGTCCCCTTCAAAGTGTCCATCAGTGATTCCTGATCCAGTGCTTCCCCGTAGTGGTTTTTTAACTCGTTTGAACAGAATGAAGTCAAAGAAGCCAAATCGGGTGAATTCGGTGGCTGTTGGATGGTATTTGTTGCATTTTTCGTCAAAAAATTACGATCAATGAGTGCCATCATGCGTTATGTGCGTTATCACGGTGCAAAATGCACGAGTTTTCTGCCCACAATTCTGGTGTCTTTCTCATTACGCCCAAATAATACTCTTTGTTTACTGTCTGACCTGAAATTCTGAATTCTGAAAAATTCATTCACGTCTCGTCTCCAGTGATGATCCTTTTGATGAACGTCAACACGGTCTCTTTTTTGCATGAAATTGAGGTCTTTCGGCACCAACTTTGCTGCTACACCACGGAAACCCAGATCATTTACCAACATTTCTTGGACGGAACCATAGGCAATGTTCAAGTCCGCTATCTCTCTGGTGGTTAATTTGCGATTATTGACCAACATTTCTTTTACTTCATCAAAGTTTTCGTCGGTTTTCGATGTCGATGGTCTGCCACAGCGTTCATCATCTTCGATTGACTCACGACCACTTTTGAACCACTCCTGGCACTAGTAAACGACCGTTTTCTTTAGAGAATCGTTGCTAAAACACTTTTCCAACTTTCCAACGCTCGCGAACCATTAAATTCGCGCCAATATTGCAACAATACAAGTTCGTTGTTGCAAATTTAAATCCATTTCTCTAATTGTAAAAAATCGCCACACAAAATTAGAAGTACTCTTGGCTACGTAACTTTTGGAAATGTCAAGCTATGACGCTAAGACTTAGAGGAAATGTCAACAACATATATACCAACTTATAAACAAAACAAAAAAAAAAAAAAAAAAAAAACAACTCAAATCTGAACAATGGGAGCGCCACACGGTGGTTATTCCGTTTTATGATTTTTTTGATCAAGGTGGTATGCATGCTCTCTGAATGTAGAATTTTCCATATGTAAGTCCTGCTTCGACTAAAATATCTGCTTAGTTTCCTAAGACTGGTATTTGGGCTGGTATTTCACATTACGAAACGTCTTCGTAGCTGTGAACCCCATCAGCTAAAACAGGATGTGAGTCTCTCGATGATTTTTGCGTTGTTTCGGTCTCGCTCAACTTGGAATATGTTCTAATAAATATTAAACAATTTGAAGCAATCCTATCATGATATCTTCTCAGATATTCCAATCTCTCTCGTTGACCGTTACCGTTGCAGAAACCATAGACATAAGTCATGGCTCCGTTTTATTGTGTTGAAAGCTCATCATCGAGGATATTATGAATTAAATGTCAATATATCGGTCAAAGACTACAAACTATTGTAGTTGGGCAAATAAATTTTCTTTCTTTTTATATTATTTCTTAAGAGATCTGCATAATTTTTTTATTTTTATTTTTTTTTTTTTGGGAAAAATAACCTGCAATGTTTTGACCTGCAAAAATGGACATTACCTACCCGATGTGGTGCCTGTTTTCCCTTTTAGGGATCATAAAAAAAAAACCTTTTTGGATTTACACGGTGCAAACGGTGCAATAATAAACTTATTTTACAGGGAAAAAAAAATTCCAAGGCAGGGCCATTGTAAAGGAATAAAGGAGTTTTATAGTTTGAACAAGTTGGGACGCATGTTGAAAATTATTGACTTGAGATGAAATGACCTGACTTGTTTTATTTGTAAGTATTAGGCATACGTTTCAAAAATTTCCAAAAAATTGAGGGTTAATTACAAAATTTCCCGACAAAAAATAATGACAACTTTGAAATTTTATGTTTTAAAAGAAAAAGAATAACTTTTTATTAGTTTGATGCTCAAAAACAACGTTATGGGATGATTGGCTCCCCATGCATTCAATCAAGTATTGAAAATTTTGACTCGGTCTCATCAGTTTTTCCTTGTATTTTAGTATTTATGGATAGACTAGTTGATTGATTGATTTTCAATATTAGAGCAGCAAATTTTTCCAACTAAAATTGCATTGTTCTCAATTAAAAAATACTTATACCTGCCCGAATTTTTTATAAGCACACGCAGTTTATGAGCTGAATTAATTTAATTTTCCAAAACACCAAAATACCTTTTAAGATTTCTCTTTATTGTAATGCTTGTAACTCCTTTTATCCCTTTACTATATGTTTATTTGATTTTTTAAATACCATTTCTGTACTCGTACATTTTCAAATAATTTCAGTACCAATGGACATCAATACAAAGTTTTCGAGAATGATGAATATTAAAAACGGAATTGAAATAATAACACGAAGGCTAATATCCCACACACTACCTGAATTCACCATATTTTAATTGTTCTTAAACAGCATGCACTTGGTTTATGGGGTTATACGCAGTTGCAAGGAAGAAAAAATACTTTTTTGATTTTTTTGAATAAGGTATTTTATTTTACAAAAACAAAAACATTTAGTGGCAAAATCCAAGTTTTTTATGGCACTAATGATTTCTAAAAATATCGAACTGGTGTGCTCCTGCAGACGATCTCCTGAAGGTCCTCAATAAAAAGATGTTCGGCGGCGATCGTGAGATTTCCGGTTTAGTTCATCTGTAATTAAAAAACCCGAAAGATTCTTTTAGATAAAACTAGGTATTGATCGGAGAAATAATCAAAATTTTGATTTTTGATAAAAAGGCGGTTTCGTAAAAAAAATTCAATTTTCGATCAGAATTGCCATGTAAAATTGTTTAAAAGATAGAAATAATTATCCGAAATCTTGAGGAATAAATTTCAGAAGGATCGGTTTACCCGCTTTTTAGAGATCTTGATCACCGACTTCGAAAACATGTGTAGTTTTGAGAAAAACGCATCTAAAGTATCGGTAGAAGTTTACTCATTGTCGGAGACGTCCTTACAAATATGCTTATATCTCAAAAAGTACTTAACGGATCGATTTGAAATTTTTAGGGAATATAGTCAGATATATGTACGAAAATATCGAAAAAAAATTGATTTTTTTGAAAATTCTAACTGCGTATAACCCCTTATTAAACTGCACATAATGATACAAGAATGAAAAATTCGGTTTTTGTTGATATATATATGTTTCCTCAAATAAATAAGTAAATAAAGTTATGCACTTAAATTTGAATGGTTGTTTTCAAATGCAAAGATTTTTTGCAACTTTAAAATACAGAGACAAAACATTTTAAAACTCAGATTAAATACCAGCTAATTGACACAGATTCCAACATATGGTATATGGTATTATTTTTATCTGAAGAAGTAGATAAGTCTGAGACTCATTAACATCTAATGAAACTACCCGAACTCTGCATGGGGGATGACATATAAATTAATATATACACAACATTAACGCCGAACTATTACCTGAAGTGGGAGCTATAAATCAACAGCAGCAAGTCGAAACTCATCTGCCTCAGAACTCCACCGAAAACCCTTAAAGGAAGAAGGGTTGTATTTGTAGGGAGATGCACGAACATCAAGGTTTCTTTTCCAGGTACCGTACAACAATTTTTCCGAAGCTTACGACGAAAAATTTAGGAGTAAAATTCCATGAAAAGTTTAACTTCAGCATTCGTCACGCAAGAGATTTGAGAGGAAGACCTTATGCTCCTGTAGTGGACTTCATCGCAACCCTTCATTCTTAGAAAGAATATTACTGGGTCTGTATTTTAATTAGTGCGGTTTTTTTTTCGAAATTTGAACGTTTATTTAAGAAAAACATATACAATAGTATTATTCAAAGTATTGCCCATCTGAAGCTATGACTTTTTCCCATCTTTCTGGCAATTTGTAAATCCCATTTTAAAAGAACTGCGCCGGCTTGGCAGCAAAGAATAATTCAAGCCAATCTTTGATATTCTGCTCTGATGTGAACCGTATTTCAGTGAGAGCGTTCTGCATCGACCGGAACAAATGGTAGTCAGAAGGGCCAAGGTCTGGGCTATAAGGCGCGTGGGGTAAGACTTCCCATTCACTGTTTTCCAAATAGTTCTTAACCGAAATAGCAACGTGGGACCGAGTGTTGTCATGATGGAAAATAATTGCCTCGTGTCTGGTCGCATATTCCGGGCGTTTTCCGGCTACTGCTCTCTTCAAATGGATTCATTGTGTTCGGTAGCGTTGTCCATTGATGGTTTCACCCGGTTTTAGCAGCTCATAATTAAACACACCCATCTGATCCCACCAAATACAGAGCATTACCTTCGCGCCATGGATATTCGGCTTTGCCGTTGATTTGGCTGGTTGGCAGGGTTTCACATATGATTTTTTGCATTTGGGGTTGTCGTAATGGATCCATTTTTCATCACCAGTAACAATCCGATGCAAAAATTTCGGATGCATTTCGGACATGCAAAACCGCCTTTCGACGTTTCTCGGCTTAAGTTCATGTGGAACCAAATTTCCTTGCTTTTGAATATATCCAGCTGCTTTTAAACGTTTTGAAATGGCTGCTTGAGTGACACCCAAAGATTCTGCTAGCTCTTCTTGTGTTTGGCAACAATCTTCATAGAGTAATGCTTCCAGTTCTTCATCTTCAAACTTTTTTGGCGTCCTGGGGTTCATCGTCTTCCAAGCCAAAATCACCACTTTTAAATCGTGTAAGCCACTTTTGGCACGTTTGCTCAGCAAGCGCATGTTCACCATAAACTTCAACCAAAATACGATGACTTTCGGCAGCAGTTTTCTTCATATTAAAGTAATGAAGAAGAACTCCCCGCAAAAACACTTTTTCAGGCACAAAGTTCGACATATTTGAGTGAAAAAAATTTGTTGTTGTTTACGCTTCAAATGAATGACATGTACTGAAATGACGTACAATGACAGTAGCTTTTCAACGCATGTTCGAATGGAATAATAGCAATGGAATAATATAAGAAAGGAGCTACTGCATGAATGAACTAACATGAACTAACGTCCCGAAAACCGCTTTCTTCTGATTGCCCCTATACTTGTGAACCTGTCTGTAAAGACATGTGAATTGTCAACATTGTCAATTTCCCTCACATTTTACACAAAAACATCGATATCAAACTTTACGAGTAAATTGGCTTGCACAAGTGTCGGTAATCCACCTATTAGTGGGTCCTAACTAGCTTGGGTTTGGTGAAACCAGCTAAAGCTTTAAACAAATCTAATAAGATCTATCAATTTTGCTTTGTTAATGTCGTAAAGTATTCCAAAAAGTATATACCTCAGATGTTTGGCACGGCTTAGTTGGTGGTTAGGGCAATCGCAGAGCAAGTGTGTTCGTTCCTATAGCCTCTGCAGTAATCTTGAGCAGAGGCTCCTATTCCGCTGCCTATATGTCGGAAAACTTCTTTGTTGTGTATGAGGAGGGTACGTATTCTCCTCTGTCTAGTTATACATTGATTAGTCCACAACGTTTACCAAAAGTTCTTTGCCATGTGTATAATGCTCTTTATGCTTTTTTGGTCCTTCTTTCGATGTTACTTCCAACTGAGCGTACTGTCTAGAATGATTCCTAGATATTAAGATTCGAATAAAAGTTGTTTCCTAACACCGTAGATTCTGGGAAGATTATCTGGGATTTATGCCTAAACGGTTTTATATTGTCCATTTTGCGAGTGTATTCAAGGCCGACTCCATTAGGCTACGTAACACCTGCAGTTACAGCTTGTGAACAGCTATGGGAGAAACCATTAAGGTGATGAAGTCCACATAAAAATCCACCCAGCCGAAATAGCTTTCTCTCAAGTGTTTCTGATGGCTGATATACTCATACAATATGAGGTGTGCATCATAGGTACATATGGTATTTCATGAAATAGCATGAACTAGTTGTCGACTATAAAACCTGGAATACGGAAACATGAAAATCGTATTGTATACGGAAACGCCAACTTAAGTCGTCATCTGTCGAAATCAGTTTCTGAAGCCTCCGTCGAAAGCAATTGTTGAGAAAGGTGAAGGTGGTCTTGGTAGCGACCGATGCTGTTTGATGGAACCAGAAAATGAGAGAGACTTTATGATGGGAAAGACCTTAGTCGAACCAAAATACAACATGGTTCCAGTGAAGATTCTAAATCCAAAAACATTCAATTTGAAGGTGAAAAACGAAGAGATAGTAGGAAAATATGCACATATTGAGTTCATATCGACCACATCGGCAACGAGTAGTGCAACACCGGTCGCAATAGTCCAGAGTATGACAATCAAGAACAAAATCCTCGGCCTCTATAATTTGAATCAAAAGTCTTCCGGGAAATGTGCCAATATCTTGAAATAAGGTAGACAAGGTCAATGCACTATGTACACTCTCAATTTGATTGAATAGTCGAGCGTTCAATAGGTTGTGGGACACTACTGGCGGGACTGGGATCAATACATATCTCTCTTCTAAATGGCCTACCGAAACGCGGTCCACAGTTCAGCAGAACATACACTATCCGAGATCCTATTTGGTCAAAAATTTCGATTGCCAAGAGAGACGAAGTTCGGAGCGAATGTGTATAGTATGTAGATGACTTGCGCAGCAAGATTCGTAAATTGCATGAAAACACCCAAGAAAATATGAAACTAGCGAGCAACCGCATGAAGACTAGGTACGACATTAAAGCAAAATCTTGCGGCTTCAACGAAGGAGACCTAAGATGGCTGCATAAACCTCTGCAAAAGAAAGGCAAATCACCAAATTTGCAAAAGGATTGAGAAGGTCAATAAAAGGTGATAACTTGTATCAACTATTTTGTGTACCAGATCCAGAGTGGAGATCGGGAGAAAATAAAGATGGTCCATGTGGATAGAAAGTGTCAATTCAATGAAACGATAAATAACAAAGTTATTCAGTACGAACAATCTTAGGGAGAGAGCAGTGTGATAACCACTGAATGTGAACAGCGCCATCTACAATACATATATTTGAATAGCAGAGGACTAATAATGAAATATTTTTTTTAGCAACTGATATCGATGGTTCCGAAAATGATCTACCGATACATTGGACTAAATAATAAGTCACTCTGTACCATTATACTGTCGAAACAGAGCAATCAATCAAGGGTTTTCGTTTTAAAATTCCTGTAATAGAATTTCACAGTCTTTCGAAGAAAGGTGAGTAATCGAATGGTCGCTTCAGTGATAAAGTGATTTCAGGTCTTGAGAAATACCGAATTTTAATTTAAGCATAAAATTCTCTTAATAAAATACTTTTACAATCATTTGTCACTGTTATAAGTATACTGCAAAGAAAATTCGGGTGTTTAAGAGGGCTTGTCTTAGGACTTGTCTTCGCTTGTACAGAACACTACAATCGGAGTACATAAAATACTATACTTACGAGGTCTTATGCAACAACGCGAAGTGTAGACAATTTCGCAATTAAGCTAATTCGAAGGCACTTTGCTAGAAGAACGGCCTCGACGAACAGCCTTATCTCCGGGGCTTAATCCCCTTATTATCTATATCGCGTGAGTATGCGCTTTAACGGTTTCATTCTGGCAGAGGCGTTCCTCTACTTTGACAATAAAGAACTGATCCAGGACAAATTAGCGGTGCAGCTTATATTCCACGTTGCTCGAACACCTGCAGACAGGCAACTCAACTCCGACAGAGACGTCGCACACGGCAGTGCGGAGCCTCTCGAGTTTAGTAGGGCGGTAGGAAGTCGTGATTTGTGGGATATTACTCAGCAGAATTTGGTGGTTCAGTGAAGGAGAGAAAACGTCTACGTCGTATATTTCAAATTCAGTGTGACGACATTAGGACACAAGGTCGATGTTAAGGTAGAGTTAAGATTAAAAAAGAAAAAAATAATAATAAAAAACATAAAAAAAGAGCTGGGTAACACAAAACAAAACAGAAACTTTTTTAATTACGTAAAGTAGCTTACGGTAATTTAAGTACGATACGATTATTTTAAGTATTAATTTGTAAATAGTTTAAGTCTATGTAGTGTAAGTTTAATATAATATAATGAAATTATGACATCGCCCATGCATTGATAGTTCACATGTATTCAAAGAATTTTTATTACAATGATTGGTTGTGGAAATTCATGTTTGCCATTTGTTTGTTGTTGTTTTCAAGAGTTTCCTTTGTACAGAACTTCACTCACAATTTGATGGCAAGTTTCTTCAGTAATTTTTCATGTGACATTTAGTTTCCATTCACAGAACTGATAGTCTTGGGGAGAGCACAACCGGAGTTGTTTCTGTAGAACTGCGCCATATAATGGTTGCAACGCCGGTTCTATCCAACATAATATGTTTCTGTCGACACATTAGATCGCTTCGACTGATTTATGTCCACTGTCGGCTTTCCTTGCATATCTCAGAAATTATGTTCCCAGAATCAATAGAATCAAAAAAATAGAAGAAAAAAGTGACCTTTGATCCGAAAGGTTTTTTTTTATATAATCCCGCGCGCGCGCCAAGGCGATATGAATACCCTTTTACTGGCTTTTCTCCAAGATGCGGGCGGTTTTTGAAGTAGTTTGAAACTCAGGTGTATTAGGTTTCGATATTTTTCCCAGATGTGGCTGTCAAACTGGACGGGACGAGCCAGTGCATCCTCAACCAGTGGATTTTGTATGTGCTAGTTGTTATTTAGTTACGTTTAGCCCAGCCAGCAACCACTCCAACAACAGTTTTATGCCTTCATGTCAGAGTTGACGCCGAGAGGATTTTCATATAACTACATACAAATTCTATGAAAAGACTTTTTCAGAGAATTGTCTACGGGATTCGAACCCGCGACCTTCTGCTTGAGGAGTTTATGCACATAGCACTACACCATTGCCACCCCGTGGCTAAAAAATAAAGTAATCATTTTAAGTTGGTATCACTTCCTCCGACCTGTCTCTCCTAACTGGCGCTTCTAAAAGAAGGTTGTTTTCAGCGCTTCTTCCATTTTTTATCTGTCTATTAGACAGTTGACCTTCCGAGCGCACTTCGTGTGGACCCTGTTTAACCTTTCCAGTTGAGCCGTTAGCAGAAGTAGTACCCTAAGCAACCACCAGCTGAAGCTCTAGTATCGTAAAAAAAAGTCGTAAGAACCGTCGGAAACGAAAAACCTAGGAACTTTTGGATCAGTGTAGGGGTTTTGGTAGTATTTTGATATTTGCTATGCCGCCTTGTGGCCAACACCGTACAGTTTAACCATTAAAAGTATTTTCAGGATTTCTCAGCTGGGTTCTTTTAACAACTTTAGGATATCTTTAATGTACCACGACAACGCAGCCAAAGAAAGGACAATGGCACCACTTGCAACGTAACGTAATCCCCCTGACACTTTACTACAAATGTAACTGAAAATAAACGTTGTCAAAAAAGCTTACAAAAAGCTTTTTACACTATTTTTGTTATTTAAAAGCAATCGACTCTCCGATTGCTGTCAGTTGCTTGCCGGCTAATTCGTTAACTTGTGTTTTGTTTGCATATATAGTTTGTTGGTTTTGTTTCTTTGTGTTTATACAAATAGTTATCTAATATATCAAAACCATACAATCATACTCCAATAATAATGGCTTCGAAAGTACCAAATGTTGTCCTCAATAATGGAAAGAATATGCCCATTCTTGGACTCGGCACATGGGGAGTAAGTTAAAATCACTAAATTAAAAAATTAGACCATCTAAGCTATAGTATGCTTTAGTTTCTTAAGTAGATTTCTATACGACCTTGAAAATCATTCTTAATCCCACCTCTGAATGCATCAGAATGCGGAAAGATAGCCAATTTACATTTTTAATGAATTATTTGTAAGTTGCAAGTGTGTGCCTGATCTACAAACCCCTTGATATCTGGCACATATTATAAAGTGGTCAAAGCAATTTGAGGATAGAGTTAGAAATTCCAATGTTTGAGTGGTTAAAATTGCACTCAGTATTTTAAAACGTATGTAAATTATCCAGAGGCTATTATCTTTAATTTCCTATCTCTTTGATAGAAATCTGCCAATCAAAATTCTATTTTAGTTTCTCGGGTGAATTTCATAATGTTGATTAATATATTTAAATTCTAATTTATGGATAATTAGATTATTCTACGACATGAAATGCACCCTGTGTTCGCATGGAGATTAATGAGAGATTGAGCTGAGATAGGGTCGTTATATATTGATTAGATATAGTGCAATTTTTATTTTTCGTTTTTGCCGCAGTTGCTGGTTACGTGTCTGGTACGAGGTGTGTGTAAGGTGACTATATTTTTCTAAAAAAATATTTGTTCATGTTAATGTTGTCTTCTTCAAAGTAATTCCTTTCAGATTCCTCTCTCATTCCATGCCGTTTTATAGTAAAACACAAAATTTTTGCAAGATTCAACTTTATTTATCAATATAGTTGCCTTCGAGGGCGATACACTGATTGAAACGATTTGTTTTGTATTACGAATTCGGTTTAGACTCAAAACAGGCCTCTGTTTCGGCGATTACTTCTTCATCGGTCTTAAATCTCTTTCCGGCGAGCATTCTTTTGAGGTCTGCGAACAGGAAATAGTCGCTGGGGGCCAAATCTGGAGAATACGGTGGGTGGGAAAGCAATTCGTAGTCGAATTCATTCAATTTTGCCATCGTTTTCATCGACTTGTGATACGGTGCATTGTCTTTATGAAACAGCACTTTTTTTCTTCAAATGCGGCCGTTTTTCTGCGATTTCGTCCTTCAAACGCTCCAACAACGCAATGTAATAGTCGCTTTTGATAGTCTGCCCCTTTTGGAGATAGCCGATGAAAATGATTCCATGTGTATTCCAAAATACGGATGCCATAACCTTGCCAGCCGACTGTTGAGTTTTTGGTCCTTTTGGACAAGGTTCGTCGCCTGCTCGACTCTGGTGTGAAGTGATGAAGCCAAGTTTCATCCATTGTCACATACCGACGCAAAAATTCGGCTTAATTGCGGTTGAACAGCTTTAAATACTCCTCTGAATCATCAACACGTTGTTGTTTTTGGTCGACTGTGAGCAAACGCGGCACCCACTTTGAACAGAGCTTTCTCATGTCCAAATATTCGTGTATGATATATCCAACACGCTCTTTTGATATCTTCAGAGCTTCAGCTATCTCGATCAACTTCACTTTACGGTCATTTGTAATCATTTTGTAGACTTTTTTGATGTTTTCATCTGAAACAGCCTCTTTTGGACGTCCACTGCTAAATGGTTCGTTCGGCTGGTGCAGAGTCCGGGTAACACATATCCAGCCATTTCTTTGCGTCGGCTGCATTTTTTCCCATCAAAAAGCAATGATAAATCAACACACGAAATTGCTTTGAATCCATTTTTTTTTTTCACAATAACAAAAGTTGCTATATCTCGAGAACTAATCGTCCGACAGCTGTCATCATCTTTTGAAGGTTGGTACTAACTGAAAATGGTATGGATTTAATTCAAGTGATGCCCTCTCTTAGAAACGGACTTTTCAGCCCATGTATTAATGCACTTGTTCCACTGTTTTTTCCAAACCTCGAAGCACTTCTCAGAAACACTTGGTATACCTTTGAGCTCTTCTCTTCAGTTGTGGGAACATTAAAAAAGTAACATGGGGGCAAATCTGGTGAATATGATGGCTCTCACAAGCACCGACGAATGAGCAGGTGCATTATCGTGATGCAAAAGCCATAAATTGTTTTTCCACAACGTTTTTTTTTTGTTCGTGTTGTTTCTCGCAAACATCACACAACATCAAGGTTAATCTTTTTATTGACCGTATGGCCTTGAGGTTATAAACTCCTGATGCACAAGGCCACGCTTATTTAAAAAAAAAAAGTGAACCAATGGGTGCTTCCATTGGAATGATTGGGCTTAGGTTTCGACGTCATAACTATATACCCATGATTCGTCACCTTTTAGGCAAATCAGGATCATCATTGATCTCATTCAAAAGCTCCTGAGTGATGCTCATGCGACGGTTCTTCTGATCAGAATTAAGAAGTTTCAGAACAAACTTCGCTGACACACATCTCATGCGCAAAACATCCGAAAAAATTGAATGACACGAGCCAACCGATATGCCAACATTCTCAGCAACTTCTCTTATGGTAATTCGACAATTTTCCAAAACATTTTTCTTCTTCTCTTTGCTCCATTTTTATAATAATTGAAAATTGCCGAATACTTCAAACCACGTCTAATCTTTCTATCTGTCAAAAACAAACTTAGTATGCTATATGTATACTTGAAACCATGAACATATTCTCAGGACATGTATAAAAGCAGAGCAAAAAAAAAATCGATAATCGAATTTGCGTTACCCACGAAATTTCAAATCACCTTACATTTTGAATACACCTCGTATTTCATGCATATTACAGTGGCCTTGATTCATACTTGATTATAAAGCTTTTAATGCTTCAAGTCACCAAGGATTTAAAAACTGTTTCAATATGCTCCTTTTCATGAATTTATATAAACTAGTTTACTCTAGATTGTATATAGGACTAACAGCAAACTCTAATCCATTCCTTCAGAAAATTATTTGCATTGAAACACCTGCTGCGTTTTTTAGAGGAAGATCAAGGTCTTTGACAAGAGGCGGGTTTTTTTTTTTTTTTTTTGAAATACTATCCGCAGTGAAGTAAACAATTTCCAAAAAAGAAAAGATTCGCAGCAATATCCGCAGTTTTAGATAAACATTGTTTTTAAAGCTGAAAACCAAAAGCAAATAGAACAGTTTTATGTAATTTTTTTCTCTCCGGGGTGCAAAACCAAGTTTTCTGTCGGCCAATCGAAAGGCCATTAGATAACTGCTAATAACATTTTTTCTTTCTTTTTGTGGCTAAACGGGATTCGACTCTGTCTCTTCCTAAGAGACTTCAGCATTTAATTGTCCAAACCAAGCTCCGTCGTCTCGAACCTGAGGCCCGCTCCTCATTACTGGAGCGTTATTGTCTATTCTCTCGATTTGGCCGAGCTAGACTTTTTGAGATACATCCATATCATCCACATCTTGATACAGCTTAAAATGTTCGCGGTTATATCTTCTTCTCCATTCACCATCATTAAGAACCGTATAGTAGAACTGGCACTAGTAGTGCTTTGAATCCGCTTATTTCGTCAAATCAAAGTATGCGGTTTGTTAGGGTAACTCTTTGTGAAATCTCTACTAGGATAAGCTTAACTATCTTAAAATTACTGCTGCCAATAGGCAACTTTTTAATGTTGACAGAATGTGCTTTGCATTTTCCGCGTTTACTCTAAAACCAACTCGTTTTACTTGCTCCTTTGAAGGTTGCCGTAAAATTTAGATAAAAAGTGCCTTCCGGCTGGACACCTGCTCTACGGTCTATATGTTTCCACGATAGCTCATCTTTTTTACGATTTGCTTTACACGTTAGGAATAGTATTAAACTGCTTGTTACGTTGGAAGGGATTTAATACGATATATTCAGACGGGAAGTTCAAGTAAAACATACAATCACTTTTTTTGCGGAATGGTTTTATGGCTTTGATTGTATAACTATAATTTGTTAATGATAATGATAAAGTATCACCTTTGTTTTCCTAAAGTTCTACAGAAAGGGTGCGGAGTTATTGTTTTGCAGGTTTTTATTCACTTTCATACTGATAACAGATAGAAAGTATGCAACTTTGCTTCATTACTCCGTCAACATTATTATTTGGCTGTTGCTATTCTCCTCAGCATGTTATTGTATTTTTTTGCAGAAATTTTTTTTTCTCACCCCTTTATGGTATCATACTCCAGGCATCTTTGTGTGTGTGCTAAGTAACTTGATTAAACCAACTCTATTCTAAACTTTAGCTGTTTCATGGAATAAGCTTCCACGCTAATACATCACTGTTGTTTTCTAGATTTGTCTAGGCTACAAAAATGCTTGTGGGTTTGGCTAAGTTGGCGGACCAAAGAACCTTTTTGCAGGACAGCTTATTTTGGATCACTTCGTTAGTGACGCCAATAACTTCCTGGTGTTTTCGCATTTGGATGATCCAAATGTTTTCCTTTCGGACTTTTTTTTTTAAGCTTGGCTAGAATTTGACACTCTTGCTTTTTGGACGGATTTTCCGATGAGCTTTGTGGGATATGGTAATACCGGATCAGACTGAAATCTCTCTACTATCGGGTATTTAATGTTTAGACTTTCACGGATGGGTATAGTCCTTATCAGATCGAGCTTTGTTACACGCACTGACATTCGCAACATTTTTATTTTGTCGCCATAATTTTTCCTTCCTATTTTTCGTACACTGTGTATATAACAAAACCCTTAAGCTTAAGCGGTATTCTTCTGTCACAAAATAATGCGGAGTTTTTGGGCCATTTAACCCACCAAACACTGACTGTGTGCGGCATCGTCATCGCTATTTCCTTGCTGGTTAAGGAGTATTTAAATTGCTCGCATTTTGACACGATGAATGAACTCTTATAAATACACTTGTACATCAAGTTGTACTTTTGTCGTACAAAAGTTGTACTGATGTACTACACTTTATTTCGAATTCTCTGGAATATGTGTACATATTAGGCTGAGGTCATAAAAAACGGAATTGACGCTAATAACAATCTGGCGGCCGCTTAGTTCCGATTTATACTACTCATTTTTTGCTGGGCACTTCTTAAAATTGTTGCTGAAAAGTGTAAGAAGTGGAGGGCGACGTCAAACATTGATGGTTCTTCTGTTATTTTCCGCTTCTTTATTCTTGTGTCGCTGTTGTAGGTGGATGTAATGGATGCAAACAATATGGGACGTTTTTTTATTGTAGAAATCATAAATTGTACCAATGAATCCATGTCTCATCGACGATCACATAACGACGCAGAAAGACCTCCGGATTTCGGTTAAACAGGGCAAAACACGTTTTTAAAGTGGTCTGGCAATTGCGCTTGTTCTCCGGTGTGAGCAAAGCGACACCAATCACGCGGATAGCTTCCTCATGCCCAAAACTCGTGCAGGATATGGCATTCGCGTTCAGTGGAGAAGCCTGCTATTTCAGCCAACTCGCGAATTTTTACTCGGCAGTCCACCAATACGAGATCATGGATTTTGTGCACGGTATTCCGTAGACCTACATCAAAAACCATTGAAACCAAGTCGTGGTTTGTACTAAAAATCTTATAGACAGTAAGTGTTTTGGCAGATTTCACGTTAACATAAGACTCTGGGTAAATAGTCGGTGAATAAATAAATGAACTTTATTTTGTTCCTCAGTCAACTTAACACCTTTCAAATAATAACACTTATTCGCACCGATATTTGTGTTAATTTTTTTACAATCTAATGAACAAAACATGTAGACATCCCACTACAATGTTAATCAATTTATTTTCTGCAATTCTAAACCTTTATTTGTTGCGTAACTTGAGTTACATTTATCGCTCTCGACGTCATTTAGAAACTTGATTAAAAATTCTTTTCGACTGCTTTCTACATCTTTTCATGTACAAGCATATATTGTTTTTAAGTTTGTTTCAGATGGCGTAATCAATAGAAATTTACCAAGTTGTTCGTATACTCGTACATATTTATTTATAAATACTAGCGCTTTTGTGTCAAAAAGATTAATAAAACGTACTTGTGCAGAATGTGTTGCAAGTATATACACATATACATATGCACTCTTAAATACGGACAAAGGTATGTCTTATTATGTTATCAACTTTACTATATGTCTATTTATTTTGGATTTAAAAGCTAAAATAAATGATTGCACTAATGAGAGCACTGTTGCAGTGCGCAGGGTTTTGTAAAATTTTCAAATTTATTAGTAAATAAGAAGAAAACTTTTGATGCATATACAAATTTTTGTGTTGTCTATTAGTATTGTATCTACATATTTTGGAGTGAATAAAACACGCGTTATCTAGGTCTTTGTTTATGACTTATCTACATCTTAACCTGTGAATGATTTCTTTGATTAACATAAAATAATGAAGAAATATTCATAATTAGTAGTTATATTGTTAGTTATAATGAATTCTTATTAAAAGGACATGACAATTCTGTATTTAAATAAAACACAAAATAATTGAGTTATCGGACTGAAATTTCAGGTGTAATAAACCATACCATTACCGAAAATCCCCTTCGATAGATTAATTGTTTAAACCGCTGTGTGGCATGTAGCACCATCTTGTTGAAACCACATATCACTAATGTTAAGTCCATCCATCCATTTTTTTTTTCGACGATACGGTCCAATCACACCTCCGGCAAGAAATCCACACTACATGGTCACTTTTTGCGGATGCAATTTAGTCTCTTGAAGCACATGTGGGTTTGTTGCTGTCCAATAACGTCAATCGGAGAAGTTTCGGTGTTTTAAATGATCAAGAGGCTTCAGTGGTTGGGATGATTTGAACTTGTAAGAGTGTAGGCTACGATCTTAACTCAAAATTCGCCACAATATGGACTAAGATATTCTTAATTCTTGTAAACGGTGTAGAATCGACTGAATTGACTTACTTTGAACTGAAGCACTAACGGTCGCGATATTTTCGCTACATCGACTGGTGTGTTGTCTCACTGGCACAAGAACATTCAACAGTGAATATGTGGACTCGAATTTATCCACTATAGCAAGCACAACCTGTCTGGTGGGACATAATATAATTTGCAACCTGCCTGACTTGAACTACAACCAACTTCAGATTGCTATAATTTCCAAATCGTTCATGACAGTGAGCTCAAATTTTGACACATGACAGATAATTTTATTATTTACAAGCCTTTTAAACGATTTGCGTCTTAGTTTTGTTTGAAAAAATTTTATGAAATTCAAACGTGATTGCTTTATATTTGGCTGGAAAACCACAAGTAGCTATCGTTAGAGCCCTCCAGCGCCTCAACGTGAATAAATCATTTGTGTCTCGAAAAGTAGCTCGTTGCCGTGATACTGGCAGCGTTGCAAAACGCCATTGTGGTGGTCTTAAAAAAACTGCAACATCGGCAGAAATGGTTCGGAAAGTGAAGGCTCGAATTGAGCGAAATTCGCATCGAAATGAAAGAAAAATGGCTCGTGAGCTCAACATATCGTTGGAATGGATGCAACACATACTGAGAAATGAGCTTGGTCTCAAGCCATTGAAGTTCCAAAAAATCACACGATCTTACACCGCAACAGAAAAAAAGTTAGAGTCGAAAGAGCGAAGGAGTTGCTACGCTTGCACGAAAGTGGTGAGTTGCCGAATTCGGTTTTTTCCGATGAGTCGCCATTTGTTATCGAGCAATATGTCAAAAAATAAAATGACCGAGTTTGCTTGCCAGAGAGGTTTTTCGAAAATTTACACCTTCGGACGGCCACCAGAAAGCAGGCAGCACGGATGGTGATGGTTTGGGCCGCCATAAGCGCCGATGGTCGCTCTCCGCTCGTATTTTTGCACCGTGGCGTCAAAATTAATGCGATCGTATACCGTGAAACTGTCTGAGAGGCAGTATTGAAGCCTTGTGCAAACAATCATTTCGGTCGGAGACCGTGGATATTTCAACAAGACTCGGCACCGTCTCACAAAGCGCGCGTCAACCAAGATTGGTTAAAAAACAATGTTCCACACTTCATTTCTTCGACACAATGGATTGCAAATTCTCCGGATGCAAATCCGTTGGATTTCCCAGTCTGGGGTATTTTGAAGGCGAAGATTGGCACTAAAAAATACCAAAGTTTAGACCACCTCAAACAAGAACTTCGCCGGGAATGAGCCAAAATACCGCACAGCCACTTGCGTGCAGCGTGCGATGCTTTCTTCGGCCGTCTTAAGACCATTATTTGCGCCAAAGGTGGATATATTAAAAACTACTGATACAACTTGGAAATTGATGTATTTTCCAACATTTTTTGCTTTGGCACAATAATATTTATTAAAAAATAAAAATATAGCATTTTAAAAAGTTACAGTTCGAGTCAGATTTCCAATCGTTGCTCGTTCGTGAATTTCACTTTAAAAAAATGCAAACCTTGACTGACGTTTTGACATTGACGAAACTCTATTTAATCTAATCTCTATTTACCGTTTTCGCAGACAAGCCAAGAGAAGATCATCTGAAAAAAAAATGTTTTCAAAATATATTTTCCAGATGAGCACAGCAAGCTCTTCAGATGTAGCAGAGTTTGCTTGGCTTAAGGTTAGATTCCGCCATGAGGATGGAATTGTTGGTTATCGTCCTTCAAATTGAATGGTTCATTATTATATTTCTCTATTTTCATAACCGCTTGCTTCTGCTACTTCGATTGATATAAACTCATACAAAAAAAAAAAAAAAACATACAATAATAACACTGAGAACAGGATATCGCATAGAGCAGCAAACTCTGGTTTTCATTGTTCAAATTTTCGATGGCACATTCTAGAGAGAGCATATTCCATTCAGCAGTCTCGGTGCACTTTAAATCGGTGAGAGCTTTTCCTCGGACCTAAATAGATTAATACATAAATGGTTATAGCTAATTTAACTTTTCTGTCATATTTTTATAGCAAACCCTCCACTTTTCTATTAATCAAACTTACTAATCTAACTTCTTCTTTTTGTAGAGCCCTGTAGGAGAAGTAGCTCAAGCGGTTAAGGATGCCATAGATGTTGGTTACCGTCACATTGATGGTGCTCATGTCTATCAAAATGAACACGAAGTTGGTGAAGGAGTTCAAGCTAAAATCGCAGAAGGCGTTGTCAAACGCGAAGATCTCTTTATCACCAGCAAACTTTGGAACACTTCTCATCGCCCCGATTTGGTTCGCGCTGCTTGCCAAACGACTCTTAAAAATCTAGGCTTAGAATACATTGATATGTATTTGATTCATTGGCCTATGGCTTACAAGGAAGAAGGCGAGCTCTTCCCAACCGATGCTGATGGGAAAACAGCCTTCTCCGATGTTGACTATGTTGATACCTGGAAAGAGATGGAGAAACTTGTCGATGATGGTCTTGTCAAATCAATTGGTATTTCAAACTTCAATAAGAAGCAAATCGAACGAGTTTTAGCCATCGCGCGCATTCCACCAGCAACAAACCAAGTTGAATGTCATCCGTATTTGAACCAAAGGAAACTAATGGACTTCTGCAAATCAAAGAATATTTCCATCACTGCTTACAGTCCGTTGGGATCTCCAAACAGGCCATGGGCTAAGCCTGGTGATCCAATTCTGTTGGAGGATCCAAAGGTACTTTTTTCATTGTTTTTCTAAAAATAAAATAAACTATGTGAAAAAAATATATTTTTTTAGATCGTTGCCATCGCCAAGAAGTATAATAAAACCGCAGCGCAAATTCTTATCCGCTATCAAATACAACGTGGTAACATTGTCATTCCCAAATCAGTAACAAAAGCACGTATCATTTCGAACTTTGATGTCTTCGGATTTGAATTGAATGCAGCCGATGAGAAAACTATTGATAGCTTCGATTGTAATGGGCGGTTTGTTCCTATTTCAAAGTAAGCAACATTTATTAATCTTCTTTATTTTAATATAAAAAAAAAATTTGCTTTGAAATTTCAGCGATGAAGGTCATCCTCACTATCCTTTTCTTGATGAATATTAGATTACTCTTGTGAATTGGGTAAATTTGCTTGAGACAAGGTTGTGTTTTACTTTGTGACCTTCTTGTTTGCCTTTTTGGTATTTCAATTTTCCACGATACATTTTGATTGGTTTCGTTGATCAATATGAAATAAGTTATGAATTTGAGTCATTTCAAAACATATATGTGACTAATGACGGTTTATGCTATTCATTATCCTACTTTAACATCGAAGATGTGGGTCACTGCATTTATGTTATACTTACTAGATGGGGTGAAAAGTAACCACCTTGGGAATGAAAAAAAAAAATTTTTAATGTGTTTTTATTTTATTCAATATATTCAGTCCCCTTTTAGTTTGATACACTTTTTCTAGCGATTTTCCAACTTCTTGATCCCGTCCGAAAAGTAATTTTCCGGAAGGTCTGCAAAATACTCCTCCGTGGCGTCGATGATTTCCTCGCGTGAGCTGAATTTTTTATTGATGCGCCATCTTTTTGGGAAGAGACAATCGTCCGAGGGAGAAATACGGTGGATGCAACAGTAATTGAAGCCGCAAGTCATTGATTTTAGCCATGGTTGCGATGCTCTTGTACGCCGGGTCATTGTCTTGCAAAAACAAATTTTTTTTTTTCGCTTCATGTGAGGCCGTTTTGCAGCTATTTCGGCCTTCAGTCACTCCAATAATGCGAAGTAATACTCGCTGTTGATGGTTTTTCCTTTTTCGAGGTAGTCCACAAAGAGTATGCCATGAAAATCCCAGAAAACCGACGCCATAACCTTTCCGACCCATCGAGCCTCCCTCGGCCGCTTCGGAGTACTCGTGCCGGCTTCAGTCCATTGACGGGCACTCATTCTGTTCTCTGATGTTCAACAGATACCAATCGACGCCAAAAGTCCGCCCGATTCCGCATCAGCAAGTCCAAACACTCTTTCGAAGTGCTCTCGCTTTCGTGTTTTTGGTCAAGAGTGAGTATGCGAGGCAGGATAACTTTTTTATATGCAGAATATTGCCCAAAATATGGCGTGTGCGCTTAGTACTAATCTTTGTGGTACCTGCTAACTCGCGCACCTTCACTTTCCGATCAGCCAACACCATTTCATGTATTTTTTTGACATTGTCCTCTGTAACCACATCGGAGGGCCTGCTGCTGCGAACTTGATCGGTAGTGGAGTTGCGGCCACCACGAAACTCTCGATACCAATATTTGACGGTGTAATCTGACGGAGCATTAGCCCCATAATATTTATCCAACTTTTTTTTTTTGTTTCCTTCGCCGTTTTGCCTCTCAAAAAATAATGTTTTATGAGAGAGCTAAAATCGTTTTTGTCTATACTCAACATGATGCCAAACACGTCAAAAACAATCAGCTGTCAAAACAAAACTAAAGACAGTATCGCACTGAAATTTGGCATGTCTGCCTAAATATAAACGGACTTCAAGGCACTATAACCTTTTTTGCAGTAACAGCGTATTCTGGCGGTCAAAGAGGTTACTTTTCACTCCACCTAGTACATAAGTGAGTAAGTTTCAATATATTCCCAAAAAATACCAGTTGTATCACTCATTCCGAATTTAATGCCACAATATTAAGTTTTGACACTATCAATTAAATAACACCTTACTAACACAACTTTATTCAAAAAGTATGGACTGAAGAGTCCTTCCAAATTGTAACGCTGTCGTGTTTAGCATTGATTGATACGTATCTGATAAGTCATTTTCAGGTTTTTAGAAATTTATTATGCCTTCCCGAATTCAAAATCAAATTTAGTTTTCTAAACTGCATAGATTCCTTTTTCTTTTGCCTTAATCGATCTCCTGTAAAACACTTAACGCCTGTAATGTTATTCTAATATACCTTCATCTTGAACTCTTACTGATATTTAGATTTTTTTTTTTTTTTTTAATATCATTACGTGTTTACTAAACACTTTCAATACAATTTCAGTGCCAATGGACATCCATACCATCCTTTTGAGAATGATGAATATTAAAAGCAGAGATCAAATTCATTACATAAATGCTATTATTATTATTTTATTTGTTCTTAAATAGCGTGCATAAAACGACACAAGCATACAATATAAAAAATTTGGTTTTCATTAATTATTATGTTTCCTTAAATAAGTTAAGTATGCGCTAAAAAAGGGTGAGCTGATGTGGATGTTGGCTGTCAATTACTGTCATTTACTGAATTCAAAGTGGTTAATCTCTTTGACAGATGTCATACAACCTTTGACAATTTAAGTCATGGCATCTTATACCACGCAACAACGCACTTTCGAATAAAGAAAATGGGCAATCTATAAAAGTAATATTTTGTAAAATACGTGAATTTTTCGGTCAAGGAAGAGTCAAACATGCTCGGCCAGCATATAAACGCCAAAACATGCCGCTGTGAGCGAAAGTGTTCATAACCAGCCAGGTACCTCAATTCGTTGCCAAAGTCAACAATTGGGCCTCACTTATGACACTTTACGGCAAATTTTAAAAGTTGATCTTCATTTGCACCCCTATAAAATCCAAATTACACAACAATTGAAGCCTTTGGACCATCTACGATGTTGTTGATGTTGGATGGATATTGGATCGCCAGGGCAATTTGTCATCAAATTTGATCTTTTCCTATGAATCTCAATAAATAAACAAAATTGTTGTTTCTGTGACCGGAAAACCAATGCATCCCAAAAGGTCACTGTAGGGTGCGGATTATGGTGCGGTTGGTGGCATCATTGGCCCCCACTTTTTCGAAGATACGGCTGGAGAGACAGTTACAGTGAATGAGGACCGATACCGCTACATGTTTACCGAACATTTTTTATCCCCAAAATTGAATAAATTAGATCTGGACTATCTCTGGTTTCAACAGGATGGTGCTATCGCCCACACAAGCCTTCAATCAATCAATTTATTGAATACGAAATTTGAAGATCGCATTATTAGAGGAGAAGTTGACTACAAGGTCATGCGGTTTGACACCTTTAGCCTTCTTCCTGTGGGGTTATTGGAAGAGTAAGATCTATGCCAATAACCCAGTGACAGGATCTTAAGCATAACATTCAAACTGAAATTACGGCCATTGAACCACTTATTCTTCAAGAAGTGATCGATAATTTCCTTCGGATGGTCGCTTGTAACAGAAGCCGCAGTACTCACATGAACGATGTTTTGTTGCATTCATAATTGCCACAGAACGAATTCTATTAATTTAAATGTATGTTTAATTTAATGAAAACTTCCACATTAGTTGTCGGTTCACTATACATTTGAGTGATTGTTTTCAGAATAAGAGAATACATTTTTAAAAAGAATAAGTATCATGCTTTATAACTCACATCTGATTTTGTGGCGTCGAATGCCAGGTTTAAAGTCGCTGCAGTAAAGAAAAATGTTAGCATAAAGTTGCAATTGAAACTTTTGTAATAGGGGGAATGTGACAACGATCAAACTTTTTCAGCAATAAGAATTAAATAGGCAACTGTGCTCAATGCACACTCTTAAGCACTTAAATACACCAAGAATAAAACTGCGGCGCATAAACATTTAATGAGATCGGACGAAGTCTGTGTGAGCGATAAAATTGGTGATTGAATATGAAAATTGGAATATTGCAGCGTATATGTAAGTAGTACAAGTAAAAAGGAATCAATAGCATAAAGAAATATGTTGACCCTTCTATGAGCTTTTAAATAGAAGATCAAGGTAAAAAAGGCTTGCTTCTTATTGCGGTTTTAAATAACGACGTCAAAGAAAAGGAATATTAGGTCTGTTTCCACGAGATTTTTGAACAATTTGTAAACTCTCTTAAACTCAAAATCTCGCGGGAACTCGTTTTTGTAAAATGTATTTTAAATGTCAAAAGTAATAAATAAAAATAGAATAAAAAAAAATTGCAAAGCAAGGGGAAAATGTTTAGATTGTTTTTTTTTTTTAAACATTTACGAATTTGACAGTTTTTTTTTCAAATTTAATTGATGTAACGTTTTGTTTTTTACAATTCCTGCCCAAAGAAAAATATCTTGCAGAAATTTGTATACCGTAAATTGTAAGGGTGGGGAAATGAAGTACTCTCAAATGCGTTTTCTTTTACAAATTTTTTTTCGCGGGAACAGGTTTTTGTACAAATTTTGAATCCTGTAACAGACCTATTAATATACAAAAAGTCTTCGTGGTTTTTTGTCACTAGATGGTGTTGGTGTCCATTTATTTGGAAACACTCATCTGATTGTTTCGAACGAACACGTGTTTGAAAGGTGACATGTCAGGTTACATTTTTTGTGAAGACAGCTGTGTAATTTGTGGCCCGTGTTAAAAGTTATACTGATTTGAATATGAGTGAAATATCTAATTAATTGACCAAATAACCTTCAGTGAAACGCTGCTGAAACGTAACAAAGTGAAGCGTAACCATTTTAAAAGCGATTCATTACGGGCGATTAAATACGAGGATATCCAACGCATGCGATCATAGTCAAAGGCTGGTGATCGACCACAAACGACTTCAAAACCTAGATTGGCGGCAAACAAGGTATGGTGAGTATTTGGTGGGAGTGGAAGGGACTTTTTATATGACCCAATACAAAGACCGCTATGGAGGAAACGGTTGAGAAAAAAGAAATCCGCGAAAAAATTATGTACATACTAAACTCGTGCAAGTCAATTAGTTCAGTCTTACCAAATACCTTATTTCACACCTATGCTGGAAATGCGAAACACCAAGTAAGATATTGGTAGTGATCTTGGGTGAACCCGAGTACCGACTTTCCTGAAAAACCCAGAGAAAACCAAGGAAAAACGGCATCAATTGAGAAAATAAACTAAGCAGTTATACAAAAGTTCATTGGCTTTCTTCAGTTATTACGTTGGCTAGTTGCGATGTAAAAACTACAAACAATACATCAACAGCTTGACTTCGACTTGTGTGCATCGATTGTTGTCACTGGGAGGTGAAAAAAAAGTAGAAAATTCTCCGCTCAAATTTGATGATTTGTCGACAGCTTTTCAATTATGCGCGTTTATCGTTGGCAAATTCAAATTCATTGATCCTGTTTGTTGTAATAGCAATAATAATAATAATAATTAAAATTAAACAATAACGAAAATTTTGTCTAAAATTCATCCTGAAATATAAACAGATTTTTGGTAGCTACAACATCAATTACTAGATGGGGTGAACAGTAACCTCCTCGGGAATGAAAAAAAAACAATTTAAATGTTTTTTTATTTTATTCGATATAGTCCCCTTTTAGTTTGATACACTTATTCTAGCGATTTTCCAACTTCTTGATCCCGTCCAAAAAATAATTTTCCGGAAGGTCTGCAAGATACTCCTCCGTGGTATCGATGATTTCCTCGCGTGAACTGAATTTTTTATTGATGAGCCATCTTTTGAGGTTTGGGAAGAGGTAGTGATCCGAGGGAGCCAAATCGGGCGGATACGGTGGATACGACAGCAATTGGAGCCGTAAGTCATTGATTTTAGACATGGTTGCGATGTTCTTGTGCACCGGTGCATTGTCTTGCAAAGACAAAATTTTTTTTCTCCATGTGAGGCCGTTTAGCAGCGATTTCGGCCTTCAGTCGCTCCAATAATGCGAAGTAATACTCACTTTCCGACCTATGAGCCTCCCTCGGCCGCGTCGGAGCACTCGTGCCGGCTACAGTCCATTGCCGGGCACTCATTCTGTTTTCCGGTGTTCAACAGTTACCAAAGAGTCCAAACACTCTTTCGAAGTGCTCTCGCGTTCGTGTTTTTGGTCAGGCGTGAGTATGCGCCGCACCCAGCGGCAGGATAACTTTTTCATATGCAGAATATTGCCCAAAATATGGCGTGTGCGCTCAGTACTAATCTTTGTGGTATCTGCTAGCTCGCGCACCTTCACTTTCCGTCAGTCAATAACATTTCGTGTTTTTTTTTTTTTTTTTTTGACATCGTTCTCTGTAACCGCATCAGCCTGTAGCCGCTGCAGACTTGATTGGTAGTGGAGTTGCGGCCACCACGAAACTCTCGAAACCAATATTTGACAGTGTAATCTGACGGAGCATTAGCCCCATAATATTTATCCAACTTTTTTTTTTGTTTCCTTCGCCGTTTTGCCTCTCAAAAAATAATGTTTTATGAGAGAACGAAAATCGTTTTTGTCCATACTCAACATGATGCCAAACACGTCAACAACAATCAGCTGTCAAAACAAAACTAAATACAGTATCGCACTGAAATTTGGCATGTCTGCCTAAATATGAACGGACTTCAAAGCACCATAACCTTTTTTGCATTATCAGCGCATTCTGGCGGTCAAGGAGGTTACTTTTCACTCCACCTAGTATAATATAAATATTAATTAAGTGTGAAGAACAAGTTTGAACTTGTTAACAATGTTGACACTAATCCGATGTGTTCACTTCCGATGCAGAAAAAAACAGTGTTTTAAACAATGAATTGCGAAACCTTTTATAACATTAGGTAGGGTGTCATGTGTTCTTCTCTCAAGAGCAACCAGCGGCTATTATCGTCGTATTCATAGTCGGCTTCTTCGAGTTTTGTATTTTGTTATGTTTAGGCCACTACTTTGCGATAGTCGTGTGGCGCAGCGTTTCGACAAGAATTTCCACAAATTTCTTTAACTTTTCCGCAGCTCAATTCGGAACGACCAACAGCAATTATGGGGTGATCAATGTTTTTTTCCATTTCAAGGACTACTTAGCTCGTTTTTAGTTTTTCTTTTTCAATTTTTGTTTTCTTTAAGTGTCCGTCTCAGCCGGAAGTGTTTTTTTTTTTTTTGTTTAACTTTTTTATGTGAATTTTTACGATGCTATTCACTACGATTTAGTGCATTATAACGCTTTTTCATAATTTTAGAAATGAGTTTGAAATAGTTTCCAGAGATCTTATGGGGGCGACGCTAATATCTAATGTACCTATCACGCATACATGAATGTTGCACGATATGTATGATGAGGAATGTCAAGTCCGTATAGGTAATAACCGGAGAATTTGAAGCTGAATGTAAATACACCAACGTCATGACATTGTTGCACATAAATGTAGTGTTTGGTGCCTTTAATGGGTTAAAAGCTCCGCAGTATTTGCGCCAAAAAAATGAAAATGTACGGAATTTTGTTAAAATACATTTTGTAATTTAATTTAAAGGACAAATAGTTTTGTTTGTTTTTGTTTTGTTGTTTTTTTATATATGGTAGGTAACAGATTGTATTTTGAATAGTCTGCAATTTTGCCACCAGTCACAAAATAAAAACGCTTTTTTTTACAGATGAGTAGTAAAAACTACGATATTAGTAAAATTGGAACAGCGCGTTAAAATTACTAAAAATCAATACATATATAGTGAAAATTTTGAAAATTACAAATTAGGAACTCGCTTAGAAATTATAAAATTGATTCTGAAGTTTGAGCTATTAGGGTGAGTTTGTGATCTAAATCGAAACGGGCCCAGTCGCACCAGACTTGCTAAAATTATAGATTATGTGCCTCAAAATGTGGCGGAAAACTCGGGTTTATCGATCTCAGGATTTGGGTATATTGATATCAATACTCCATCGAATTTTGCATAAAGATTTGGGTCATAAAGCCTATAAGGTTTAATTAACGCTTGACCTTAATGGCTAACCCAACATTGTGCGTTCACACGGTCGCGCTCTGACATATTGAGTAGAAACAATGGGCTCTTATGGAGCAATCCGAAATGTAACCTCAGGCGTTTCTGACACTTCTGATCGTATGATCGTAAATATCGTAAACTCGACATCAAAGCTAGTAGTAGAGCTACTTTCTACTTCGTCGAGCGTTTGACAGCTATCAGCTATCAGCCGACATTACACGATACGTTAATTTGTTCGATTTGTAGCTCGAATAGTGTTATGTATTTACTCGAAATTGGTAAAAACCTTTTCCGATTTTTTTATTATGGTTATCTTGTACAAAATAGTAATTTGATTTAGTAATAGTAATTTATTTATTAAAATACATTGTTTGTGAAGTGATTTCTTCTAATTAAATTTTAATTTAAGCACATTTCTACTCTACCTCGTGGAACGAACTCCTATATTAGAAATCTGAGGAAACAATATTTTATCTGTCAGCTTAACGCCGAAGCGATATTCCGGAGTGCAAATTTCAAGTCCATACTTATGACGCAACTTATCGTAAGTTTGATATAAAGTATACCATATATGAAGCATGCCTGAATACGCGTGCGCGAACGTGACATTGAGGTTTGGCCATAATTCTGCCGACCATGCAGCGTTAAAACTTTTTAGCGATAAGTCATAGAAAAAAAGAAAGTCCAAGAATGGTTGTCTAGGAGCGTCTCTACCCACAGTGTATTAATGTTCGGCGCGGTTTTTTCTTCACTGGAAATTTTTTATTCGAAAATGGAGCAGACATGGAATGGATGATCGGTGAATTTTTAAGAGATATTTGTCGAGTTTCCGAAATCCTGTGATTAAACACCACATCACTCTTCCTGTAGGTCTATGTAAAAGATAAGTTTTATACGCTTCACAGTCAATAAAATCACACAAAGCTAACATTCGTCCTGTTATTGCCGTTATTGTACATGCCGAAAATGTAAAAAAAGCAAGAAGTGCAAATTATCAGCTATTATTGCTTTCCATTATTAATTACAACCATTATTCCATCGATTAAACAGAATGTCAAATGCTCTTTCATTAAAAAAAAAAAACCTTATATTTTCTTGACAAATCAAAATGAAACCACTTTTTCCTCTATCCATGTCACAAAATTCAACTCAAAACCTCGTGGAATCGCAATTTTAGAAATTTGGCAGCATTTTGCTTTTTGTCAGTAATTGACAACCAAATTGGAAATTTGTTTTATAACTAAACGATCGACTTATTAAAGCGGACACGGGTACACGTGCCAGTTTTAAAAACACGTGAATTTAATTAAAATTTGAAACAAATCGCTTCAATACATATTTATGCTTTTACCTATTTGCCTTTTTTATTTTTGAAAGATACATTTGAAGATATATGACCAGTAAAAGTGCATGATAGGCATCCGGATTGCATCTGCAACATCGTTTTGACTTCATATTTGTATCAACAGCTCTTGCGAAAGATTATAAATAATTTTCGTGTTATTATTCGCAAGTGGATATTGCATAGAAAATGAAACCTAAAAGTTGGGTATGGCAGTATGCACATCGAAAAGGCGATTTAGGCTTTTGCGACTTATGCAAGAAAGGTAAAAAAAATTCGTTTTCCTGTCGCGGTGGTACTACAGGATCATTAGGGCGACATTTGCAGAAAATTCATGGAATTCTAAATACGGAGGAAAATTCGATTCACACCGACAACAGGTAAGTAAATTAATTCGCTTAATCCATTCTGATATTAAATTATTGGTAATATATGTGTTACTTTCATTATTTTTAATTTCAGTATGAACGGTGATGACCTTCGCTCATCAAACAGAATGGAAGAAATTGGAGTTATAAAAATTGAGGAAAACGCAGTTTATTCTGATAACAGGTAACTAAATTAACTAAATTAACTCAACTTTCAATTCTAACAGTGTTAGCGACAACTGTGTTACTACTCGTATCTTTAATTTTAGCATGAGTGATGACGGTGATGGTGATGGTGATATGGAAAATATTGAAATTAAAGAAGAAGAGAGTTTCCTAGTGATATCTGATGTGGCTCCTACTCCCAAGATCGGCAGAATAACGCAGTGTTCATCAGACGGACTGGAAGAGATGGAACAGACAGAATCGTTGGAACGAAATCCCCGGAGAATTGAAAACATAAGAACAGGAGAAAACTCAATTTATATAGATAAGAAGTGAGTAGAAAGCTCGATTTCAATATTGCAGCATAGAATTAATTTATAATAATATGTTTCGATAATTTCAGCATATTCGAAGACGGTGAAATGCAAAATTGTGAAGCCAACGAAGAAAATGTTTTAACAGTGACATCTGAGCCATGTTCCTCCAAGAAACAAAGAACACATAAAAGAAAAGCCCAAAGGGTTGTGAACCCAAACATATGTTCCTCAGGTAGAGAGGAAGAGATTAATCAAGCACTTGCAAAAATGATATCGTTGAACCAAATGCCTATTTCTTTTTGTTTAAGCGAAGGTTTTCGGCAATTTATGGCTATTGTTGAACCAAATTACAGGCTTTTGAAAGAAGATGCAATTAAAAAACGACTCCAGACTATGAAACTGAATATTGAAAAGATAATAAAGAATAAGATTAGCAAGGCTGCTGGAGTATCGTGTACTTCTGACTGTTGGACCTCGGCAGGACAGGCATCATACATTACAATGACGGCGCATTTTATTGATGAAAATTGGGTAACACGGTCTTTTACACTTGAAACAAATGAAATTGATACGCGTCACGATACGGAGAATTTAGTAAACAGTTTGGAAAATATGTTTCAAAAGTGGGACTTGAGTGAAAAAATCGTGGCAGTAGTCACAGACAACGCTCCGAATGTCGTGAAAGCAGTAGAGTCCTTGAAGCAAGTACAAGAAAAGTTTAATTTAACATGTGCTGCTCACAGTCTTAAGTTAACACTTAATAAATCAATCGCGCCTGAGTATATTCAAAAATTGATTGAGAAAGCAACTAAAGTAGTGGATTATTTCAAGGGTTCTAGTGCTGCAAAATGTGCATTGGAAGAAAAACAAAAACAATTGTCCTTACAAGTACTACCACTCTTACAATCATGTAAGACGAAGTGGGTTCCATTCTTTTTAATGCTTCAGCGGCTAATACAAAATCGTGATCCAGTTATGAATGTTTTGGCAGATCGAACAGTCACTCCCTCCGCAGTGGCTGAAAAATTAGAAATTTCAGAGCAGGAGTGGTCACGTATGAAAGAACTCGCCAATATTCTCCAGCCCATCCAAATGGTTATTAATGTTCTTAGCTGTGAAGACTCGCCTACATCCATGGTTCGACCTTTAATACATAAATTGTTACAAATACACATGGTGATATCCGACAAGGACTCAGATATGCTAAAACAATTTAAAATCATCTTTTCCAATGACTTACGGCGAAGGTACGATACATCCGACACAATTTCTGCAAGACAAATTGCCTCTTTACTTGATCCACGTTATAAAAACCTTGAACATGAACGTTATGACGTAAGAGTTGCCATAAAAGAGAAAGTAAAACAGTTGCTTACAGAAAATGCACCAATCGAAGACACTACAAAAACAAACAACAGAGACATGGCAGACATATCGCTGGAGAAAAAAATCGCTTTAGAATTTTTATATGAAAGAACAAGTGATGACCAAACAGACATCGAAAACCACCTGGAAACATATTTAGGTGAGCCCCAGTTAAAGTTTGACATGAATCCATTTGAATGGTGGAGATATAGAGAAGATTCATATCCAGCCATCGCACTTTTAGCAAGGCGATATTTGTGTATACCAGCAACTTCTCTCAGCTCAGAATGTTGCTTCTCTTCAGCTGGTAATATAGCAACTTTTAATAGGGACTCTTTACTTCCAGAAAATGTAGACCTGTCGGTATTTCTTTATCAAAACAGAAACTGCTCCATGAATTAACAGCTTCAGTAACTAAAATAAGATGAAGTCAAAAACTGTTTAAGTAATCCTTATGTTATTCTCATCTATTTTCAAATAAAAACATTTGTATGTATGTGTACTCGTATGATACGATATATAAAAAAATTATAATTTTTATTCTAACGAAACATTTTCGTTTGAATATATATTTTCTTTTGATTAAATTTTTTTTTCTTTTCTAACGAAGGGAGTATAAAGCGATAAAAATGTTGGAAACATCTAATGCAAATTACGAAAGTTCCTTTTCCAACAAACGTTCGTCATTAAGTTAAGTTAGTTGTTAATCTCTACTTTCTCAATAAACAGTTTACACACAAATATATGCTCACGTGTTCGTTTACGTAATTTCCAAATTCACTTGCGTGAAAACCATGTATCATGTGCTCGTGCAATAAGCTTACTTACTATTAGCACTGGTGTATGTTCAGCAACCTTACGTTTCATTACACGCCACAAGTGTTCGATTGGGTTTAAATCGGGCGAATTAGCTGGCCAGTCTAGTGTGGTGATTCCGAGGTCATCAAACGTTGTCTTGAGCTGAAATTATTGAAAGACTCTAGTTACTTGTCTGTCTATTATTTATAAAGTAGACATCTAGAAGTTGATTTATAACACTTTACTTACGGATTTGGCGTGGTGGCAAGATGCAGAACCATCTTGAAAAATGCACTTGTCAGTATACGAATGATTCTGTTCATTTGCTGGTACCAAAAACTCCCTTACTACTTCTCCATACTTTTGAGCATTCATAGTTCCATTAACAAAGTGCAAAGGGCCCAAAACGTAAAAAGAAAAACATCCCCAAACCATCTGTCTTTGAGGAAACTTCACTGTTTTGACTATGCACTCGTCCTTAAACCTTTCACCTGCTGACCGTCGTACGTATGGCAAATTGTCGGCACACTACAAATTGAATTTACTTTCATCGGACAATATCGCATATCGCCAATCATACTGCGTCCAATCTTCGTATTAAGCGAGCTTTTATCATTTTTGTGGTTAGGAGAGGTTTTTTCGCTGGTCGTCTTCCATATAAACCTATCTCCCGTAGCCCTCGGCGTATGGTTTTGGCGCTTAGATCAACTTGATGAAATTCACTCAGCTCTGCTCTTATACGGACAGCACTTTTAAAGCGATCTTTTATGCTAATTCGTTGTAATACATTGTCCGTCTTCTGGGTTGTTTTACGTTTTTGTCCCGAGCCTTTTGGATTCAAATTTTCTTTTTTCTTCATCAGTCGTACGATATCTGCATGACAGCATCCTATTTCAACCGCAATATCACGATAGCCAAGCCCTTCTTCGACTAAAGTCAATATTTAAACTTTTTCGTCCCGAGTCAGTTGATGATATTTACCAGACATTTCACTTTTTTTTACTTGTCACCGTCACAACTCAATTCAAATTGGTTTTTTTTTTTACACCGAATACGAAGCCGAACTCCGCCATGGGGAATACCCTTTATTAATATGAGAAAAACCCTTACGATCTGATGTAATTAGGCATTGTTTGAGAACTCATTAGGTGGTGCGGATTTTATGACCGCAAGTGTATATATCTTTTTCTTACACTGAACAATGTTGAAATAGGAGGATGTAATATATTCCTATCCTGTTACATTAAAATTAAAAAGACGAACGCCAACACGGTGTATCTTTTATTTAAATAAAATGTAGCTCTTGCTCCTAAAGCCACGTATGTACAATTATACATATACGATTGCTTTTAGAACCTTTGTCTTAAAATTATTGTACAATATAAAAAAGATACAATAGAATCAGTATTCGATTATGTGATTATGTTGGAAAAGGATGGATGTTAGAAATATCTGCGACTCAACCAATAAGCCTCATCATCAACCTCGGTCGTAAAGTTACCTGCCTTCAGTAAGCACGCCCAGTTAGTTGAGGTCTATATCACCCTACATGCACCATCTGAATCTGGATTTCTTCTTCAAATTCGGCACTTTTCTGGGGTAAAATCGTAAAAGGACATTTTACTGATCAGTCACTGCCTTACTGATTGATACCCGTAAAGATATTGCCGATTTTAGAATCAGTCAGGTGCGCTATAGATCTTAGAAGGTTTTTTCTTTTAAGCACGTCCACAATACCAATCCCAAAAACGCGCGTGATGATATGTAGCCACCCGTCTGTGAGTTGCCCACTATTAAATCTGCTTGATTTTGGCGATTAAAATTCCACCCGCCTGCGGTGGATTCGCAAATTTTCTACACTCAGATTCTTTGGGTTTTATTAATTCTCTGTGTCCCAGCCATTATAGTAGTTTATTTCGACTCTTCTGACTTAGTCGATACCACTATACATCCTGTACAGTTATTCCATTAACTGTGCAACTAGAGGGGGCCAAATATTACTCGAAGAATGTTCATTCAAAAAGAAGACGTGGTGGCCTCATGCCTTTACGTCAGATCCTATGTTTCTGTATAAACTCATATAAGTTATATGAAAGAGAGATTTGCTACTCGATTTCTTTCTAAGCCTAAACAACAGCGATTGACATATCACGTTTGATCTCAGAGCTAGTGTCGCTGTCAGAATTAATATCGAAGCCTTGGTACACCAAATTCCTAACTACGTCAAAGGTATATTTCTTCTACAGCATATATGTACTTCGTTTTGTACTCGTCGCCTGCAGGCACTGAGTTGGTGCAGTTTTTAATAAACGAAATCGCAGGAAAGAGCATGAAGTTCTTACCACCGTTGATAGAGCGCAGTCTCTTCTCTATTATTATTCTACAAGAATGTAACAGGGATCAGATATTGCTTTATATATATAGATAGTCTACATAAATGCTATCATAAGCAGTCTTAAGATCGTATATATGGTATATGTCGATTTTAAAATATTGCCTATTGTAAACTTACTATCCCCGAAGCCACGTTGATATGATCAAGGTTTTTGTGTATAGGATTTAAACGATCAGGCAGTGCAGCTTATAGGATCTTATAGACTATATATGACATAGTTTAAAAGACCTTACTTAAGGATGGGGTAAACAATATTGAGACTGACTGACCATATATCGTATATACATGTACATTTACTCGTATATGCATACTTTCCTCCCCTCATATTTGGCAGATGAGTAAAACTCGTTAGCCAAGAGCTCCAGCAGTTATGTTGGCCTTAAGTTTAGATTTGGCTATCTTTTCTTTGATAATCATCGCTGTTATATTCTGTAAAAATTGTCTTCCAATATTTTCAGCATTGATTGCAATTTTACTGTTATAAATATATCTTTGTATATCTTTCAGCCTTCGGTTCAGGTCTTATAGCCGTAAATATTATTTTTACATTTTCGTAAGAAAGTAATTTAAACTTGGCAGCATTGTTCTTGTCACCACTTGACAACCGCTAGATTAAAAATAATTTTAGAACAAAATAAAATTATATTGAAAGGAATCAATCGCCTCTATAACTCTGAATAATGTCTTTCCTAGTCCGCGGCGAAGCGTCCGAATCGGACGAGGACACAATAGTGGATAGGGTAAGCATTACACTCTATTTCCAATTTTCATCGTGATAGATAAATTCCCCTTTCAGCCAATTGTTTATGCTCAAGCAGTATTGGGTGAAGCAGCTGAATCTGATGAAGGTAAATTAAAATAGTTCACCGGCAAATTAGCTTGTTAAAATATTTCAACTTCAAATACCTTTCGTTACAGATATTTGCGAAAATAATGGCAATCAAACACTTCCAGAAACCATTCGTACAATTAATAACAATGAGTTCTTCCACAAGAAATTAAGTAAGCTGTCTTACTCACCTTCGTTGAATGTTATATATTTGCATTGCCATTTTAGTTGAATCTAACATTGCGTTGTGGAAAAATCTTACTTCTTTTATACGAAACGTGGTTCTTGCTGCATCGAAACAGCTACTTAACGCTGATCAGTTACTAATTAAATCACAGGTATAAATACCTTAACCTTTGCTTGTTTAAAACTAAACTTATTCTTATTTTTAGGTTTCAATGCAATCGGCTTTGTCATCTCTGAAGCTGGCACAAAACAACGTAACACAACTAAAAGACAGGACGAACGATATTCTAACAGGAAACTTTATTCCCGCAATAAATATTTGAAAGTAAATCCATCCATCCATTTCGAGTGAATCTCTAACTCTTTCTCCTTTAAATCAATCTTCATCATCAGAATCAGGCACAAAAACATGACTGTTTGGTGAAGGCTCTCGAGGAACATATGTCGCTTCAAAACATCTTGAGAATATTGAGCGTAGACCCCTCTGTTCACTGTAACCGGGCGACTGTGGAATTCGTTCATTGTTGTCTGAATTCTCCTCTGTTTCAACAAATGTAACGAAAACTTCACTCTCTAAACCGCCAACAGGATCATCTGGTTGAATGACTTCCGTTCGCCTTGTCACGTTTATGTTTGGAATTCTAGGCAACTCATCACTTTCTCCTCTGGACGCGTGATTACGTAGAAGATCGACAGATTGGCTCTCATACTCAAAATCGGGTGATTCTTCGAAGGTCATAGACTGAGTTTTAGTAGAATTGTCAGTATTATTTAGTCGTTGACTTTTCAATGGACAAAGGGCTGCCTTGCTAGCGTTGTTCGTTCGTTTGATTCCTATGTTTGCTGTCGGCTTTGTAGATTTTTGCTTTTTAGCTGCAAGCGAAGTTTCATTTCTTTGGTACTCATCACACATAGTAATATCATCGGGGGAGAGTGTAGACATAATGAGGTACGCTTCGAAGATTTCGGCCTTATTCACACGAAACATGATCGGACTGGAAGGGCATGTAAATAAAAATCGGCAATTAAAGTTATTATACAAAAGGGCTTACCTTCCAGCTTCATGAAAGTTTATATTCACTTCCTCATAAACTGAATCAGCAAACAATAAGAATGCTTTAAACTCTTTAAGACAAAATGTCACCACAGCCTCTTCTGTGATGTTATATTCAAGAAATTCGCCTGTACTATACAAATTCTCTGAATTTATGAATTTTTAAGTTTTTCACTTTACTTACGCTAATTTCATCTCAGATTTCATGAAATTCTCATTCACTCGAGAGCCCTCCACGTAGTTTTTCACATTTAGACGATCCGTGTAACATTCCAAAGTGAGTTCCTCCTCAGCATTGTGGAAAACACTTGCGATCTCTGAGAAAATCTTATGTGATCCAAGGATACTGCAATAAACACAATGAACTCACAAATATAAACCTCAATTGCGCGTTCGCTTACGAATTTGGGCTATTATTCATTGGAACATCTGCAGAAATATTCTCATCGTCGATTATGGAAATGATGAAATGTTTCACCGTCTCATGCCGGCAATCCATTTGAACCACAAATTTCGACCGCATAGGCTCAATTTTTATATAGCACATTTGTACCTATAACGAAATCAGATTCAAATGAGGTGGTTGCAAGAACAGAAGATTTAGCGGCCTTACATGTTTAGTTTTTTTGAAAACTCCCAAAGACGCTTTCATTGATAGTCGACAGTAGTTTTCATCCCCACTAGGTCCTCCTGACACATCGTACTCTTCAAAGAAGTCGCGATAGAATTTAAACGTTCCAACTGCGGACTTATTTGCATTAACTGCTCGCAACAGGAACCCCCTTTGATCGGCTTCGATATAGAGGTCAACGCCGAATTTAGACAGAGATTGAACTGCTTTGGCGAATACTATAGATATAGTTAGATATGAATAAAAAGGTAAGTGGGCAAAAATATTCATGACTTACTCCTCGTATTTGGACCATCGAGAGCGCATTTCATATTTTGATATAAAAGAATATTCTTCGTTTTGAGCGGCTTTTCAAAAAAAATAAACACTTAATTTCTGTCAGCTATCAACAACGTATCAAAACCAAAAAGTTCTGTTCGCTTTGGTTTTCATTTCATTATATACCTGGAGTTGATACTTCAAGGAATAGGACGACGTTTTTATAGTGTTCTCGTCGGTAATGAGCAGATATATTGGATCTGGTTTAACTATCCCCCCCCCCCCACACTTAATCTCTGATAAATAACTGCATGAGCAAATTTGAGTCAAATGCCTCTCTGTTGCTTTCATTCACCGATAGCTCCCCAATCTGCTAAGGCTGACAATGCAATGCACAAGCCAAATTCTATGAAGCCAAAGTTCGTACTGGATATACTCTCAAGAGGATCAGATCCGCCAAGTTGTGCCATCCGGCTTACTGTCTTAATCAACCCTATTGAAATTATTACTGTTAATGGCACTCATAAACGAAATAATTCAACAACCTTCGACAGTCCGTTATTTATCAATGTGGAATTTTTAAACCCTTAACAGACCACATACAGCTAAAAAAATTGTGGAGACCCTGGACCACAGCAAAGCGGAATCCACTGTCTTACAGAAAGTGTAATGCAATAGGCAAATTAAAAGTGCTGTGAAAGACTGATATGTACTACTTATAGGACACCAGCATCTATTGAAAAGTAGCGATCGAAGGAGAAATGTTGTAAGAGGAGCGAAAGAAGGCAAGAACACATGAGTATAGTGCATCGAAGCTAAATTTGTTAGTTTAAGCCTGATATAAGTTCAAGCGTCCACACAGGCAAAGGATGACTTTGTCAGAGATTGCTTCTAAAAAATCACTCTTATGACCTTAAATATTCTTTAAATTCTTCTTTGTTATTTTGATATAAAGTTGGGAATTAAGAACGGCAGAGTTAGAACCTGGCCTCCCAGGTTGGGGGTTGTGCACGATGCTACCAAAGAAAGTTTCTACGAGCTCCTCGACAAAACCTACGAACAATGTCCGGCGTATGACTTTAAAATGGACCTAGGCGATTTTAATGTCAAAATTGGAAAGAAGAACGTCTTTGGTAGAACAATCGGAAAACATAGCCTACAAGGCACTACGTCTGGATACGGACTTAGGCTAATCGATTTTTTCGTAAGATGTTTGAAGCAATATGCGTTGGCGGGTTCTGGAAGAGACGATTGAACGATGAATCTTCGATTATTAATCCGGAAGGACAACGTAGTAGAGGAAGGCTCGACTTAGGTGGCGCGCGCAAGTGGAAGAGGACCTCAACCAACATGGAGTGCGCACATAGAGGCTGTTAACCAAAGAACGCGGTGATTGGAGAGGCTTATTGGTTGAGGTCCAGAACCACCGCGGACTGACGAGCCGCCTAAGTAAGTAAGTAAGTAATATGCGAAATGAGCATTATACGCAATTTTTTGACCCCCAACTCCGCTTATCAAAAATAACCGTCAATCAAATTGATCACAGGGCTTTCCCAAAAGTCGACATTGACTCGGACCACTATCTTGTTGTACCCAATTACCAATCACTGAAGCATAGTAAAAAAGAAATTCCCTCAGATGTGTGAATCTTAAAGAACTCCTTCACTATACTCGTATACTCGTATGTAGTTGTATTAGATTTATATAATTAAAATTATAGTATTGAAAATTATCAATAAAACTTTTATTCAAACTGTACTTTACTATGAGCCCATAAAAATTTCATTGAAACGTCAAAAAGAAAAAGTATTCAGTTTGCCGGACAAATAGTAATTTAGTTCTTTGCCATATCGAATTTTTTTTAAAGAAAAGTGCGCTAGATTCGTTAAAATTGGATTTAATTGTGTTCTCAATTCAGGTAGGAATAAAGAGAGAAACAATTTTCAACCGACTTCTTCTTTTTCAGTTCAATAATGCGATACATTTCCACCAAAAAAAATTTATTTCTAGGTACAAAAAATCAATTTTTATTATTTTACTTATACATCCTATGTATTACCTACGCGTATATATATTTTATTTAAAATATGTTCTTACTTTTTTTGTGTTTTGTTTTATGTGTTTCTTAGAAGTGAAAAGTGTGATTTAATAAATATAAACGAAAATGAATACGGAATTCATATCGAAAACGCTTTGCTTTCATGGTCAACCACTGCAAAAGATTTGGGCAGGTGAACGTGGAGACCATGATTTGTATCAATTGGGAATTACCAATCCAGACTTTTCGGTTTATCTTGAAAGACAGAAGAATCTAACCTTTCAAGATCGTGCTAAACGTTTAAAATTACATCAATTTTTAGCGCGTAAAGCAAGTGATCTATTTGATCGTGGATTACAAAATAGTGCTGGTGGTAATACGAAAGCCGACACAAATGGAACTAATCGTCAAGGTCTGTTTCAATTTTTTTAATTTTCCATTGCCTCAGCATCTAGTATATAGCCTTAAAAATTGAAAATTCAGATGTAACTGAGACAATTGTTTCGATGCCACCGTATGAGTACTTTTTAAATAGCGCTGCTCAAGATAAGACCAAGGTTTTACACTGTGCTTTGGAGGCTATTAAACCGGGAAACATCGTTTATGGAGTTGTGACGAAGCCACACACCAGTGGATCACTGATAAAGGTACTCTGCACGGGAGAGCCGTTAGTGAGGTACTTGGCGGATATTAATATGAGGGTAAGTTCTGTTTTGTCAGCGAGTATTCACTGTTGGTTTTGAGTTTCTGGTTTTTGAGTTTGCCTTCTCTGACACTTTTTTAAGTACGTGATTATTCGAATCTTTCCACCTTTGAAACATCACAATTTTAGGCTCTCCTTCCAAACGCGTACATAATTCCGGGACACGACAAGAAGGGTAATCCAAAGAATTACGCAACCAACGATTTTGTTTGTTGCGAAGTTTTGGATATTTCTATTGATGCTGAGCGAATGACACTAGGAATGAAAGGTGTACTGTGTAAAGATACAAAGGCGCCGTTGGGACTCATTTCAGCTGAACAGATTCCCGATTATTACAGGTTGATACATTTTTGCAGAGTTCTCTTCGCTAGGAGATGTTGATGTATGGTTATATCTTCCAGACGGATTCATTCAGAATCAGATGATACTTTTCAGGACTATCTGAAGGCATCCAAGGTTTTTAACAATGAAAATTCATATCAAATGCTTTACGAATCAGTGGGATTGGATATCAATGAAGTGCATAGCCATATGAAGAGTTTGAAACATCGTTTCGCTTCTCAGGACTATGCCATTGAATTGCGACAGACTCAGGCTAGTAAATGGGCATTTAGGTAAGAGAAGTAGATGCTAGCAAATGCTTTGTGTACAATGTCGTTTCAGATCTGTGGCTGATGGTATCGAACATTTTAAAATTGGGCGGCATGTTGAAGCGTTTCAATGCTTGAATAAGGCACTAAATATTGATCCGAGGAATGTGGAAGGACTGGTAGCTCGAGGTGCATTGTATGCCAACAAAGGATCGTTCATAAAAGCTGTGGAGGATTTTGAAACGGCTTTAAAGTTAAATGCATTTCATACGAATGCGAGGAAATACATGGGTGAAACATTAGTTGCTTTGGGCAGAAGTTATGAGGAGGAAAATCTCATTGATGAGGCCGTTAAAGCGTACCAGAATTGTTTGAACATCATTCCAAATCATGAACAAGCAAGAATTTCTTTGGATGCACTGAAGAGACGACCAGGACAAATGAATCCAGTGATTGATATCAACTTGTTATCAATACCAGGTAAGCGACGATGACATTCTCTTTTGAAAAAAAAAAAAAATCTTTTTCGGTTGCTTTTCGTTGTGACGTTCGTTTTGTTATCTATCAGTTTTTGTTTGCTAACTTTCCTAGATAGTTAAAGTGTTACACGTTCTTTCTGGTTGTAGGTTTGTCATATTTGATTCATATTCTCCCGATGCAAAATTTACAATTTTTCATTCAATACAACCAGTGAGTGATTCTTGCGTTTCTTATTACGCAGTAGACTGATCATAACATGGGAAGAGATAGTAACGATATATTCAAGTTTGGGGTGAAGTACCTAAATAACCTCCTAATGTTTTATATATTTCTTATACTAGTGTGTATGGATACGTAAGAGCTAACTGCCCATGGGTTAGAGTTGATTTAGTTTTGCTGCAATGAGTTTTAATTACAAAAATGACGTATACGTCGAATAATCATAAAATTATGATACTTTATTTCTACAAGGACTTATATTCAAATCTAATAGTGTAACACTGTCTTGTTTTACTTCAAAAGCCCCTCGTCAGTCCGATGAAAACGGATAACGAAATCCTATCACTATAGAGTTTTATGCAATTGCGAATGTAGGAAACAAACGCAATTCTGATTGAATCTATCGCCTAACAAAATGAGAAAGATAAACTATTTATAAGGCTTTGGAACTCTCCTCTAGCTATTAGAGAATGTAGGGAATAGAGTTTTCCTCCGAAGAGTGCTTAAGTGAATAAGGAGTGGAACTAGCGTCGTAGGCACTATCAAGTAAAGGTGAAAATGACAGTGGTTTAGGTATACTTTTTGAAAGTCGACAGTTTATCTGGGTAGTAATGATATTGGACATCTTTTCTAATTGTGCTTTTTTTTTTTTTTGTAGCGCTTAGTAAGTGATCTGATCCATTGACTGAGTTTTCTTGTTCCAAAATGTTTTAAATTGTACAGAAAGGCTTTAATGATTTGCTGCAACACCACTAACACTAGGCCTTCCGTTTTTCGTTGAATATTGGGACAATGTGACACTTGTCTTGCGTTTCCAAAGCAATTTTCACATCTGAAGGCTGCTTTACTTGCTCAGGAATGACTTCTTTAAATAAAAGTTTTTAAATTTGTATCAAAAGTGTTTCCATTGTACAATATTTACAACTTCTTGCAGGCTCATCGGATTTAAAGAAAAAGAAAAAAAACAAACACCAATCACCAAGTTCTCCATCACCAAGCAGTGATGATTCATCTGAATCTTCAACGGAAAGCGATTCTTCAGATGACAGTAGCAACTCAGGTGTGTACTTTTCTAAGCATTTTTTTAAGCGTCCCCTTTTGTTTTAGTCGTTCAGCTTTTATGTGGACATCAGTAAGTTTTTTAAGAAATGCATCAGGTTGAACAAAAAAAAAAAAAAAAAAAAAAAAAAAAAAAAAAAAAAAAAAAAAAAAAAAAAAAAATCCTAACCCCATTTGGCGCAATTTTATTTTCATAGAGTGAGCTCTAGTTCTCCCTAACTAACTGAACAATTTCGAACTTTTAATTTTGCAAACAAAAAAAAAAAAAAAAAAAAAAACAAAAAAAAAAACAAGGCTCTGAAGCTGAACGGCAAAGGAAAAAATTAAGGAAGCAAAAGTCTTTGTCGCCGCTTAGCAAACGCATGGGCGATATGAATGGAGGGAATGTTGGATCAGGTTTCGCATTCAGTCAACCGTTTCATTTAATCCAAAGGGAAGCGAAAACGGACTATAACAAGGTAGATTGAACTCAACCTCTATCAGAAATGATTCTTATGTTAAGTGAATCTTCTTTTAGATGGATGACTTTTTAGGAGCTGGAGATGATGATTATCAAACGCGTGTACAAAAATTACTTGAAGAGGCTTCGAAACACCGAAAACAGCGAGATGGTAAGTCTGCCGTGTCGAAGAAAAAATTAAAGAAAAAACGAAAGAAGGCTAAAAAGGAGGCAGCTCGTCTAGAGAAAAAGTCCAAACATGAGGCAAGCTCATTTGGGAATCCCTACATGTAAGTGGAATTGCTGTTTGACTTAGTAAGCTCAATAGATTTAACAACTTTTTTTTAGGGCACCTGGTGAAGTAGATTTGACCGAGAGTTTGGAAAAGTATGAGCGTAGTATTAAGGAACTAAACACGTATCCAGAAAAACCCAATGTGAATATGGCTGATAATGATGTTATCTTTGTAGACAACGAAGAACCTCCACCGGCACCTTCGTTCTCAATACGATCTACATCAAAACTAACTCCAAGAAAGCGAGAATCTCCACCGCCAAAGCCTGCATCAGTATCAATGAGATCACAATTATTGCCAACGGCAAGACCACCAATCGCGCAGATGCCACCGCTTACGGGTCCACTTGGAAGATCAGCTTTATCCACTTATTCATCAGCTTCTAGTTTAACATCTGCCCCTGCTCCATTATTTAAGCCTTTTCCTATAAAGGGACCAGTTGTTTTGGATAAATTTGGGTGTTTCCGATTGGTTGCACCTCCACCAGAAGAAGTAAAAGCTTTAGCACGACGATCTCGCTCACGTAGTCGTTCTCGATCAGTTGGGCGACGTCGACGTGATGTTCGTCGACGTTCGCGATCGCTTGGTCGTCGTGATCGTCGTCGTCGATCGAATTCACGTCCTCGTCGTAGATCGCCATCACGTGGGCGAAGACGTTCTCCAATACGTCGACGACTATCCCGATCCAGACTGAATCGCCGCTCTTTAAGAGATCGACGTTCTCGGTCACGTTCCCGTTCAAAGGGTCTTCGTTCTGGATCACCTGTTCGTCGGCGAACTCCATCTCCATTTAATCCGAATCGTAAGCCTCGATCTAAATCACCAATTAAACGTAGGTCAAAGAGCCCCGAAAGAGGTGAACGTAAAGGCAGGTATTACAATTCGAGTCAAAAACCATTTGGTAATCGAGTTTGGCAACGACCAGTTGGTGAAGGTAGAAGTAGCAGATCTACGAGTAAATCACCTAGACTTGGAATAGGTAGTAATTTAAGTACTACTGCTACACACCCGGGCTCATCTACAGCTAATGCTTCTTCTGATGAACGTTGGAAGCATGACAAATTTGTGAAAGAAGATGGAATTTCACTTGAGGAGATTGATAAAATTATAACTCAAGCTAAAAAGGAGCGAAAAGAAGAGATTTTGCAAAGAGACAAAAAGATTTTAAAGAAAAATGCGAATAACTTTTAAAGCTTGGTTCTATTCTATTTCCTTTTATAAAATTAGAGTCTTGTTTAGAGCAACTTTTCAAATAAATATGCTGCGCCTATTCTGAATTAAGTATTTTTATTTTTGAACATTGTTACTATATAGCAACTTCAGATTGAGTTGTTGACAATTTATTCACTGAATGCCAACACTGTTGTTCAAAGATGTGATACTTTTTGGACATATAAATGCGAAGTTCATGAATATTTTCTAAATTTATTTTGTTAAATTATGTGACATGTGTTTTTTGTTTGTGTTTTTTTTTTATATTGTTCTACATTCTTTTTTCCGTCACATAGGTGTATGGCAAATTGTTTTTGGAGCACTTTAGCAGCTGACTTGTTAATCTTATGATCCAAGTGCACTGCTCTTTAAAACAGTAAGAACATAAACAGAAAAATAAATGGAACTTTGAAATAATTAACTATTTTTTCCAATTGATAGTAATATTACAAAAATGAAAATATAAACAGATCTGTTCCAGGATTGCAAATTTGTACAAAATCTTGTTCCTGCGAAAAAAAAGTTGTAAAAGAAAACGCATTTGAGAGAGTAATTCGTGTCTTCACTCTGCCAGTTCTTACAAATTCCAAACGTCAAATCAATTAAATTTCAAAAGAACTGTTAAATTCGCAAAAGTTTAAATTCGTGTGAATTTTTTTTTTTATAATTCCGCGCGCGCACCAAGGGTATATGAATATCCTTTTACTGGTTTTTCTCCAGGGCGCGGGCGGGTGGTGTAGTAGTTTGAAACTCAGGTGTATTAGGTTTCGATATTTTTCCCTGAGGTGGTTGTCAAACTGGACGGGACGAGCCAGTGCATCCTCAACCAGTGGGTCTCAGTTCGTGATAGTTGTTAGTTCGTTACATTTAGCCCAGCCAGCAAACACTCCAACATCAGTGTTATGCCTTCATGTCAGAGTTGACGCCGACGGGATTTTCATATAACTACATACAAATTCTATGAAAAGACTTTTTCAGAGAATTACCTCGCACGGGATTTAAACCCGCGACCCTCTACTTGAGGAGTCTATGGATATACCCCTACACCACGTCCACCCGATTGTCACAATTTTATGCAAAATTAACTCAAAAGATGGCTTGGACATGGACGAAGAGGAGAAAAATGGGTTTTACATTGAAGCGAATTGCACAACTGTAAACTTTGAAGTCTGTTATATTAATTGTTTTTTCCTAGACTGTATAACTTGAATTTAATACTATAGTAGGTTTGTTCCCCCGAAATTTTTTGAAATAATTGGTAAAACAGAATTTTTTTCTTAAGTTTGAGGAGTAAGAATAAATTCTCTCTTAAACTTCTGAGGGCAAGGCCTTTTTTCCTACATGAAAACCTTGTTGTTGTTCAACACCTCACCAAATTTTATTATACAATAAATAAAACAATACTTAAACTGAAAAATTATTCTTATTTATTTATTATGAGATCACGTGTTTATACTAATACCAAAGTCAGAAAAGTCTTTCTTTTTTAGATTTTTTTTTGACCTTGGTACATAATTTTTAACATTATATGCAGTTAAGGCAAATATTCTTGTCGTCCGAGAAGATGATACTAAAAATTGTGAATATTATATGGTCAACCGGGTTGACTTTCTGATGATGCCTTATTCAGCTGATCGGCGCCGAATAGACATCTCTGGGTCTTCTTCGATACTAGCCACTACGGTGTCTAAGTTTTCTTTTTTTCGCACCAATCTCTGTCTGGTTGGTGGTTTAGGATCCAAAAGAGTGTACTCACGCTCGAACTGTTTTACTGTGCGATGAATTGCATATACACTGAATCCATGATGACGATCGACTTCACGACGATTTCCACGTTGCATATAGTATTTACAACTGAGCAAAAATTTCGATAATAATTTTTAATGATGCATGATGCATAATGAAATGAAAAAAAACTTTGACAGCTGCTGAAATATAACAACTGGAAAAACTATCATTGCTATCTGGTCATCCTATAGTTGATTTTCGCTAATTTTATTTTATTTTGAAAAAGAAACTTATATTTGGACCACCCTGTATAGTTAAGAAGTTGACTGCCAAGTGTTAACTGAAAGACATTCAGGTACATATTAACAAATGACACCCGTGCGTGGTCGGCACTGTGTAACTCTCCAACCTCTCGCACCGGTAAATAGGCGGTAATCAACCTGTTAATCCCTAAAGCTAATCAAAAAAATATGAACCTAATAAGTAAAGTAGACATTTTTTTCTTAATTTTGAAAATTCGACCCAACTTCAGCTATTTCCTACCATTAGTCGCATACAATTTTAATTTAACCGCTGCATAAGAATTTTCAACCCTTCAAATATAGGATTTTTCCAATAGGGACTTGACAACTTTGAATTTAATTTGTGAACGCACTCTTTCACTTATCATCAAACTGTAACTGTCAATTTATTCAGTAAACTCAACATTTACACTAACGAGAAACGTCTGCAGATTATAAAAATTTTCTTCAGATATTCGGAGTCGCAAAATCATATTCAGTGAAGAAGGTCATTTTTGCTCAATGGGTTCGTCAATAAACAAAATATGCGTTATTGGTCGGGTGAAAACCCACATATTCATCCACAAAAAATAACTGTTTGGTGCGGTTTGCATGCCGGCGGCGTTATTGGGCCATATTTTTTCGTCGACGATAACGATCGTCACGTTACTGTGAATGGTCAGCGTTATCGCGCCATGATCACCAATTATTTTTGGCCCGAATTGGAAGATATGGACTTGGACGACATGTGGATTCAACAATATGGTGCCACAAGCCACACAGCACACGCTACAATCGATATATTGAAGAATAAGTAGGGTGAGCGTGTTATCTCAAGACATGGGCCAGTCGATTGGCCATTTGACTATTTTCTTTGGGGCTAGGTTAAGTCATGGGCTTATGCCAACACGCCGACGACGTTGGAAGAGCTCAGAGCCAACATTGAACGCGAAATAGCGGCCGTTTCGGCCAAAATGTGTGGCCGAGTCGTTGAAAATTGGGTCCAACGAATGGACCGTTGCAAACGTGCCCGCGGTGGACATATGAACGAAGTCGCGTTCCATTCATAAATGTTTTGATTGTACTTCAAGCCAATAATAAAGTTTTTGAAATACAATATCTCAAATGGTTTGCCTTTTATTTTAAAAAAAAAATTTGTCAAGTCGTTATTAGAAAACCCTATAGTTCTTTAGATGCGCCATGTAAGCTCGAATTTAATGTTCGCAGTATTTCGTGAATTGATATATGTTTCCTTCAATGGAAAAATGAAACTGCTTGATGACAGTCAACAAGTGTTAAAACGTTTGTCAATCAATCTATGTATCTGAGTGTTATCCTGGATTAAAAAAATACACATTATGAATTCACAAACCAGGAAAATATAACGGATAACTCTGGCACAATTTGAAGGAATGAAATAAAGACTCAAAAATTGCTAACGGTCATCCATTTTCAGTGCGAAGCCAACCTAAATAAGAAATAAAAAGCCCAATTCACAGCATATTTTAATGACTTCGAAGAAACGAAGGAACGAAGACAACTGTCCATTAACTGTAACCTTATTAGAACAAAACGATGATATTGAACATTAATTTTTAGTATTGTATTTGCACAAGTGTGACCCATAAACTGCAGCCTAAGCGTCTGGCAATTTAACCCAACGCAAACTCACTGATTTATAATGTAAAATAAAACACATAAATTTGAAAGTGAACTTAAAATTTTTATTATCGGTTAAAAGAACAATTCATGGCATTTACTTTTTGAAAATGATATCATATAAATGTTGGCCACAACTACGTCTGAGGTGGTCCATTCTGAAGGTTCAATTTTGAGCGACTCGTTCGAGCATAGCGACTGGTATCTGGATAATACGAGTAATGTTGGCTTGCAAAGCGTCAATCGTAGCTGGCTTATTCCTGAAGACCTGAGACTTTACATATCCCCAGAGAAAATAGTCCAAAGGTATCTTTGGACTCTAAGCGGCCAATTTACCGTAGCAAAATGATTTTTCAGCAAGTCCATTGTTTTACGCCGTCTTGTTGAAACCAGAGCTCACCAAAACCATGTGCTTGAATTTCAGGAAGCACATAGTCCGTTAACATGGCACGATAACGGTTACTATTGACGTTAACATTCTGATTTGTCTCATTTTTGAAGAAATATGGACCAATGATTCTACCAGCCCATAAACCACACCATACCGTTGTTTTTAATGGATGTATGGTAGCTTGGTACTTGGTAGCTCTTGTTACTCTTCGGGTTGCTCATCAGCCCAAATATGGCAATTTAGTTTATTAACGTATCCATTGAGCCAGAAATGGGCTTCATCACTAAACAAAATTTCACGACAAAACACCGGATTTTCATTGAGTTTTTCCAGAGCCCATTCACTGAAAATATGACGCAAATTCAAGTCGCCTGGCTTCAATTCTTGCACAAGTTGAATTTTGTATGCTTTTAGGCCGAGATCCTCATGTAGAATACTCCCTGCCAAGCTGCTGAGAACGACGACGAATCGATTCGTCACGGTCTTCGTGACGATTTTGAGCTACAGCTGCTATAATCTTTTCACTACTTTCTGGATGTGGTCTAACTGGGATTCAAATTTGCGAATGGTATTGGCAATAGTGGTTTCAGTAGGTCGATTATGCGCACCGTCAGTTCCTCGAATCGCACGAAAAACGAAAACATTTCTCACAGAATACTGATAATACAGCTGAACAATTTGGAGACACTGTTGTGGTGTGAATCTTTCCATGATGATTTGCCAAACGATACTGAACAATAATGACAAAGCAGTTTAATAGGAGTCACGCTTAATCTGTCAAAAAAAATCCTATTGAAAATCAAACCTCACAATGAATCACACCTTATTTGTTATATGAGTTCTTGCTAGCAAGAATTGATACGAGTTTCTTAGTAAATGGAATGACAACAAATGTTAATTCGTCATACAGTTAATTTCTCTCATAAACATAGCGCTATCGAGGACAACTATTCTTTTTTACCTGCTGTACACTTTCTGTTACACATACTACGATATAATATTTAGCAAAATCATTAATCAACATCTTCCTTCTGCATTTCCCTCGATAAAAAGGCAAAAATCATTAAATCTTCATATCCATTCATCACCTAGCAGTAACAACACTGCACCGAGATAAATGTTCTAATTTCCTCGATTGAATTGTATCTAGGATTTTTGTGTTCGCCCGTGAGATTAAGTTTGTGAAAAAAAAAACTAATTTTTAAATATAACGATGTCGTCAGTTGTCCAGATAGGTCACTCGTAACAATTAAAACTCTGGTCAAACTGCATCTCATTTGCATTCAAATTGATGTTGCATGGAATAAAGAAAGTCTGGGACATAAAACCATGATTTTTTTTTTTTATGTAAAGTTTTTATTTTGTAAAACATCAACGGTACCAACAGAGAGAACGAGTTTTTAATCACGCCTGGGACTAAACTAAAAAGTGCTTTCGAAAGCCTTGTTATCGTATCCAGTGTTTCCGGTAAGGTTTAAGATCTCATTACGTTGCATTTGTTCGGTTTTACGACGTTTGGCCTTGTTCCTTGTCTCGTTAAGGATCATTACAGATTTGCGACTCATGTTTTTTACTTTAAGGTCCTCTGTTTATAGAAAAAAAAAAAAAAAGATAAAAAAAGAATATGTTTTGTTAATGTTGGTGGTATAAAAATGAAGCATGATGGTTTATGAATTAAGATAACATTTTTTTAAAATGTTTTTTGAAAGATATATTGTATTTATAAGATTACATGTATTTAAGAAGTATACTCGTATGTTGAAATAGAGTAAAGCGGTCGGTATTAGGTCAGTAACTCGAAAAGACGTTGCTTTACGTCTCATAGAATCCGTAGCTGCTATTACCATATAAAAGTTGAATGGAACATTTTTCTATCGGGTTTTTCAATAAGGACCTAACAATATTGTATTTCAATAAAACGTAGAATAATTGAAATGTGGGCTGAAATTTATTCCAGGTGTAGTATACATGTTAAATTTAAGTATGGACTTTGATCTCATTCTCATATGACCATCGCGAGCACGTTTGCAGCGATCGATTATTTGGATCTAATTTTTCCACACATATTGGCCGGAACATTGGCAATTTCATGTTCGATGTTGTTCTTGAACACTTCTAACGTTGTTGGCTTGTTGGTATTGAGCAATTACTTAACCTTACCCAATAAGAAGAAAACCAATGGCATTAAATCGCATGACCGAGGTGGCCATTCGACCGGATCATTTCTCGGGATTACACCAATTTTTAAATAGATTAATTATATTTGACCATCTGATATAACACTGATGTCAAACCCATCCACTTCTGGCCAAAAATAGTTTTCCAACATGGCACGATAGCGAACTCCATCGACGAAAAAATACGATCCGAATATGGAGTCTTGGAAAAACCATTAAGTCAAAAGTGAGTGTAAGGGTGTAGGCTAAGATCTTTACGGAAAATTCGCCACAATGTGGACTAAGAGATTCCCAATTCCTAGAATGTCGTGGAATCGACTGATCTGGCTCATTTTAAACTGAGGTATTTACTATGGCTGCGATATTTTCAGTATTTCGACCGGTATTTTACTGGCAAAGGAACATTAAATAGTGAATATTTTGACCGAAAATTAAAATTTTTGTTGTGAAAAATCTTTAAGTTGTGAGCGTCGACTCAGAATTACGGTAGTAATTTTTAATAATTTCTAAAAGTTGCTCGTTCGTGAACTTCACCATGATGCAAAGGTAAACGTTGACTGACATTTTGACAGATCATAAAAAAAGTTTAAGGGTGCGTTTTTATGAAAATACAAAATTGTTATATCCCTTTCTTAATTTTTGGCCTTCATGAAGAGTGTACATTGGTACATATAATGACTAGGAAACAGATGACAAGAAAAAGTCAGAAATCGTAGCCCTTTACAACATGACCAAGGTTGGAGTTGACCTATTAGATCAACTTTGATAAAAAAACGATCTTGACTGCAATTCCCGCCGTTGGCTTATAGTTCTTTTTGACAATTTCTTGCACATAAAAGCCATAAATGCTTTGTGTATTTTTAAGTCACATTAGTTTTAGTTGGCCCTCCAGGTTGATGTTGTACGGTAACTGCCAACGAACAAGGATAATGAACTTCGGATCGGCACATTTATAAACCACGTCTCTTTTGCTCTCTTAAGAGGTCCTGCGTCTTCAGCATCAAGAATTGAAGACCTGTGGCAATACTGCCAAAAAGCCATCAGAGATGCCTCTGATATGCGGGGTTTCACACGGCCACAACAACGAAACCCTATGGTTTGACGACAATCGTCGGCAAGCACATGCAGCTAATCAAGATGTATAACAAGCGACGCTGCATAAAAGAGCCAGTAGCTCTACGAGCAGAAAAGCAGAGGCGAATACCGGTTTCTAAGGAGGAAAAATAAGGAGCATGAGAAGCGCATGGTCAAGGAAATTGAGCGATGTTATTCTAGGAATGAGATTTGAAACTTTTACCAAACCCCTAACCGAAACCTCTAGAGGCGATCAAGGGAATACTGGCGATTTGGAAAGAGCATTTCTGTAGACGGTGTAAACTAAAAATTTCGTTCACCCGACCTGAATAAAGTGAAGATAGCCATATCTAAGCTTAAGTCCAACAAAGCTGCTGCAGTGGACGGCCTGACTGCCGAGCTCTTTAAAGCGGTAAGCAGGATATATGTACCAACTCATCTCTAAAATATGATTGGACGATCGATAAATGGAACCTAAGCATTGTTTGTCCGATCCACAAGAAAGGAAACCTTCTGAGCTGTGTCAAATACAGAGGCACCAGTCTTTTTAACATCCCCTACAAGATCATATCTGCCGTATTGTGTGAACTCCTGAAGCCGTTCGTTAACAACCTGATTGGTCCATATGAGAGTGGCTTTAGACCACAAAAGTCGACCACCGAAAAAAAATTCACACTCCGGCAGATCATAGGGAAAAACCGCGTTTAACGGCGTTATAGAGACGAGCTATGTAGAGCATACATAGTTATGTAGAGCATTTTTCTGCAGGATGATGATGGAGAATGCACGCTGCCTCATCTGTAGTATCAATAATTACGGATTATGGATATTGTAACAGCACTGATTGGCATCACAAGTTAGTTTCAATCCAACTATTGTTAAAGTAACAATAAATCTAATCACGACATAGTTCAAACTCGTCTGTTTCATTTAATACAACATGGCGCAGTCGGTATTAGAGTAACTAAAAGATATTATTGTAGTAGGGAAAAAAAAAATTAATTTCCAAGGCCTTAATTTTCTAAACCTGCAAGAAAATTGGGAGAAGTTTAAAATTTAATCGAATTCAACAAAAACTGATAAAGAGGAACAAGCTGTGCAGGTAGGCAGGTCTCCGAGTTGAATGCCAATTTGTTTTGCTGGACTGAGAGATTGGTTGTAGGGAACGAAGAAATTGAATTTAAGCTGGATAGCTGCAACCAAAATTGCAAAAGTTTTCGGTTAGATTGGAAGCTTATGGTAGGTTTAAGCTTTCGGTTATGGATTCAGCAATGTGCAACGTTAAACAAAGGGCCAACAACTAAGAGTTAAGCCTTGTGGTGACGGAGAAAGGTTGCCAACCGCTGTTGGGTATAGATTAATGTGTGAGATTAGAGCCATTAAAACGGGTTGACGGCGTGAGTTCAGATGAAAAAGTAGGTTTATCGAAATATATAAGGATATTTTCGAGGGCTTTGGACTCTTTCAGGATTAATGTCAATTAAAACGCCACGCCACAGCATCACCAGTGAACAAAGGGTAAGGTAAGGGTAAAGAGGTATATTCTTTAAGTATGGTGGACCAACTAAATGGTTTCATAACTTAGTAGTGTTCGAAATAAAAAAAAGGATCGTTACGAATCTGCTTGCATCCTAAAGATCTAAATAGGTTTTTTATGGCAGAACACTTTTAATACTAATAGTAGAGGATTTTCAAGATGCAATTCGGGAAATTATGAATTTTACAGTCTTATATTTGAAAGAGGGTTTTTGGCAAGTACAGCTTGATGGAGAATCGAAGAAGTTTTGTAGTTTTTAATACATCCTTTGGTACATATTTTTTTAATGTCTTGCCTTTTGGGATTAAAGTAAGCAACAGAAAAGTTTAAGAAACTTCATTTTAAATACTTTGGGCAGCTTCGAAGTACATTCGTTTATATCGACGATCTCATTGTTGGCGGCAAGACAAAAGAAAAGCACGATGAGAATCTCCGAAATGTAGTTGAGAGGGCTAGGAGTCTAAACATAAAGTTTAACAACAATACGATTCAGTATAGGATGAAAAGTGTGGCATATTTAAGGCATAACTTTTCAGCAACAGGTTTGACTTTAGATCCGACTAGAGTGAGTGCTATAAAAGGTGTAAAAGATTCGAGAAATCAAAAGGATTTGCAAAAAATATTAGGAACCATTAATTATCTGCGATCCTTCATTCCGAATCTAGCCAATATTACAGCACCCTTAAGAGAACCCCTAAAGAAAAATAGCTTATTTGTTCGGAGTGAATATCATTCGAAAATATTACATTTTCAGCAGGAGATTAATAACACCACTATGTACATTTGATCCTCCTTTGCCGACAGTTATGTAGTTGGATGCATCTAAAGATGAATTAAGTTGTTGCCTTTTCCAACAAGGAAAAATAATCTGCTATGAATCTAACAGCCTAACAAGTGCAGAAACTCGTTAAGCACAAATAGACAAGCTATTGGCAATAGTATTCGTATGTAAAAAGTTTCACTGCTATATCTATGGCAAATCAGTAGTAATTTACACAGAACTACCAGCGAGACTGCAAATAATGAAGTACATTCCATGTAAAGTCTTACATATTGCAGACATTTTATCTCGAAATACTGGAATGGATACAGGCGTGAACTCAGGAGTTATTTCAATGGAATATATACACTCAGTAAGCCCAGGGAGTAAATAAAAAAACATCTACATGCAGGAAACAAAGAAAGACATTGTTTTGGAAAAATGTTGGCCTATTACAAATAGCGAAATGTCAGACATAAGAGATCAGTTATATGAGGACATAACATAACGTTTTTATTTTATAAAGACGGAGGTTTTGTTTCAAACTCGCTTGTACAGCATACGTTGGACTCATTGCATCAAAGTCACTTTGGCATAACCAAAAGAATTGATCGTGCAAGGAACAACTTGTTTTACTGGCCTTATATGAACAGTGACATAGAGAATGTAGTAAATCGTTATTCTGTCTGTGAGAAGTTTAGATCCAACAATGCCAGGCATAAATTAATGCCACACAGTTTTCTGGAATTTTCATATTAGAAAGTGGGCTGACATTCTGGAATTTAAGGGCAGGAACTACGAGTACATTGTAATTGTGGAATATTTTTCAAAATGGTTTGATGTGAGAGAACTGTCTATACCAGAGAAAGTTGTATGCGATAATCCATCATTTAACTCTTTTACATGCAGTCAGTTTGGGAAAAGCTGGGAGTTCAAGTTTACTTTTTCAAGTCCATACTATCCAAGGTCAAATAGCTTGGCTGAGAAAGCAGTATATATTGCAAAGACCATGTTGACAAAATCGTTGGCAAGCGGGCAGAGCTACATGCAATGTTATTGGAATATCGTAGCACTAAACTTTCTCATTCAGAATACACACTTTCTTAGCAGAACTCTTCGTTCTTAAATTCCAATAATAAAGAGTAGGTAAATTGCAGCCAGAAATAGTATGTCGAAATGAAGTAGATCCAATGCAGTATGTAAAACTAAACCAAAAATTATATTACGATAATAGGGCCAGTAGAAAAGAGGTAGCGTTAAATCCGGGAGATTTTAAAGTTTACAAAAGAGGCAGACGATAGGAATCTACTGTCGTGGAAACAAAAGTAACAATAAACTTAATCACAACCAGCAAAATCTTTCAAAAGTCCGTCTAATTACTCGCAGACCTTAGTAATTTCAGTCCTGCTCGCAAATGCATGGACTTTATCAAAAATGGATGTTGTTGCTCTTGGCTGCTTTGAGAAAACAATTTTTCGGGTGATTTTCTGTCTCATCTACATAGATTCTGAGTGTAGGTGGAGATCCAATGATGAACTAGCCCGTACAGCGACATAAGCCTGAAGAATAAAGGTTCAACGACTGAGATAGGTGGGCAATGTACAGCGGATGGACAGCAATGTTCCGGTCCGAAAAGTCTTCAGATCCAAATCGAATGTAGTCAGTGTGATTTTCAAACGATATTTTTTGGTCTAGAAATACGTCTACATACTTTATAGGAATCTTTTCAGAGTTTGGGCTAAAGATCAGTGATTGCAATAGGAAGATTAATCCTCAAAATATACAAACGAACAATAACATACCTGCACCATAAGCAGCAAAGCTCTAACCGGCCAACGGCTAAAGACAAAACCCTCGTCGACTGTGTCAGCAACCCTTAAATAATGAAAAAAAAAAAAAAAAAAAACAGTTCCAGGGAACTACGAAATCACGGAAATATCAGCAAGAGTGAGACTTTAAGACGTGATATGATACTGCAAGCCGGTTCTTAGAAATTAAAAGTGAGGGTGATAAATTGTACTATAAAAGGGGCTGTGATTAATCATCTGGACAAGGTACCTACAAGCAAAAAATAAATACACTACTAGATGGAGAAACAGATTTAAACATGTTTAAGGCCTCAGCTGTTCCACTGAGGCTCAACAGTTGAAATTGTGAGCATTGGAGGAGTCATCGCCCATCATCAGTTTATTTTTGCCGACCCATAATGTTTCAATATGTAAGGAAACTGGAGAATCCATAAAAAGTACAATCAACGACATCAAAAGACAAATTACTTCTTCAACCTACTGAATATAAAGCTAATGACGAAATATGAATAGTTGTCAACCACGAGTTCTTTTTAACTATAGCTTAGGTTAAGTTAAACAAGGGTATGATGGATATCACACAAACACCAGACATCAAAACGGGCCCATCGCGATTTCTGGTGAAATACCCAACTTCTATACAAAATCCAATATGGTTATGGTTATGTTATGTCCTCAACTGCTTGCGGATCAGCGTAGAATCTGCAAATATCCGTATCTGAGTCTCTTTGCGCGTTTCTGCAGAAAACAGTGTCCTGTCAGGATTTCTATTGCTGTCCTAAGGTTATCCCTGTTTGATTTTATTAACTTTCTAAATCTTTTGCCGTCTTGAGCCTTGAGAGAGAGACTTGACTTGACCACCTTCTCGATAGTGCCCCTCACTATGTGGAGGGGTGGTTTGATATTGGCAACCTCACTATTTTCGAGTAGCCGCTCTTTTCTTGCAAGCTCATCCGCTTGTTTGTTTTCTTTAGTACCGCAGTGTCCTGGCACCCAGCACATTCTTACCCGGTTTTGACTGCAAAGTCCCTTGAGCACTGTGCGACAGTTCCTGACTGTAATAGAGTTGATGTTGGTTGATTCGGTAACCGATCTCATCTGCATTAGCTCAGCCGCCTCGAGGGCATCCAGAACCGCTGATTGTAAGACACTGTTTGCTTCGGGTAGTCGTATAAACAGTCTAAGTCCTGGGTCTTCTGAGAAGATACCAGAACCTGGTCCTTCTTCTGTTTTGGAGTCGTCTGTGAAAATTTGCAATTTCGTCTGACCTGATTATTACATTTTTTTCTCTCTCCGGATATATTACATCATACGGGATGCCGCAGTCGACCAAGGAAGGAATTTCATTCCTCAGAATTGGATTGTTCGGCAATTGATCCGCTAGGAATGTGCCATGTCTGAAACTAGTGCTCTTGAAGTAACCCAGATTAGTGAGTCGTATTGCACTGTTTCCAGCAAGTTTTTTGATTTGTAATTAGAGCAGTGTTAGATGCAGAAAGGTGTCCAATGCTGCCGTAGGGGTGGTACGGAGCGCACCTCTCATGGCTATGGAAGCTGTTCTTTGTTTTCTGTAAATTGTTTTCTTGTTTGTGCTTTTCAGGGGTTTTACCACCACCGTATACAGCTAGTACACGATAGGAGGTTCTTAGGCCCAAGTATTTCCTATTGCTTTTTTACAGATAAAAGGAGTGTCATATAACTTTTTGATTCCTTCCGCTACATTAAGATTTCAATTTTGTTTTGTCTAGAATCCACCCAGATACTTTGCGCAGTCCGAAAGGGATAGTTCCACAGATTTTTGCCTAAGTGCTGGTCGTCTTCAGGGCAATCTTAATAAGGACGCTTAAAATATATCAGTATTTTCCCTGTACTATTATGACCACGTCATCTTTATAGGCCGTGACACTTATACTCATTGTACTGAGCTGTTTGAGGATGTCATTGATAACCAGCACCCATAGGAGTGGCGATATGATTTCTCCTTGAGGTGTTCCCTTGGTTACGGACATTCTAACCGAGCTTTGTCCAATCGATCAATTTATTTTCCAATTTGCAAGCATGTTGCAAACCCAATTCGTAATGCCCTATTCAATGCATTTTTAATGGCGGTGAACTCCACATTATTGAAGGCTCCTTCAATATCAAGAAACACCGCCATCGCATCGAAGTGTAGAATCTTCTCTATTTTTCCTTTCATATATACATGCTGGTACTCAGCCAAAAAGCCATTAATCTATTTCTATTGTGAATCTCCAATAACCGCTCTAGGGTTTTAAGCATGAATGATGACAGACTTATTGGTCTGAAATCTTTTACTGTTATATGCCCCTGTTTACCATACCAATAATGGAAATACTTTGAGAAGATTTTTTTCAAGAATCAGAGACAATAGTTCGTATAATTAGGGTGAACAGAAGTAATAACGAGGCTTGAAGTTATTTTTATGGCTTTGAATTGCAGGGCAAAGGTTAACGCTGTCAAGTTTGGGTCGTATGACAAGAAAACGAAAACAGCAGAGTTATTAAAGCAGAAATATCCCAAAAACAGCTCACACCTACTCTTAATAAAATTTGGCTCATAGTCAGAATTGCCAGAAGAAGCTCAGAAATCCAAAAATAAAGACCAAAACAAATATATGTCAGATATCAAAATACGTACAATGTTTCGATGATCCTCTTCAACATGCTTACGGCCTTATCGTCACTTCTTCGTTAAGGTATGCCAGAATCGAACAAGTACAATACTCTCCAGATATGATAAGTTTATTAGACATTAGACTGGATGTTGACAAAAGTTTCCAAAAAATCGTTTAGCTGTGAAAAAAATTGCAAAAAAATTTGCTTTTTTGATACACCTAAAGGAACATTTAAAAAATTGTGCGTTTACTTTATTTCACCACTGTTTTGTTCGGTTTATTATTTATTTATTTATTTTTGCTGTTATTACTTATATCGTGGACTTTTGAATATTTTTGAAGTAAAATATTATGTTTATCAACTGTGGTGAGAAGGTCTTATCCCAGCAGAAGATTCTAAAACATTCTGTAAAGCATTATTCTCAAAATTCACTTATTTCATAGCCCTGGGAATTTTCAGAACAAAAAACTGTCCCGACATTTTTATTCGCTTACAAGTTATGATTTTTGCAAGCAAAACAATGAAAATGAGCCATTGTACGCCGGAGCAACAACATACGAATACCTATATGGTAGAAATCGGAACTAGCCTCTGCAGCGATCTCAGGGTCTTGCTCATTCACTTGATCAATAAAGCATAAAATGAAAATCGGCCTCTCAATACACACACTTTTCGGCAGTATTATTGTGCAAGCGCCTGAAGTTAATCTTAACAGAGCGTGGTACGGGGTCAATGACTATGAAACTTTTGTCAGGAAGTTACTATCTGTGATCATTCCCAAAAATGACGATAAATCGGAAATATTATCGATTTTATCAATTACTCAACACACAAAAATCTGCGGCCATTTCGGACAGGTAATCACGTAATCACGTCAACTACGTAGCAGTCCCCTTCGTAGCAGTTTATAGGATCCTGAACGACATGCTTGTAACTGTCGGAGTACATCAGAATCCATTAGTTGACGTCCTCAGGGACTTTAAACCTCTGTATTTCAGAGGAGATGCAACTTCAGTCGTCTTATCATCCTTACTATCTTCTCAAAATATATCAAGGAATTTTCCCTTAAAGTTTTCGACGCATTTGAGCGTTAATGTCTTAAATAACCTCCTACCTGAAAGGGCAAAGCAGAAAAATAAAACCTCCCAAATAAGAACCTCATAAGTAAAAGAAAACCTTAATCATCTCTTTGGTGAGGTGACCATAAAGGTGGCCGTGGTGTAGTGGTATATGCATACACTCAAGCAGAGGGTCGCGGGTTCGAATCCCGTGCGAGGAAAATTCTCTGAAAAAGTTTTTTCGTAGAATTTGCATGAAGTTATGTGAGAATCCCGTCGGCGTCAAATCTGACATGAAGGCGTAACACTGATGTTGGAGTGTTTGCTGGCTGGGCTAAATGTAACGAACTGGTTACATCCGACTCACTGGTTGAGGATGCACTTGCTCGTCCCGTCCAGTTTGACAACCACCTCTGGGAAAAATATGGAAACCTAATACACCTGAGTTTCAAACTACTACACCAGCCGCCAGCGCCCTGGAGAAAACAAGTAAAAGGGTATTCATATCCCCTTGGTTCGCACGCGGGATTATAAAAAAAAAAAAAGAAAAATAAAGCAAAGATAATTGATTTAGGAATACTCTAAACTACTATCTAAAATTGGTTACATCATAATCAGACATAAGCAAGATGTTAGTGGTGATTTTGATGAGTATATCAGTTTTTGTTTAATTACCTTCTCCATAATAACGTACTTCAAAGTTTCGCACCAGATCACTAAAATCCTGTTGATTTTTCTCACGCTGTTCATGTAATTTGAAAATAGTTTGACGACGAGTTATGCCCTCTTCCTCATCAGTTTCTTCCGCTTTCTCGTTTTCACCATCTTCATCGTCCATTCGTTTAGGACGTTGCAACTGTTTAGCTATTGCCACTGCATTTCCTTTAATCTCTTGCATGGCGTCGTCTTCTGATTTCTACAAAATAACATTAAACTTGCTGTTTAAAAATGAACATCAAACTAAAATATTACTGAATTGTTGCTGAACCAATCCAACTTGGTAGCAGCTAATAGTTGTGATACCGTAGCAAATCGATGGAAGAACATCGCTATGAATTGGATTATTAAAATCAAGCCAAAAAAGAGTACAAAACTAAGACCAATTGGATCTAGTTCCTGATATTGGCGGTAAATGTAGACCTGCAAATGAGTCTCGTCGTACGTTATGTAGTCCTTTGGGCTGATAGGCCACATTACATGTAGATATTCCTTCTTTAACTGAAGAAGAATCACGATAAGTATGAATAAGGCATTAATCATGACAAATGCGAAAGCAAACATATTGCGTAGTTCCCGAAGACTCTCGGCAATTTGAGCCTTTTTCTCTTTAGTATGGAACATCGGTTTAAGGTAGTTTCGTATAAGATCGCGCCAGAAACGTTTCTCTTGGAGTGGTATTTCACCGATGGGTGAATCGACTAGAAGAGGATCATTAACCCAACCGGGAAGGTAATCCTTGTCAACTTCGGATTCAGCCTTGTGTTTCTGAAAAGAAAAGACGACACAAATTCGTGGTTAAAACACATGATTTTCGCATTCACTCCATGTTATGAAGTAAAATAGTCCTCAATTTAATTCATAAAACACTTCAATTTAAACTGTAACCCTTTCAGGTGAAGTACTTCCTTCTTCAGTTCTACCAAATACAATAATATGAAAATTCCATCGGAAAATATTATTTTTAGTTATATATTCCAGGTTATTCATGCAAATGTTTACAAACCACTGAACTGCAGATACTCACTATGCAATTTTTGTCCAACAGTTCCAAGTCCTCATTGTTAGCTCTAACGGATTCTTTAACGATTTTTCTAAACAAAAAAAAAAAACCAAAAAAACAAACATGAAAATATTACCTGTAAGTCATGCACATTTATCCATCATAATTATTCAAAAACCCTTCCAGCTTACCCTTGCAAATCATCAATTTTACTATTTAACTCGGACAAGTTGGATGTAACTACCATCAGCTGCTGTTCCACAGCGTTCGACTTAGGATGCGTACACAGCATGCAACGAAATATCCCACCGCATGAGAAATCCATAGAACCTTCCTCCTCGTTGCTGGGTTTCAAAAAACCCAACATTTGTTGGAATTTATTCGGTTTGTTTTCCTTTTGTTGTTTAGCCTCATCCGCCTTCGCCTTTATAGGAAAAAAATATCCACCCACAACTAGAATAAGTGGAGCTTTTGAATTTATAGCCCATGTCGACTCACCTGACCATCGTTTTCGGGCTTTTTCTCCCTCGTTCCCCAGGATACATCATTCATATTGAAAATTGAGTAAATGAGCAACAACATGTACATCGATGGAATTGTGATATAGTAAATAAAACCACACCACAATGCTCCAGCTTCCTGAGGATGCATTAACCCTGCAGTAGATTCAATTCAGTATCAAATTGAAGATGATTTATGTGTCTACAAACCGGCTATAACTATCTGTCCAGCAACAAGCATAAAAAATAACGAAGCCGGTGATAAGGGACCATCCTCAATCATCTGAATGATGATGCCAATAAGTACAGCCATCATGACCAGACAATATACTGCGCTGATAACAAAAGCTATCAAGAGCTATAAAACAAGTCATGTACATAAGACAAGTCTTTCATCGTCATTGGATGAAATCATATGTCGTTTACCTGGTACTTTTGCTTAAGGTACAAGCATGAAATGATAAATATCAAAACAGGAAAGAAATTCCACAAAAACGATGTCCATATATCAATGCTAAACACCGCAACCAGCGCTCCAATCATCATCATAAATATTGTCCCTGGTCCAAGTATCGTTCCGACCATCAACATAAATTGATATCCAATGTATGGCATTGATATGCTGCTATTATTCTTCACCACCATGTCCGCATCGGCGAGCAGGTCGTAAATATTTGCAATGGTCGATGGAACCCAACGACGTCTCTGGTTATAGAATTCATTAAAGTTTTCCGGTGAATGTGTATATGCATCGGAGGCCGCTGAATATTCCACCCGCATTCCTTGTTTCAGAATCAAAGTACATAACCAACGATCTTCACCCTGATCATATTGAACATAGTGCATTGGTACTTGGGATACCGTGGTGTATTTTTTCATTACACTATTCTCCATAAGCGCACTGCCACGGAATAAACTAAAACAACCCGGACTACAGAGTACACAACCGATGACGTGTTCGGTAGATTTTTGTAGCCAATGCCCAATGGCATACTCAAATTTTTGATACCATACCATTGGGCCACGTCCAACAGGGTGGATGCGACCACAAGCAGCACCCAATTCATCAATGGCTTTCATACGATCGATAAGTAGTTGCACAGCCTGCGGTTGAAAGTCGATGTCACCATCGAGGGCGAGCAGGAAGGTATTTTCCGCAATGACGGTTTTTCGTTTGGGTGAAGCATCCTCTAGTTCCATTATGCGAAAGCCCAACAAGTAGTACATGTACATGACCTGTGACCAGCGTTTTTTGTGTCGAATTTTATCCTTGTTCTTTAGGTGGGCAATCATTTTCGTTCGCCCTGGGAGTGTCCATACCAAACGACCACCATAGGGTGTTTCAATTTTCATCGGAGGTTTGAGTTTCATTGGAACACCGTAAACTTCAAAGCAAGCTTTCTCAATGCTTTCGATGAGAAGTTTTACGAATTCGTTTAGTGGTGGGTTTTTTGGGTCTTGACAGGATTTCGACTCAAGTTCGAAGGCATCGTCGAAGAAAATGTTTGCTGAAAGGAGAAAAATTAAACGGTAAGTGTACTTTATGGATACAAAAGTTGTCAATGGTCTTCAATTTTCTGTACAAAACAAAATTTATCGTCGCAAACTGATGTTCTCATATTTTTCCAAAGAAATGCTTACATATTTATGTATGTTTGGAAATTGCATAGACTGGTATACATTGAAATAGTAGACGTTAATGGAAGACGTTGAGTGGATGCAACGTGGCACCAGTTAGCAACTTTAGAAGGTTTGGTTAAACGATTATGCAGTTTTTGGTATAATGTCTTTGTGAACAAACGATTGTCTTATTTTGATCACAAAAGGCTATTTTGTTAAAATGAGTATTATTTAGAGTTCGGCTTTAATATACCTTCGCAAACGGCTAGCGTGAGAATCTATGATGGCATAAAAAGCTTTTTTAGCTGGTCATATTTACGACTTATATAGGCTGACCAGATAAGAAAGATAGGAAAAAAGAAAAAAACAAAACGTTGTGAGATATAAAATTGATTCTGGTTTTATTTTTTATTTTTAAGTTCATGCCTCGGCTTTGCTGGCAGTTCTTCATGGGGTGGGTCGGTCCAATTTTTGATGACGCAGTCAAATATGTGCAGCGTAATTACGGCGTTAGCGTGTCGAATGCTGGCCTCGAGCCCATCCAAAGTCATTGGCTTGTTAGCGTGACTAAGGACTTGAGGTAGCCTTAGAGGAAATAATCAAGTTGTGTCAAATCGCGTGATCGCGGCGGCCAATTGATGAACGCACGACGTAAGATGACCCAGTCGTTAAATTTTTCTTTCATAACTTCGAGCGTTGCGTCGCTTGTATGTCATGTGGCGCCGTCTTCTTGGAATCACAGCTCGGACATATCGATGTTGCCGAGCTCTGATACAAGAAAGTCGGTTAACATCGCTCTATACCTAAGACCATTGACGGTAACGGTGTTTCCTTCCTCATTTTGAAAGAATACGGTCCGATGATGCCGCTTTGCCATAAACCGCACCAAACAGCCAATTTTTGTGGGTGCATTCATACTTAGCCGAACACTTGTGGAAGTTTATTTGTTGACATGGCCGCTGAACCCAAAATGGGCCTCGTCCGAGAAGATTGTCTTTTGGCTAAAATCCGGATCTCTGGCTAACATTTTCAGCGCCCAATTCACGGCATTGTCTATTATCGTCCAGCTTCAATTCTTGTTTCATCACAATCTTACTATATATGGATGTACGCTCAAGTCCAATCTCAAAATAAGACGGATTGGCTCTCTGACGATGCCCAATTCAGCTGATCGACATTTCTGCGTCTTTTTCGATACAGGCCACTACGGCGGCTATGTTTTCTTCATTCTGCACCAATCTATGTCTGGTTGGTGGCATAAGATCCAAAAGAGTGTACTCACGCTCAAACTTTTCTACCGTGCGACAAATGGCTTGCACACTGAAGCCATGGTGATGGCCGACCTCACGACGAAATTCACGTTGCGTATTTACAAATGAGCTGGAATTTTGATAATATTTTTTTATAATTTCTGTATGTTCGGAAAGCCTAAAACGGTACTTGAAACGGAACGGAAAATTTTGAATATTTTGACAGATATTTTGACAGAAACTATAATTGCTATCTGGCCACACGTTACAATGCCCTATGATCAAAACGGGCACTGGCTGTGTAGGCTATGTAAGAATATCACTCCATTATCCAAATGCCTAAAATTTGGTGTTCGTCTTGAATGTGAAAGCAACAGAAATTGTTGCTGTCGGCAGACTTATGGGTATAAAAGTTTATCGGGTACGTTTTGACCTTTTTAAGGTGCAAGTCTTATTTACCAACCAATTGCGGTATTTCACCAAGAGCGCACCATGACCTCTCACACCGAATGTTGTTGTAAACCACCCATTTTTCATCTCCCTAAATCACTCTTTTTAGGAAAGCCTCAAGCGAGTTCTATCTCAACAAAGGCTTACAGACCATTATGCGATCCATAATGTTCGTTTCACAGAGTTCGTGAGGTTCCCAAACATCCACCTTCTTCGACATTCCAAGTCTTTTCAGTCCCCGCGAAACGGTTAAATGGGCGATGTTAAACCGCTGAGTGATCTCCAGTGTCGTTAAGTGCCTGTCAACGGTGACTGCAGCCAAGATTTGATTGTCGTCTGTAGTGGGTGGACGTTAAGAGCGAACAGCATCAGCAAGGTCTGTATTTCCTGAACGAAAGCATGTAAACCAACGTAGACAATTGGTAGCGCTTATAGGCGAAGCTCCATACACACTGCAAATCTTCCTTTGAGAATCTGTCGCTTTGACACCTATTTTAAAGAAAAAATCAAAATATGCCGAAATTACAGCTGTCGGACGATTAGTTCTCGAGATATAGCGTTGTGAGTGAAGCAACTTTTGTTATTGTGAAAAAAATGGATTCAAAGCAGTTTCGTGTGTTGATTTATCATTGCTTTTTGATGGGAAAAAATGCAGCCGATGCAAAGAAATGGCTTGATAAGTGTTACCCGGACTCTGCACCAGCCAAACGAACCATTCGCAAGTGGATTGAAAAATTTAAAAGTGGTCATACAAGCACCGAAGATGATGCACGCAGTGGACGTCCAAAAGAGGCTGTTTCAGATGAAAACATCAAAAAAGTCCACAAAATGATTACGAATGACCGTAAAGTGAAGTTGATCGAGATAGCTAAGGCTCTGAAGATATCAAAAGAGCATGTTGGATATATCATACACGAATATTTGGACATGCGAAAGCTCTGTTCAAAGTGGGTGCCGCGTTTGCTCACAGTCGACCAAAAACAACAACGTGTTGATGATTCAGAGGAGTGTTTAAAGCTGTTTAACCGCAATGAAGCCCAATTTTTGCGTCGGTATGTGACAATGGCCTCCAGTGACTATTTCCTGTTCGCAGACCTCAAAAGAATGCTCGCCGGAAGGAGATTTAAGACCGATGAAGAAGTAATCGCCGAAACAGAGGCCTATTTTGAGGCTAAACCGAAATCGTACTATAAAACTGGTATCGAAAGATTGAAAAATCGTTTCAATCAGTGGATAGCCCTCGAAGGCAACTATATTGATAAATAAAGTTGAATTTTGCAAAAATTTTGGCACTGACTTTTCAACCCAAAAAAAAAAAAAAATCGAACAAGCAAAAATTTGGGGTCGAAAGGGTTAGGCATGGAATTTTATATAGTACGAGGGCTGTTTGATGAGTAGCTGGATTGAAAAATAGGTGGCACTACTGAGACAAAATGAGTATACCATCATTTATTGTAACCTCTGTCAAAATTTGGTGACAATCCGTTTACCATTGGCTCGCAGAGATTCGCCTTGGCCACACGTAGGTTTTTGATGAACGCCCAGGTGTACCAAAAACGGTTACCACAGAGGAAACCGTGGACATCCATGAACTTGTATTGGCTGACCGTCGAGTAAAAATTCGCGAGTTGGCTGAGATAGCAGGCATCTCAACTGAACACGTTAGCCATATTCTGCACCAGTTTTGGACACGAAGAGAGCAAGCGCAATCGTGAGACCACTTCAAAGATGATCTTGGCCCTGCTCAATCGAAATTCGGAGGAATTTCTGCGTCGTTTCGTGACCGTCTATAAGACATGGATTCATTTGTACACACCAGTGGCAAAAAACAATCGAAACAATCGGTTTTACCCGGTGAAAGTGCTCCAAAGAAGGCAAATACCGTGCCTTCGACCGAAAAGGTGATAGCCAAAATAATTTGGGACGCGCGAAGTGTGATCAACGCTGACTGTTTGGAGAAGGAGCATAATACGTCGATTTATTGGGCCGATTCAATGTCGATTTGAAGAAAAAACGATTACATTTGACGAAGAAAAAAGTGCTCTTCTACCACGATAGCGCACAAGCTCACACCTCCGCAGTCGCCACAGACAAATTGGTCGAATTGTACTACGAATTGCTCCCCCATTCGCCGTAATCTACGGATTTGGCTCTCTGCGACTTCTTTTTGTTCCTAAAACTTAAAAGATCGTTCGCCGGAAAGAAGAACGGATCGAACGAGGAAGTCAATACTGCCGCGGAGAAGTATTTTGCAGGCCAACAAAAGTCGTAGTATACGGAGGGTTAAAAAGTTACAGCACCGTCGGGAAAAGTGTATCGAGTTGATATTTGTAAATATTTGTTTTGGAGGGCTTAGAACTTAGGAATAGTTTGAGTTAGTTGGACATAATTGGATAGTGAATAAGTTGGGGTTGGATAGGTTAGGTATTGGTTGAGTTTTTTATATTAGTTTGTATTTTCTGTTGGAATTTGGATCCGTTATTTAGGAAATGAATTAGCTATGTTATTTTTTTGTTTCATTCAATTTTGAGTGTGAAGAAGTTATGATTCTTGTACATGCGTAGAACGCGAAAAAAGAGATGATTTTTCCATTACGTTTAGTGCTTTAAGGGCTGCGAAAGAAACGTTGGCTGTGGAACGTTATCTTAATTGGACAAAGCTTAGTAAAATCTATAGTAGAAACAAATTTGGCCGCGATTTTTCAGTTTTTTTTTTTTTTGTTAAAATCAATATGTTGCCGTCTCTAAGTTCGGAATTTGTTCGCACTGAATGTTTATATCATTAATAGGGCAAAGATATCCAATATTGTAAGAAGCTTATCTTCGATTAATTATCGCAATTATCACAAATCTGGGGTTTTTGTCCTACGAGACCATGGGAAGTTATGGGAATTCTTTTTCGATGGAAATAAATGTCATTCCGTTTCGTTTTGGTCGGGATTCTGAAAGCTAGAATTTAAAGAGACTATCAATCCGATTGGCTTGCATTTTGTTTGGTCCATTTTGTAACTAGGTGAACAAGAGTGGGAGTACCGGCACTAATGAGCAACTGAATAGGGTTTTTATTTTTTTATTTTATGTTGTTTTATTTTTGTGTAGGTGTAAGAATATATATACACATATATGAATGCATAAAAAAAAGCAAAAGATACCGCACGAAAGCTAGTCGATGATTGAGGCCTGGGCTTAATTCTGGATCAATATCCGAATCCAGAAAAAGAATCAATACGCTATCGACAGCCAATAAGTAATCTCTTAAAGTGCAAACTTCAGCCTGCGAAAAAGTGTACCTATTGTTCCTGTAATTCTCAGTCAGTGATATGTAACGTCACATTGTTTTGTCTACGGACTTAGAGTAACCGTTAAAAATTAATGGAATGACCAATCGGTAATGAAGACATAGTTATGAAATCGAATCACTGGAAGACTGGCAGGGAATTCCTTCGCAAGTCTTTTTACCGAGGCCACCTTTCTTTGCACACTGAATGACAATATGTACTTACAATACGCTGAGAGCAGATATCAAGCGACGGCTCATTGATGTATTTCTTGTTGTTGTAGAGCGCATCGCATCTCTATAATTTCATAAGAGAGGGATTGTGGACAGATACACCACACAATCTGAATAACAGAGTGCAATCCCATATTGAAGCAAGTGGTACTAACATATGAGGTCATAAGTGACCTTACTAACGACCAATTTCCTCTTCTTCAGGTTTGCTTGGAACTATTTACTCTAAAGCTTGATTATTAGCCAATCCTCTCAAGAAAAGTCCTCTGAACCTAAACGGCATTAACAAGACTGTGCATCAGTTGTTTGTTGAAATAAGCTTGAACGTAAATATGTCTTGATTACTTCTCTTTCAAGTTTGGCTCTGATCCAGATTATTGCCGTCAGCTGCAGTCTCACGTGGGCATATTTTCCATTAAAAAAAATTGTCGGTGCTACTTGCATTAAAGTTTTAATGACCTTGTGTGCCGATTTTCTTTTGAATGAAATCTTTTAAAAGGCAGGAATATTTGCGCAAACTCTAAAATTTGTTGCTGGTGGTTTATAACCAATGGCTGAAAGTCATAAAAAAAAGACTTAAGTGCTAAATGGGTTCAGGAGATCACGCTTTGCAATAAGTGTGGATGGATAGTGCTACACTACTCTGGATGTACGAAGGACATACCTTAAATTACCTTAAAATAACTCGGGGAATATTTAAACTAAGAAGATTTTTTTTTAAATATGACACTCAAGAGGCAATGAAAAACTGAATAGGTGAAAATAAAACAGAGAAGCACATAACTGAATGGTCAGGGACACTAAATTTGAAGCTAAAAAATCATTTAGTAGAGAACTTTTACAAGTAGAACATTCATAAGGAATTTCCAAATGGTGCAATGACTAGATAAGGTTAATTTGAGATCAAAATTTAAATATGCTATATGTGCATATACATATATATGTATAAGTAATAACAAGCCGGTTTCAATCGCCACATCACGTACATAGGATATCTCGAAAAGGGACGGACTAATCGTCTTTTATGTTATGTAAAGGCCGCGTTAATGCATTATGGTATAGACTATTACATGGTACACGGCTATGACTATAACAAATACATATCGGTAAATAAAAAAATTTTTCTACTCACTTTAATTCGTTCATATATCCCAAACTACAAGAATGTGAACAAAACTTGGGGTTCACATAAATTAATCACAATATTTGAACAATATTTCAGTGTATGATCCAAAGGGATGACTACGAGAATAAAACAGGGGTCTTAGTATGAAACTCACTATTAAACTATGTGGGGGTTATTGCAGAAAAACCACATAAGTAGGTATTCCTTCATTCGTCACATATAGAGCTCACATTTTGTCAATTTAGGATGTGAACCATATAGCAAAACTATATAACTAGCCTTTTTCAAATCTAGTAGATTCTCTCTAATTGTATGAAGGATTCACAAATATATTGACCTCAGTCGGATTTAAGGGTGAACACATCACTTCGTCATTTAAAATTTTCCAAGAATGACATAATATGTTAAAATTCATAAAAAATCTGTAGAAATTCGTTCAATTCTATTGAAAATTTACAATTGAGCAGTTTAAAGCATCAGTCTAAACAGACTTCTCCTAGTAAGTGAATAAATGTATCCAAGGCACAACTTGAGATGTTATCGCCACGTGCTCACAGAATTTTTATTCATCCATATGATGGCATACAATGTGTACATTCAACCGCATAAGCCATTATTCAAATTGTAACCCCCCGAAACCCTTTCATATCAATACCTGTACTCAAAGTTTCAGAAATACTCACTCTCTAGCTCATAGTACTCATCATCCTCTTTACAGTTATTGAGGTGAATCTTTGCCATTCTATGAGCACATTGATCCTCATCCAAACGAACAATCGATTTTAAGAATTCCATCATCTCTTCCTGAGTCTCATGCCACATTGTTGCACAGACAATAAGCTGCGGTATTTTATCACTTGGCAAGATATCCGAATCAATATTCACTGGTGCAACTGCTGTAAATGTATCATTCTATAAAGAAACCATGAGAAACTCTCACAAGATACGTATACGAGTTGAAAATCACAAAGAGATTTCATCTATTCGGGGAACATACCTTCAATGTTACATACTCCTCATTCCAATCCACACGACGACGATTCATTGTTATACATTGATCCACCAAAAGACTACAATACCAAGGGCACACAAACAACTTCTCAGTGGGTGCATTCTTATCATTCCTTGGGTTCCAAATATGATAGGTGATCCAGAGCTGAGAACCCCACCATAGTAACCACATCCAAACGAAGTCCTTGGTTAAATAATCAATGAACCGATAAACGGGAAGACTTTGAAACGACAAATAATCCGGCACAAACTCATGAAAAGCGCATACATCAGCCTCTCTGGCACTGGTCAGGACAACCAGAATGGCGACAGACACCGGTCCAATAACACTCACAGATAGCGAGAAACTGAATTCCTGAATTTTAACTTTACATGCAAACTTTGCAAAGATATAACACAGATACGAGGATACAATCTGAATGAGAAGCGTATTGACAATGGCATATGGATTTGACTGGGTTACAAATTCATCTTCCAGCATTGGAGCCATTAAAGTTTCAGTCAATTGGATCCCTTCTGTCGTTGTCGTTGATGTTTCAATGACAGTCGTACTATGGATATCCGTATAGATTGGCGAACTCTGTAAATGAAATACATATACATACAAGTAAGATACGACATTCCATCTGAGTTGAAAATATGTATTACCTGATGGATGAATACATCATGTTGTCTCCAACCAGCTAGAAATTTCGTAAAGTACGCAGTAAAATTACGTCCATCGAGGACAAAAGCGCTTAAGGCGAAAAGCAAACATTTTAACGGTGACAGGAATAAGTATGTATTGTATCGGGACTTTGTCCTTCGAATGGTTTTTGTCAGATAAGCTGAAAGCGATTTAAGAGAGACAGAGAGAAGGATTTGTAAATTCGATGTAGTTATCACGAATATTCAGTATAGCAAGTCCGTTACAATTCATACCGTAATTTGACAGTTTTGACTTAATGACTTACCTATCCATGAAAAGCCGCTGATGTAATTCTCCCACCAGCGTAGCGAAATCAGCACAAGGGGTATTGAGAGAATTTGTACTGCTAATTTGTTTTCAATAGCTGGCCAAATGAATAACGCCGAACATTGACAACACAGTGCTAATATGCTTAAGAAGGTTGTAAATATGGATTTCAAGTTGCATTTCGGGCCGCTTAGAACGCCTGTTAAAAATAATAATTTTTATTTATTATTAGCTTTAAAAAAATGATTGTTTAAAAACATCACTACAATTTTCATATATATTATATATTTATGTATATCCGTTCTTAGAAACTAAATTTTTAAAAGATCTAGGGTTAGTTAATTCGTTAACATCTCTAGGCAATTGATTATATTGTATAATCTGTAGCCTCTAATATAAGTGAATTCTGAGCCCTTGCGTTCAAAAAATTAGGTGTTCTAAGACATATTTTGTTAGGTACTTTGATAATACATTGGCCTTCGTTTTAAACACAAAAATTAACATACTCATAGTAACTCTTTGTTTGACAGATAAACATTTTAACGTATTTAACATAGAGACCATTGGTGTTTACACTTTAATATATTTTATTGACTTATTTTGCTACACTTGCTGCCAAATTGATTTTCGTTACAAAGAAATAAAGTTGAACAATACTACTCGAAGTGGGTTAAGCCCCATCATCATCACTTTCACTTTTTACATTTTAAGTGCAGTTATGGTAGTTAAATAATTTCTTAGTCGTTTCGTAAATCCTACTTTTTTTTTCAATTTCCTTACACAAATAATCAACATGGTTTGCAAAATTTAACTTAGAGTTATCCCTATTATTATTCCAAGATATTTAATCTTTTTAACCTTTTCTAAATAGGTGTATACTCATTTTGTAATTTAAGCTTCATCATACACTTCGTCGTTTTTGCATTTATATTCAATTTATTTTGGCAAAACCACTCATACACGCTATTTAGGTTATTTAGGATTTTTTGACGGCAATCTTCAACATCTTCTCCAGATACAAAAAGTATTTGAGAATATCTAAGTACTCCTTCCATGTCGTTAATATAGGTCCCCAATAGGGACTTGACAACTTTGAATTTAATTTGTGAACGCACTCTTTCACTAATCATCAAACTGTCACTGTCAATTTATTCAGTAAACTCAACATTTTCATCATGGTAAAGTGCGCTAACAAGCAACGTCTGCAAATTATAAAAATTTTCTACAAATCTTCGGAGTCGGTAACTGCAACTTAAAGAGAGTTAACTCCAATTTTCAGGCAATAACAAGTTTAGTGCAAAAATTTGAGTCTACATATTCGTTGTTGTGATGTTGCCGTGTCAGTGAGACAACGGGATGGTCGAAGTGTCGAAAATATCGCTGCCGTTCAGACGTCCGTAGCAAACGATTCAAATCAGTCAATTCCACGGCGTTCTCAAGAATTGGGCATCGCTCAGACCACATTATGGCGTATTTTGCATAAGGATCTTGGCTTACACCCATCCAAGATCAAGCTGACTTAAGAATTGAAGCCAATGGACCATTTGAAGCGACTTACTTTCTCCGATTGGGTTCTGGAGAAAATGCGCCAAGATGATGAATTTCATCGCAAAATTATCTTCAGTGACGAAGCTCATTTTTGGCTCAATGGGTTCGTCAATAAGCAAAATATGCGTTATTGGTCGGGTGACAACCCACATGTGCTTTATGAATCACCACTTCATTCAAAACAAAAACTGTTTGGTGCGGTTTGCACGCTGGCGGCGTTAATGGGCCATATTTTTCCGTCGACGATAACGATCGTTACGTTACTGTGAATGGTCAGCGTTATCGCGCCATGATCATCGATTATTTTTGACCCGAATTGGAAGATATGGACTTGGACGACATGTGATTTCAACAGAATGGTGCCACAAGCCACACAGCACACGCTACAATCGATATATTGTTTGCGGTTTGATGGATTTAGCAAGTAAATTTTATCATCAGACTTTCGCTGCATGTTTCACGAATTTATAGAAAGCAACAGAATCAGTTTGTAAATTTTGAAAGAGCTGTTGAAGAAGAAGATAAGAAGCAGATATTAGAGAAAGAAAATTCAGAGAAAAATTTGACAGTTTCGGGAAATGGCACGTGGAAAAAACGTGGCCATACTTCGCTTTTGGTGTAGTAACTCTGGCAGGAAAATATTGGAAAAAAATCTTCGATTCGTGTCTAAAGTCTACTTAATTACGAAAAATGGCTCTCACTACACGCAAATGATTGAGAAATACTAAAAGTAACCTCCTTGACCGCCAGAATGCGCTGCTGCTGCTACTTCATGGTGCCTTGAAGTCCGTTCATATTTAGGCAGACATGCCAAATTTCAGTGCCATACTGTCTTTAGTTTTGTTTTGACAGCTGATTGTTGTTGTCGTGTTTGGCATCATGTTGAGTATGGACAAAAACGATTTTCGTTCTCTCATAAAACATTACTTTTTGAGAGGCAAAACGGTGAAGGAAACAAAAAAAAAAAAAAGTTGGATAAATATTATGGGGCTAATGCTCCGTCAGATTACACCGTCAAATACTAGTTTCAAGAGTTTCGTGATGGCCGCAACTCCACTACCGATCAAATCCACAGTGGCAGGCCATCCGATGCGGTTACAGAGGACAATGTGAAAAAAATACATGAAATGGTGTTTGCTGACCGGAAAGTGAAGGTGCGCGAGCTAGCAGATACCACAAAGATTAGTACTGAGCTCATACGCCATATTTTGGGCAATATTTTGCATATGAAAAAGTTATCCTGCCGCTGGGTGCCGCGCATACTCACTCCTGACCAAAAACACGAACGCGAGAGCACTTCGAAAGAGTGTTTGGACTTGCTGATGCGGAATCGGGCGGACTTTTGGCATCGATTGGTAACTGTTGAACACCAGAGAACAGAATGAGTGTTCGGCAGTGGAATGAAGCCGGCATGAGTGCTCCGAAGCGGCCGAAGGAGGCTCGATGGGTCGGAAAAATTATGGCGTCGGTTTTCTGGGATTGTCATGGCATACTCTTCGTGGACTTCCTCGAAAAAGGAAAAACCATCAATAGCGAGTATTACTGTGCATTATTGGAGCGATTGAAGGCCGAAATCGCCGCAAAACGGCCTCACATGAAGCGAAAAAAAATTTTGATTTTGCAAGACAATGCACCGGCGCACAAGAGCATAGCAACCACGGCTAAAATTAATGACTTACGGCTCCAATTACTGTTGCATCCACCGTATTCCCCCGATTTGGCTCCCTCGGACTATTATCTCTTCCCAAACCTCAAAAGATATCTCATCAATAAAAAATTCAGCTCACGCGAGGAAATCATCGACTTTTCGGACGGGATCAAGAAGTTGGAGTATCGCTAGAATAAGTGTATCAAACTAAAAGGGGACTATATTGAATAAAATAAAAAAAACATTAAAAAAATTTTTTTTTTCATTCCCAAGGACGTTACTTACTTTTCACCAAACCTAGTAAATAATAAAGAATCGGCTTTAAAAATGGAAGTCGACAGTGTAAAAGAAATGTTTGGTCGCTCGATTATATAAAGGATTATTAAATTTCAGTTCATATGATATTCCTGTAGAAAAAAAAAATGCTATCTGCATTGTAAAAAAATAATGGATCACGATGCCGTAGTTTAAACAAAGCCGTTGAAGGAATGAACTTGACTTTGTTCAAGCACGATTATCTCCCACCTGATCCAAATGTTCAAAAAGTTCTGAAGCCAATATACGTGGACTTGTCTCAGTGTGAATTGTTTGCTGGATGTAAGGGTAAAATACGCAGAATTATAACGAAAGCTACAATGGTTTACTTTGGAACTTTGCTCCGAAACACCTCCACAGTGGTTTCAAAACTATTGAATTATCAAATTACTTTGCTACTTCAATATTCAATGATTGTTATACATGGTAGTGGCGATGGTGTGATGGTTGACTGACTTACTGGGTTCTTATCCCGGTAGCAGCACAACAGCAAATTTTGTGTTTTACTATAAAACGGCACTGACTTTTCAGCCCATGTGGTAGCATTGAATGAATAAGACCTTTGAGACAAAGTCGTGTGCGCCATTGAGGAATACGACTGAGCAATGAAAATCAGGAATCATCATTTGGAAAATCAAAAGTGACCTTCGTTTGACCTTGAAAATGGATCTCAAGGTCAAACTCGTGGTCACCATCCTATGTCCCCTTCAGAGCCTTGTGACTTTTGTCTGAAACATTTTTCGCGATATTTCGTACTTTTCGAGTAATTTTGATGTCTTAAGTTTTATGGCGCCCTCTGACGGGAAAAGAACGCATTTTTGAAAAAAGTGTTTCATGTAAAAAAATTGTAAATTTTCACGCAGATTACGAATCTATCAAAAAGTAAAAATAGGGGTTCCCATTAAAAAAACAAAAGTGACCTTCGTTTGACCTTGAAAATGGATCTCAATTATCTTTAACTTCAAATGCTAAAATTAAAAACTAATTTAATTTCATAGGTAGAAATATTCGCGTTTAATGGCTCGATTTCATTTTAAAATTTGCGTTTAACAAAAATCCCAAACTTGCATTCAATCTAATTCTACTTCAGTCTTATCAATGCACCATGAGCCTAACCTCACATTTTTTTTACAGATATACTTACACAACAAAGCGGGAACCAAGCAAACAGCATTTGTTACCATCAAACCTTTACACGAATCGATTGCAGGTAGTACAATGAATGTAAACACAGCTAAACCGATTACATGAAGTGCCTCCATACCCACAACCTAGAAAAATAAAATAAAAAAAAGAAAAAAAAGAAAAAATAAAAATAAGATAAAATCCATCTTGAACCTTCGTAAACCACTAAAAGACAAAATAAAGGTTGCACTTACCAAGTAAACCTCCAGCCATGTGGGTGCTTTCACATCCTTAAACACACAAATCCTCAAGGCTCGAAGGAATGTGAACACCTCAGGTGCAGAAAATGCAAATATCAGCGCCCATATCCATGCAATTTGCTGCTCATCAGGTATTTGCGCGTATAGTTCTCTTTTCGGATCTAAAACGATGTAGAGATAGAGTGAAGAAAACTCCATCTATCATATACTTAAGGATGGCAATAACCAAGCACTCAAGCCTGCCCCCCTTCGAATCCATTTGGCAATGGGCATTTGGTTCTTATCATCAAAAGTCAACACCAGTTGCGGCTAATACCTGCATAATGACGTTCATACTTACGTCGTATATCGCAATATCTCACTCTAGTTCCCGAGGGTATTTGTGCCACCATCAGCAAATAGCTGAGCTTGGATAGGACCGCCGAACTCAGTACAACAAAAAATACTCCGATATAAACGAGAATTTTGAAGACTTGCAAAACTATTGTTAGCTTAGTCCAATTGGCTGATGATCCAGTGGCTTTCTTGGGTGGAGGATCCTGGAATGAGTCCCAAAGTGGCGGTTTATCTTTGCTCTTCCTGTTAGAAATAATTTTAGTTAGCACTGAAACTGAATTGATTGGCTTTGAAGTCTTAGATGGGAATACCGTTTCTTTGGGTAAACATCATCGTCGTTGTAATCAAAGTTATCCATTGAGAGTAGAAACGTCTCGAAGTAAAGGCAAGCTGAAATGTTTTATGTTGCGCACAGTAATGAAGTTGAAGAAAATGTTGAGACGGAAAAAGACAAAAATCAACTGATGGAGTCGATATGATATCATTTCTGAAGACAAACACAGATAGCTGATGATAACAGATATTTCAAAGCGGCAACACAAGTACAAAACATTTCCACTCAAGAAAAGGTGTCGAATAGTGTTCAGATGACGCATTTCATGTTAACTTAAACAATTATTATGAATCAGAGGAAGGTCTTTGTTTAAAGAATAAGTTAGGTTTGAAATCCAATTTAGTGATGAAAGGGGATACGATTTTACTTGGTAGTAGAAACGAAGTCCGATGTGGCATGCTTTGAAGAATGTAGTGACCAGAACATATTCGTACACGTTGCGCCTAAGTCTGCGATTACCATAGATGCCGAAATATCACAAATCAGTATTGAGGCGAACTTAGCAGCGACCTGACACTGCGCCACTTGTGGGGTTGGCCAACGGATTTTGCTCGAAATCAATGGAAAGGAATATCCGGTAAAATTCCTTCGCAATGTGGGAAGCTGATTAAATGTTTTAATTAATACAGAGAGCCTAAAAGCTCATCTTTCACTTAGGAAACCCCATAAAACTAATTGATTTCCTCATGGTCTGAATCCTTTTTCTATGTGTAATTACCTAAGTTGTAACGATAATAAACTGGATATCGGCTGAACAATTTTTTTCTGATTAATTCAGTCTGAATGATGCCCCTTCCCATCGTCTGTCAACTAGCATTCTGGAATTATCAGAAAAATGATTGGCAAAAATTCAGAGGAATACTTTGAAAACTACTCTATTCTTAACTTTTAAGTCCACCATGTAACACCAACAAGCTAAGCATAAAAGTCAAAGTCAAATTTTGAACGACCTCAAATGATGAATCACTCAACCTGCTACTGGATACTCACTTTTCAGGTAGTCCCCTATTCATGGGCAGTAACAACCTTAGCATGGTCTGATTTTATTTTTTTATAATGAGCGCGCACTCAAAGGATTTGTGTACCCTTGAAATATTTCTGTACGGCAAGGGCGATTACTAGAGACAAGCTGCTGGGATGGACAGTATAATACCTTCCGAACTACAAATGTCCTCAGATATCATCCTGCCAACATTAGAGAGTATCTTGAGGAGCTGCGAAGAAATGATCCGCATTCCCTTGTTATAAAGAGAAGTTAATGTAGTTCTAATTCCTAAAGCCGAAAAATGTTCTCATATTGTCCCAAAAGACCTCAGACATATAAGTCTACCATTTTTCCTTCTTAAAACTCTAGAATAGCTGATAGATATTCATTTACGATCTAGAATTGATTCGATTGATTTACTGTAAAGTAAAGTCGGTGGAAAAGTTTCTACATTCACTGACTAACCACATCGAACTAGAATGGTCGCGTTCCTGAAAATAAAGGTGTCTTTAATAATGTCAACGTATCCGCAATCACGGCTGAGCTGTCAACTTTGAAGGTAGATGACCGACTTGGGGAGTTGATCAGTCTTATGCTTAATAGTAGGATAATCAACTTCAAATTGGGTGGAGCTTCTGCTAAAAGATATGTCAGCAGAGGTACGCTGTAAGCCGGTGTCCTCTCAACCTTTTTCTGGAATTTAGTGGTCAATGAACTGCTGATGAACCTGGAAGTGGGTGGTAGTAGGGTTTTTGCCTATGCAGATGACGTTGTTATAGTTGTCTCAGGAAAGCATCTCAATACAATTAAAGAATTCTTACAGCAAAATCTTAACAGATTAACCCGTTGGGCGGATTGCTGTGATTGGGAGTAAACCTCCACTTAACTGATCTTGTTCTCTTTCCCAGGAAATATAAAATTCCAATCATCGACATTCTCTCAATCAACGGTACCAGTAACAGTCTTATTTTTCCACAGGAAACTAAATTAGAAACCTAATATTCAAGAGAGAGTAAAAAAACACAGTAGCAAGAGAATAATTGCAAGAAAGCCATTGTGAAGAAATGGGGCCTTCAGATCAGCAAATCTAAGCCTCAACTAATTTTTGGCGATTAAAGAAGTGCTGTCCTGGCTGAGGAAAAACTTTTCGAATAGTCAGGCCGCTATCAAACACCTGGACTCATTTTCACAAATTTCTAAAACCTGCTCGATCGATCGCCGATCATCTCTCAGGGTGATGGCGGAGCAGTGCCGGAGCAGTGCCGGAGCACAGAGATATTCCAGAGAATTTTGGGACCGACGAATTCGCCAAAATTGGAACCACTCTACCTATCCTACCCGAAAAAGGTATCATCGGTATGGCAACCACTACTTGCAAACTAATACTAATGCTAGATGCTACTAGAAAAACCAACCTTAGGTGGGCTGTTGGGTCGTCATATCTAGCGACCAAAGAAATCTGGTCAAAGCTGGATCTGAATCGCTCTAAGAGTTTGATCTTTCAAAATAGGAAACATCTCAGCGCAATGCTTAAGCTGCGTGGACGAGGAGGAGACAATCCTCCACCTACTCTGTACATGCCCAGCTCTCTCCCAAAGTGGAGTTTTCTTCTACAATAACTTAAGCGATTTTAGCAGTATTCATAGACGTTAACAATCTCCTACGCTTCGGCAGAATCTCAATTTGGTTCCAAGAGCAGGTTTATCACAGATCCACGTGACAATAAGCCTAAGTGGAGTTTTTTTTCAGCAGTCACTCTTACCTAACCTAACCTAAGGGTGTTTGGGACTGAGTTGGAGGCAGTTTATATTTTTAAATATTATCCGAATGTTCAACAAGCTGACCTCAAAACAATTTTATGTACGTTGTGTTTTTTTTTTTAAACACTCAAGTGTGTATGGATACAAGTACACTTATAATGCTTCAGTATGTGGTAAGTTTTTTGGAAGATGTAATTGAATGAGATGATAGATGTTTCGGCTCGTTGGTTATTTCGCCCAATGGGTGGTATCCAACATTTAATATGGAGACGGAATTGTTAATAGAAGCTGGCTAGTTGTCGTTTTATTGTCAACTGTTCACTTTTTTGATTTTAATTAACTAAAAAATTAATGTCTTTCAGGGGCAATTGGGATTTAAACACCGAAATTACCCATTTGGAAGCCAGTTTACTGCCACTTTAGCCACGGACAGCCATTTCGGCTCCATCTTTGAACATCGGGTGTAACTTGATTAGTTTTATTAGCTTTTACACCATGTTTCCCGACGACCCCTATCTTTGCGTTATCGGTTCGGAAATGGACGGAAATTTTTTGTTTCTTTGCCAAATTTTAATGGTCGTTCCCGTCGTTTAGCAGTGAGCAGAAGTGTTTTTTTCTTTTAAATTTTCAGCGCTGACTGTGACTCTATTATTAAAGTTTCTTGCTCATTTCAACAACATGTTGTTATTGCCCCTGGAGTAAAACCTCTCAATTTCCTCGATTCCACGCTTTACGGATATTTTCATTTCCTTCTTTGGTCGTTCCTCGTGCTGCTCATACATGTGAGGTTTCGTGGGCGTTATAGCGTCCGTGTTTCATGGATAGCGGTGATATTTTGTTTGTGACAGTTAGGGGCTTCGCTAGTTCGTTGGTTGTAGTAACCTGTGCTATGTTCAGATTCGAACTTGGTTGTTTATTTTGCAGAGTCGTCAATAGTATTCTATCCTCCTCCGAGGCTACTTGCTGCTTTGTAGGGTTCTACGAAGTCGGGTAGTTAGCCACATGTACAGCTCCCAACTTGAAGTGCTACAGCACAGGGTTAGGTTAAGTATGGTATGCATACCTCTATAGTCGACGCAGTTTAAAGAAAATTCTTTTTCAAGAACAATTCTAAGGTTTCATGCACCTCCTCTATTTTAATTACTACTTATTCTACTTACTTATTCTACTTACTATTCCTTGGTGCGCTTCTTGTTTGCGTCGATCCAGTGGTTTCGTTATAATAGCCGAGATAAGCTCAGTACATCAAACGCGTTATTTCTAATGAAATTTTGGTACTGCTTTTACCGGTGTTTAGGATTTGATGTTGAAGCCATCTCATTAGAGATTGAGAGACACATAATCGGTAAAGGCTTTTGCGATCTAGTATGGAAATTTTCATTAAATTAAGTACACATTTATTATAAAACTAATGTTAAATATTATATTAGTTCAGTCTAGGGCAATTATGTTCATTTAACTACCACAGCTTTTGTAGGAAGTGACCACCCGAATGTCAAAATTATCAATGACTTTTTGAAGAATAGGTGGGTCAATGACTGAAATTTCGGTTTGTATGTTGTGTTTGAGATCCCGAATTGTCGATGGGTTATTGGCATAGACCTAACCCTTCAAATAATTCCACAGGAAGAAGTCTAAAGTCGCATGAAGGCCAATCAACTCTCATCTAACAGAAATAATGCGATGCAAGACAGATGGCTTGTATGAGCGGTAGTGCAATTCTGTTGAATTTAGAAATCAACCAGAACCAATTCATTCAATTTTGGAAAAAAATACGGTCAACATGTTGCGGTAACGTTCTGCATTCACCGTAACAGTCTCTTCAGCCTCGTCTTCGAAAAAGTATGTGCCAATGATGCCGCTAACTCGTAGATGGTCCAAAGGTTCCAATTGTTGTGTAATTTGGATTTTAAAGGCGTAAAAATATATAATCGAGGTGACTGGCTGGTTTTGAATGCATTTGCTCACATTGATGATGTGTGTACGTGTGGCCCTGAATGCTGATATGTAGTTCGACCCGATACCGAAACAGTTTCTTCGAAATGCTTCACCACCGCAAGAATTCCGGACTCACTAGGGCGGTTATGTTGACTGAAAAATCCTCGAATTTTGCAGATAGCCAATTTTTGAAATAAGATTGGAAGACAAAAAATCCGTTGTTGCGTTGTAAACGTCTCCATGACTAAAATTTTTAAAGATTGTGTGATATCTGTCAAAAAGAAATCCCACATTGAATTCAGTAAGTGATAGTTATTTACAACCAACATCCACACCATCTGTTCACTCAACATATATGGTAGTTGTACCAGGTCATACTTCCTCTCAGTGTTTTCTGTGGGATGTTTTGAACATTCACTTCCGTATTCTGACTACAAAAATATACATAGTGAAACGAGTAAATAAAGAATTATTCATAGGCCATATAAACTCAGATGTCATCGAAAAAATATTTAAGTTTTCAAAAAGATGCAAATTGGAACTCAAACAGAATGAGACCCTTAGACCTCAGTTGAGCTGCACAAATTCAAACACATAAGATTTTTTAGAAAAAATCTCTCGAATTAAATTTTTTTGAAGAAGAAATATACTTTTGAACGGGTTATTAGTCAGAAATTAGATTTTCTCAAAATATTTGAACATAGCGGAACGACGTTTAAAATTGGGGTAAATTCTACCTATACCCTCAAGCCATTTAACGCCTTCATGAGCGAACCATACAATAAATACATACCATAAAATAAGCTTTATATTTCCCTTGCATTTCCGGTTAGTCATATGAGAAATTAACAGCTTTTAAATCATCAGATAGAATGATATCAAATAAATTCTCAATTGCATCTTTCCAATGATGCCTGTGGATTTCCGTATTCTGGTTTTAAATTAATTAAAGTTGATACGACGAATAGATATCTCAAAAGATTTGAAAACCTTCAAACAATATTGATCCAAACGGTATATGCACAAGTTGACTACATAAAAAGTGATACACTTTCCTTTACCTCCACCAATAGCTGCAATTTGAATCAGTACTACTACCTACTCTCAATCAACTCTGATACAAATCTCTACCCACAAATGGATGTGATCTGCTCGAATCTTATTTAACGTAAAACTAACTAAAGTAGAAATTCGGGAGCCAGATGTTTGATTGCAAAAAAGTCTGATTTCTGTATTAGTATATTGAGTTGCAACATTCATCTATCCTTATCCGAGTATCTGTACTTTGTATAATTTTCTATCAATTCCACGTTGACGAAAGATTTCGTTCATATTGGTTTAGATGTATATCTGCACGAATATCTTGAGGACACAACATTTACTAAAACTGCCACGGGTGTTGATGTGGGGAATCCCTGAGATGCTTGACATTCTTTGATAAACACATTAAATTTTGACACAGTCAGCTGACATATAAAGACAAGGGTACTGTTTCTTCCGACAGGACAAACTTTGTTTTGGGTCTTCTTGATTGAGATTGTTTTTTTTTTTTTTTTTTTTTTTTTGTGGTAGATACTTTTATCTACTTAAATTTGTGGCCAGAGTGAAGATTAAATTATTTGTCTAGATAGTTTTAGCATATCTTTCTAAATCCAAAAGAGGAAACCATTTGTATACATATAATCGTAATTTTTTTTTCAGAAACTTTAGTCTGATACGAATGATTTAAGTTGAAAACTTTTCTAAGGACACTCAAAGAAAAAATGGAAAGTGGAAGAGTTCCTTTTTTCTTTGTCTGCACTTTAAAAGTGAGGTGGCTATGAAGACTCATTCTTGGTTGGGAGTTAAAAGGGATAAAAAAGGGTCCTCTTGAAATTATTTTGTTTCTCAGGCCTATCTAAACCAATGCATTATACACGTATGTATGTATGGAGATACTTAACAGCATTTGTTTCTATATGCAAACCTTGGCTGTCGTGTGAATTGTCATTGACATGGCAGCGGCTCATGCAAAAGGGAGGATTAACAGCTTATAATCCAGTGATGTAGTTACATTTAAGCTCTTTCTTTAAATATTGTAACATTATTTACGTTATCAGAAAGTATACACTGCGGGCAGTACCTATTCCATTATACCGTCACATATTTACCATCATCATCATAGAAGGGTTGTTAACGGTAGCTTGACCGTTGATGGAAATGTTCAGCGCGTACTCTCTCCAGTCGCGTGCACATTCACCTCACACACTAGATTCTGAAGCACAGCCTCAAAAGTTCTTCAGGGTACGCGTGTGCGGTTTAGAAAGAAGATGTTTTCGCGGAACGGTTTTGCGTATATGAATCTCAACCATTTTCTGTTAAGTAAAAGGAATTAGATTGTATTGTATACGGACCATTGTCATTTGAGAAGTTGAGGTTGGGCGTATATTTAATATTCTTTTTCAAGGAATATTTGGAGATATGCCATCGGTGCCAAACGAATTGAGGCTATGGATTAAAATCACTTGAAAGTTTTTGTAATATTTTGAAAGTGATTACAGAGTTTAGAATATCTTAAGTTTAGGGAATTTGCCTACCTGATTTAATAGTAAGCAACTTTAGATTAAGGGTCACATCAGACTTCCTAAAGGTCTCTTAATACAATTTCTGAAAATTAATGAAGACACTTTTAATTTCAACTCCTTTTACTTTTTTTTAGTCTTTTGTTTGTAAAATTTATTTCGAATCTTAAGCTCTGCTCAATATAAAACCTAAAAACTATCTCACTTACAGAAACTGTTAGATAGTCATCAGGGTGCGTTCAGTGTTATTAAATTTTAGCCAGTTTGTTTTAAGCCATACCTTTTTTTTCATAGTTTTAATAATTTCTTCCTTAAGTGATCATGAAGCTTCAACTGGATATCACCAGTATGTTCAGTAGACATCGTATAATATTTGGAAAACCATGATCGTTTGTGACAGAAACCCAGTCACCTATATTTTCATTTCTACCATTCAAAGTGACGGTTAAATTACGAAGATTACGTTTAAATTTCGTATTTTTCTTTAAAATAACTTTTAGATCAATCTCAAGCTTGGGCAAGAGCCGTATTTGACGTCCATAATATAGTTTTTGCCGCCCACGTTTTCGAAGTCTATCTTCGATCACATGTTCTGGTAATTGTTCGCGTCATAAAGGCTTGTTACTTATTGGTTCCTTGGTTTTTTAGCCCAACCGATTGAGCTGGTGACATCGACATAGAAGCCAAATCAAGTAAGTGAATGTCAAAATCATGCGGGCGATTTCATCCAAATATTTTCTAGAAAAATTTATTATTATCGCGAGACCATATGCTGTAAGTCCATTGCTCTGCGGATGCATAGAGCTGGAAAATGTCATAATATGTTGGCTTTTTCAACAAAATGATGATATTGTTGGTATCCGCAGGGTATTTCACGATGACAAAAACCAAAAATAACAGTTTTCATCGTATTGTTGTTTAGTTTATCACACAGATTCACCAACCAGATAAAGTACGCATATCCTATTGACAGATAGTCTCAACCGCTCAGTACAAATATGTTGACCCCAAAAGTCTCTCATGGGTGTTCAGGAATTTGATGCTGAGTAAGCGTCTCTCACTGGTTAGCTATAAGTTTAATATCATTTGCCATTTTTGGACAATAGAATAATTATCGAGCTCTTACATAATAGTAATTTCTGAATATCCAAATGCGGGTCATGAATCATCAACCAGATTTCTCCCCTAAAGGGCTGAAGTATGACCAGTTTTTCACTAAAAAAAGACACCAAGTTCATCTCTCATCTTGTGATACTGTTTATCTTCTGTGCTCAACTTTTTTAATTCCGTCCAACCAGCCTGCAACTAGTTAACGATTGACATCAAAACATCTTCACTCTGTACGTAAATAGCCACTCGTTTTTTAACTGTTTGAAAGAGTGTCTGTAACTTATAATCATCTTGTTCCACTTATTTAACTTACGCCCTTGATAGACAATCTGTTAACGTAATCTTTTTACCTGGTACATACTCGACTCTATTGAACGGTTACGTAAGCAGTCTTAGAAACAACAGTTGTAGAATCTTTCACACGCAAACCTGACCGCAAGAAATTCTTTATCTATCTAAGCCCGCTTTCTTCACTGATAGTTAGACTGTGAGATGCTTGGTCAATAAATGCTACTTTGTTCGAGTCAAAATCGACGGCTACTACATCTATAGCTAGAATTCGATAGTTTTCTATTGTAGATAGGCTTATCGTAGATGCCAGAGGTCGAAGTTGGGTTATCATGATCGGAGATTTGTGCAAGAACAAATAGAAAAGGAAACAAACTTTTAGAGGTATTGACGATCCTAGACTCAATACTTTAAAACAGCAGAAATGAACAGGAATAGAGCAGGCTCAATCATTGGCCTCACTTTTGTAAGCAATTCACTTGTGAGTAGAACAACATAGAAAGTTAGCACTCACTACACTAATAGTAACTACCAGGCAATAATATGCGAGCCAATTGACGAATGATAAGTTGAATCCTCAATAAAAAAAGGATAGATGATCAGCACATTTGATGAAGAGTTTTTTACTTGTATGATCGTGGATGTAAAGACGACTGGTTTAGTCAATGAAAAGTCAGTCAAATTAAAGTCAGGTCGCCCATATCTCCAGGGATGGCGATGCATCCATGGTAAAACTGACGACTAGTTCATATACCAGTTTATTGGTGGAATGAAAAATCTCGCAGATACGAGCTGAATTGCACCGCGCAAGAAGGCTGCGTTGATACAGCCATCAAAAACCAATTTCATTGAACTCCAGCATCGGTATAAATAAGCACGAAGAGAAGTGAAAGTGGCCATAGATAACTGCGGAAGATAGTAGAAAGCCTATTCCCAAGACAAAGCGGATATTCATTGGAGGAGGCGCTATCAACAGCAGAACAACAAATTACTAGAGTTACAGCCAAAGAGAAACTTGACACTTGCAATAGCTTTGGGAACAAAAATGTCCCTGGGCCAGATAGCCAGATGTGCCTTTATTGGTGCGGTCGAAACAATATAAAATAAAATATGCGGAATAAATTAAAAATAGATTTGTGTTGATAGTTATATAAATTTTTTTATCGCAAGAGAGGGAACAAAAGGTACGGTGTTACCTCGATGAATGCTGATACAAGAAGAAAGCTTATGATCAGTAAAGGGAAAGAGATGCGTGGAAATTGGAGATGCTAAGTGTCCTAGATGTATTCAGACATAGATTATTTTACATATTATATTATCAGGGCAGTGAAATCAGGCGGAAGGCTAAATTTAGTGACCCTTGTCTGGGTCCCAGGTCACAAACGGATCGCGGGATGTAAGTTGGGTCTGCCTTTGTGATAGTTGGGTCTCAGCTCTGCGAGATGTAGGCAGACCAAACGAATACTTTCCGACGTCTCTAGGAAGTCAGCGGCCTGCGGTCTGCTGCCTCTCAGCAGGAAAGATTGCAGGTTGCTTACTGGCGTCGTGACGGGACATAACACTTTTGTAAAGCACTTAAATGCGCTGGGTATAAGTGATGACGATACCGCGGAGCACTATGTGAATGTCCGGCTTACGTTCGCATCAGACTGCAGGTACTTGGTGGTGTGTGCTGGTACAGTAGGAAAATTATCACTGAAGAGCTTACTCATCTTTCTTCGTAAGACTGAAAGATTTCAATAAAAATGAATTTTATAAGGAGTACAATGGACTAGTGCTTTATTTGAGTGTTTTGTTCAGACAATAAAAAAAAATATTTTATAGAGCGACATTACTATATTTTGACCTTACCAAATTGAACTATTGGAATCAGTTATGCTCAGGTGCAGTGGTGCAACCGATGTCATATACAAATTTGAGTCAAATGAATCCGAACCACCGTCTGAAAATGTTTGTATAAACTAATTCTTACCAGAGCATCCATTACTACCCCATTTCACTAAAAGTGTAATATTAAAGCTATTTTGTCACCCAAAATTGAACGGCAGAATTGGACCTTTCTGCACCTAACAGCGCTTGATTATTGATAAAAAAGATTTGGTGACAAGAGTGCGATATGACTCACTAATTTGTGTTACTTTAAAAACAATAGTCAATCCAATTTTAAAGGATGAAATTCCTTTCTTGGTCGACTTCGACATCCCATATGATAAAATAACTCCGGAGAGGAAGGACTAAAAAAAAAAGCAAAAATTAAAATTTTCACAGATGTTCGAAAACAGAGGAAGGAACCAGATGCAAGCCATGTCTTTCATTAAGAGGTTCTGTCTGTCTTCAGGTCAGCTGAGCTAACGCCGATGAGATCAGTATCTGCAAGAGATATCGCTATCTACGTCGATAACCAGGCTTAGACAATGGAATCGACCAAAATCAATTCTGATATAGTCAGGGGCTGTCGTACAGTGCTCAGGACCGGGTGATATTGTGCTGGATAGAGGACACTGCGGTATAAAGGAAAATGAACAAGCGGATAATTTTGCAAGAAGAGGAGGAGAACCACCCCTTTGCATAGTAAAGGGTACTATCTGCCAACCTAAGGTGGTAAAGTCTTGAAGGACACAGAGTATCCAAGTCTCTGTCCACCTTTAACTGCAATAGATCTAAGGAGTTAATAAAATTAAACGGCTATAAGCTTATGACAATGAAATGAATCTTGACTAGAAAATGCTTCCTGCGGAGATACATCAAGACGTTAGATACGGATATTTGCAGATTCTGCGGTGATATGCAAGCTGTTATGGACATAACACACATACTATGTGCATGCGATGCAATATTGCGTAGTCAAAGAATATTTTTAGGGAAATATTGGGTCTATAACTTCGTGCGCTTTGCTCAGAGATGGCATAACTTGTATTATTCCATTGAAACATTCGTTAGAAAGTTACTGTTATTGTACGTTATTTCAGTATATGTCATTCATTTGAAGCGTAAGCAACAATAATTTTTTTTTCACTCAAATATGTCGAACTTTGTGCCTGAAAAAGTGTTTTTGCGGGGAATTCTTCTTCATTACTTTAATATGAAGAAAACTGCTGCCGAAAGTCATCGTATTTTGGTGGAAGTTTATGATGAACATGCGCTAGCTGAGCGAACGTGCCAAAAGTGGTTTGCACGATTTAAAAGTGGTGATTTTGGCTTGGAAGACGATGAACGTCCTGGGCAGCCAAAAAAGTTTGAAGATGAAGAACTGGAAGCATTACTCTATGAAGATTGTTGCCAAACACGAGAAGAGCTCCCAGAATTTTTGGGTGTCACTCAAGCAGCCATCTCAAAACGTTTAAAAGCAGCTGGATATATTCAAAAGCAAGGAAATTGGGTTCGACATTAACTCAAGCCGAGAGACGTCGAAAGGCGGTTTTGCATGTCCGAAATGCTGCTGGAACGCCACAAAAGGAAGTCATTTTTGCATCGGATTGTTACTGGTGATGAAAAATGGATCCATTACGACAACCCCAAGCGCAAAAAATCATATGTGAAACCTGGCCAACCAGCCAAATCAATGAGCTGCTAAAACCGGGTGAAACCAACAATCGACGACACTACCGAACACAATTAATCCGTTTGAAGAGAGCAGTAGCCGGAAAACGCCCGGAATATGCGACCAGACACGAGGCAATAATTTTTCATCATCACAACGCTCGGCGGCCCCACGTTTCTATTCCGAATAAGAACTATTTGGAAAACAGTGGATGGGAAGTCTTCTTCCACCCACCTTATAGCCCAGACCTTGCCCCTTCTGACTATCATCTGTTCCGGTCGATGAAGAACGCCCTCACTGAAATACGATTCACATCAGAGCAGAATATCAAAAATTGGTTTGATTTATTCTTGGCTTCCAAGCCGGCGCAGTTCTTTTGGGATAGGATCAACAAATTGTCAGAAAGATGGGAAAAAGTCATAGCTTCAGATGTACAATACTTTGAATAATACTATTGTACATGTTTTTCTTAAATAAACGTTCAAATTTCGAAAAAAAACCGCACGAATTAATATATATACCCAAAATTAAAAGAATGGTCAATAACTGCAAATTAACCATCAGAGAGATAGCGAAGAACTTGAACATTGCCTATGGATGCGTTTAAGACATTTTGGTTAATGATTTGGGTTTCCGTCGTGCAGACCTCAATTTCATGCAAAAAAAGAGAAAGTGTTGACGTCGCAAAAGATATGATTTGAGATTCTGAATCCGATCCCACATTTATCAAGATGATCATTACTAAAGAGGAGACGTGGGCTTATGAGTACGACACGCAATCCAGACATCAGGCAAGTGAATGGCGTTCACCTAATGAGCCGAGACCAAAAAAAACCACGGCTCACGGCTTTCATGGATTACAACGGTGTAGTGCACATGAATTTTTGTCAGAAGGCCTGATAGTAAACAAAGAGTTTTATTTGGGCGTTATGAGGCGTTTGCATGAAGCAATTCGCCGAAAAAGACCAGAATTGTGGCAGAAAACTCGAAACGAAAACTATTCGTAATTTTTTGACGTAAAATGCAACAAATACCATCCAACATCCACCAAATTCACTTGATTTAGCTCGCTGTGACTTCTTTTTGTTCAATCGATTTAAAAAACCACTACGGGGAACGCGTTTCAGCAGCCGAGAGGAAGTTATGGAAATTACGCAGGAAGCAGGACATACCGAAAACCGAATAAAAAAAATGTTTCGAGAATTGGATCAAGCGCTGGCATAAGTATGTTGCAGTCGATGGGGATCACTTTGAAGGGGACAATATAGATTTGGATGAATAAACTTGCATTTTGAATTTTCTGATCAAGATGGTATTAACATACGTTTGGTCTTCTTCGTAGACGGTGTCGCATTTTTCCTTAGTTCGTCTCTAACCGTTTTTTGTTTCTAGGAAATGCTTTATTTGTAAGCATTTTGAAAATAACATTACAAATAAAATAGACAGTAAAAGAAAGCGGCCAAATTTACTCCATTGATGCTACTACCTTTGTTGGCTGTTAGACCTGCTTCATTTGCACTGGTGTACTGATATGATAATTACATCATTATTTATACATTTGATGTTTCTAAGTTTAGGTGTTTATAGGGGAGGTGCAGTATATCCTACCTATGTTGCTCTCAGTGTGCGCAACTTTTGGATTCCATTCAACAATTACGATATTCAAAGTTGAGCCTTCAGCAACATAACCCTGGTTGCAATTAGTCCTAACTCAATGTTGCAGCAATATTCTTTCTAAGTTGAAATTAAACTTTCCAATTACTTAAGCATTTGGTTTAAGGTAGGAATACAGTTTATTAAAGTGGACTCTTGTAGAAAGTCAGATATTGATTTGGTTTTCTTTTGTTTTTGTCTTACTTTGCAGATCTATTGAAAATCTAGCCATTGACCACAGACAATGCCAATTAAATGCAAGAAAATAAATTCAAATCCAAATCAGTATTCATAAAACTCTCTTTAAAATATATGCGAGTATATGGATGAAAGCAAACATGAATATGCATTTTATACCATCGTAAAATTTCCGTACGATCTGGTTGGCCTTTGCGTCTTCTAAATGATTTAGGAAGTAGTGCATGGCATTTCAGCACTCCATAAAGTTTCCTTCATTCTTTCTATATTTTTTGTACAGAATATAAAAAATGATTTATCATTAAAAGAAATGGAATAGATAAAGAATTACTCCCCATGAAAAAAAAAAAAAAACAGTGGCTATGCTAGAGCATAACCGAAGACTAAGATTTATGAATATTTATTTTTCTTAAGATTCGCGTCTGCAACATACGAATACGAGTAGAGGATCATAGTTTTGAGTTGAAATGAATTATTACCTTTACTTTGGATTCGAAACTATGGGATAAATCGGTGAAGTTTTATGTGAAAACCATGTCCTGAATATCCTTTCAAACTAATTAATTAATATTCTTGAATTAGGGGTACCCGAGGATAAAGTTGTAAGGATGCACCTCATAAGGAGAAACTAATGGAAAAGTACTGTATTTAGGGCATTTTAACTTACTTACTTACCAAAAAGCGCGTTTAGCACACACGAAGTTTAAGAGTTTCAAGTACGAATAGTTGCAGTTACGATAGATTCCATTAGACGATAAAGTTGTTGAAGAATATTGTTCTTTACTTACTGTAGCCTCGAAGCGATGTTTTGACACTTCGTAGCTATCGAATTGTGAAAGTTTATGTAATTTAATTTGTTTGTTGTTTAGTAGTCAGCAATGCATCACAACCAATTTGTCGCCTTACATATTATTTCGATTTTTGCCGTTTGGTTCTTCAGTGTTCTGTTTTTAAGAGCTTATGCGTGATTCGTGATATGTGTCAAAGTGAAACATGCTTAATTAGCATGGACATTTCATCATAGAAAGATTTACATCAGAACAACGCTAACAAATTATTGAATTTAATTATCAAATTCTGTGAGCTGTGAAAAAGGTTTTTCGTGCACTTTAACCATTTTACGGTCGTCATAATTGACCTACTGAGTAAGCAATTCATGCCATAGTGACAAAATTTCGCACCAACTAAAACCTTACAAAATACAGCTCGTATATGATGTGCCATAGCGTCGAATATTCAATGAGAGGGCCTTAAAAATCTGGAAGAAGATCCGCTTTTTTATCAAATAATTATTATTTTCAGCGACGCAGTTCATTTCTGGTTGAATGGGTATATTAATAAACAAAATTTCCGTGTTTGGCCCGGTGAGTAACTTCAGGCAATATAAGGGCTGCCAATGTATCCGGAAAAATGCATTGTTTGGTGCGGTTTATAGTATGGTCCAAGTGAAACATTGGCCCCCGCTGTTATTAAATTTTTTTGCTGAACCTAGTAGACATGTGGTTTCAACAAGATAGCACTTTATGCCACATATCACGCGAAAAGGTGGACACATTGAGAAATAAGTTCGGTCAGCTATTTATCTTTTGGTTTGGTGTGACTATTTTTTACTATTTGACGACGTCAAGTAACTCGTCTATACCGATAAACCGGCCTTGGAAAACAACATTATATTCGATTTTAGCGAGATACCAGCCAATATGTTCGAAAAAGTGATTCAAAATTGGGATCTCCGCATGGACCACTTAAAACGTAGTTGTAGTCAACATTTACATGAAGTAATCATTAAAAAGTGAATGGCAAGTATTGGTTTATCAACTCAAATAAAAACTCTATTTGACACTTTGACAATTAAAAACCAAGCGCCTATAAAATCTCCCATTATAAGCCAACTGAATTGCGGATTCTATAAATCATAAAATTCTCGATATAAAAGGGAATATTTCGAGAACGTGATATCAGTGATCAGCTCATACTCGTATGTAAACAGTACGTGAATACGACCGATATAAAGAATTTTCATGAAAGTCACTATCTTTTGCTTTTTTTTTATTTTACTCTTTCCCTATTGCCACCCGATTCGATGACAACTTCAAAAATGGGATAAAGCAACAGTGCAAAAAATAGTAAAGTGTGTGGTCCAGATTAAAAACAAGAACAAAAAAAAAATATTTAATTGGAACTTCAGAAGTAACTGAAACTGAAGCAATACGACGATGTATGAAGCAGTAAAGAAAATTGCCAAATTCAGTAAAATAATCATAGGTCAACTGCAAGGTGAGCTAAAGGAATGTGGCTTGAAAAGGACAAGGGAAAAGCCCCAATTGCTGCACAAGCTGTTTGTATACTAGAAGTTAGTTGAGAACAATGAGTCAGGTGAGATCATTGCGGAGGAAAATGTAGAGGAGACTACATCTGATAATCTGATGAGAAGACTAAAGTGGAAATACTAATGCGGGAAATCCAATCCATTAAAGCTGCGTTGAAGAGTAGAAAGTCTCAAAGTTCAATTGAAAAGGTGAAATAAATACAAAGCCTTAAGCTAGGAGCAGCAAGTCCTACGTAGGAGAGGGCGGTGATGGCGACGATTGTTTATTTAGCGGGAGCAGCAAAGCTTTGGAGTAATGGGGTTCTTCACTAATTATTAAAAGAATTTTTGTGCGATTTGGTGAACAATTTTTCAGCAAAAGATGACGTACCTGATGTACATGAACTTTTGCACAATAGTAAACGAAAGCAAGGGGAGGACACGGAAGAGTTTGTGTATGAGGTGAGAGCTGTTGCTTCGAGATGTCAGTTAGAAGAGAAGACAGTGAATAAGTATGTCGTACGGGGCACTACCGATGTCAACACAGCCTGATGCAATAAGGGAATTGTTGAAAAAGATTCAATGGATATGAGGTCTCAGATACCAACCTAAACAACCTACCTCCATAGCGCGCAATGCAAATACGACGGCTTCACATTAACAGGGCAAAGTGCAGAAAACCAAAGCCCAGATACAATCAAACACTCCAAGTGCCATCAGATTGGGTGTAACTGAAGAATAATAAAGTACTTTAGATGTAAACAATTCGGGTATATTGGTCAAAACTAAACAACACCGGGGAACAATGCCAGAACAAGTACCATTGGAGGTCATCAACACCGAGAAACCAATTAATTGTGGTTAAGCGAAGAGGGTGACGTGTACCGTAAAATGTTAAACATGACCGTCGTAGCATTCATCAATCTAGGAAGCCACTGCGTAACTATGCAAAAATCGGTCGCAAGTGCTAACAACTTTTCCTACGACAAGGATGCTATGATAGAAAGCTAAACTAGTATGGTGGAGAAGGTTGCCGAAATATAGATAGATAGTAGATGACTGAAAAAGATGATGTGAACTGCTAGTAATTTTAGATGAAAGTCAGGCATACATAATGGTAGTCGGTCGTCGTTTGCTAGATTAACTTGAAGTTAAGATTGAAAAGGCCTACCGGCAAATCAAAACCAGCGACTACACAGCGAGGCGGGAGGAATGGCAAGGCTTAGGTCACAGCGGACAATTCAGTTCAACATGGATGAAACACAACCGGAGATGTTACAGCCAAGGTAAAGAAAGAACTGTGTGAACTAATAAGTTAATATCATGATTGTTTCGGTTTAGATGTTAATAAACTATAGCGGTACAACTAAGAATAATGCACTATAAAACTTAACATAACACAGCTAGCGTGCATTTAACCTTCCCGCTACCCTTTGTCAACCGCTAGATTATAGAAGTGGAAACAAATGAAATATTGCAGCAGGGTGTTATTCGACCTTTGACGTCAAACTTTGAGCACCGATAGTTCTTACAGGGAAGAAAGATGGTGGAGATAGAATGTGCATCAGATATCAGGCACTGATACAGTAACTGTAAAGCAGAAATTCCTGATGCCTTCGGTGGAGGAAATACTGGCAACGTTGTCAGGAAAGAAGTACTTCACAAACTTGGACCTAATGTCTGAATACCACCAGGTATGAAAAGCAAAACAGAGTGGGAAGTACAAAGTCTTTGCCAGAGATAACGTGCTGTACGAGTTCGATCGCATGCAATTCGGTTTAGTTTATGCTCCCGTGTATTTCCAAATGAGCATAAGCCAAATGAAAACACGATTGGATCGTGAGGATGCTGCGATTTACTTAGAAGACATTGTCATTGTAAGCAACTCGATAGAGGAAGGACAACAGAAGTTTGGAAAGTTTTGGTAATTCTAAAACAGGCAGGATCTACTTTTAGTACGAAAAAGTGTTGAAGTTCCCCGGACGGATTAGGCCTAGTGAACGAAAAACAGTGGCTGTAAGAAAGTTTCTAGCCCTTACCCGTTATTTTTGAAAATTTTTACCAAAGTACTCAGAGATTGCAGCGCCACTTACCAATAATAAAAAGATCGAGGGATAGCAGACTGCATTTAAGGAACTAAAATCCTTACTGACTTAGGCCACTTTTGGCTTTGTATAACGTCGAATGTGATCACGAGATGCACACGGATGCCTCAACCATTCGATTAACTGTAATCTTAATGCAACAAAGAGGAAGCTATGGCAAACCGAGACCAGTGGAATATTTTAGCAGAAAACTGAAAGAAACCGAAACAAAGTACCACAGCTACGAGCTGGAAGTATTAGCTGGGATGGAGAACCTTGAAAGATTTTGAATCTATTTTTGGGCAACGAATTTAAAGTTATCATCGATTGTGAAGCTATTGTAGTGACTCAGAACAAAGCCAAGATGATACCGCAAGTTGCAAGGTGTTAGCTCAAGCTTTAAGAATTTAAGTCAACAACAGTTTATCAGTCAGGAAGAAAAGCAGGGTACGTGGTTGCGATGATTAGCCAACCGCTGGAAAACGAACTAAAAAAAAGCAATTGCCAACATGTTTAATCTATACATTGGAAAGAAAACTGGCTTGGCTAGCCACTATGCAATAGCAAGATGCTAAGTTGCGTAATATAATAAATTAACTACAATCAAACACTTCTAGTCATCAAAAACAACTGCGTGCGGAGTAGGAGCTCGACGAAAGAAGACTAATAGGAACTATCATACGAGTACCAAAGGGAGTTCGATGGCAAATCTTAAGAACGTGCCATGATGAGGCAGCTCATTGAGCATCGGCAAAACTTTGGAAAGACTCCGTTTTGATTTCCTGGCATGCGAAGTTTTGTTAAAAGCTATGTAAAAGAAAAGGCGATTTACATTGTCCAAAAAGGGCACCTATTCCTTTTCACACAGTTCATATGGATCACTTGGAACTGTTCATACCTGGAAGAGGAGATGTTAAATATTTAGTAGCTCTGGTAGACAATTTTAACAAATACACAATTTATAAAATAATGCCAAACTTACGGAATACATCTCATTATGACGGTCGTCAAGACTCCATGTGCTAATGGACAGGTTGGGAGGGTCAACCGCACGTTTTTAGCAGCCCTTAAGTGTACTCATTCATCAATAAAAGACGGGGCGTAGCAGTTTGTTTCCATACACCCCAAGAGCAATTGCTGGGGACTAATTTTTGATGGAGTTGAAACAGAATAGACACTTGAATCCAGATGAAATGAGCAACAGACATAATATCGCACTACATAACATATCAGTAAACCAACAAAAACAGAAGAGACGTTTCGACAAGGCCCACAAGCAACCAAATACGTACGCGGCAGATAGTCCTGACAGAACGGGAACTTACCAGTACACGTGAATCTAGAAGGCTTGATCCAATTTACAGGGATCCCTACAACACGTACATCCTGAAAGGCATCTCTGACAAAAGCGTATATAAAAACATTTCAAGTAGGTCAAAAGCTGAGACAAAATTAAGAGGTCCGAGTCAGGATGGACGAGCTGTAGCATTTTTCCCATAAAAAACAATTTGTCGCTTACACACTATATATTTGAATCTTCTCATGCCCATACTATACATACTTACATAAAAGTACTAAAGTATAAGCCATCTGTATTGCGGATTCTATAAATCATAAGATGCTCGATATAAAAGCCAACATTTCGAGTATCAGTTGTCAGTGATTAGCTCATATATAAACAGTACGGGAATACAAGCGAAATAAAGAATTTTCACGAAAGTTGCCATCCGATTCGATGTCATGAATATTTGTTTGTTTTTAGACTCGCGTCTTCAAGATACGAATACGAGTAGGGGATCAAAGTTTTGAACTGAAATAAATCTCTGAAGCATTTTCTGGAAACCATATTCTGAATATCTTGTCAAACAAATTAATTAATTTCCTTGAATTACGAGTATCCGAGAATAAAATTGTAAGGATGCACCTCATAAGAAGAAACTAACGGAAAAGAACTGTGAGACGTATTTGAGGCATTGCAACGTTCTCACTCACCAGAAAGCGCCCTTAGCACACACGAAGTTCAAGAGGTTCAAGTACGAATAGTTGCAGTTAAGTTAGATTCCATTATACGAGCAAGTTGTTGAAGAATATTATACTTAACTTACCATAGCCTATCGAAGCGGTGTTTTGACACTGTGAAAGTTTATGTTATTTAACTTGTTTGTTGTTTAGTCTGCTATATGGTACCAGTGTACATCCATACATCTACTTGTATCTCAGATGTTTCGCTACATCTGAAAAGGTGGAAGATTACGTGAGGCCTCAATATGATGTGAGATTTAAGTGTAAATCACGCCGCCATGCATGGAGTTGCATTTAATTGCACATTGTGAGCATAATTAGTGGCATAACTCTTCAAAAAACAGACAGACAGAACAAATGGTTGCCGGTGTCCAAGGTTTATATGAGAGACACTGCAAACGGCATTTACTCTGTGACTATCTTCCTTACTTTCCCAGTAGGATTACATTTCTTGGAATAATGGTATGTATTTGACCCCACGGCACCAGATTAACAGCATTGTGTCAAAAATAGTTTAAACTATTGGGTTGATGAGGTGTTCGTTGCCGTAAAGCTTCACTATTCCGTTACTCCCTTGAATACCATATACTACCTTGATCAAAGAAGAAAAAAAAAAAAGTAATAACCACCGTGTGGCGCTCCCATTGTTCCGATTTGAGTTCTGTTTTTTTGTTAAGTTGGTACATCTGTTGTTGACATTTCCTCTAAATCGTGCAAAAGTTACATAGATAAGAGTACATCTATCTCTGTGTGTGTTGGCGATTTTTTGCAATATTAAAAATGGATTTAATTTTGCAACAATTTGCAACAACGAACTTGTATTAAATTTTGAGTAAAAAACGAATTTAAGGGTGCGCGAACGTTGGAAATGTTGGAAAAGTGTTTCGGCAACGATTTTCTAAAGAAAACGGTCGTTTAACAGTGGCACGAGCGGTTCAAAATTGGTCGTGAGTTAATCGAAGATGACGAACGCAGTGGCAGACCATTGCCATCGAAAACCGACGAAAATATTGATGAAGTAAAAGAAATGTTGGTCAATAACCGCAAATTAATCATCAAATAGATAGCGGAGGACTTGAACATTGCATATGGATCCGTCCAAAATATTTTGGTTAATGATTTACGTTTCCTTCGTGTAGCAGCAAAGTTGGTGAAAACAGACCCCAATTTCATGCAAAAAAGGAGACCGTATTGACGTCTCTTTGATGATTTGCAAGGCTGAATCCATCAAAAGGATCATTACTGGAGACGAGACGTGGGTTTATGAGTACGACACGCAATCTAGACATCAGGCAAGTAAATGGCGTTCACTAAATGAGCCGAGACCAAAAGACCCACGTCGTTTTCAGTCAAAAAAAAAGGCAATGCTCACGGTTTTCATGAATTACAACGGTGTAGTGCATCATGAATTTTTGCCAGAAGGCCAGACAGTAAACAAAGAGTATTATTTGGGCATTATGAGACGTTTGCGTAAAGCAATTCACCGAAAGAGACCAGAATTCTGGGTAGAAAACTTGTGGACTTTGCACTATGATAACGCACCGTCGCACAGTCCCATCATTATTTGTAATTTTTTGACGAAAAATGCAACAAATACCATCCAATAGCCACCGAATTCACTTAATTTGGCTCTCGGTGACTTTTTTCTGTTCAATCGAGTTAAAAAACCACTACGGGGAACGCGCTTCAGCAGCCAATAGGAAGTAATGGAAAAATCGCAGGAAGCACCGAAAACCGAATATAAAATTGTTTCGAGAATTGGATCAAGCGCTGGCATAAGTGTGTTGCAGTCAACGGGGATTACTTTAAAGGGGACAATATAGATTTAGATCAATAAACTTGTTTTTTTTAATTTTCTGAATAAATTCCGAAAGTTTTTTGATCAAGGTAGTATAAACATGAGACTTTGTTACTCTATGGGTACCGTTTCTAATTGTATTCACATCCATCACCTGTGTCGGCCTTACAGGTCATTAATATGGCGGAGCGCAGCTTTCAAATACTGCCTTAGATTGACCAAGATTTCTGGATAAAATAAGTAGGCTATTACTCTCGTACTACGATGAGCTTAGTTGGAGTTTAGTTACTTCCGACTCAACACAGATATTGTCAGGCAAGTTTTCGAGTCCAAAATTGATAAGGACCTTAAGCTTTTTATAGCTTTGATAGATTTCTCTCGATGATGGTTTATCCATTATGCATATACTTTTAGACCAACTACAAATTCTAAGCACATATATAAAGCTAAAGTATTGGTCAATTTTATTTCGACAGCTGCTGTTTGATAATTAATTTTTTTCTGGTGTTCAAGAGAGATAATTTAAGTACACTTATATTCTACACGATGCCATCGTTTTCTCAAAACAACATTCAAAACAAGTATGCCACAATGGCAACTGTCATTTTTTGTTTACCCTTTTAATTATTCTTCAAAAATTTTAAACTTAACTAGACATATTATTCTTTTAGGACAAACTATTAGATCGACGCCTTTTTTATTTTTTTTATTTTTAATAGTGATGCCAAACTCTTCTACATATTGCTTGATCCAATACTTGACCCAACATTAATCTGCAAGTCAAAAAAATAACTTGAAAAATCATCTCGAACAAAGTTTTAAACAATCGCCTTTTTGTTGTTGTGCAAAGTAGTTCTTTTCCGTGCAGAAAAACTTTATTTCCCATCCTCTCCACACATGAATCTCTAAAGGGTCCGTCCATGTACAAATTCAGTATCCGAATCTAAACTTTTTTAAATATTTCTACACAAACTAAATGGTGGTAAATTTAACCTTTTCATGAAAAATACAAAAATAAACTCTAACTTTATCCAGCGAAGTATGGAAATACAAGTAAACACGAGTTTTGAGGTGTTTATATGTTTGTTGCATTATATTTACTTTACGATACCTTAATCAGCAAACATTCCAATAGAACAACTTTTTGTAGCAGTTTCGAAACTTTACCTTCCTAATAAATAAATAAAAAAAAATAAAAATAAAATAAAAGAAAAAAACACAAGACACGATATTAAGTTTATCGTATCCCTATATTGAGGAAAGTTGCTTGGATACAGATAAATTCGTTTTTATCCTATCTGTCTTCGGTCATATTAACAGAAAAGGTTTCTTTGTTTTTTAGAGCGTGCTAAGTTAATAGACAGTATATGCACATTCTTAAAAAAGTAGTTAAATCTAGTAAAAAGTATATATTAAACATATATATATATAAATATTTATATTCTAGACATACGATACAATACCCACACACTTAATCTAACCCGCTAGCAACGCTTTAAGCGAAGGGTAAAGTTCTCCCACCCTAACTTGAATGATAACACAATTCTAGAACTGATAACGCTAACAGTGTTTTCAACGGCGAAGCAATCAGTACTGCTCAATTTTAGAGTGTTCTCAGTTGGAAATCGGTCATCCGGATGGTTAGCAAGCGAATTATGTTAGAAGGGACGCACTATTAAGTTTGAGGGTTTTTTATTATTCTATTTTTGTTTTTATTTACCTGTGAGGATATTTTTTATCTGTGATTTTTGTAAAATAAATTCTTTGTTGAATTATTGCTTTCGAAAAAAAAAGAAAGATTGTGATACGTTAAAAAAAGTTTGGAAAAATGATGCTATTACGGAAGGGATTTACCAGCTCAGTATTTGTTACAAATAATATTGCCCCGAGATTGAATCTTTGGAGGTGTTTGAGCAGTCAAAATGGAAACAAATCAAATGTAAGTTTTTAGTGAAGCTGAAGAGGTTTGTCTCATATCAAAATTGGAAGATGAGAATAGGTGATTTTACCTGATAGTTTGTAAATTGTTTTACGGTGAAAACTTTGTGTTGAGCACTGTTCATTCAAACTTTGCTGACTATTAAAAGGTTATTGTACTCCTTGTTCCAATGCACAATTTCTGAAATACTAGAACTGTTTTAACGAATCTAAATCCTAAACATACCTTTGAAAAATATGACCAGCTGTGTAACCTGCACCGTCTTAGACAACATAAAATCCATCCGAAAACTGTACTAAGAAGCTAAAATGAATTTCAATAGAACTGTATCTTCATTGGGATTCAAACGTGAGATTCTCAAAACCAGTTCAACATAAACATAATAACATTGTCTGATAGAAGTGAAATCCATAGGTTATTATGTTTAAAAATAAAAACATGATCTATCTTTTCAATCCTTCTTATCGAACATCACAGAAAATTGGCGACAACAATTTGTTTGCCTTCACTCTATGGCCGATAAGGAAAAGCGGTTATATTTTTCGATATAACAAAATAAAAAATTATGTAATCATTTTGTGTGTTTTTACTTGTTCACGCTTTGTCTGGCGATTTGTTTTGCTATCACTGACAACATTAATTTTCTTCAGAACTTAAGAAATTTTTATTTAAATGATTGCAAATTAATTTAGAAATAACTTGTTTGGGAAACAGCAGGTGTTTTACTTTATTGTTATCGATTTTTAATTAGTTTAGGCAGAATTTATGATTGCGAATTGATTGAATTTGAAATAAACATACGAGTACACATAAGTATGTACATCTATTTTTGCCTCAACCCAGACATTTATTTGTTGATTATATTAAATCATCAATTTCCAGATGGAATTAGTGGGTAGTCATTCATTCATGTGTAAAGGCATGAAAACGTACATCTGGTTCCATTCTTTCGTTATATTAATCAGGTCGCGACTCATTATGGATTGCATGTAAATATTTGTAAGCCGATAGTAAAATAAAATTGTTTATTCCCATTTTATCAACATTACTGTAATGATATACAGTTGTAAATTCGTATTCACAATTGAACCCTTTTGCGAAATTAAAATATATGACTCCCTAGTATAAGCAAATTGAGATATCTTTGGGATGAACAACCCTCGTTCTTTGTTCTTGGTCTTGATACTGTAATCTGTTTCAATTATATTATAACAACCTTACATTGGAACAAATGATAGAGAGAAACCTATGCAGTAAAGCTTACAAAATGATTCTCTGGAATCTCAATTTTAATAATTGAGAATTGGTACTCAGAGAACCTTGCAAACGTTCTTGCAAATAAAAAGAAAATTAAAATATTTATTAAGCTAGCCAGCACAAGGGTTATGGTTATAGTATAAGGGTCATTCTATATAAATGCCTTTAATTACTTCCGTGTTTGGTGTCCCTATTTGCTGTATTTAATGTTTTTAATTCTTAAGAGCAATTTAACACTCACCTTTATTAATTTATAGATTTGCATAGGTCATTCTTGATAACCAAATATACAAATAAGTGATGCCTTTATCTATGTGAGATTGGATTTGTACATTCTATTTAATTTAGAAAGTACAGGTTGGTTGACCTTGATACTATGGTCTATTTTTAATTTTTCTATCAAAGCTCTAAGCCTTATCTTTCGTATCTTTTTGTGGTTAAGTTCATTGAAGTATTTTTTTTTTTTGTTATTATTTACTTTATTGTTGTTTTGATTGTGCATGGTAATTACAATTTAATCTTATAATCCACGGTCTGTGGATTGAAGATATTGTATATTTTATGGTAGCGTTATACAGAGTGCTATCCTTCTGTCACCAAGCGCTGGATAGTCCCAAAGTAAGCGGCGAACAAATTCATTTTCTTTTTTATACCTACGGATTCAAATAAGCTCTATTAATGAGACCGGTTTTTCGTTGTGGCAAAATGGTTTTTTGCGAATTTAATTAAATAGGCTTTCAACCGCTTTTTAACAGACTCCGATTCTGGTGTTTGATTCGACTCTATTTTTACTTTTTTTGGTTTAACCAAATTTCTGAGTTTATTTTTAATCCTATAAGCCTATATTATTCACACTTCAATGGATGTTGAAAAGGCTTAACAACATTGAGGAGCACATGTAGTGTGACCGCCAAAAAAAAAGTGATTTTTGGGATTTTTTTTTTTTTTTTAAAGAAAACGACTACATTAAATATTTTAAAATTTAGAGGATATATTCAATCATAAATAATGAATATATTGTATGAACATCGAAATTTTCAAAGAAAAAAAATTTAATTCTCAGCGAATTATTCGCTATCTTCCAAGTCACAAAAAAATATCCTGTACTGCTGCAGTGGTTACGGCCTTCATTGTGGCTAAAATTAAAAAAAAAAAAAAACAATGACCCACGTTTGTAAAAAAAAAAATGGAATTTTAACGAAATGGCAGAGTTTTGAAAAAAAGTATCGAATTTTGGCCGAAAATTTGATGACTTTTAGCTTAAATTTTTCATAAAATCGAGAAACTGGAAAACGAAAAACCTGTTAAAGGATAAAATTATTAATTTCTGACCGCTGAGCGGGTTCTCTTTAGAAGGTTGTGACCCAAAAACTATTATTTTTAAAAGTATGTACTATAGAAATATGGAAAAACAAATCGAAATTTTATTCAATTTTTGTGACCGCTGTGAAGTTTCAACACAGCGTGTTCCAAAATTGTCTGCAGTTGCTTAAGCAAAAGAGTGGCAGCACACAGAAAAAACCCAGAGCCCAAAATATCTGCTCATGGCAAAATCTATCAAGCTTTGGCTGTTTGAAGTCCTATTCATTGTGTAGCTTCGTGTGTGTTATGAAATGACAAGACGAAAAGCATAGTATGTTAACAAAATCGTAACCATCTCAGGCCTTTTCACAGTGCTAAAGCTGAATCCGGAATCGTTCTTGAGAATTCTTAAATTGTAATTCAGTCTTGAGTCGTAAGAGATATGAAATAGTTATTCTGAAATTGATCACATAAATCTTGTAAGGACTTAAGTACAAAGTTTATTATTAAATTAATTAAAAGAATTGAATAAATGAAGGAAGTACTATACTTAAATTCTCAACGATTGTACGAACACTCTCATGGAGTCATAAGTCGATTTGCCCTTTAGTAAAAGTTCATCTTGATAAAATTGAATAACAAATTATTCGTAATTGATGTTCCCCATCAATCAAACAAAATACGTCATAATTACCCTTGTTTATGCAAACAAACAAAACTCAATTAGAACCGATTCTCGTACTCTGAGCATAATGAAATCTTATCAATTAATGTCCTCATCATGTCTATCAAATTTTGTCAATCTTTCCAATAAACTCAATTAAACTCTGACCTTAAGCTTTGAAACAATTTCTGCTCCATAAAACCTATGTTAATCAAGGAATCCATCTGTGTAACTGATTTCAACTTATTTATCTTTTTTTTTTTCGAAAAACCTTCGCGTGCCAAGATAAAACACTCACAAACATATTTATATTCCAGTGTACGTAGGTAAGAATGGCTTAATAAATAAAAAAAAAAAAACAAAAAAACAAAATATTAATAATATTCAGAACAAGTATGATACACGTCGAGAACACTATGTTGTCGCATGATAAGATTAAAAACAATAACAGGATTACCGATACATTATACATACACACACATTTCTGAGTTACATTGAATCAATATAAGAGTGTCTGTAATTTTAATCAGACAATTAATTGTAAGCAATAATAATGTGATATATTTATTCATGATTGTCCTCTGATAAATTGAATTGAAAACGAATATATGGGTAAAGTCTGGGCGTCCTTATTTGTAAAATTCTAAAGCAATCAAACAAATACCACAAAAAATCGGTCAGTGTGATAAAGGGTTTTGTTTGTTTTTATTTTCCAAACTTATCAATTTAAATTCAAGTGGGATAGGTTCTGAAAACAAGAAACTGTTATTGAATTGTACGCTCTTGAATGTGATATCCACTTTAAGGTGAGTCCAAATTGATGCGAAAAATCAATTATATTGTAGGTAAGACGAAAAAGATATCTGAATCTACTTAGGATATTCGTAATTGAGTTTTTAAGTATAAGAAGCTAGGAAATAGATGATGTATACCTGTTGAACTCCGGTATATACTTACTTATTTCCATAGGTGGCGCAACAGTTCAGGGTGAACCTGGATCTCAGCTAATAAGCCTCTCCGGTTTTTAGCTAACTGCCTCCAGTTGCCTAGTCATCAAGTCATCTTAGGCGACTAATGTGCAATTTTTTGACTAAGCCGATGCCGGTGTACAGCTCGTACAGTTCGTCATTGAATCTTCTCCTCCAAAGGCTGTCAACGCAAATGGAACCGATTATTTTTCAAAGGATTTTTTTTTTTTCAAAACGACTGAGGATATATTAATCCGCTGTCGATAAAGTTTGTGTTTCTGTGTCATAAAATACGACTGCGATGATCAAGGTATTATATAGAGTATCTTCTTCTTTTTCTTTTTCTTAGCCCAAGCAAAAAGCTGATTCAAGTCCTTTATTACCTCGAAAGAGCTGTCGATTGTGACGTTGTGTCCAATTCGTCAATGTTGTGCGTCCCTCCTTGGTGACAGCATATACTTGGTTTTGCATTCATTTACCGCTAAACCCATTTTTCCAGCTACCGTCTCAATACCAACGAACGCACCAGTGACAGCCTGCTGAGTTCGCTCAATATCATACGCGTGGGCAAGTAGCTGCAAAGACTTTTGAAAGATTGTGCCTCCAGTCTTCACTTGTGTGTTCCACACAATTCTGTGTCACATGAAATCTCGTTATCTTGTCTAGAACCTTTTTTGATAACAAAGGTTTCGGTTAAGTCGTTACCGACCGAACGTTCCCAATCGTTATTCTGTTCAGACGAACGACTTTGGCAGGGACGCCAAAATTACACACGTCTCTATAAATGCTGTAATAACCGGCCTTAAAATCGATGAAAAGACGGTTTGCACTGATAAGGACCAATCAGGTTATTGGCGAAGGGTTTCAGAAGTTCACACAATACGAGTGTTACAGATGAGATCTTGTATCCTGTCTATTTATAGTTGGCGTAGTTCAGTGGGTTTCCTTTTTTGTGGATCGGGCATACGGTGCTAGCATTCCATTTATCAGGCATATCTACACTCTGCAGATCTGATCTGAGAAATGAGTTGGTGCAGGCTCTCCATTTCTAGGAGCTTTGAATATCTCGGCCCTTAAGACGATTTCAGCTGACTTATTCGATTTTAGCTTACTTGTAGATATTGCCTTCTTTATTTCGTTCTGGTCGGGTGGATGTAAGTTTTGACTATCACCGTCTAAGTTGAATTGCATACTTTGCCTGATGGCGTATATTGGTCTTCTTCACCTTTATACAGCTTGCAGAAAAAGTGTTTCAGTACCAATTCTGACTTTACTACAGGGTTTTCCTTCTTCTTCTCTACTAATAAACTTTTCGCGGAATTTCTTTCAACAATGTTCTTTGAATTTTTAATACTTTAAATCTAATACTTAATTTAACCGTAATGCAGATTCTATTTTTTGAAATGATATCATCCAAATGCCGTTCATTTAGTTTCACACTCTGTTGAATGTCGTGAATTAACTGGCGGATATTTTTTCCAGCTCCTTGACAGACCGTGAATTTTTAACGTAAATCTTACTTTTCACGTATCTTTGCAGAAAAAGTCAAAGTCTCCCCATGTTCTTGAAACCATGCATGTAAAGAGTAAAATTGATGTGCTTGCAAATTAATAGAAAAATAATCTGAGCCCATCATTTTCGCTGTTCATATTTCTTGTTCTTTGACAAAGTTAAAGTCGAGGATTACGTTTTCGTGGAGCCTAGTTGCGACAGTTTTGTTTATTTACAGAGTAACAAAAGCAACTATTTTTCTAACTCACATTCTTAGATTTTCACATAAGCTTCGTTCCACTCCACGAATATGTATTTTCGGTAATCTTTGATATTTGACTGGACCATCGTTGAAAAATATTTAGAGCTGAAGAAGTTTTGCGGAAACTTCGCACCCACAAACGAATTATTTAGCCCATTGTTCAATCGCTGAATATTGTAAGGTAAACAAGCTTGTCAGCAAGAACGCACATAAGAATCGCTACTTTTCAAAAACACCAGTGAGATACTTTGTGAGTTACGTATATTTTAATATATGAAATTACAAACGGACCCCTTTAAAACCAAGCGTATCAAGCGAATAAGTTGTTAATTATAGGCCTATTAAGGCCTAAGTTTGTTTAAGTTTAAGTTTTTTAAATGTTTTCTTTAAAAAATACTTGTAATATGAAAAGTAACAGCAGAATTGTCAGATCTGAACACTTTCTTGTTACAATCAAGTTACGAACTTAGCTAATCAAGTTGGTATTGCCAACTAATGGAGTACTTAAACTGTTAAAACGGTCAAGGACAATTTCCACTTATTAGTCCTCACTCTTAAGACTCAAACATACACATACGAATCCATAATTGAGACATCATGAAAAATAATGTGAAAAGGGTGCAAACAGTTGCGTAGTGTTACCTGGAAATGGAAACCATACAATTGACCAATTAATCGACGACATTAAACCACTACTGTGCTACATCGACCTTGGTTGAATCAAGTTTGGGTGAATGAAAATAATTGGTTTGTCAGATCTTTAAGCTCTATTTATCTAAAGTTCTAATAAAAGTTGTGTGGTCATTCCAAGTCTGAAGCCGCGTATGTCATACGGAGTCAAGTGGAACGAAATAATTTTTAACAATCTGTTAAAAAATAAAATGGCTGGGCAATTGTCTTCAAGCCAATTTGATCTTTGAGCCTTATCCGGATTCAAGACTACAGGGAACACCGAAAGATCCTTTCGAAGGGAACACTATTGGAAATGCCAAAGTATTTCGTTAGGATAACCGAATGCAGTATAGCCGTGGTCTGTGTTAGGTTTGTGCTATCTTTTTGGTGAAGATTTAAGGGCTGTTATTAAATCTCAGGCTAGGAGACTTTCAGCTTTCATTTTAGTGAATTTTTAATAATAAAACCGACTTCTAAAAAAAAGTTTTTCATCCGAATGAACACATTTTGTCGTGGTACAATGTTCAACATTATAAGTACGAAGTTGAGTATGGAAGTAGCTATACTTACAGCTTTATTTCCTGAAATTTCATTACCTCATCTCTAAAAATAAAATTGCTTCTTCGTAAATACCCCAATAAATACCTCTTCGACCTTCGATATATTTATTTTCAAAAACATTTTAAATAATCCAATACTACGAAAACAAATATACAATTCAAAGGTCGTTTATTAAATTCTGTAATCTTATCATTTTCGGTTAAAATAACTTTGTTATTCATAATTAGGAATACTATTTTCTATAAATTGTTCATTTGATTTATACACAGTTCATCAAAAAAAAAGTTTACAAGCTTACATACTTATCTTATTTAGCTAACTACTCAACTAACTACACTTCAAAAAGTCATTTTATTATTACCGCATTGAGAGCCTTAGATACATAAGTAAATTATTACATCCCAATCAAATCAAGCAAATCGATCGTAAAATACCCTCTTTATAGTACCGGCTCTATTAACTAGAAAGTGGTCTAAGGATCAATTAATCATCTTATTAGGTGAACTCATTGTAATCGTATTTAACTAGTCTGACATTATCAATTATTTTGTGCAACATTCCGATTTAGATAAAGTCATTAACTAGTTACCAAGTTACCCAGAGCAGATACGCCTTAAGATGATAGTTCCAATAAAAGAAGTCAGTCTTCCTTGAATGAACATACCAGACCATGCAACATATGAGTATTTATGATAAAGAAATCTTTTGATGGGTAGAGATAGCTAATGAATTGGTCATATCACGACTCACCTTAATAATCACTTATTCACTTGTATATTCGTACAATTTTTACAATCTCTATTCAATTCTTTGTTTTTTTTTTTTTAGCAAAACCATCCAGTTCTGGAGAAAAGGGGACCACTCCCAGACAATAAGGCGACATTCACTGAAAGGAGTCAATTAAAGTACGCGAAACGATTGGTAGTTAAACTGGGCAGCGCTGTCATCACCCGAGAGGATAATCATGGACTTGCACTGGGACGATTGGCTTCGATTGTTGAGCAGGTACGATATTTATTGCTGATTTTTATGTTACTACCGCCTTCGAAAAGCCGGTAAAACCGACAGAGTTAATGCTATGAGAGGAAAGGTAGTATTACGAATATTGGCGTAAGGATCGAATCCGTATTGGGATTATGACAATGAATCAATGATGAAGTCTCCTGACTGCTTCTTGCAGATAGAGGACTTTGTAAGGATTACGTTAAAATATTCTTCTTGGTAAATCGATAAGCCTTCAAGGCTTATATAGGGGATTAAGTTGTATTTTCTTTTTCTACTTTTTTATATCTTTGGTTGGCAAAAATCCGCAGTGTTCATTAAAATTTGACTGACATCGTGTGCTATGAAGTGTTTAGAAGCTGTTTATATGACCTCGTAAGTCACATGAATACGATGAGCATCTTCTACCTATGTGTCACATATAAAAGTGTTTTGTCAAAAGGCAAACTGGCAGTAAACCTTCTAAAGTGGGCTAATGGTACAATGAATTATATATGAAACAATTGATATTATATGAGATGACACTAACGGCGAACTAACAAGACGATGATTCATCTTGTATTTGAAGGCTATGCGGGTTGAAGTTTGAAGCAAGTAGAAGATTTTACGCATTTAAATTTACATCATTAAACGTGACATCTTGCCTTTGTCGTTTAAAACCTTTTTTACGACTTTTGTTCCCATTGCCGGTAGTTTTGAATGTACATACTCTTCTGTGTTGCTCATCTGCTTTAACTCATGTATGTATGACGTTGTCATTTCAAATTCAAATGTTATATAGGTTATTTGTTTCCATACTTATGCACGGTTGACATGGTACATGGTTTGCTTCCTTTGGAATTTAGGAGATTATCTGGGATTTTTCCATTTCAAATTCTTATCCGGAGAAATGGCGTGAACCAGAAAAGATTCTAATACTAAAACAAATCCTTTTAGTTACCGAATATAAGGCATTTGTATGAAGGATTCGCACTGAGTAAATCTAAAGAGCTTTCATATTAGATTGTTGATAAGATCTTCGTCAAATGGTTGACAAATGCTTAAGTACTGGAACAATGAATACACATGTTTCATTTTGACATCCCGTTCTGAAGGACAATTTACTCACAATACTGAAGCTTTAGCAATTTTTTGAAGTAATACTTCTACAGAATACACGATTGTTTTGTATCATTTACGAATAGTTGGGCAAATAGAAACATGCGAATTACAAATAAAGGTCAGTTTGCTTTGTTTTGAAAATATTCACAAAAATTTGGAAAAGATAATCAATATTTGTTTTTGAGTTGCAAAATTTATTTTTTAATACATTACCTTTTATGTGATGTATAGGGTTTTTTTAATACCGACTTGACAAATTTTTTTTGTAATAAAAGGCAAACCATTTGAGATATTTCAAAAACTTTATTATTGGCTTGAAGTACAATCAAAACATTTATGAATGGAACTCGACTTCGTTCATATGGCCACCGCGGGCACGTTTGCAGCGGTCGATTCGTTGGCCCTAATTTTCAACGACTCGGCCACATATTTTGGCCGAAACGGCCGCATTTTCGCGTTAAATGTTAGCTCTGAGCTCTTCCAACGTGGTCGGCGTATTGGCATAAACCAATGACTTAACGTAGTCCCACAGAAAATAGTCAAGCTGCGTTAAATCGCACGAACGAGGCCAATCGACTGGCCCATGTCTTGAGATAACACGCTCACAATACTTACTCTTCAATAAATCGATTGTAGCGTGTGCTGTGTGGCTTGTGGCACCATCCGGTTGAAACCACGTATCGTTCAAGTCCATATCTTCCAATTCGGGCTAAAAATAATCGGTGATTCACAGTAACGTGACGATCGTTATCGTCGACGAAAAAATATGGCCCAATAATGCCGACGGCATGCAAACCGCACCAAACAGTTATACCAGAGCTATACCTAACATTGAGTTGCAAAAAAATTCTAAAAAAAATACAAGATATTTACAAGCGCCGTGAGGAGGACTTTAAGAACAATTTAGATAATTTATTTGATATAGCATACGATGATGCTTTGGAACGGATGAAAATTGAAGGAGATAAGATATTTTTACAAAAACAAAGAGAACCAGGGCGTCCAAGGTGTTTAGCGGATATAGACAAAAAGTTAGCCGAAAAAGAAGAAAGGTCAAGACAAAGGAAATTAAATGAAGAGAAAGAAAGATGTGAGCAAATGTGTTCGCAGGTTTAACGTCATCTGTTACTACGCAAGATTCTATTCAAACGCAAGGACATCACGATTAACTTACCAGCTCTGATGAAAACCTTGAGGAATCCTTGGCATCCACCTCTCAACAAAAAGAGAAAGGATAAACTTTATCATGCCTAAGTTAGTTGCAGCTTTAGATAGATGTTAATGCACTAGATCTTAGCTGTGATCATTTTCCGATAAATAAATCGTCTATTCAACGTTTTCGCAACACAGAGTCGGCAAGATAGAGCGGAATCTACAAAATCTGATTTTCAGAATAATATGCCTGAAATGGGGACCGTTCACTGGGATGGGAAATTATTAACCGGACTTGACGGGAGAAGTTCTAAAGAAGAACGTCTGCCAATTCTAATTTCATTTGGAGAAAAGGAACAACTTCTGGCTGTACCCAAACTGAAGAGCTCTTCCGGCCAGAATCAAGCTAAAGCTGTGTTGAACGCACTTTTTAACTTGAACTTGAACTGCAAAAAAACCATTATAAGTGATGATTATCGGGAACTGATTGAACTATCTATTATTTTTTTAGGAGAAGACAGTGGAAAAAAAATTAAAATTAGACCTCCTGGAGCGATGAATCAAGCAAGGTGGATGGCTAGAGCTATTTATTCTTTAAAGATATGTTTGTTGCAATCCCAGTTCAAAATTAGCGCCAATGATAAGCGAGCACTTCAAGACGTCTGTTTATTCATTGCGGTTTTATATGTATAACCATAGCTTGGATGTAGTCTGGCGGTGAAGGCACCAAATCAAGATTTAAAGAGGCTTAAGGAATATGAAACTTTTGACAAATTGATCTCCAAAACAGCCCTGAGTAAGTTAAGTCAAGATATTTGTTACTTGTCAGAAGAAATTGCCGTTTTATCACTCTTGATGATGAAGTTAATGAGCAAACCAAAACGAACATTTTAGTGAATTTCCAAAGAGAGAGTTTGTATGATTCTGGGAAGAGATACATTCCATCTGAAGAATATATGTCTGATTATTTGTATAGTATATTATTTGTATACTGCCTTATTTATTGTTGCAGGAAAATCATTAAGTGATTTTGTGTCTGTCAAGAGCACAAATTTACTTTCTCGATTAAAAATTGATCAAAATTTCCTCCAGAGACCCATTTCTACATGGGATGAAGATGTTGCTTATTCAGAACTGAAAAGGAAAGTGCTTTCTTTAAGGGCAGTTAATGATACGGCTGGAAGATCTGTAAAATTTATGCAAGATTTTCATGGTTTTATCACTGTAAAGGAAAAGCAAAAGCAATTTTTGCTACGCATTATTCAGGAGTATGGAAATCTGTATCCAGACTGTAAAAAAGAGACCCCCAAAAAAAAAATATCCTGCCTGGTTTGTAATTTTATCTTCTTTTAATAAATATTTCATAAAAATTTTAATATTTCAATTGATTTAGCTATATAACGGAAAGGGTTAAAAACAAAAATTTTCAAAATCTTCAGAGTTCTGTCAGCACGGGTTAACGTTGACATAGGAAGATAAAATTTTGTATTTAATTAAGTCTGGTTAGTTTAAAAAGAAATAGGAAGTATGCATTTCGATATCTAAAAAAAAAAAACTGTTTCACCCATATAAGGGACATCCTAATATATTGTATACATAAAAAAAATTAAAATAAACAAAAGTAATAAAACTCCTGCAGTGAACTGGGGAAAAAAAAATCACAGTGCCGGCATCCTACATCTCCTGCTCCTGGTCCAGCGCTATTGTTTGCGCTTGTTTAATGCAATAACTTTTTATTATTGTTGTAAGGGCATAACACTTATAGAAATTTGATTTGATAAACCAAACTCCAGAATTTTCACTTCAAAGTTTTTGTTTTTTTATATTTTTTTGTCATTATGACCAAGGAATTCAGAGCGGGTGTAGCCACTACACGCTAGTTAAAAAGTTATCACGTTTCTGCATACGTTCACTACTTCTTTATTTACAGAAGCCCCAAACTGGACAGCAATTCGACCTTTAACAAGTTTGATGCGTTGTCTTATTACAACTAAAGAATTGTATCCCTATATCTTCATACTCTGATCTCGTTATTACGGGCGATTGCAATATACATAATTCCAGGTGTGTATATTTCTGGACAGACAACACTCGAAGGACGGTGTGTTAAAATCTTTGGTACGGAAAATAACTTGACCCAGCTTGTAAGTGAGCTCACGCGAAAACCAGACGTTGATAGAAATACCGCCAACACCCTGGACTTGTTCTTAACTTCTCACTCTGATAAGTAATATACACTGTTAGTGTGCTTTCCCTTCTAGACTTTTAGGATCATTATGTCATACTATCAGACAAGATTCCTAAAAGGTCCAATTGGAGTGGATTTAACAACTTTTTTAAGAATTTTAACTGGAGGTTATATTGTTTTCTTAATAACCACGCTGCTGATATGATCACGTACACTATTCTCTTTTGAATGTGATCCTTTATCCCTCATAGGATTGAAAGTATAAACTAAAACAAAAGTCGTGATACGCAATAAGAGGCAATCACAGTTAGAGAAAGGTTTTTTCGATTCTACAAGGTCAACTCGACAGAAGAAAATCAATAAACCAAACGAGCCAGGAATGACTGCAACGCAAATATAAGAAAAAAAAAAGATTACAAAAAATTAAATATTACAGAAAAAGATACAAAGAATAGAAGTGTTTTTTTGGTTGCGCTATGGATGTGTAATCTTAATAGATACCAATAGCCCGAGTTCTATTAGCATACACGATTCGCAAACCACTCTCCCGCGAGACTGCCGTTAGGTATTACTTCGCGGGGCTTGTTACCATTTTATGCTCTATTGCCTCTATTTGCCTCTTCGGCCATTCCTAATGCTTCCAATCTACGGATTTCAATCTGCACGGCCGTTATGATGGAACAGATCTACAACCAGTTGTCCCCTGACCTCATCATGAGGTCTATTGGGAGCTCCGGGCATCGTAGATTCGCTATGCCAATTGTGAAGCCTCTGCATTGAAACATAATGTGCTCCGCATTTTCCTTCTCTTCTGGGCATTCTGGTATGTCTGTAGATGTTTTTTTGATAGCCACCATGCCCAGACAAGAATTGCATAAGATGATAATTATAGTTCCCGTGCATTCTTTTTGTCCAAGTTTTAATGTTGGGAATCAGCTGGTGGGTCCATTTACCTATGGTGTTATTATCCCATCCGGCTTGCCCTTTCTTCGTTCTTTACCCTCCTGGTAAGTCTGGTATCTTGTCTGTTCGCGTAAAGCCTAATGTAAACCCTTTGCATTTCATTGGCGAGAATGTCCGAAATTGTTTGGACTGTATGCCGACGAAAGTTTCCTCCTTAAAAGATAAAACTTACCACTCTAGATAGCAAAATTTTCCTAGCGTATCCAGGTCCGCTGAGTTTTGACAGCATCAAAGAAATCGCTGCCTGCATCTGTGACGCCTTTTTACTAGATAGAATACTCGACATGTTGCTTCAGTTTTGAGGTCAGCTCATTCAAGGCCGACGAGTCAAGCCAATTTTTGATCCTGACGACTGCTTTATCCGTGGCGGACTCTATCTCGTGGATATAATTGGCCGCAGTCACCACGGCGATATCGTCAGCGAAACCGATCACCTTAGCCGCAAAACACCGTCGTACATGATATTCCATAGAAGTGGTCCTAGGACTAATCCCTGTAGAACCCCCGCGGTGATATTGTAGTACTTAACGCCATCGTCCGTCTGATGTCCTGTCGGCAATGTAGTCCATGACTATCTTTAATAATTGCTCTGGTGCATTCATTCTGGCTAGTGATCTGCCAATGCATGTCTAGTTGACAGAGTTAAAAGCGTTTTTAATGTCTAGCGTTAATACTGCGCAGTATTCCTTTGTGCCTCCTCTTCATCTCCTCCGTTGTATTGCTTCGGCTGCTGTATCTACTACCATCTTGATGGTATCGATAGCAGAACGCGAATTTCTGAAGCTATACTTAGCAAAGCTCTTCTATTCTCTGCTGCTGCTAACAGTCTGCTGAATATGATGCGTTTTAGGATTTTTCCCAGTGTGTCCAACAGGCATATTAGTCGATACAACGAAGGTTCTCCGAGTGATTTATTTATCTTAGGTAACAACACTAGATGCTGGAGTTTTCATGTTCAGGGAACATCCTAACCTCAGGGCAGCTTTGTATCGTTGCTATAAAAAGCTCTGGTCTCTTATGAACGGCTACTTTGGTGCTTTATTGTCACTTATTTTCCTGCATGCTTATTTTCCTATAGCTCATCTGTTGAGGTTTCCGGTGTATGCTTCGGGTTTGTTCCTCGCATGAGGATGCGTTGCGTAATTGGTCTATGGAGATGCTCAACTTTTGTCTTCAGCATTGTCGAATAAAATAATTGTTACTTTGTCACTATCTTATACGCTACTTCCCAAAGATCAAGATCTGCTTCGTTACATAGTTTGAAGCATCTTGCCTTGCTCTCCTTGATGGCCTTTTTGAGATCGCATCTCGTCTATCATTTCTTCGAACGCTCTTTTGCCGAATGATACTTCTTTTCATTTCGGTCTTGTTAGTTTGGGGCGCTACCTGGGCTTCTCGTTGAATGGTATCGCCTAGTGGTCGCTGTGCGTATATTCTTTGCATACCCTCCATTTTGTTTTACGCAGAAGTGAGTTGCTCATGAAGGTGATGTATATGATGGACCCCTTGCCTGTTTTATGAAACGTGTAAAACGCTGCTTTTTTGGAGTTGTCATGTATCCAGCTACAACCATCCAAGAGTTTGTACGGTTCGCTGATAAGGGCAATATCGACTTTCTTTTCCCTCGTCATTTGAGCCAGCAGATACTGTGTGGCCGCACAATGGTAAAGATTTATCTGTATACCCTTCATCATTGTTTGCTACTTAGGGCTTTCCGAAATACCAGACATTTCTGGTACTACTAGCTACGTGGCCAGCGTTCTTCGGGTCCTTTCTACAGTTCTTGGTTATGTGATCTTATTCTCCACATCTTCTACACTGTTTTGAGCGGTCTTTCTCGTTCTTGCACTGACGTGCCGTATGGCCAAATTCTAGGCACTTAAAGCATTTTGTTAGCTGTGTGCGAACCCGTATGCGGCAATTCACCCAGCCAATTTTATTTCCTACTCGCCTTCAGCATAACGCTTGCGGTTTCTGCAGGTAAGCCTTTCGTCGCGATTTGCGTGCCCTCGTATGCCTTACTTAGGCTCATCACGTCCGCTTCGCATACCTCGTTCAGTTTGAACTGGCATTTAATCGCTTCGTAGATATCAAAAAGAAGAAAGGATGGTAGAATTGATTAAAAAAATTGTTTAAATAAATGCAATTTGCATAATATTTCAAAGGTTCCTTCTTAAAGTGGTTTCGATATGGTTGCTCATCCTTTCGATATAGTGGGAAGATTGTTCCAGAGGCTAACTGCATGTAGGAAAAATTGACGGCTCCTCATCAAGAATTTGAGCCTGGGAGGTATTATTTTTAAGGTTCTTTGAGGGCGAACGAACTTTATTTTGGCTTTTGGCGAAAAAGTAGCTCGGTGTTTTTGAGTAGACAATCTTGTGTAATAAGAGAACAGTTCTACAGGGTGACTGACTCGAACTGCAACTTTTTAAAATGCTATAATTTTTTTATTTTTTGATAAATTTTATTGTGCCAAAGCAAAAAATGTTGGAAAATACATCAATTTTCAAATTGTATCAGTAGTTTTCAATATGTCCACCTGTGGCGCGAATAATGGCCTTGAGACGACCGAAGAAAGCATCGCACGCTGCACGCAAGTGGTTCTGCGGTATTTTGGCCCATTCCCGGCGAAGTGCTTGAGGAGGTCTAAACTTTGGTATTTTTTAGTGCCAACCTTCAAAATACCTCAGACAGAGAAATCCAACGGCTTTACAATCCATCTTGGTTGACGCGCGCTTTGTGAGACGGTGCCGAGTCTTGTTGAAATGTCCACGGTCTTCGGCTGAAATGATTGTTTGCCCAAGGCTTCAATACTGTCTCTAGGACAGTTTCACAGTATACTATCGGAATTAATTTTGACGTCACGGTCCAAAAATACGAGCGGAGACAAACCATCACCGTCGGTGCTGCCTGCTTTCTAGTGGCCGTCCGAAGGTGTAAAGGTCATTTTGTTTGTTGACATATTGCTCGGTAACAAATGGCGAAAAAAACCAAATTACCAAATTCGGCAAATCTTTTAAAAGGCTTGTAAATAATAAAATTTGAGCTCACAGTAATGAACGGTTTGGAAATTATAGCAGTCTGAAGTTGGTTGCAGTTCGAGTCAAACCGGGTGTATATTTCAAGAGTGCATCCAATGATTTACAGCAGTTTGGTTGGTGAAAACGAAGTATCTAAACTTTTTAAGACATCACATCCGTACAGTATGATGGGCAGAACGAAAGCATTGATTAGTTTCATCTTTATTTGCTGGGCAAGTACTGTTTTGTTGGACTTAGTTCAACAAATAATGTAGTTTATGTGATCGATCCAGTTAAGATGTTGGTTGAAATGGATTCTTTGATTTTTAATTTAAGTTACAAATTCAACAGAATCAAGATTATCATAAAGCTGCAAATTCAATAGTTATTACATATCAACAGCGCCTTGGCTTTTTATGAATGAAGGCTAAAGCGTTTCTTTTGGCATACTTTTTTTTATATAGTTGAACATCATCTGCATAAATATGATAATCGCATTACATTATTTTTTTTAATCAATATCATTTATAAACAAAGTTAACAAAAGAGGGTCTAGGACAGATCCTTGGGGCATACCGGAAGTTAATGGCAGATTCAACGATTTTTTCTCACCGTGATAAACAACTTTCTTCCAATTGTTGAAATAAAACCAGATTAGTGATTCGTTATTAAACTATTTTCTGCGAGAAAGATTTTCACTTGTTGGCTAACGATTTTTCTCAATCACTTTGGTGAGGAAAGGAAGAATAGCAATTAGCTCGTAATTGGAATTATTTAGAGAGCTTGATTTGGGAACCGGGAGTAATATACTTTTATTTGCTTCCATGACCATATTGGTCATTATAATGTGAACTTCAGGTGGTTATTATCCAAACCTACAGCTTTAAACTATACATAGAGAAAAGCCTCACCTCCTGTTGTCTCATTGACACATTGCAAAGAAGAAGGACTGAATGTGTGTTGTTCCGCTGTGAAGGCGTCAAAAAAGAGAAGCCAGTTTGATTGCTATTGGCTGGTATCCTATTAGCAAATTTTCGATTTTTTTAGTCTAGAAGCTTGCACATTTACGTCTGAAGAGAAATATATTGGTGGCCAATCAAGATTATAACGGTCCATTAAACAAAGTAGTGACATTAATGGATTAAAATTTACGGAATTGAATGAATGTTTCATTTGAAAAAGGAATAAGAATACTCAAACACAAAATAAGCATATCATGGTAAGAGAATCCTGGGGAGGCAACTTTGTCAACATTAAAAAATTGCAAGTGCAATAAATTTTCTATGGCAACAAAATGCTTAATTTTCCCGATTATAATATCAAGTTTAAAGTCACCACATAGCATAACTTTGGGATAAAGAGGCCCTAGCATGATGATCCCTAACTTTCGTGAAACATTATCTCTGCCATGTATAAAGTTCCTATTAGCACGTTTATATCCGTTGGTCCAGATGGTATATCTCTCCTTCTACTGAAGGGGTGTTTTTCTTTGCTGGTAAAACCATTGCATAAGTATTTTTTTTATCAATCCCACTCTTGGGGATTCTTTCCGAGTATATGGAAAACAGCATGTTTTCCGTCCGGTCCTTCCTTCGAATCTTCTTCTCTCTCCTCCTACAGACCTACTACACCTACGTCTTTTTTCTCCAACGTCATGGAAACGCTGATAAGCCTCACCGAAAAGTGAAACCAATGTCTACGTAAATCTGGCGAAAGCAGGACATATGTATGGCATTTGACAAGGTTTGATAACACTGATCTTTCGCATGTGATGAAAAGTGTAAGGAGATTGAGGGATACATGATCGTCAAAGGCTCTGGTGGTTTAATACGAGTATGATTGAAGTCGGTAAATCTTTGTTGTTGTACTCAGTACGATATCCTTGTCTTTATTGTATCCGATTCAATATTTATTACTGAAAATATTCGGACTTTTTTTTATACTGGAGGAGTGGTTTGCGTGGATCGAAAATTGATCGGTTTGATTGACTATTTTATGGTCAAGTTATCACTATGTTCATTTGGGAATATCAAGTTGAGTTCTAACTAGAGTTAGCAAGGCGTAGTCCATTTCCAGACGTGACATCATTGATGATATGCTTTCCGAGTATTCTACCAAAAATGGTCTCCTTTCCAATTTGGCATTAAAATCAAGTGAAAGGATTTTAGAATATTTCTCTTAGATTATGTCAATGAGCTCGTAAAAACATTTTGCTGCAGAATTTTTTTTATTTGGTGTGTGAGTGCCTACTAGGCTAATTTAGCTTTGATACGGATTGACACAAGGCGGCCGTTCATATGATGAAATCGCCATCCGTCCTTAGGATGGTCCTTAGGAATAATAAAAGCTAAAGTCTACTGTAAAGTCTACTTTAGTTAGTTGACTCTAAACCTTAATTTAGTGATTCGTAGAAATAAACCAACTTTATCTAAAGTTTAGCTTTCTATTGTGACCTACACCTACAATTGTGAATGACAGTTCGGGAATAAAAATGACATTTGACTTTTGAATTTGATTTTTCCGGATAGCCTTTTTTACGTGAATTAGTTTAAACGAAATAAAAAGGGACTTACTACGATAAAATGAAAAAAAGTAAGTTTATTCGGTTTGAGTGTACATTCAAGGAACCTTTTTGGTGTATATCAACACCGTATACGGTTAAACCGAAATGCAGTATTCTCCGTTTAATTACACTGACCATTGTCAGATTTTCGGTCAAAGTGGTGCTATTACCGGAAAAAAGTGTGTTTATTGTTCGTCACCAGCATTTTTTTTAAAATCAATTACCAATTAACAAATAAGAAAGTAATTTATAAATTTTCTAGAGACGGGAAAGAGATCGGAACTGGAAATAGGTTAATATAGTAGACTGCATCAATGATTTTTAAGAAGGTGGAGGCATGGAAAAAAATCTGCGAGGAGTTTAATTCGTATGAAATAAGATAAAACCGCAGTGGGGATGGATGAAAAATAATGCCCGCTCACATACTTCTACCTTTCGAACAGAGCAATGCGGAACTGGTGTTGGAAATGAGCCCAGAGAACATGATGAGCTTGACTTCGCGATTCAGACGACTTTACGGATGATGTAGGGGAATTTGACAGCGATGCACACTTTATTGACGAAAAATTTCATAAAGAAGATCTAAATCCCGAATCGACCACTTCGGTTAAAATAAGAAAAACTTTACAGACAACAAAAAATAAAACGCAAAAATTAAGCCTTAATGAGTAAGCGCTTCAAAAGAGGATTGAACAAATTCGGTTGGAAATACAACACGAAAATGAACTGTTCAACATAAAAAAAGGAATAGATGATGAAGCAATTGATGAAGAAGCAAATTCGTTTATATAGCTTCATGGTCTTCATTTGAACTAGCTTCGGAATCTGAAAAAAGTAAATAATATGAGTTGGTCACTGGATATTATATTCTCTTTACGTACAGATATTAGATGAATCTTCTATGATGGGACAATTTAGCTTTGCGATGTTCTATAACACTGAAAGGGCTGAAATCGCATTTTTTGCCACCTCAAAATCGCAATGAAACCCATTAAAGCAGCATCGAAAGCAGTTTTTCAGCTGACTGAAAGTTCGTTCAACGACACCCCTTGCTAATATGTGATGGCGCTGATAACGTTGCTCTGCAGGGTTAAGCTGATATCCTATTCGGAAAGGAGTCATTACTATATTGGTTTGCTTATAGCCACCATCTCGAAGTATGACTCCCCCCATGCGTTTTAGCTGTTGCAATCTCATTTTAATTGAAGGTGCGTTGAATATCCTTGAATCGTGAGCACTTCCTCTCCAGCGTGCAACGATATCTAGGATATTACTGTCCGCAACAACAATAATCCAAACATTAAGTGAGTAGAGTCCTTTTCTGCATCGATATCGGGATCCAAACTCATTTCCTGGGGTTTTTTTATCTTAATACGCGTAGAGTCTATGGCACCCAAGCATTGAGGAAATCCAAATTTATCAAAAAATGTCCTCTTGGTCCGCCTTATTTCTTTTGGCGTTTCAGGAAAATGGACGAATTGTGAAAGTTTAGCGGCTAATGCACTTACGACCTTTTCTATTACAGTACTTCCTGTTCTTTGACTTACGCCGTGTATGTCCGTTAAGGACTTATTGTTTAGTTTAAAAATTTCCGGAATTAATGTGATTCGATTACGCACCCGTATCTAGTTGATAACTTTCTTTGGCTAGATGGCGTAAAGTCATCAGTACCATGATGTGAGTTGGAACAGGACAACCTTGGGTGCATGTCACTCTCAATCAAGTCGCAAATAAACATAACAGTGTCTTTATTAAATCTGTAAAAGAAAAAAAATTTATTTTTGAGCATTTTCTTTTGTAACTTCTGTTGAATTGATTAGTATATTCTTACCTATAATTTCTTTTGAATTCCGCATCTGAGTATCTGATTCCTTATTCCTTAAAATATAGGGTTTTCCAATAGGGACTTGACAACTTTGAATTCAATTTGTGAACGCACTCTTTCACTAATCATCAAACTGTCACTGTCAATTTATTTACTAAACTCGACATTTTCATCGTAGCAACGTCTGCAAATTATAAAAATTTTCTACAGATATTCGGTGTCGATGACTGCAACTTTAAGAGCGTTAACTCCAGTTTTCGGTCGTAGTTCTCGCCCTAGTAGGTAGGCAATAACAAGTTTAGTGCAAAAATTTGATTCTACATATTCGTTGTGTGATGTTGCCGTGTCAGTGAGACAACGGGTTGGTCAAAGTGTCGAAAATATCGCTGCCGTTCAGACGTCCGTAGCAAAAGATCCAAATCAGTCAATTCCACGGCGTTCTCAAGAATTCGGCAACGTTCAGACCACATTATGGCGTATTTTGCGTAAGGATCTTGGTTTACACCCATACAAGATCAAGCTGACTCAAGGTTTGAAGCGACGTACGTTCTCCGATTGGGTTCTGGAGAAGATGCGCCAAGATGATGAATTTCATTGCAAAATCATCTTCAGTGACGAAGCTCATTTTTGGATTAATATGTTCATCAATAAGCAAAATATGCGTTATTGGTCTGATGAAAACCCACATGCTTCATGAATCACCACTTCATCCACAAAAAATAACTGTTTGGTGCGGTTTGCATGCCGGCGGCGTTATTGGGCCATTTTTTTTCGTCGACGATAACGATCGTCACGTTACTGTGAATGGTCAGCGTTATCGCGCCATGATCACAGATTATTTTTGGCCCGAATTGGAAGATATGGACTTGGACGACATGTGGTTTGAACAGGATGGTGCAAGCCACACAGCACACGCTAAAATTGATTTATTGAAGAGTAAGTATGGTGAGCGTGTTATCTCAAGACATGGGCCAGTCGATTGGCCGCCTTGTTCGTGCGATTTAACGCCGCTTGACTATTTTCTGTCAACGTGCCGACCGCGTTGGAAGAGCTCAAAGCCAACATTGAACGCGAAATAGCGTCCGTTTCGGCCGAAATGTGTGGCCGGGTCGTTGAAAATTAGGTCCAACGAATCGACCGCTGCAAACGTGCCCGCGGTCGTTATATGAACGAAGTCGAGTTCCATTCATAAATGTTTTGATTGTACTTCAAGCCAATAATAAAGTTTTTGAAATATCTCAAATGGTTTGCCTTTTATTTAAAAAAAAAAGTTGTCAAGTCGTTATTAGAAAATCCTATATTAAAATCACGAAAAATACGCTCGTCTGACATTAGGTTTTCTTGAACTGTAACTTTAGATTGGACTTAGCGGTGGGTCGAATCTTAACTTTTTCCTAAGATAAAGTCGACTTTAGTGAAAATTGCCTGTTATTTCTACGAGTTTAGAAAAAGTCGATTCTAAATTTTGTTATTTCTAAGGGCCATAGATTTTTGTCTTTCTATAGCGGTATTGATTTTACAGCAGTTTACGACGTCCGTTAGTAGTACGGTTGCACGTAACCTGTTCAGTGTACCTAAATTCTATGTTCTAATCTGATTGGCGCCGTTTTTTTTTTCGTTTTGCAGTACCGTCAACAGTGAATCCTTTTCCGAAGTCCATATAGTAAGGTCGTCGAGGTAAACCTACATTCTGTGGAAAAGAGAGCTGCTGAGACTTATCCTGAAATCTTTACCTCAATTTCAAATACGCACATGTAAGTTTGGAAATGGTCATGCAAACTTTGGCTGCTGCGGAATTAGTCACGCAAATTTATCGCTCGTTCGTCCATTTCTTGAGGGTTCGTCGTATGTGACAGATTATCAAAACGTTGCTATTTTCTTCTTTCTCAATACTTGTGGTAACAAGTTTACTAAGTTGAGTTCGCATGGAAAAACTAACATCTATGGCATGCGGATGTAAAATAAGTACAATCAACATACGAATATAGTCATATTTACAGCATTGAGCATCGGCAAGTTGTCGCCGATCAGTACATATGCTATTTGTACATATAACACGTAACTACCCTCTAGTGAACCCAAATGCATGCAAATGCAATAGTAGTCAGTTTGTAAAAGCGATTTCTCTAGCACCCCATTGGTGATTAGGTCTCAATTCATGTTACTCGTACATTCGAAAACTAAGAAAACAACAGAGCAGAGACAGAACAATTAAATATTTTAAGAAGAAAATCCCCACCTAGACTTAACAGCCATACCATGAAAATCTTAGTAACCTTGCGAATTCTATTTGGAGCTTTCTCTTATCCTAGTCAAGTTTGTTTTGTTTTGTTGTTTCGAATATTTAATACTCAGTTGGTCATTTCTAATATAATTTTTCTTCCGGTTTTTTATGATGATGACCAATCATTGTACATGTTTTCAAACAAAAGGAATGAAAACATATTTTATCCACATTCTCACTCATCGGGAGGTAGAAAACAGAAAACAGCAATCAAAGACGACAGCACATTACCGAAAAATTATGTCGTTTCATTTCAAAACAATATATTATATTACCCGCACAACTGTGTCCCATTCCTCCCAAAAAGTTACAAGTACACTCGTTTTTTTTTTTTTTTTTTTTTTAATATACTTCTCTCGAAGCAGGTAACCCGTTTGGGTGGTGGTTAAAATATGAATCAAAGGATTTACGAAAATTGGTTAAGCACATGCTATTACAAGAATTCTCATATATCCTTCCTCAAAAAAAAAAAAAAAATAAAATAAAAATAAAAATAAAAAAGGAAAACGTGTGCCCCTCACAACAAAATTATATTGAAAAAGATGTAAAGAACTGTAAGCCTGGAATTTAAATTAATTTGATGTTTTTGTTTTCTTACTTAAAGGTTGCTGAATGCCATTTGGAGGGACGAGAAGTTATGATGGTTACTAGTGGTGCTGTAGCATTTGGAAGCCAGAAATTAGCCCAGGAGTTACTTATGTCACTTTCGATGAGAGAAACTCTATCGCCAAAGGATCATAGTCGTCCGGTAAGTCTGAAAGAAAATGATTTAGTCGTAGTCGCATCTAGAATCTGTGATGACGACAATAAGAAAGAATGATGAAATATGTTTGCAATGAACATGTTTTGATTTTCCCATTTTTTCTTTTTTGTGGCATCCTTACATGAATGGGGACACCAAAGGAAGCTGGAGTTTTGCTGGAACCTAGAGCAGCTGCTGCTGTCGGGCAATCAGGATTGATGTCTCTATATGATGCGATGTTTGCACAGTATGGAGTTAAGATAGCACAGGTTTGTTTTTGTTATTTTTGTGTTTTTGTTGTACCGTTTGGCAATGATTTATGTTAACATCGAAATTAAGAGTCTAGTTGAAGGTACATACGTGGGTGGCTTGTCGAAAAAGTGGACATTCATATACGAATATGAGTATAAGCTTCAAGGACAAAATATTCTACGCATCTGGGAATACTCATAAATATAATATTAAGAAAGGCCTGTGATGACCGAGATTTATTAAGAGATGTAGGCTATGAAATAGAAGAGAGAACCATATGGATTGCTTCTTAGGATTTGCCGCGTACAAAAGTTCTTTTAAGTGTAGACTGTAGCCCAAAAGTATGAGGCCTAGATAGACAACTGATTTCATTCTTGCATAAAGATTGAATTTTATGAATTACATTCGGTTTTTTCTACCTAAATTGTCTAGCGGAACAAAACACAACACATTCAGATACTGAAAATCAGATTGTACACTCACGTTTTTATACAGTACATTGTTTACAAATGTGAGAAAACCCGCTTTTGTGTTTTATAGAGAAGTAATATATTTAGGTTTTTTTTTATTGGGTATGTAATTTAATTCGTGCGGTTTTTTTTTTCAAAATTTGAACGTTTATTTAAGAAAAACATGTACAATAGTATTATTCAAAGTATTGCCCATCTGAGCTTTTTCCTATTTTTCTGGAAATTTTTGGATCCCATCCCAAAAGAACTGCGCCGGCTTGGCAGCCAAGAATGAATCAAGCCAATTTTTGATATTCTGCTCTGATGTGAACCGTATTTCAGTGAGCGCGTTCTGCATCGACCGACCGGAACAAATGGTAGTCAGAAGGGGCAAGGTCTGGGCTATAAAGCGGGTGGGGTAAGACTTCCCATCCACTGTTTTCCAAATAGAGTATTGCTTCCAGTTCTTCATTTTCAAACTTTTTTGGCTGCCCAGGATGTTCATCGTCTTCCAAGCCAAAATCACCACTTTTAAATCATGCAAACCACTTTTGGCACGTTCGCTCAGCTAGCGCATGTTTACCATAAACTTCCACCAAAATACGATGACTTTCGGCAGCAGTTTTCTTCATATTAAAGTAATGAAGAAGAACTCCCCGCAAAAACACTTTTTCAGGTACAAAGTTCGACATATTCGAGTGAAAAAAATTATTGTTGCTTACGCTTCAAATGAATGACATATACTGAAATGACGTACAATTACAGTAGCTTTCCAACGTATATTCCAATGGAATAATACAAGTTACGCCATCTCTTAGTAAAATGCACGAATTAAGTTATAGACCCAATATAATTATTACAATTTTATGCTTTTTGGTTGTTGACTCCGCATTTGTCTGTGTCTCCTTAAAAGGGGTGACAAATTTCAAATTTTTCTAAGTGGTCGTATGAATTTATTTGAGATTTTTCATGTCTTGAGAAAACAACGATATGCAATCATCACTCTTCTTAAAGAATGCTTAACGCAGCTGGAAATTGATTCCATTCTTTTATCATTTGTTTATTGATATTTTAAGATTTCATACATTAAGATTACGAAAAAAAAACTCAAAATTCACAAAGTCATGATCTGGCAAAGTGGGAGTCCAAAAAAGAGTGTCTTGGCGTGCATGATTTCAACCCTTCTGGTCATCTGAAACAAAAAAGCCGAAGGAATTCTTAGTTAGTATAGATTCCGCTATAGGCAAAACAAAAAAAAAAAAAAAAATCACAAAATGGCGGCCGTTTGAAAAAATATTTTTTTTTTGGCATGAAAAAAACAATAAAAAATTAACAATTCCGAATTTTTTAGAAAAACACGTTCAAAGTTTTGAATTCCGGTCAGACCGGAGCAGACGCCGCTTCACAAAATTGGCTGTAACTCAAAAAATAATTGAAATTTTTGAAAAATCTTTTTAAGGGCATTTATAAACTGAATTCTAGAGTAAGTTTGTATTTCAACTTGATTTCCGCTTTTTATTTATGAGTTACTGTTGTGCTAGAGAATTATGGATACTATTATGAATCGCGTTCTTTACTTGCTAAACACATCTTGCAATCGAGAATTGACCGTAGAATTTGTTAATGAACATTACTCTCGGCTTACTCTAGATACAGAAGGTGAAGTAGCTGAGCAAAATGAATCAGATGATGAAAGTGACAAGGATGGAGATTTTTCGGATACCGATGATCCGAATTGTGAGCCAAATACAGCTTTATTGGATACACGCGTTATGCAAGCGGGTTTTGATATTGAAGAAGAACAGGAGGCTGTAAGACAGCAGCAGCACTTCAGCCGGCATGGGCAAGTAGGAGAAGAAGAAGAACAAGACCCTGTTGCACCTTACAGAGGTATGCGTTATGTAGCAAGGAATAGAAAATTCAGTGATATTTGGTGGTCCATGCCAGATGAAAGTGAAACCCAAAGAACAATCATGCAAGGCAATGAAAGAATGAGATATCTTCCAAAATGTTCAAAAATGTTTTCAGGAAAAGCTGACGCTTTCAAATCTTTAGCTTCCCCAAATATTATAAAAAATATAGTTATTGAAACAAACAGAAAAGCTAAGAGAACATATGAAGAGAAAAATTTGTCCAGCAACTCAAAGGAAATGCGCAGATGGTATGACACATCTGAAGAAGAAATCTATGCCTACATTGCCATCTTGTTGTATACTGGTGCTGAAAAAGCATATGGAGTGGAAGCGAAGGACCTTTTCGATCAAACTCATATGGCATTCTACCACGCCGCCATGTCTTTGGAAAGGTTTGAACAAATACGACGTTTTATACGTTTTGATGATGGAAGAACTAGAGCATTTCTTCTTGAAACGGATAAACTGGCTACGTTCAGGTATACAAAATAGATTAGTTGATTGAAAGGTTTGGCACATAATTTGTTGCATCAATTCCGTATGCACGTTTAGAATTTGTTTCAGCAGAACCTTGTTAAGTTTTATGAACCACCGAAGGAGCTCACAGTTGATGAACAATTGATCGGCTTAAGGGGAAGATGTCCTTTCAAAATGTTCATGCCAAATAAACCTGGAAAATATGGCATAAAAATTTTTTGGATTGTGGACACTGCAAACAGCTATCCTCTTCAAGGTGAGATTTATGTCGGCCAGCAACCATGTGATAGTCATTCTGATGGGATATCGCATCAACTTGTCATTAGATTGGCACAGAGATATTAAGACAATAACTAAAACATAACAACAGATATTTATTTCACATCGGTACCATTAGCTTTGGAACTGATGAGTAGAAATACGACTACCATTGGTACGATAAAATCCAGAGTTTACACGACCCGAACAAATTTTCAAACTAACAAGGGAGAAATTTTCCACAATCTTTTGCTATTTCCGGTGTATGCAACTGTGCAGCTATTCCAGTAAGACTAAAAAAAATGTTCTTATTCTGTCAACTGCTACTCACGAAGACAAAATTAATGAAGTCTCCAAAAACTTTCCCTTATTATGGATTACAATTTAACCAAAGGTGGAGTGAAAACTTTAGACCGTATGATGACAGCTTATATGTTACCTGTAAACGAAAAAGTAATCAGTGGCCAGTTACGTTATTTTATAACCTTTTAGATTGTGCAGGGGTTACGTCTTATAGAATGTTTGATATCTGTCAGCCTTATTGGTATAATAGCAAAAAGAGGTCAGAAAAGAGGAAGAAGTTTTTAAAAGAATTGGCTTCAAAACTGGCAGATGATCATATCAAAAGACGTATAGCTAAACCAACTCTTTAAAAAAATGGTAAGACTATGAAATTGATAGGTTACGAGATAAAAAATTCTACAAATCTTCCCGAAATTCGAAAAAATAACGTGAAACAACGTTGTGAAACATGTAAAATAGAAAAAAAAAAAAATGTTGTGTATGTAATTTAATTCGTGCGGTTTTTTTTTTTAAAATTTGAACGTTTATTTAAGAAAAACGTGTACAATAGTATTGTTCAAAGTATTGCCCATCTGAATCTGGCAATTTGTGGATCCCATCTCAAAAGAACTGCGCCGGCTTGGCAGCCAAGAATGAATCACATTCTGCTCTGATGTGAACCGTATTTCAGTGAGGATGTTCTGCATTGACCGGAAAAAATTGTAGTCAAAAGTGGAAAGGTCTGGGCTAAAAGCGGGTGGGGTAAGACTTCCCATCCACTGTTTTCCAAATAGTTCTTAACCGGAATAGCAACGTGGGGCCGAGAGTTGTCATGATGGAAAATTATTGCCTCGTGTCTGGTCGCATATTCCGGGCATTTTTCGGCTACTGCTCTCTTCAAACTGATTAATTGTGTTATTTTGTTCGGTAGCGTTGTCTATTGATGGTTTCACCCGCTTTTAGTAGCTCATAATACATCACCCCCACCTGATCCCACCAAATACAGAGCATTACCTTCGCGCCATGGATATTCGGCTTTGCCGTTGATTTGGCTAGTTGGCCGGGCTTCACATATGATTTTTTGCGCTTGGGGTTGTCGTAATGGATCCATTTTTCATCACCAGTAACAATCCGATGCAAAAATGACTTCCTTTTGTGGCGTTCCAGCAGCGTTTCGGACATGCAAAACCGCCTTTCGACGTCTCTCGGCTTGAGTTCATGTGGAACCCAATTTCCTTGCTTTTGAATATATTCAGCTGCTTTTTAACGTTTTGAAATGTCTGCTTGAGTGACACCCAAAGATTCTGCGAGCTCTTCTTGTGTTTGGCAACAATCTTCATAGAGTTATGCTTCCAGGTCTTCATCTTCAAACTTTTTTTGCTGTCCAAGACGTTCATCGTCTTCCAAGCCAAAATCACCACTTTTAAATCGTGCAAGCCACTTTTGGCACGTTCGTTTAGCTAGCGCATGTTCAAAATAAACTTCCACCAAAATGCGATGACTTTCTGGAGCAGTTTTCAGTAATGAAGAAGAACTCCCCGCAAAAACACTTTTTCAGGCACAAATTTCGACATATTTGAGTGAAAAAAAAATTGTTGTTTACGCTTCAAATGAATGACATATACTGAAATGACGTACAATGACAGTAGCTTTACAACGCATGTTCCAATGGAATAATACAAGTTACGCCATCTCTTGGCAAACCGCATGAATTAAGGTATAGAGGCAACACATTAAATCAGAGTGTGCGAAAAATGCTTTGTTGGTAAAAACACACACGATTTTGGGGAAATTGAAGAAAATTATCATTTTGATGACAATTCGCTTCCATCCACTTCATTTGAACCACCAGCAAAGAAACGAAATACGACCTAATTCGCAAGATATACTTCTAACTCTTTTTCCATGTTATTTATTGTATAATATTCTATACAACTTGTTTTTAATAAATTAGAAAAAAAAGTTCTTGGTAACAATGTTTATTTCAGATATGTTTATGTCAAACAGTGCCCAACTACGCGGAAACTGGAAATTTTTAAGTACACGGGTCTAGTTTTAAGGTTTTGCTTTCCACGTACCATTGAACGACACGCTCAAACTGAAAGTCTTGAGAACAAATCATGGCCAAGACGTCGTAGCGCTAAATATGAGGATCGGCTAAAAGTCACAACGACCAAACAAAACAACCAAAAAAAAGCACCAAAAATAATTAAACATGGAGTAAGCCATAATCCTTGACCATGGCTTAATGAAGACTAAGACATGCTAGACTATTTAGGCGAGTTACTGTTCGAAAATTCCCGCAGCGGCAGTTATCATTTATTCGAAAACAAATTGATTACAAATATTTTCAGAGAAACCACCTTTTTTTTTATTATGCAATTTAAACTCTAATAGTTAAGTAATAATACATACATAGCTATGCAGACACGAAGTCGTCGTGCCGTATATCCGTTGCAGTTTTTGGCGCTTGTGCTGATTCAGCGTGTGAATACAAGGTCAGTATTTGATTTGTTGGCGTGTGTTGACTCAGCATAGGAACGGTTGTTAGCTTTTCCCTTCTTCTAAGCCTTCGTCCCGTAGATTTTAGAAGTTTACATTGGTCGGGTTAAGGCGATGCAGAGGTATGTTTCGGGTCGTTTTTTATTCCTTAGGTAAGGCAGTTGTGCTATGCATGTCAAGATATTATAATTGGCATTCCTGCCTTGTCGTTATGACTGCCTTTGCAATAAAACCTAATAGTAATAATTAAGACAATAATTAACATAATGCAAATGTCTGTTAAGATAGAAACTTCAGTATAACATAATTTTTAATTGTTGTAGTTCACTAACACTTTTAATATGGTGTTTACGCAAGTATTCGTATGGTAAATCTACTTTTACGTATTTTGGAATAAGATTAGTGAGAAGAACCGATTGTATTGGTTGAAATGTCTTCGTTTCCTTGCTGGTAAGTGTCTGGCTATTAATGTTGATGATTTCATTGAAAATGTAAACCGAAAAACTTTTTTAGTTATAAGGATCGTGTTGTCGTTAAGGATTTTTAGGATTGTGTCGCTATTGCATGAGCTGTAATTATTGTACATATTGTAATTTCATTAGTTTTTGTTTTCTGCAAATGAGTCTGTCCTAATTTCAAGACATTTCTCAACAGCTCCAAATTGTTTATGCTAGTTGACTAATAGCTTCCGATATTTCAAATATATGACACTTGTTTTGCTTCAGTAATCGTAGAGCGGATTAAAAGGTGATTGTAACCATGTAGCCGTACATAATGTATAATATCCGGTAAGGAAATTATATACAGTAAGGTGGAATCACTTTATTATTATAGTCGGATCGGCATACCCCAATGCTTCAACTTCGTTATTCTAAGGTAAAATTTCAAGATGAGATATACCTCCGTTGATTTTGGACTTATCCAATAAGTTTGTGTATAATGTGTCCTTCTTGGCTAACTGACAAGATAAAATAAATTGAATCTGTTCGCTTTGGTCAGTATTGTGGTTCTCAAGTGTAGTGGGAATACTTCGGACAGTTTAATTTTAATTTTATATTGCTTGTTATTATTTTAAATGACTGTGGTTTGACTGAATAATATTCGATCCCAATCTGTTGCATTCAGATTGCCAGCCATCCACCTCTAAACTGAGCCAATCCAATTTATTGATATCCTGTATCTTTTTTCTTTTATTCTTTAATAAGTTCTTCTATGCGGTCGACGAACTCGCCGAAATTTTAACCACTTGGCCTATTCTACAGGAAAAGGGTATCATAGGTATACCAATCGCTACGTGCAAATCAATATAAAAGCTGGATTCTAATAAAAGAACAAACCTTAGGTGGAATGTTGGACTAAAATGTCTAGCGACCAAACAGGTCTGGCCAAAGCTGGATCTGAATCGCTGTAAGATTCTGATACTCCCAAACAGAAAACATCTCATCAACATCATAGGTGCCATCACTGGACACTGCCTTATAAACAAGCATGCAAGAAGGTTTGTCGCCTTAACAAACGATTTCTGTAGAACCTGCATGGAGGAGGAGGAAAAGGAAACAATCACCCACCTACTCTGTACATGCTCAGCTATCTCGCAGAGATGAAAACTCCACTAAGGAGTTTATTAAATATCTAAATCTAATAAGTTTTTGCAATTAATTCGTTGAGATATTTCAAAGAATACGTCTCTAGGTTTCTTGCTTTTAACGCAATGAAAAGTATTATTGTATTGATCAACCGATACCTCAACTAATTCTTTAAAGGTTACGTCCAAGTTTTCCTTTCCTAGGCATCTGATGATTTCCAGAATGGTGGGGTGAACTCTTGCTACGGCTTAATTTATTTTACGTTCACCTATTAGTTTCTTGTATATTTTAATGCCTAGCAATTTAATGTAATTGGTTATAAATTTTCCATTACTTTTGTTTTTGGTGTCGTAAAATAGGGCAAAATTTCGCTGATTTTGTTTCTTATATGCAAAAATAATCAGTTCTTGATGCGGAAGAAGTTGACAAATTTTGAAAATTTATTAATGCGTATAATAATTGTTTGATATCTACATGAATGATTTCGGAAGGATATGAGGGAACCGGGGTGGTTTGAAGTTCTGGCTTACTCGGATGCCTGTCATATTTATTCATGTGACAACGTCGAAAATTTTAATACACTTATTTATTTTGTTGATCATTTGTGGAAAGCAGATACGTTCCAATTTCTCTACCGTTTTCTCCAGTGCATACCAATGAGCTTGAGTGTTTTCATCACCAATTATCCGGAGCTGGTTTTCTAAATCGGAAATTTCCTCCACTATACGTTGTGCTGTTTTCATTTTGTATACTGAGAAGTGCTCAATATAAACCTCTTGTAACATTTTCATATTAGCTTCTGAAAACCTGATTCCATTGATAGCATGTGGATTTAGTTATTCCCTTAAGATACTTATCAGTTTTTTTTTTTGCCAGATTTGTTATGTTATGGCGACGGATGAAAGATGTGGTTGTTCATACGCTTTCAATTTGGTTTTTTTTTTATGGACTTGCATCTTCAGTCTGGAGGATGCATCCCAAACAACACTTGTCCTTCCGGCCCTGTATAATTGTTCATAATAATGCTCTTCTAATAGTACCTTCTACCCCTTCAGTTTTGCATTTCTATTTTTAGCAGTTAAGGTGAAGTTCGAGGGCTGATATTCCGTAAGTTTGGAACCGTTTCCCGTTGGGCTAATCACTTACGAGAGAGCTAACATCGATTCAAATTCAAAATAATAGCCTCAATGGATCAACACGAAGACGGATGAAACGAATAAGGAAAATACGATTTGGATCCTGGAGTATAAAAACTGCAGCAGGAAAAGAACCAGGATTGATTATGGAAATGCAGAACTACAAATTGAACCTCATAGGCTGAAGCGAATTAAGAAAGAAAGGAAGCGGAACAAAATTACTGCCAAATAACTATACTCTGAGATATTCAAGCGTGGGAATAGAACCAAGAGTAAAAGAAGTAGGTATAGTGACAAACCCGGCGCTGGAGAAAAAAGTATCCGGTTGGGAACCCGTAGACTAAAGAATTCTAGTAATACCGCTGGACCTTGAAAAAAAATATATCTATTTTTTGGGTTAATGCACCTGCTGAAGACAGCTCAGTGCATGTAAAAGAATCCTTTTATTCACAGCTTCAAGCCGTCACTGATAAAGGGTCAGCTGCAGGAAGAGTCCTAATCATTACCGAGAACCTAAACGCAAGAATAGGAAACAGCGAAAGTAAAGGATGTGGGACCATAGGAAATCACGGTGGTGAAAATACATTAAACCACAACGGTAGACGACTAACTGATTTCTGTATACAAAACCAGCTCTTAATAGGAAATTATTCCTTCCCGCAAAAGAAAGCCCACAAGATTACATTCGAAGCAAAAGTAAGAGAAGCATACAGAATATTAGACTATTTCCTATATTTACAGAACATCAGAAAGAATATAACGGATGTAAAAGTCATAACAGGAGTTGAGTTGGGGAGGAAAAAATACAGAACAATAAAAGATGGTAACAACAACTTAAATAAGGATAAAAAGGAAGTATTAAACACCTGAAAAAAGTTTTACGAAAAAAAATACAAAGCAGACGAAAGTACCCCAATGGAAGGAAGAATCTCATACGGGCCACATCCAGAGGTACAGGACATACAAACCGAAGGACCGATTACTGCAGAAAAAGTAGAAGAAACTATCATGTCTATAAAATCAGGAAAAGCCACCGGACCCTACCAAATTAGCCAGGAACTAATAAAATACGCAAGGAACGAGATCAGCAGAATGCTTACAAAGCTATTCCAACAAGCGTGGAAACAATCTCAGATCCCAAAAGAGTACAACGAAAGTATCATCATCTCAATTCACAAAAAATGGAAGCAGCTACGACTGTAACAACAACCGTCCCATGTCTATAAGTTGCATACGAAAATTTTCGAAGAATCCCAGAAGAAGAGTAATCAGACTTTAGACCAGTACGGCAAACCCACGACTCTTATCCGTAGGCTGTATTTGACCTGGTACCAATGCAACATATTTGGGAGACACTAAGAACAAAAAAATGTGCCAGAAATATTAATTAACGCTATTAAAGGAACTTCTAGAAACCCAGCAACCACTATCAGCTTGGACGGCGACAAATCTTATCTCTTTAAATTGGAAAAAGGACTTAGACAAGGAGACAGTCTGAGCCCCCTGCTATTCATTATCTGCAAAAGTAGAACTAACAGAACAGTAGTCGGCATGAGAAGACTAAGTCCTATTAACCTGTAGTTCTTACTCTTCGCAGATATATGGCATAATTATCGTTGCAAATTCTAGAGACAAACTTCAACAAATGCTTGACATCTGTAATGAAGAACTCAAAACGAGAGTGATTATACTCAATGCGAACAAAAGCAAAGTAATGTGGATATCGAAGGAAAACCACCCTAATACAGAACTTAACATCGTCAGTAATGGAAGGAATGTCGAAACAGTATCGACGTATGAATATCTAGGAGCAACAATTTCAAATGACGGTAGATGCTTTCAAATCAGCGCAACATTAATAAAAAATACAATAATGTAATCGCCCCAATAGCTCTCTATGGAGTCGAGTCCCCACTGCTGCTCGATAAGCATCTGAGCTGCATTCAAGCGACCAAGATGAAATTTCTGAGAAGAGTCGCGAGGAAAACGAGAAGGGACAGGATAAGAAATAAAAGACCAAAGGAGGAAAAAGAACAAAAGAAGTCGATTATCACACAGGTGGAAGAAAAACAACTAAAGTGGTTTGGGCACATATTGTAGAACGAATGTCAGACACTATGATACCTAAAATAATTGAAGAAATGAAAGTAGACGGCCCAACACCAAGAGGTAGACCACGGAACACCTGTGAATAACGTATCCAAACAATATGACATAAAAAGAATTATGGAAATGAAGAGGATCAGTATCGATAGATAAAAATGGAGATTTCGGATACTTCGGGGTTACACCCACTCCTAGCAGCAATAGAGGAAAACGAAGAAGAAGAAGATTTGTAAGTATCTTAATCTTGTTTTCTCGATATAAACAGTTGCGTGAGTTATCCAAAGCCCAAGTGATTGACAACATCTCTTTCTCATTAGTTGCGTAGTGTTCTTTGCTCGAATTTAATGATTTAGAGATGTACGAGTACGTTACCGTGTAATCCTATCCAATAATGTCTTGACTTAGGACTACCGCTAATGCTGTGTCTAACGCATACGTTGTTAAGATGAACGGTTTCTCAAAGATGAGGACCTCTGAAGATGTTGGCAGTTCTTTTAGATCGTTAAATACTTTTAATTTCTTCTCACTAAGATTGATATTTACCTTTCTTGACGGAAAGTGGTAGTAGTAGTCACATCCGTGAGTAGTTGGAAGGATGTTTTACACTAAGCTCTTGAGGTGTTGTTCTAGGTTTGACCCAAATATGATGAAATTAATATACATATAGCAGATTTTGCCAATGTGCTTTTTGAGGACGTCATCAATGGAAGATTATGGCTCCGTTCTTGAGGCCTAAGGGAAATCTCTTGAGATCAAATTTGCCGGTAAGTGTTGAGAACGTGGTTTCCGGAATATCTTTCTGATGAAAACCGGATGTTAGGTCTATTGTTGTGAAGTATTTGGATTTTCCCAGGCTGGCTTATGTGCTAGAGTTAGTAGGGTACGCATCGGAAACTCCTACAGCGTTCAGCTTTAAATAAATTACCATCTGATATACCTTTTGACCTGATTCGTCGGTTTTCTTGTGAACCATTTATATTGTCTTAGAAGTCCAATAATACCGTTACTGGTTTCTGTTTTTATTTCACATAAAACACTGGTCTCCACGACTTTATAGTCATTAATTCGTTCAAATAGAGACATTGTAATATTCAGAATTTCTTTCCATACATCTTTGGTTAGATCTTTATCGTTTATTTCTAGAACCTTTGCAGGTATTAACTTTTTGCTTTTAAGAATAATTAAATTTTAACTGTTGGACCTGTGTGCAGTAGCTCATTTAGTGCCTTTTTATGTGATGTTTTTGCTGGGGCGTCTATCACTACTCGCAATTTCATCATAATGCTATCTGACACTCATGCTCCTGTTCGTGTCCTTTTGTTTCAAATGTGGCAACGTACTGTGTTTTTTGTTTCATTTGACGTAATTCCGCCAGGTGCATGATTTTATTTTTAACTTTGCACCCATTTTAAATGTTTAGCTGCTGAATTTACGGGAAATTGTTCGCATTGATATAGCCGCTGGCAAAATCAATTGACGAAAATGTTTTATATTATTTTCTTTGTGCCTTGTTTTTCAATTACTTCCAGCACTAGGAATCGTTGCTCCAAGGATTAAATTATTGTTTGGAGGTTCTTTGTATTTTATATGCATCTAATTTCTAAGTCAGCATATACGGTAGTATCGGATCCCATGTGTGGATGCCATATGCCCAGATTAAATGCGTCGTGGAAAATGTTGATGGATGCATTAAGTAAGCATCGTTGCTTATTGCAAGCTGCTCCAGCAGTTTTGGGTATAATGCCGTGCACAAGGCTCGTTTATTGTTAAACTGATCTTTATTGCGTTCCAATAATTGGCGCCAGATATTGTAATAGTCGTTCAGGTTCACCGAGGAGGTTAGCGTTAAAATACCACATCTTTTGAATGACGAGTAATTCAGTTGTATGACTTATTTTATTAAAGATCCCACTGCAAATATTTTCCATCAAATTTCGGAATGGAATGAGCAGTTGGAATGAACAGTTTCCTTCAACAGTTTCCTTTCCAACAATTTTGCTTGTTTGAGGCTGTATACTTAATTGTTGTTTCTGCAGCTTTGTTAGTCGGTCTATTCGGAAATCCAACATCGAGATTTCCTACCAGCACTTGCCTACATCTGCCCTGAATTTGCTGAGTATCTGGACAAATTTTATTCATAATTCGTTCTAGGGCTGATATATGATATGTATATGCCCTTTGTTGTAGATTTAGAGGAGTAAACTTGTTCAATTCGCCAAAAGAGTTGGTCAAACCGGTATCCTTGGTCTCCATTTAGTAGTGTTTTTGTTTAACTTTCGAGATGTGCTCATTTACAATTTTTTGTTGCACTAAAATATACATTGTGAACTTAGATGCCTGTGCGGGATTTCCTGTACATATAATATTCAGGTGGTGCTTTTTTTGGTTCGGAATCCTTTCGAATCAAGTGTTGAATTTCCTCTCCGGTGACTGCCTGACTAGTAACCAATTTGTCTATATTAGCCATTTCACAATACAATCAGTTTGGTATATTTATATAAGAAAATATCACCGGGTTGCCCAATGATGTCTTCGTAGAGACGATGCAGCGGATCTTCTTACAGTGCACAAACCACGTAGTGTTACACCTAGTCGCTATTGATTGGTATAATTCCGACAATTTTCTCCAGTATTATCATAAAGGTGGGAAATGAAAAGTCTTGACACTCACGTTGCTAATCGTCGATTTGTAGCTGTATTATCGGTTATCAAGTTGACCAAATATACTTAACCGCCAAGGTTTTCCTTAGAGTGTACTCAAGTTTATTGGGACAGATGTGTCTAGTGTTTAAAGTGAACTGCTGTCTATTTAGTACTTAATTTCACCGAAAGGGCATTCATTCATAGAACCAAGGATACACCTTGCCATTGTGTCTATGTGTTAACGTCATTTCAAAGCGGAATGTGTTCAGGACACAGCTCCACCTTTGTTATGAGTCTGCCTGGGGTCAAAAGTAATTTGAAGACCCTTCTGGCGTTTTTAGGTTTAAATCACAGCTACTAACAAGACAGGCCCGGACCGAAGACCGGGGAAAGTTGACTTCCAGGGTATCGTATTTTAAGTCTTGGTATAGAATATCGGTGGTCATGACACTCAACTTGTAACTGGTAAAATTAAAGCAGTCTTTAGTGGCATTATGTGGAAACTGTTGCCATAAAACTAGTGTTTGTTCTACTCTCGCTTTTTATTAAATAATTTTATTAATAGAAGAAGCCTTGAGGGCGAGGGCCCAGTTTGTTCGGACAGTATCGGTTGCTAAAATGCAAAAGTGCTGCTATTGTCCCCAGCTCACTGACGCTGGTCGCAAAGTTGACCAGTGTTCCAGGACATAATTTCGTGACGAAATTGACTTAATGTTGAATCCTATCGACTGGAAGACCTAAATGTCACCTAAATGTCTCACTTTGTTTTATCGCTATTTTCACCATCCGTGCTCTATTAAAATCGTCAGTAGCATTTCTCCCCTTAGAACCTTCAACCGTAACACCGGTCTCGCTGTGAATGCCCACTTTCGGATGCATTCTTAAATATCGTGATTCGTTCCTAAGCCGTGTAACTCGCTTATAGAATGCCCTGCCGATCGCTCTATTTTTTGGTCGTTATAACTTGCAAACATTTAAGAATAATATACATCGGTACCTCTCTTTTCTTTCTCCTTAAACTTCCTTCGCCGCGCTGTGTACAAGACCCGTGGGTGTGCACTATGCGTTGACAAGAACAAGCCTGATTGATATAGAGTAATATTTCCGCAGAACGAGGATTAGTGTCTTTTTCTGTTAATAATGCCTTGGTGACCTCTTTGGATCTAAGTATTTTAATAATTACTATTGTCTTAGGACTAGTTTAAATTTGGGATGACTATTTGTTATATTGAATGCTTCTGCTGGGAAGAAAACGACAAACACTGTACATATGTACGAGTATATAGTCAAAGATCCTCTGTGGGGTAAAATGTCGTTTACGAGTTCGTTCTCTCGTACGACTTTGTTATATTTTGTTTATATTTATTGTTGACGAGTCCATAACAATCATAGTTTCTATAGTATGATGTAAAATTGGAAAATATTTATTTTTGGTGTCCAGGCTGAGAATAGGAAGCTATTCACATCAGAGTGAAAGAAGAATACCCTAAGTCTTTTTCGTTTTTGACAAATTCCAGCAACTTTATGAAATAGAGTAACTTGATGTGTATATTAGGAAACATAAACACTTTTGTGACAAATTAAATTAAAGTCATAAATAAATATGAATATGACTTTCAAAATGATTCCAATTTCGAATGCATTGCAATGCACATCTAGAAAGTTTTCATTCCAATTTTCACTTTCTGACTAATCATTTGCCACCAACTTTATAACAAGGACTTTTATCTTCATACGAGTATTATCCAAGTTCTGACTCCAATATAATTCAAAACTTTTATTTCCCATTGTCTTTTTATTTATTCTTTTCAGGTCCTTGTGACAAAACCAGATTTCTACAACGAGGAAACCAGAAATAATCTCTTCTGTACACTGTCGGAATTGATTAGTTTGAACATTGTACCAATTATTAATACAAACGATGCTGTTTCTCCGCCGATGTTTATTAAGGATGACGACCTTCCTGCGGGATCCAAGAAAGTAAGTACGATGAACCATAGAATCCAACCAACTCAGCATTCATGTCGTACAATATTTTTCTTTTTCTCGGGTGTTCTCTTCGGTAGGTAATTGCCATAAAGGACAACGATAGCTTGGCAGCTATGTTGGCTGCAGAAGTGCAAGCTGATTTACTAATTTTAATGTCTGACGTTGATGGTATTTACAATAAGCCACCATGGGAGGATGGCGCCAAGCTAATGCATACTTATACCTCTAACGATGCACGAACCATCGAGTTTGGCAAAAAATCCAAGGTGGAACTCTTTTTCTCTGAATGCTCGTACATCGTTCATTATTCTTGGTTGGTGTTCTCCAACTATGTTGTTTCAGGTTGGAACTGGTGGCATGGATTCTAAGGTTAAAGCTGCTACATGGGCATTAGATCGTGGTGTAAGTGTTGTAATTTGCAATGGCATGCAAGAGAAGGCCATCAAAACTATAATTGGCGGGAGGAAGGTTGGAACATTTTTCACCGAGTCCACGGAAGGATTCTCAACACCCGTCGATGTTTTAGCTGAAAATGGTAAATATGGTTGCTTTGTGTTCTTTTTTTTCCCCGGTTCTCCGGTTTTCTGTTTTATATGTTTGTTACTTTGTGTAACTTTTGTGGGTGTCTGTTGTTAGTTTTAATTAAATAGCATCTCTGACAGACAGAGAATGCCAATGTGAAGGCCTTGATGAAGACACCGTTGAATAAAAAAAAGTTAGTCATTACCTATCCGTAGGCATAATCCTGGAGTAGAAGCGTGTGTAGCGAGATAAATTGCATTAATATGTCTATTTCATTTTAGCACGTACTGGTAGTCGGCAAATGCAAGCTCTAAGTGCAGAGGAAAGAGCGAGTGCCGTGAATACTTTAGCTGATTTGCTGGTGTCGAAGCAGGATTTTATTTTGAATGCTAACGCAATGGACTTGGCTGAGGCGAAAAAAAGTGGACTGGCAAAACCATTGTTGTCAAGATTGTCTTTAAATCAAGGAAAATTGAAGAACCTATCTACCGGACTTAAACAAATTGCCGATTCGAGTCATAAGGTTAGTGCAATGCTTTTATAATTTTGTTGAGATATTTTTTAATCAGAGGGTTTTCTTCTTTAAAAGAAACCATTTACTTTGTATACTGTATTGAACTGCATACTCAAAGGGCACATATTTAGGCGTAAAGGCTACTCCTTTAAGGTGGGCATTGAACACATTTTAAGAACGCGTATTTGGGGCTCAAGTCTAAGAAATTTTGTTTTAATTAGATTAAGCAGGTGCACCTGACCTATGTCAAAATATTTACTGACTGAATATTTTAATTAATTTCCAAACTTAGTTACCTCCGAAACCTTACAAACTTTTGGGTTGAATATTAATTCCATCGATAAAAAGTCAATTATCGAAGACGGACTTTAACATCGAGTATCCCTCATCTCAGCTATGTTATGTATTTTTCCCGAACCCCCGATAAAAGTAAAGTTTCTTCAAGTTTTCGGTAACGATAATCCTCAAACCATCCTTATTCCTTTAAATACTTGATTAATCGATTAATTATTCAACTAAAACCATTTCTTCGTAGATGCTTGAAAAATTTGCAAAAATCACCAAAGTACTCGTACTTGAGGAAACTTTCCTTTCACCTAATTTCACATTGTGACAATAAGCTTGTTTATTGTTTGCAAAGTATTTATTTTTTGGTGTAACAAAATACGAGTATTTTTCAGAGGTCGAAATTGGCGCTGGAATTTAGGTCAATACTTTCCATAGCTGACAAGAGCAATCTGTACACAGTTTATTTTTACTAAAAAAAACTTTTTCACTCTCAAAAGCCTAATGAAATAGAAAAGCATCGTATCATATCGAAGAGTAGATATTAATCCATGAAAAAAATAACTACATCCAGAATTTGACAATGTTGAAAAGTAACCCAAGGGAATATCAGTACGATGCCGAACTGTACAACAATATTAAGGATGAAGGATGGAATTTTATAAAGTTAATCACCTGACGGGGTTTTTTTTTTTGCCAATTTATCAACCAATCGAAACTTTTCTAATCAAAAAGTGTGTTCTATGTTGCCCGGTAAACTGTTTTATATGTTTGGTTTTCTGCTTCCTATTCCCTGATTCTTGTTTCTTATGTTTCATTTACTGTTTTACGAAAATGAGTTTTGTTTTGTTTTTTTTTATTGTTAGATAATGTAGTTCTTAATGGCCTTTTAACGATATTTCCAAAACATTTAGCTATGCGATGAATTTTTACGGTTTTATTGAAATTTTAAAATTTTCTGTTATGCTTTGGTTTGTTTTAGAATGTTGGCCGTGTTCTTAGACGGACAAGATTAGCAAACAATTTGGATCTTACTCAAGTTACTGTTCCAATTGGTGTGCTTTTGGTGATATTTGAATCACGTCCAGATTCACTGCCTCAGGTAGCTGCTTTAGCTATGGCATCTGCAAATGGTCTACTTTTGAAGGGTGGAAAAGAAGCGGCTTATAGTAACAAAGCACTAATGGAATTGGTTAAGGAATCATTGGCTACAGTTGGAGCAGAAAAAGCTGTTTCATTGGTAAGCTAAACTCAATCCAGTTAACTTGTGTTAAAATTGTATTTTTCTTATCATGTTTAAGGTATCGACACGCGAGGAAATCAGTGATCTTTTATCAATGGAGGATCATATTGACTTAATTATTCCCAGGGGTTCATCTGAATTGGTGCGCAATATTCAAGAGCAGTCAGTACATATACCAGTATTGGGACATGCTGAAGGTGTCTGTCATGTATACATTGACAAGGAGGCTAATTTGGAAAAAGCACTTAAAATCGCCAGAGATGCCAAGTGTGATTATCCAGCAGGTAAGATGGCTTATCATAGTGTGCTCTGTTAGAAAAACATATTGGGTCATATAAAGTCTCCGCGGTTCTTTGTCAGTAGATGGTGTTGGTGTCCATATATCTGGAAACGCGCATGTGTTTGAAAGGTGACATGTCAGGCTACATTTTTTGTGAAGACAGCTGCGTAATTCGTTGCTCATGTTAAAGTTATACTGATTTTAATATGAATGAAATATTTGAAAAAATACGCTATGTGATGCTTTTTTACTATAAAAAACGCTGCGAAAACATGACGAAAATTTTGTGCAATTTTACGGTGAGAATGCTGTGAGTGAAGGCCGGACCCAGGAGTGGTGTTTTCGATTCCGTTCCGGAAATTTCGATGTTAAAAAAAAACCTCGCACTGGTTGGCCTGTCACTGAAAAAGTCGATGATTTTGCAACTGCTGGAACAAGACCTCTACTGTGCACAACTCAACCGTTTGAATGAAGCTTTCAAGAAAGAGCAAGCATAATTGGCCAACAGAAAGGGAGTTATCTATCATCATGACAATGCTAGGCCATACACACCTTTGATGACCCGGAACAAATTGACGGAGCTTGTTTGGGAAGTTTGATGCATCCACTGTATAGAACGGACCTTGCCCCTCCGATTACCATTAGTTTCAATCTTTGCAAACCTCTCTTGATGGTAAAAAATTGACCAATCGAAGAGCCGTTGAAAATCACTTGACCATTTTTTCGCTGATAAACCACAGAAGTTCTACACCGATGGAATTATGAAGCTACCCGGAAAATGGCAAAAGGTCATAAATAATAATGGCCAATATGTACTTGATTGAAATTGATTTTTAGTGTTTTGGTCTTCGAATATTTATAATAACAATGAATCCAATTAAGATATCATCAACAAGGTCGGATTTAATAATTTCTGACACAATGTGGCAGCATTTGTTTGGTCTGAAATCATTCTGCAGAGTCATACTATAATATATTACCTAGAATTGTGTTCATAAAAGACCTAACTGCCAATTAAAGTCCTAATGATCAAATTTATTGTTCCTTGCAATCTTATCTAGAAAAAGTATTTTGAAATCAGCCTTTCAATTGCGTTGTAACAGGTAAAGAGGTTCGGTAGAGCGCTAAAATCGATTTGGTGGTCCTAAGTGAATTTCTATCATGGGACCAAGAATCTTTGTTTTATTGGACTTTTTCAGTCTTTTCATCCTTCCTAAATTCCTTTTGAAGACTTTGATAAGCCTTTTTGTATCAAGTGTTTCGATCTGTTCGAAAATGTCTTTATGGGAGGTACTTTTAGAAATTTAAATTAATCTCTTATGTCATTTTTCTTTTAATCTATTTCCTCAAATTGATCTGTCTAGACGCTTTCTGATATCCTTACGTGGTTAGGGGAGATCTGAATTTAAGGGTGTCAAGTTGGTTTTGCGTAAATGCGATGTGAAGTTTGATAAACCTTTGACCTTTAAGCTGCTCATCGCCTAGCGTACTACAGATGTGTTTTTTCTACATTATTCGTTTCTGCATCGATATTCTGTTATTAAAATTTAGTTAATTTAAGTTTTGTAGTTGTAGCAGCGCAAATAAATCTCTCCTGGTCGTATACAAACTTATAATTTGGAAATAAGTATCACCTTATCCGTTTTCTGGTTCTTCACTATCCATAGCATACAAAGTAAAAGTAAAACCAATTACTGAAGTAAAAATGTCCCTGCCATCAACTTATTGCAGCTTTCGAAAAATAAACCTAATCGCAGTTACTCTCTACAGAATTGCTGAGTACACATTAACTACAATACATAGTGTCCTCCATTGAATTTTAAATATTGTACATAACAATCACTCATAACATCAAATGCAGATACTTGTATAACTCCTAGAAAGGAACTCACATTGCCACCTCCACTTACTTGGCACAGATGATGTAGATACTAATAAATGTCACTCAATTATCTCCGAGGCAAACACATTTTGCACTCGAGGTACAAGTACTCGTAGTGTTCAGCTTACCAAGTTTATTGCAGCATAACTGGCTGCGTTGTGTGATTTGTCAAGGACATTGCAGTACAGATAGCTTTAAGGAAACAATAGTCTTCCTGAAAAAAAATTGTTACACAATAAATTTTCTAGTTGTCATGTCTTTAAGTGTGAAATTGGATGTGAACAGATTGTGCTGAGAGTCCTTTTCAATCCTTGTTCGTATTTTTCTTTTTTTCATTACAGCATGCAATGCCATGGAGACTCTTCTGATCCACGAAGATCTTATGAATGGCACCATCTTCAATGATGTATGTAATATGTTGAAAAATGAAGGCGTCAAGATCTATTCCGGACCAAGACTTAACCAAAAGCTCACCTTTGGTCCACCAGCTGCAAAGAGTCTTCGACATGAGTATGGCTCGTTGGAGTGCTGCATTGAAATTGTCCCGAGTTTGGATGATGCTATTGATCATATTCACACTTATGGCAGCGGACACACTGATGTTATTGTGACAGAGGATGGTAAGGTTTTATTTTTGCAACAGTTTAATGAATTCATGAGGTAAAACTTCTCTTTATAGATGGCGCTGCAAACAAATTTCTCTCAACTGTTGATAGTGCTTGTGTCTTCCACAATGCTAGTTCAAGATTTGCCGATGGATTCCGGTTTGGGCTAGGAGCTGAAGTTGGAATTTCTACAGCAAGGATACATGCTCGTGGACCAGTTGGAGTTGAAGGTCTTTTGACAACCAAATGGATCTTGAGAGGTAGTGATCATGCGGCATCTGATTTCGCTGAAAATGGTGGTCGGATTTGGTTGCATGAATCTATACCACTGTAGATATAAGTGACTTACGATTGACTGAAGAATGTTTTTACTTTTTGTTCTTTATTGAATAAATTGTGAATCGGGAAATTTAATGGAATAAATGAGATATTATAGTTTTTTAGATAAGTAGACGGTTCTTTTGACGTAAATTTACGAACTCCTTGTATGAAAGCTCAGATATGTTGCAGTGTTTTTGGCAACATTAAATACACAATGTTCACAAACATTGAACATGGTTTCCGGTTCTGGTGTTGATGATGTAATTTCATTTTGGAGCACTAAATTTACAGGGTACATATTTAGTTATGGTATTGGAAACGGAAAGTTATTTGATAAAAGGTAAGAAACAAGAGATCATTATTGAGAATTAAAAAAAAAAAAAAAAGTGGCGGAAACGAGCTTTCTAGGCCACCAATATTTATTTTGTAAATACCAGGTTTGAGACCGTCCAAAACAATTTGAGCTAGAAACTCTGAAAAATTTTAATGAAGGAGAGATTTATAAAATATCCCATTGACAAATTTTGTCAAAAGTTTTAGAAGTATCTATGGACGGAGTTGTCGGAAGATGGCGTTCAGATGTGCATGTAATTTTATTCTCTATGCTAAATGGGGTAAGAGGTCCACTTTGGTAACGCGGATGGTGGAACGGGGATGTATCTCTGCATTCGTTGCTGCGCTTTCTGGAGGTATATTTAGTTGGAAGGACTTGGTGTTGTTCTCCGCTTGTCCATCAGTTGGTTCAACACTGATTCAAGTGTACGCGATCACCTTATCCTGTATGCTCCCGAGGTAAGGTTGAATTTGGTTATAGACATGTTCATTTATTTTGTAAATTTAATGATACTAACATGTTAGTATTACTTTTTTTGTAAATCTTAAGATGGATTCAAGTTAAGATGGTTATGATGGATCAAGAGTGCGTGAAGTTATTTGGATTTGTGCCAAATGGGGTGAGAGTTCCACTCTGATAGCGCGGATTGGGGAACGGGGATATACCTCTCCATTCGTTGCTCATAAAGTGGGCGGCTTCTCCATGCACACCATATTTAGATAGATTTGCTTGCTAGCTGCTTGTTTATCCTTTTTTCTTAGATACTCGGAGTGTGCAGTGTTTGCTGATCCCAGTATTGCGATCCCCATTCGCACAAATCTTGAACCCATCTGGCCTCGTATCATTTCAAGATGAAAATTGATACTGGAACACATGTGTATAACCACCAACTAACCTACGTATTAATTATTGTTATTATTATTAATTATTTCCTTGGTCGAGTACCTTAATATTCTCTTAACTTAGAGAAGAATACTCATGAGTGTATTTTTATTTTTACTATTACAGAATCAAGGAAGAAAATAGGCGGAACTCTAACGACCAGGCCAGACCTATCCATAATTGGTTTTCATTTTAATGAGAAATAAATGTCAAATTTCAAATTGCAAAAAAAAAAATTATTTTATTTTAATTCTTATATAAAGGGGAGAGTACGATAACTGTGGCGCCAAGAATTGATAGCGGTATTTTGTAGAGGGGTTAAAACCTAGCATACTTTACTATGGGAGGGGGGTCTATCTCGCCCCGTTTAGGAGTTAGGGGCAATTTTAGAAAAAAATGACTTAAAATGGGAAAGAAATTATTAAAAACAACGGTAATACTTAAAATAAAGTACTATACAGGAAAGCCTAAAATTTGCTTTTTAATATAAAATTTACATCAAATTATTCGTGTGAATAGTTTTTGAATAATTCGAATTCAAACTTAAATTTTTGGTAAAAAATGATTTTTTGTTTTTTTAAATCAATATTATTCCAATTGGTTTGTATTAATGCGCATATCAATTCTGAATCGAACACAAAAAACCGCATGGCTTTATATCTTCTAGTTTTTGAGAAAATTAAAAATTACTAAAACTATTTTTATGGTGATCTCACTTTGAGGATTAATATTGATGATAGGGTCATCTTTGTAAGTAAAGTAAAGCAAATCATTTAGCGTGGCCCAGAATGCACCACGAGGAGGTAGTCAGGTGTTAGTTAAGTGTAGTCAATTAAATGTTTAATGTACGAGTACATATTAAAAAGGTATGTAAGTTTCGTCAATGAAGTCATCGTCTGTACTGGTGTCAATGTCGAGTTCGTTGAGTTCGTCGATGATGGTAAAGTGCCGAGTTTGTTTTGGTGGTAAAATACTTTCCAAGTGCTCATTGTGAACGGTCGGAGGGTCGATGTCCTTCAGTTACAAACCCAAACTTTCTTTACTTTTGACAAAACCTGGGTACACTTTTTCTACGTCAATTGAAAATTCCGTGATTTGTAAGTCCATGTCGTCCTTATAATTTTTTTCAAGGCAGTATTTCCGGTAAAAGAAAAGTCCCATATATTGGTGAAGGTGCTGCGTTGTATTGCAGCATAAAATTGATTTTTTCAGAAGCTTGTTCTGATTCTCAAGATCATTTATAGTATTGGTTGCATCGGTCTTGTCAACATATTCGCCTTTACTTTGGTTTGTAATTTCATGAGTCGTAAAAGTAGGGAACATTTTGTCAATACCTATGTATTGGCGTGCGCTGTCGGCACAAATACGACTGCTGTTGGGATTAACGTATTTGTGTATATAAGGCCACAAGTATTCTTTACTTTTGGAGTTCACTTTAAAGAAATGTCCGACCTCATCTTCTTTACAAAATAACCCCAACACTACGATTTTCATTTGCTTCGGCTACACGGCCTCTGTGGTATTTCCTTTTTGAAAGAAAGGTCTTGTCGATTTGTACAGTTTTTCCTTCGCCGCCAATGTTAACATCGACGTGAGATGCTATTATTTCGGCTATTTCACGACAATAGTTAGAGTAATCTATTATAGTAGATTTACTAAGCTCACTTTTACTGTCGTGATGGAGCCAAGCGATTATATTCTAATTTTAAAATAATAACGTACATATAATAATATTTTTAAAAAATCCTTAGGTTGTAGCTTAAGGTTTAATTAATTTACCTGAAAAACCGTGTTCACAGGCATTTTGATCACAAAAGAGATAATTATCGCAAGAACCTCGCGAATCTCTAGCCGACATTGAGGCCCATGGAAAAATGTGCCGATAGATTGGTTAATTGTATTCCTACAATTTTTGCCACCTTTTTTTGAGCATCGCCACATCCAAGCGAACTTTATATTTTTGCACTTTTTCACCTTCATCCGTAAATTGCAACACAGTGGGGGAATGGATGTTTTAGTGTGAATTAAACGAGATTCTTCTAAAAATTCAATGCTTCTTTCGTTGGTCGACACCAAATCTCCGAACGAACGAAACACTGAGAAGTTATTTAGTCTAGGATGGATTAATTAACGTTTAGCCGTCACTGCTTATTTACAAAAAATATCACTTGATTCGCACTACGGTTGAGTACAGAGTGATCTTTGTGAATACCAATAACTACACGCCTTATTACAAAAAGTTTGTTAGGTTATATCTTTGCATCATTATCAAGTGTATTACATATTACATACGTACAAATATAGATATTTTGCAAAGTAAATAATTTACTGCAACATTGGAACATGTGAATTTTCTATAATGCGAATTAGTGAAACTTTGTTATAAATGGGAACTTTGTAATTTTGTGATGAGTACTGTGGATGAAGAGTATTGATGATCAATTCTTGGCGTCAAAGTTATCGTACTCGTGCCCATAAAAATATTAGTGGAATTTTACATTAACTATTTACGTCACAAATTGTTTACCAATGTAGGAATAGCGATGCTTTTTTTGTTTGCGTACGCACGGAAAATAACGTGGCTATTGAATATGACATTATAAATTCAAAACAAAATATGCTATATGATGAAGCTATATGCCAATTGAGGGATACTCGAACTCGACTATCAAATCATGCGTAGCAATGCGGATTCTTAAAAAAAATTAAGTACCAATCCAAAATATAGTTTTTCTCTCGTTAAATGACCTTTTTAGATCAATTGTTAGCCAACCAGTGATGTGACAGAAAAAGGCTAAATACTTTATTTCCACATTTGTTACGCCACTTGAGTCCCTCAGGTGTGAATTTGTCATATAAATGACCAACAAAATTAAAACATTAAAAAAATGTCCCCTCTTTAAGCTAATCGAAAAGATCCCAACATCAGCGTATCTGCTTCTTTTCTAAATGCAAAATATTCATTAAGTAAAGTTTAATCCTCTTAAATTAACTGAATGTATTAAAATACAATGCAAATAGAACCTCAGAGAAGGGCTCACAATACTTTTGGAATATGCACATGCATACGATGAATGCCATTAAAAATTTGATATGCGCATAATTTTCATTTTCATATTTACTCCCCTACATTTTTGAACTTTTAACATTTATGGTTTTCCCTTTGGTTAAGGAGCACATAAATTTTCTTATTTTCAACCTGTTCTAAATGTTATTAGCATATCGATCATATGGTATACGAATTCCTAAAGAACGTTGTAGTCCATTAAATCAAATTTTATGTTTCCATATTGTGTGCAATGAAGGATAATAAATATTAAATCAAATTAGGGAATTTGAGAAATTGCTGTGTGACTTCTAGGGTACTTTTCAAATGTTTCTTAAGAAATGATTACCCAAGGAAATGCTTTGTTTGTGGTTGAAACCGGTGCACAGTAGTTCAGGTTCCAAAGAAGGGCGGTCATAGGGTATTTTGGGCAGATTTACAATGAAATCATATAATTTTGGCCCGAAAAATGGTTGTTATGATTGTTAGAGGGTTAGAACAAGACAAAAAAGCTATGTTTTTCTAAACAGAGTATATTCATTCATAAAATATTCATCATATATAAAAAACATAATCTCACAAAAAAATCGGGTTATAATAACAATACAATGCACAATAGTATTATTCTGTGGCTGCAGATTCATGGATGTAGTTAATTTAAGATGCAATTACGAACGCTCAAGTTAAAAAATTTAAATTGTGTAATAATGCCAAAAAGTAATTGTAGTAAAATGTAAGGGTTTTGGAAGACAAGGTTCCAAAGATTGCATTGCATCAAATTGTATATTTGTACTAAAATTATCCGATTTGTCTCCTTTTATCAAACGCGCTCTTGTCTCTAGGTAACGGCGAATCTATTGCTCTTGCCAGCTTTATCTTCGAGTGTCTTTGGGTTCGTCATTGTCATTATCAGCCACTGAAGAAGAAGTATCTGTTGAAAAGAAAGAATCAACGCCTTCACCAGTGTTTTCACTTACCTCCTCGGTATCTTCTTTATGTGACTAATGTTTCGTCTACTTACTTCCCGTTTTCGGCTCATACAACAACTGCATTCGATTCCCGTTCCACAACGACGTATTCTGTTGAATCGGAGGTTAGTGACAGTTTATTATGAGGAACTTCATTGCTAAGCAACACCTTATCCACAATATGGATTTCGTTTTGTCTTGCTTCCTGTTTCTTTTCCATTAATTATTTCCCCTTCCCATTATTTACAGTATCCATGTCTCTAGCTTCCGGATTGAATGTATCTCTAATCAATCGATTCAGTCATAATTCGGATTGCAATTTTTCGGTGGTTCCATGTGGAGTTACATTATATATACTAATGTAAGCTCCTGAATCGCCTGCTTATAATCATTATCGCATCACTCCATGTGTAATATGGAGACGCTTTAAGATTGACCGATTCATATTTTCAACTTCTCCGTTTGTTTTTTGTGGTGACATGATGAGTTGTATGCTCTTATCCTCACAGTAAATTTTAAATTATTAGCTAAATGTTTCGTCCAGAATTCCAATGATTATCAATTGAAATTGATAATTTTTCTTACTATAATTTGGTAATTGACTAAGCAAATCCATCGCTACATTGCCAAGGGCCATTTGGGAAGGCATGTCGTTTCATGAGTACTGTATGCTCGGGTTGAGAGACCAATAGACATTTTCGACATTTTTTCACAAAACTTTTCACTTCTCTGCTTATTGCTGGCCACCAAATCTTTCATCATAGTCTCTCCTGGGTGACCTTCATATAATAGCGATAGAATTTTGTGTCGTAAAGCAATGGAAAAAAAAAATCCTGGTGCCGTGAAGTAGTATATTGCCCAAAGTACAAAGTTGCAGTCGAAAAGGGAAATATTTGTTCTTACTCATTGAGTTCCACTCACTATTTTCGATATTTTTAACTGCCTCCATCAGTTTATCATCATGGGAGTTGATACGTATAATTTCGCTTATGGTAAGTGTACGTAGTATCCTCTCCTCAATTTTTACAAAAACATTTTGCGCACATAAACTATCGAAAGAATAATCATTCCCAATTTTGCATAGTCGAGGGAGCGAATCCACTATATTGGTATGTAATTTAATCTGTGCGTTTTTTTTTTTTTCAAAATTTGAACGTTTATTTAAGAAAAACATGTACAATAGTATTATTCAAAGTATTGCCCATCTGAAGCTATGACTTTTTCCCATTTTTCAGGCAATTTGTGGATCCCATCCCAAAAGAACTGCGGCGGCTTGGCAGCCAAGAATGAATCAAGCCAATTGTTGATATTCTGCTCTGATGTGAACCGTATTTCAGTGAGGGCGTTCTGCATCGACCGGAACAAATGGTAGTCAGAAGGGGCAAGGTCTTGGCTATAAAGCGGGTGGGGTAAGACTTCCAATAAATCCACTGTTTTCCGTTGTCATGATGGAAAATTATTGCCTCGTGTCTGGTCGCATATTCCGGGCATTTTCCGGCTACTGCTCTCTTCAAACGGATTAATTGTGTTCGGTAGCGTTGTCCATTGATGGTTTCACCCGGTTTTAGCAGCTCATAATACAGCACACCCATCTGATCCCACCAAATACAGAGCATTACCTTCGCGGCATGGATATTCGGCTTTGCCGTTGATTTGGCTGGTTGGCCGGGTTTAACATATGATTTTTTGCGCTTGGGGTTGTCGTAATGGATCCATTTTTCATCACCAGTAACAATCCGATGCAAAAATGGCTACCTTTTGTGGCGTTCCAGCAGCATTTCGGACATGCAAAACCGCCTTTCGACGCCTCTCGGCTTGAGTTCATGTGGAACCCAATTTCCTTGCTTTTGAATATATCCAGCTGCTTTTAAACGTTTTGAAATGGCTGTTTGAGTGACACCCAAAGATTTTGCGAGCTCTTCTTGTGTTTGGCAACTATCTTCATAGAGTAATGCTTCCAGTTCTTCATCTTCAAACTTTTTTGGCTGCCCAGGACGTTCATCGTCTTCCAAGCCAAAATCACCACTTTTAAATCGTGCAGACCACTTTTGGCACATTCGCTCAGCTAGCGCATGTTCACCATAAACTTCCACTAAAATACGATGACTTTCGGCAACAGTTTCCTTCATATTAAAGTAATGAAGAAGAACTCCCCGCAAAAATACTTTTTCAGGCACAAAGTTTGACATATTTGAGTGAAAAAAAATTATTGTTGCTTACGCTTCAAATGAATGACATATACTGAAATGACGTACAATGACAGTAGCTTTCCAACGCATGTTCTAATGGAATAATAACAATGGAATAATACAAGTTACGCCAACTCTTAGCAAACCGCACGAATTTAAGTTAAATAAAATAAAAAATAAATAGTAGACGACGAAATATTAACGAAGAGTCTGGATTGTTAAGAATTTCACGAAGTTGCTCGTCCGTAGTTTGTGCTTTAGCTAATGTTTCGGAAGAAACTGCCGTTGCGATTTCATCTATCCACGAGAGTGTTTGCAACGATGCTGTCAGTGCCAGCGACATATCTTATACTAGTAGTGAACTGACTTATAGAATCCAATGTCTTGAACTGCTATTGTGGTGTGCGTTCCGGCCGTTGCTTTAAAACTTGGATAAGCGGTTTATGGGCCGTATATATGGTCACGAGTCGTCCTTCGAAGGTGTGCCAAAAATGTTGTATCATTTTATGGAGTGCATCCAGTTCCCGGTCATTAATGGATTGTTTCATGGCAGGAAAGAAAGCTTATGGCTAAAAAAAAGCTAAGAGCTGACAGGCAGATTGACATCGCTGCGCTTCTGATGCATACGTCAAGATTGTATAGTCCGTGTTGACCTTGGGGTGAGTTAAAAGAGTGGCGGGTGACAGAGCTTGCTTGCAATCTACGAAAGCTTTCTCTAAAACGGTCGTCCATGCGATTGGGCACGAGCTCTTTATCTTTAAAGTCGTTACTACCAGGTGTACCGGTACAAGATACAAATGTCTCGACAGGGAACGTTTATTATGAACGGGCTTTAATTTTTTTTTGTTTGGTTGCTATGACACCTGTCAAACATATTTAGTACACATCAAGTCATTGAGAGAACAACATCATATTTTTTCATCATGTTAAAAATTTCGAATTTTATACCAAAAAATGATGACTTGCGGAAAGATTTAATTTTTTGTTTTCATTTTTTAGAAAAATGAGGCATATGGTGATCATGCTTTATCAGAAGCAATATGCAAAAGATGGTTTCAACGGTTCAGAGATAACGATTTGGATGTGATGTGGAAGGTCACCAAAAAAGTTTAAAGACGCCGAATTGCAAACAATATTGGATAAAGATGACACTTTGAATCAGAAATAAATAGCAGAAATGTTAAATGTTGCTTAACAAACAATTTCTGACAGTTTAAAAGCTATGGTAAAGTTCCAAAAGTCTAGGAAATGGGTGCCACATGAATTGAATGAAAGACAGATGGAAAACTGAAAAACCATTTGTGAAATTTTGCTTCAAAAACACGATAAAAAATCAGTTTTGCATCGAATTCTGATGGGACCAGAAAGGTGTGGTGTACCACGATCAATTTGAACCATGCACTGATCGAAAAACAACACGAATGGGATAGAAGACACGACAAGGTAAGTTTGCTCCATGACAATGCAACTGAATACAGAGCAAACCGTATTCACCAGACTTGGCTCCTTCGGACTACCATTTGTTTTCATCGATGGGACACGCATTAGCTGAGTAGCACTTCGAATCTTACGAGGAAGTCGAAAATTCGGTGACTTTTTGGTTTGCTTCAAAAAACGAACAGTTTTATTGGCGTGGAATCCATAAATTGCCTGAAATATGGCAAAAATGTGTATCTAGCAATTGCCAATACTTTGAATAAAAAAAAACCCTCATTTCATACCGGTATACCTCTTATACTCTCTGCAATAATCGCCTTCACAAATTCAATTTGGAATACTGCAGTCGTATGTATTCGCAAGATCAAGTATCTTTCTACCCTTATGATCTCATCTTTCGAATGGCAGTTTATGCGCATTGTGGATGTTTTGTAACCACTCACAAAATTATTTTGAGAAAGTCCTAGACGGTCATTAAAGCATCAAATCTGTTTCCCTTATATTCTATAGTATTTTCTTAAGATTTTCAACTTTTCGCGTTGCCAATGACAAACGTTCAAATAAATGGAGATAATAAACAGGGCGCTGTTATTCCTTCATACATCGAGGACATACGATTTTTTTATTCTTTTAAAACTAAACTCTGCGTAATTAAGACCTTTCCGATAGCCATACAATTCCCCACCACTTTATCTTCCAAATATTACGGATTTAACTGCAGGTTTACACGATTTATACGGTTATACTTTAATAACACAAAAATTTATTTAAGGAAACTTTAAAGCTTCCATTCAATGGTACCGAAAATGCAGGATCTTTCATACTTACTAACATACATGTTTATTTTTCTCATGTCCCGGGTGTACTTAATTACTTATACTGGAGTCATCATTGACCAAAATAAACAGTAGGCTCACACAAAATGTTTTTGAAGTATAGACAACTGAATAGACTTTTGAAATGTTAGGCTTCAGTATGTGACAAATAAGTTTCGCACAATCATTTTCAATACAATGTTCAATCTCTCGCATGTTCTTTTCATTTCCTAGTAGAAACTCAGAATATCATTTCTGATCGAAGGCTTCAATATGAGTTGGATGTTGCCAATGTAACTTTCAACATCTTTCAAAAAAAAAAAACTTGGGGGCGGTAAGTACCATGATGGGGGACCACATGAAAACTCGGTGGAAGTACCTAGTGCGTGCTGTTGACAACGCCACATGGGTGAGTACTCCGGCATCAGATGCCGGACTTGCATTGTATTCTTTAACAATAAAATAAACTTAACACGTGTCGGCATTTTAAGAGTAGTAATATCCTCTTGAGTGTTAAGTTCTTAAAAAAAAAAAAAAAAAATGAAAAAAAAAAAAAAAATAAAATTGTCGAATCCATATAACTGAAAATGTCAGCTTTAAACGATAAATCTATTTTTCACTTTTGAACTTTTTTTTGGGAAAGTTCTCAGTTTGAGTAGGATATGGTATTCCTTTTAAAATTAATTCACTGACCTACTATACATGTGCAGTTCAAAGAGGAAATTCAAAATTTTCAATCACAAAAGTTGATTTATTTTAAGTCTCAATTGTTATTTTTCAATTTAAATTGTGCTTCTAGTAAGCTTATGTTTTCCAAGAACATCTCGTTGGAACAATTTTATATCAGGGTTTCAAGTATATATTTCTTCCCATTGAAAAAAAAAATTAAAAATCAATCAAAAGAAAGATTTTTTGTTTCCGGTGTTCTGTGTTTCGAATTTTCAATTGAAATTGCCATTAACTCTGAACCTTAAGAAATAGAATCCATCCATCCACAATCCACCTAAATAAAAAAAAAAAACTGCCTCAAATATGATTTTATTCGTTGGAATTCCTCTGATCCTTCATTGTGTTAAATTCAATTCCTTTCCACTCCAATTCAGTTGTGATTGGGGATTAAAAAAATATATATATATCACACGCAACTTCATTCGACATTCACCACCACAAATAAACGTGTGCACAATTATATTCAATCAAAATAAAGGAAAACACAACAAATAGACAAGCAACAACTTTTAAATTTTTCAATCGTTATTGGCAATACGTCAATATTTTTTCCTTTTATTGAAGCATTGAATCAGCAACCTTTGTGAACAGGAGAACCAAAAAGAGGATGAGTAGGATTCACAAATCTGGTAATATTCCTTTTCTTTGGTGTGAAAGGATTTCCCTAACCTTATAACTTCGGTTAGATACTCAGAGTTGGCATATCTAATGTAAGTCTTTTGTCATTGCCGCAATAGGAGTTCATGTTGGTGTTTAGTTTATGTGCACTCTGCCATAAGTACATAGTATCCGGTTGAATAAATTTCTTTGCTTTCTTGTAAACTTTTCCATTGAATGTGCACAGGAGGGCAATAGCCCTGTTCATTGCCAACGTGGCTAAAAATGTTCCTATAAAAAGAAAAAAGAAAAAAACTAAATATTTTACGGTTCAACTTTGGGTCGAGAATAAAATGGATTAGAATGAATTGTTTCGGGTGTCGTTTTTATTACGATTTAAGAATGTAAGCACCTTTGGTAAAGGACAATATTATAAGGAATTTTGCTATGAAATGGGAGAAGGATGTAATTCTGTCAGGTGGTACAGATGGAGTTTTTTTTTTGTTGTATACCTATATATATCTACTGATAAATCTGTGAGGTAGTAGCTTAAAAAGATTTGGAGTAATGGAATAAGGATTACAAGTTGCTAGACTACCTCGTAAAAGAAGAGATATGGATGCCAATATCTAAGCTAAAGGTGAATAAATCTGCAGAAATAGACGCACTACCCACCGAATTATTTAACACAGCGCTAACTGATTTAGTAGGGAACATAAACCAAAAAATATAAATATTTCTTTAAAATATTTCGGTTTTGCTCTCGATTCGCAGTAATTTATAGCGCTCGCTCACCAATTTGAGAAACTTTACGGAAGGCATTTACGGTACGTACATTATTATAGGATCCATATATGATATACGTGTTAGCAAACAAAGTGGAGCCAGATACTCGACAGGCTTAGCCAGCGAATGGGAAAGACTTCAAATATGCACCATAATGTAATTTTCAATCTTTCTGACTCCACGTTGTAAGACTCTAGCCCATGCTAGCCCATGCCATATGTTCAATTTGAAATAAAGAATTGGGGTCGCATTTCAAATTTAAAATAGTCGTTAGTCTAAACGACTTACTACAACAGGACTGATATCAGAATGATTTCCAAGATATCCTCTTTGTCCTCTTTACAAAATTAATCTTTCTCCGAGGTCTATGGTATGTGATCACGAAATCAAACAAACTAATGTGTGTGTACGACTTTAGGATGCGACAAGTGAGTTCTTCAGTATAAAGGATCCTAGAGACCATAGTTGCTTGTGATTTTTCGTATCAAAGCAGAATTAAAAAAGAAGATGTAACTTTACTGTAAGAATTTGTCTTGATAACGGGCTTTACACAGAATGTCTGGCTTTTTTTTTTTCATAATACCACACGCGCACCAAGGGGATATGAATACCCTTTTACTGGCTTTTTCTCCAGGGCGCGGGAGGGTGGTGTAGTAGTTTGAAACTCAGGTGTATTGGGTTTCGATATTTTTCCCAGAGGTGGTTGTCAAACTGAACGGGATGAGCTAGTACATCTTCAACCAGTGGGTCTTAAGTAGGTGCTAGTTGTTAGTTCGTTACATTTAGCCCAGCCAGCAATCACTCCAACATCAGTGTTATGCCTTCATGTCAGAGTTGACGCCGACAGGATTTTCATATAACTACATACAAATTCTATGAAAAGACTTTTTCACAGAATTGCCTCGCACAGGATTCGAACCCACGACCATCTGTTTGAAGTAAGGGGTGATTCATTGTGAGGTTTGATTTTCAATAGGCTTTTTTCGAAAGGTCACGCGTGACTTCTATCAAACTGCTTTGTTATTTTGTTCTATTTTAAGTTTACTTTCAAATTTATGTATTTTATTTTACATTATAAATCAAACCTCACGATGAATCACCCTTTATAAGCATTTTATAGATTTTATAAATGCGCTTCATTGTGAAATTCAGACGAAGATCAGAACAGTATTAAGGCATATGAGATCGACGAGCTCGACAAGGGCTGGAGGACTACTTGTCAGGACGTTCGCTTTAGAGTGGCTGTGTCTTTGGCTTCTAGTATGGCCTATAAGCCAAGACGTTGTGTTTTCTTCCATGTAATTCACGACAGCTCTTATGAAGAGAAAGAATATCTCAGAAGTTGACAAACAGAAGGTAACTGTACAACAATATCCATACACTAATTAAAAAGGTTGGTAATCGAAATTGCAAGTACATTGATTGCATTCAACGACGCCAGCTACAGCAAGAAGTGCCTACAACAAAGAAGAACGAGAAAACTGGCAGATAATGTGTAGAAATCTGATTCACATTTATGTTGATCCAGAAGTCACAGTTTGCTTTTTGCGATGCAAAAGTAGTCTGAATCATCTCATCAAATTTAATGTTGTATTCTCTGTGTTCAAGAATTATTTGCTTATTACAAAAGCAATGGGTAACATTGTATATATGTATTTTTGCATCAGCCACACTCCAGCGTTTTGATGGTTGATATTTAGTTAAACTTCATATTTTCTCTATCAATAGCAACAACTTGAAGTTAATCTTTGTTACTACGGAATCAGAGGAGGTGATCGATCTCATTAGGCCTCATACAATTTTTATGTAGATGTGTTAAGTACTCCTTTAGTGTAAGGGAATGTGGGACTCTGTGGCAATGCTACAAAATATTACTTGAAACAATTGGTTCATTGTACATAAAATCCTATGAGACCGCGAGCCGAATAGTGTCCTTATGGATCACTATGCTTGCGTGAAGCATCAACGAATGTTAGTTTCATACCAATGACTTTTATGATGCACTTTATAGTTGAGTACATAAAATTTTATTCCATAAATGTGATTCAATATTGAATTTGGAAATTAACTTTTATATCAAAAGCGCTAAGATACTATATCCTTGAACTTTTCGCCTTTAAGTTTTTGGGTAATCCTTAGTCAGCATAGCATTAGCCCATTGGAATCTTTTTATGGTCACTGTCAAGAACACCACAGTCGAACATCGGGGTTTATAAATCAAAAATTCCTGCTGCTGAAATACTTATAGTAGCCACTCATTTCTTAAAAAAAAAAATCTATATCCCTCAACACTTTTTTTTATGACATATCTATGCATAAAACTATATGCAGCTACACACATTTTACAAAATTCAGATTCAGCTCTTCTACTGAACTCATGCTTGGCAATCATCTAGGTCAGCTTGTTTCTTGTTCATAGGTACATATGTATGTATAGCATACTCTTTCGCCCATCCTTTTTATGTAGCTGATTTATCTAAGAGTGCTATCATAACCTAAAAATATGTTTTCTGTGGCTGCAGATTCATGGATGTAGTTAATTTAAGATGCAATTACGAACGCTCAAGTTAAAAAATTTAAATTGTGTAATAATGCCAAAAAGTAATTGTAGTAAAATGTAAGGGTTTTGGAAGACAAGGTTCCAAAGATTGTATTGCATCAAATTGTATATTTTTACTAAAATTATCCGATTTGTCTCCTTTTATCAAACGCGCTCTTGTCTCTAGGTAACGGCGAATCTATTGCTCTTGCCAGCTTTATCTTCGAGTGTCTTTGGGTTCGTCATTGTCATTATCAGCCACTGAAGAAGAAGTATCTGTTGGAAAGAAAGAATCAACGCCTTCACCAGTGTCTTCACTTACCTCCGTTTCCGATGAAATCGGTATCTTCTTTATGTGACTAATGTTTCGTCTACTTACTTCCCGTTTTCGGCTCATACAACAACTGCATTCGATTCCCGTTCCACAACGACGTATTCTGTTGAATCGGAGGTTAGTAACAGTTTATTATGAGGAACTTCATTGCTAAGCAACACCTTATCCACAATATGGATTTCGTTTTGTCTTGCTTCCTGTTTCTTTTCCATTAATTATTTGCCCTTCCCATTATTTACAGTATCCATGTCTCTAGCTTCCGGATTGAATATATCTCTAATCAATCGATTCAGTCATAATTCGGATTGCAATTTTTCGGTGGTTCCATGTGGAGTTACATTATATATACTAATGTAAACTCCTGAATCGCCTGCTTATAGTCATTATCGCATCACTCCATGTGTAATATGGAGACGCTTTAAGATTGACCGATTCATATTTTCAACTTCTCCGTTTGTTTTTTGTGGTGACATGATGAGTTGTATGCTCTTATCCTCACAGTAAATTTTAAATTATTAGCTAAATGTTTCGTCCAGAATTCCAATGATTATCAATTGAAATTGATAATTTTTCTTACTATAATTTGGTAATTGACTAAGCAAATCCATCGCTACATTGCCAAGGGCCATTTGGGAAGGCATGTCGTTTCATGAGTACTGTATGCTCGGGTTGAGAGACCAATAGACATTTTCGACATTTTTTCACAAAACTTTTTACTTCTCTGCTTATTGCTGGCCACCAAACCTTTCATCATAGTCTCTCCTGGGTGACCTTCATATAACAGCGATAGAATTTTGTGTCGTAAAGCAATGGAAAAAAAAAATCCTGGTGCCGTGAAGTAGTATATTGCCCAAAGTACAAAATTGCATTGGAAAAGGGCAATATTTGTTCTTAATCATTGAGTTCCACTCACTATTTTCGATATTTTTAACTGCCTCCATCAGTTTATCATCATGGGAGTTGATACGTATAATTTCGCTTATGGTAAGTGTACGTAGTATCCTCTCCTCAATTTTTACAAAAACATTTTGCGCACATAAACTATCGAAAGAATAATCATTCCCAATTTTGCATAGTCGAGGGAGCGAATCTACTATATTGGTATGTAATTTAATCTGTGCGGTTTTTTTTTTTTTTCAAAATTTGAACGTTTATTTAAGAAAAACATGTACAATAGTATTATTCAAAGTATTGCCCATCTGAAGCTATGACTTTTTCCCATTTTTCTGGCAATTTGTGGATCCCATCGCAAAAGAACCGCGCCGGCTTGGAAGCCAAGAATGAATCAAGCCAATTTTTGATATTCTACTCTGATGTGAACCGTATTTAGTGAGGGCGTTCTGCAACGACCGGAACAAATTGTAGTCAGAAGGGGCAAGGTCTGGGCTATAAAGCGGGTGGGGTAAGACTTCCAATAAATCCACTGTTTTCCGGAATAGCAACGTGGGGCCGAGCGTTGTCATGATGGAAAATTATTGCCTCGTGTCTGGTCGCATATTCCGGGCGTTTTATGGCTACTGCTCTCTTGAAACGGATTAATTGTGTTCGGTAGCGTTGTCTGTTGATGGTTTCACCCGGCTTTAGTAGCTCATACTACAGCACACCCATCTGATCCCACCAAATACAGAGCATTACCTTCGCGCCATGGATATTCGGCTTTGCCGTTGATTTGTCTGGTTGGCTGGGTTTCACATATGATTTTTTGCGCTTGAGGTTGTCGTAATGGATCCATTTTTCATCACCAGTAACAATCGGATGAAAAATTATTATTGTTGTTTACGCTTCAAATGAATGACATATACTGAAATGACGTACAATGACAGTAGCTTTTCAACGCATGTTCCAATGGAATAATACAAGTTACGCCATCTCTTATCACACCGCACGAATAAATCAGAAAGATCTCTTCAATGTCTAAATTATATTAAAAATAGTCTTTTCCATATCTACGTATGGATCCGAGACATTGAACGGTAAGTAAGAGGTACTGTAATAATTAAGTCGCGTTTAAGAGGTATGTCTTTAGCATAACTCTTGTCTTTTTTTATATAAGGGAGAAAAAACGGAGACTCTAATAAGCTGTACATCTAAGGTATAAAAATTCTTGGTTCAGCGTAGTTTATTTATGTGGCACATCTATTGATTTAATAAAACACTTTATGAGATTCATTTACTTCTTCTCCCAAAAATTTAGGGATTATGGATTTTTTTCGTTTCCTTTTAGTCTGACTATGCATCAGATGCAAATTAAAATATATAGGTATAGGATTTTCTAATAACGACTTGACAACTTTTTTTTTAAATAAAAGGCAAACCATTTGAGATATTTCAAAAACTTTATTATTGGCTTGAAGTACAATCAAAACATTTATGAATGGAACTCGACTTCGTTCATATGGCCACCGCGGGCACGTTTGCTGCGGTTGATTCGTTGGACCCAATTTTCAACGACTCGGCCATACATTTCGGCCGAAACGGCCGCGATTTCGCGTTCAATGTTGGCTCTGAGCTCTTCCAACGTCGTCGGCGTGTTGGCATAAGCCAATGACTTAAAGTAGCCCCACAGAAAATAGTCAAGCGGCGTTAAATCGCACGAACGAGTCGGCCAGTCGACTGGCCCATGTCTTGAGATAACACGCTCACCATACTTACTCTTCAAAAAATCGATTGTACCGTGTGCTGTGTGGCTTGTGGCACCATCCTGTTGAAACCACATATCGTCCAAGTCCATACCTTCCTATTCGGGCCAAAAATAATCGGTAATCATGTCGCGATAACGCTGACCATTCACAGTAACGTGACGATCGTTATCGTCGACGAAAAAATATGGTCCAATAACGCCGTCGGCATGAAAACCACACCAAATAGTTATTTTTTGTGGATGAAGTGGTGATTCATGAAGCACATGTGGGTTTTCACGCGACTCATAACACATATTTTTCTTATTGACGAACCCATTGAGCCAAAAATGAGCTTCGTCACTGAAGGTGATTTTGCGACTCCGAATATTTGTAGAAAATTTTTATAATTTGCAGACGTTGCTCGTTAGTGTACTTTACCATGATGAAAATGTTGAGTTTACTGAATAAATTTACAGTGGCAGTTTGACGATTCGTGAAAGAGTGCGTTCACAAATTAAATTCAAAGTTGTCAAGTCCCTATTCGAAAACCCTATATAATGTAAATATATACAGGGTGCCCCAGTTTTGAGGTAAAAATTTACTATAAAAGCGTTTCGAAATCTTAAAGCGTAACGGTCCTTTTTAGGACAAAAAAAACTATTTAAAGGGATATTAAATTTATTTTCTTACCCATTTACCTGAATAAAATAGTGATTTGCAATAAATTTCGTTGTTTTTGGATAATGAATAGGAGACAAAAGTTTTAATAAAAAAAGTTAAGCTAAAAGTTGAAAATTTCGAGATAAACGCATTTTTCTGAAGTCAGAGGTTCCTCACTTTAACGGCCAATAACTTGAAGGATTGAAAATAAACCCCCCTCCATGCAATACAATTTTTTGTTCGCCGTAATTTCAAGAATATTCAGCTATCAGGAAGAAAACCTAAACTGGGACAACCTGTATGGCTGTTGCGTCATTGGAAAAAATAATTCCCCAGATTTTATTTTTGGGAATATAATTTTTTTTGTCAAATATTTTATATAGATCGGTTAATACCACCAGGTTATTCTACTATATTGCTTCTATTTTGCACAGACGGTGTTGTAAAAATATTTTTTTTATGACATCTCCACATCTCGAATAAAATTTTAAGAATTTTCTTGAATACACGTACAATAGGATGCCTCTCAACAATTTTCGTGCCTTAGATCACAAGCAATCTTGTAAGGGAAAACGCCAGGCAGTGCATCAAAAGCAATTTGCCATCCGATAATGCGGCCATAAAGTGCAATCCTTTTGCCAGGATAATATAAAAGCTTTACTTTATTGAAATTTTAATGAGTCACTTAATGTGCACATGCGACCACTTTCTGAAGTAACTATCACCTTTAGCTTAAGAGAAAATAAAAACATTTAACTGTGTGTTCTGCTTTAAAAGGATGACACAGTGCATCGAACCTACCACCACTCACAAATTTCTTCCAAAAGCTTTATGTTGTGTCACTTTTGTAAAGCATCCTTTACGCAAAAAGTAAAACCTTGGAAAAAAAGGAAATAATCTAGCTTACGGCACGGGGATGTAATGCTTTATGATTAAAGACGGGTTGTCTTGCAATTACATCCCTGCGCACCTTCTGTTGAAGTAGGGGCAGAACAGACAACACAAAGCCCAAGCAATGTGCAATAAAAATGCAAAACTGAAAGAAAAGATTCTAATAAAAAGGTAACAAAAAAGTTACTCGTATATCCTTTAGAAGATACTCATAGGTAACTACCATAAGTTTTCATTCAAACATACTGTGTGTGTCCAGCCCAAGAAGATGTGAAACTTTGATTTGGCGCAAGTAAAAATACAGAAAAAAATATATATATATTAAATAAAAAAAAAAAAAAAAAACAACCGGGAATTCCTTTTTATTGCGGACTTATGGTGAAACTTTTAAAGTAAGAGTTTAATTAATTCCTGAGGCCTCATTGAGCGGACGATTATTTTTACTTCTTCACTTAAGTTAGTCGTTTAGTTAGTTATGGGGGAGTAGTTATTCCTTCAGGAAGTGGTCTTCAAAATGATGAATGTTTTTTACTAAAATGTGATGGGTGGGATTATATTTAAGCATTTGGTAACAATTACCTAATTTTGGCTGTTAAAAACTCTCATGGTAATTTCATTTCATTTCCTTTTATTCCCAATTGAGATTTCTGTCAGCTATATATTTTATGTTGAATGACTGAATAGTATTTAATTAGATTTCTGTTCCAAAGGAAAGTGCGGTCTGGGTAATAATGGATCACACAAACCATTCGTCCTAGAATTCAAGAATAGAATCTACGTAAACAATTTGCAAAAGATCAGCAATTGAACACTTACAGAATGTATTAGGGCCTTATCTTATCATAGTTGGTAATTAACGCTTATACACTAAGAATCTCAAAGAGGAACCAAAGCAACCAAAAATGAAAAGGAAAACATTAAAGAAGAGGTGAGAACATCTTAAAACAAATAAATAATCAACAGGCTAATGCACCTTAAAACAGTGACCCAGTAGCTACAGAGATTCAGCTGCCAATCATCTACGGATGGTGTTGTGCAATGAAAGATGTATAAACAGTGAGAAAACAGTTTGGATCGGAACCTGAATGAAAGTTGCTTTTAAGAGTGGTGGCCAAGAGCACTAAAAGCTACATCTGACATGCTGGCTATCTTACTATCTATCTAAGAACAGATGGCTCAGTTACAATGTCAAATACAAGACGACGTTGCTTTCGGGCATAATGCAGCTTCAGCGTACCCTAAAGGTTCATGCGTTGAATGTAAATTTACTGACAAAAATCGAACGAAGAGCCATATTTTTAAAGTTGCTCAAAGACAAAACTCCTGGTGTGCTTTTTGTTAGCGACACGAAGAAAACATACTACTTAATTGGTGGGGTCAGCAAAGTGTTATGTACCGACTCGGTGAGTCGGATAGTCTGATATTTTGCAGATATAGCTCTTATCTGGATCTCCTTTTGTTCTACATTCGGATACAACTAACAGCTACGAATCAACATACTATAAACTGTCTAAGCAGGTTCGTGTATGATAGTGAGTATTGGCACTTCTAGGCACCAAAATAACAGTTCCACTCAAAACGACGGAACTTTAGGAGCTTGTTTTTGACGAACTGCATCAGCACAAAAGTACGAAACTAAAAACCTTCAGATATTGTTTACTGACAGATATAACACGGATGTCATGAAACTTAAGTCATGAAGACATTAATGCAAGAATATTGCAGGGCGTCTCTAAGGAGACTGAGGCTTTAGGGGCGGTTTTCCAGGACATTTTGAACAATTTTTACAACAAAGTGTGCCTGTGTTCAACAAGCAGCCACACCAACCAACCAATCAAGTCAGAAATATGTTGCCTGATACTCGAAGACTGTGCATGTACCTTTAAAGTAGAGGTACCCATGAACGTTGGTCTTAAATGTAAGTTATAATGACTGGGAAATAAAAAACTGGGCAGGACAATTCATAAGCGAAATGTACAGCTTAGGAAAGAATCACTATATTTCAGAGTACGTCCGGAAGTGGGCTTAGAGGTATGCTGATGAGCATTCATAGAGAGAATAGAGAAAATAGAGAGACGGAGCACGTGACTACACGTGTGCGATGAACTCTCATTTTGGGCACATAAATGCCTTATACCACCTTGATCAAAAAGTTTTCGTAGGAGTCACCGTTTGGAGCTTCCATTGTTCCGATTTGAGTTCTGTTTCTTTTATTAAGTTGGTACATCTGTTGTTGACATAGCTTGACATTTGCAAAAATTACGTAGCCAAGAGTACACCTATCTCTGTGTGTTTTTGCGATTTTTTACAATTTTAGAAATGGATTTAAATTTGCAACCACGAACTTGTATTTAATTTTGCGTAAAAAACGGGTTTATTGGTGCGCGAATGTTGGAAATGTTTGAAAAGTGTTTCGGCAACGATTCTCTAAAGAAAACGGTCATTTAACAGTGACACGAGACGTTAAAAAGTTGTCGTGAGTCAATCGAAGATGATGAACGCAGTGGCAAACCATCGACATCGAAAACCGACGAAAACATAGATGAAGTAAAAGAAATGTTGACCAATAACCGCCAATTAACCATCAGAGAGATAGCGGAGGATTTGAGCATTGCCTATGGATCCGTCCAAGACATTTTGGTTAATGATTTGGGTTTTCGTCGTGTTAGTGCAAAGTTAGTTCTAAAAGACCTCAATTTTATGAGTACGACACGCAATCTAGACATCAGGCAAGTGAATGGCGTTCACTAAATGAGCCGAGACCAAAAAAATCACCTCGTTTTCAGTCAAAAAAGAAGGCAATGCTCACGGTTTTCATGTATTAAAACGGTGTAGTGCATCACGAATTTTTCCCATAAAACTAGACAGTAAAGAAAGAGTATTATTTGGGCGTTATGAGACGTTTGCGTGAAGCAATTCGCCGAAAAACACCAGAATTGTGAGCAGAAAACTCGTTGCTTTTGGACCATCATTATTCGTAATTTTTTGACGAAAAATGCAACAAATACCATCCAACAGCAACCGAATTCACCTGATTTGTCTCCCTGTGACTTCTTTCTGTTTAATCGAGTTAAAAAACCACTACGGGGAACGCGTTTCAGCAGCCGAGAGGAAGTAATGGAAAAATCGCAGGAAGCACTGATGGACCGAGTATAAAAAATGTTTCGAGGAACCCAATCCGTTGTTGGAAGCGTTGGAATAAGTGTGTTGCAGTCGATGGTGATTACTTTGAAAGGGACAATATAGATTTAGATGAATAAACTTGTATTTCTAATTTTCTGAATAATTAAAAAGATTTAACTTAAATTTAACTTAAAATAAAAACTTTTTGATCAAGAGAGAAGTTCTTCTATCTTGCTTTCAAGATTGATTAGTTCCACTTTTCGGTGAGATATACCATCAGATCAGCAGTGGACTAATTGCCGGTCATTGAGAAGTTATCGTATGCCGAGTTATTTCATGAGCTAACGTTTCAGCGTTTTCATGATCTTGGAAAGATGGGACGTAAGTAAGGCCTGTGGTTTTTCCAGCGAGATAGAACACTTCTTAAGGTTATCTATGTACCATGCTAACGTAAAACAATGTTGTTACGAAGCAACCAAAAGTCTCCGATTGGGACGGATATACTGTTTATTATATGTAACGATTGCCATCGGCGATAAAAGAGAGCCCGTTAAAATGTGATTTATCATTCTAACGAGACTTTGCATTTCTATTGATTCATGCAAGGTACTCCTGCAGTATGATTAATGGTATTGTAACAAATGGGTTATCGTTGAATTCGTAATTAAAAGTGTTTTAGTTGATTGAAAGAAAATGTTGTCCTAAATCTTTGAACTAAAAATGTTGATTTTGTCATTATTTTTTTGGAAAAATATCTTATTAATCGCTACTTGTTGCAACTTTCAAACGTACACTTAGTATTTACAAACAAAAGAAGTCACTTTATTCCTTACTTCATAGGGATGGAGAGGAGGACCCTGCATTATGTGGCACACACACTCGGAAAGGATCTTAACCGGAACTTGTTGACTGGAGAGCTTATTATTTGATTATCTGGTCTATCGCAAGGTGAAACGTATAGACCGGTTGGTTTTTTCTTTTGTTTTATTGTTATACTTGACTATCTCTTATAATAAAAAAAAAATCGCTTTGCTGAATATGGGTTAATATAAGACATTCTCACATATTATATGTAAGAAGTGGTGAGAAAATATTGTAGAAGATTTAAATGCTTAAATGAAAACGAAATTCTCTTGTAATCGTATACAGTTCCTCAAGTTTCCTAGAAAATACTAGCTGTCGTAGCTCTCGAGTCACTTTGTCTAATGACTGCCTAAGCATCGAATACTCACCCAGATTTGTTTTATCCACATGGGGAATATACAGTAAGAGTTCTCATTACTTAAAATGTTTTGAATGAGGCCATCCGACAAGCAACCCGTTTGTTAAATAAAAACAAGTTGCAATAAAGTTCTTAAAGTTAATTCACCGCTACGCCTTGTGGTAAAGAAAGGTTCTACCCAAGTAAAATATTTCTTCCAAGAAAGCAGGTAAGTGTAAAAAATTTCAAATGTTGGAAGCTCATCAAATTGTGCATTTCAACATCTGCATTCAGGATCATGTGAATAAAGGATTATATTTCTATATCACGTTTTTAATTTAAGTTTCACAGAAGATACGAAGTTGAGTTAAATGAAACTTCTAACAAACCAATGCTTTCGTAAGATAAAAGAATTTCAGAAAATACTAAGTGTGGAAAGGGATGATTTCATTTTGTTAAAAAGGGTTTCTAGTTAGCAAGTATTCCTTGAATATAAATTTGTCTTAAATTGAATTTAGGTTTGCCCAAGATTTAAAGAATATTTGGGTTACCACAGATGCAAATCTGGAACAAACTTAGAATCTGATTAAAGAAAAATGGTAGTCCCTTAGAGGTTTTGTTATAAATAAAAGAGGGGGAGACTTGAACTATGCTTTTATTTTTTTTCATTATAAGGATGGAAGATTCTGAAAATGATTCTCCTTTACTTTAAAATATTTGGCATTGCAAGTACTGCCTACATCATTGGCCGTTTTAGTGATGGTAATACGAATATGTTGGTGGATATTTTTAGATATTTTCTTCATAAAGATTTATTTCATCTTAGCGAGATGTACCCCTAAAAATTACCTACTTCAGTTGTCCTGTTAGATACGTAACGTGTGAATTTATTGTGTTTGAGTTAATTATCTCAGAACTTTTAATATGTACTCGTAATTCATTTTTTAGTGCAAAAAGCTAACCCGTTTAAAGTTTGATGTAAGGAATATAGGCTCTGCAAATAAAATCTTTGTGTTAACGAGGTTGCAAAGAATTCTGGATACATCACTATGCAGTATTAAATGGGCTTCGGGTCGAATTTGACAGATTACTATTATTTCAGAATTTATGTAAAATATACAAATCTTTTCATTGAATAATCGAAGATACAATTACTACACAAAGTGATAGTTTAGAATGCTGCCTACATATAAATTTGCTGCAAATGTCGCAAATTAAATTTGTTTTTATATCTGTTTTTTGACATATCTGTAATTGACATCGGCTTCTTTTGGTCGTTTTGTTTCCTGTACTGTTTTGCGACTGAGTTCATGAAGAAGATTGTGGATCGTTTTGAGATGCACCTCGTATTTTATTTGCGATTTCAATTGAAAAAGGTGCTCAGGGTAGTGTTTACCTTTTTTTATATAACGAATTACAAGTTGCATACATAGATTTTCCAAAGAGTAGCGGCCCTTATCGAGACAGTTTTTTTCCAGGCATGGTAAGCCGATTTGAATACGAAAAAAGTATTATAAATTGATATATCGACCATATTACTGAACAGCACTTGAGCCATTGCTTAGTCTTTCTTTTGCAAGTGTAGAACTTACTGATTTGTCCAAAGTGTCTACACCATCTTTGCATTTGTTGTAGTCTAGTATTATTACTGGGTTTTTGTCATGGTGATATGTACTTAAAAGATTCACAGATTGTATTATTGGTAAAGCTACAATTTGATGACAAATTTGGTCTTCCTTTTACATTTACTGTTTCTGGTGGTAATTCAGGCTTGTTTTTACGTATTCTTTCAACTAGTGTAATCTGTTTCTCCAGCTATTTTTGTCCCAGTTGATAAGTTGTGAAAAAGTTAACAGTTATAAGGTTATGCCCCTTAGCTCTACAACCAAATCAAGAACAACATGCACACCTTGATTTATTTCAGGTGTAGTTCCGAGCTCCTTGCCTGTATAAGATTAATAATTCCAAACATAGCTCGTTGCAGAATCACAATGTACCCAAAACTTGATTTCGTACTTCGCAGACTTTGATGGAATGCACCGTCGGAAAAGAAATTTTCCTCTTAATGTTACCAGTTGTTCTTCTATTGTTAAATTTTCCGATGGGCTGTAAAGCTCCGGTAATATCTCAACCCAATAATTCCACAATTCACGTATAGGAGCAATTTTGTCTAACAAACAAGTCTATCTGTTATCATTGAAAGTCTTCAGTGACAAAGTTGTTGCAAATATTGACCTTCCCCTTTGAGAGTCTCATAAACTTTAAGAGCTTTCGTTATTTGATAGAAAAACACCAGCCAATAAAAGAGGTCCAAAGAATGCAAACAGTTCAATGCTATTAATATTAGTCCATTCTTCATCAAGTATGTGTTTACCCTCAATGATTGTGTAAGTCAATAAAGGACGTACCCAAGGAGGTGAAAAAAATAATTCGAAGCTAGAAATTTCTTCTGTTGTGATTCTTGAGGACGAATATCGTGTCAATCCTGGCAACACGTTTATAATTTTTTCCCCCGAGGCTCTTCCGGCATTGTTTTTAAGGGATTTTTTTAGAATAAGTTTTTAGGTTATTTTTTGACTTCATCATTTCGGCGGGAACAGATGCACTCTCACTTAAATTGCTACCTCAATCATAAATCAACTTCCTCAACATTATCTTCGAACTCAGAATACGATTCCTCATTCGGCACTCTCAAAGAACTATCACTTTTACTGTCACTCATTTTTAAATTGGGAATATTTAGTTCAACTTGCAAACTAAGGCAAGTGCTAGTCATAAAATGTCAATCAATTCTATAACAGCACTGAAAGTGAAAGAATGCAACCGTACAATAATTACTGAGTAATCTGAAAACAAATAAAAATGCAATTGACGTTACATTAAGACGGTATGGTCAATTTTGACCAAAGGTCCGCCAACGTAAAAAGAATGTGTACGTCGTTAAGTCCCTAAAAAAATTAGTTTTAGAGAAAACCTACTTTCTTTCCTAAAATGGTCAAAAATGATCCGTGGACTAAAATAAAGGTTAACATAATGTCACGATAAATAAAATACGAATTGGAAGCACCTAGCTTAATAAAATTAAAAAAACATCGTAAGGAAGAAGCACAACCTCAGGAACGAATAGACATACTCGCAAAATTGGCCAAACCTTACAATAAAAATAAATAAATAAGCGGCGCGACAGCTCGGTGTGTGGGCCAAGGCCTAGTTTCTCGCTACCTTACAATAGAGCTCAGTAATATTATTGGAGGAACTACTCTTTTAATTATAATTAATAGATTAGTTGTTTATTCTATGGAATGTTTAAAAGGACACTCCCCGAAAGGGTTCAGAACAGGGCAACACTGGTGCTGCGAGGATGAAAACCAAGCTAGATTAATGGAGAACAAGAAAATGCTGCGTTGGCGGGAAAAGAGTTCCCAAAATATCTTTTTGTGAATGCTTTTGAATAGCTCTTCCGGATATCTTATTCTGGATATCGTATAGAGAAAATATTAAAAAAAGAAGGGAACGGCTTTCGAAGAAAAAAGCTAGGTATCCCAATATAGAGGAGGTTAACTCACCTATTTGCATAACAAAGAACATCTAGGTCTTCGGCATGATGTCAGTCCAGCTCTTCAAATTTAAAGGTGATGTTTATATTTATATGTAGCAAATTATTAGTAACTGAGGTGGCAACTGCATTTTCCATCTGAAACAGAAGTGGTTTTACATTTCGTAAAAATTATCAATGCATATCCGTTCTAAACAGCGCGTATAGAATTTGTAAACATCTCAAGTTGTTTTACAGCACATATCATTGTTGCAGGTCGTTTAGAGGTTAAATGTTGAAACGAAAGCAAATTTTGGAGAAGATATAATTTCGAAATTTACCATCCTCTGTTGTCTTAAACACTAAAAAGTGCTGTTCAAATTCGAGACTGCTATATACACCTTGACTGACTCGAACTGCAACCAACTTCAGACTGCTAAAATTTCCAAACCGTTCATGACAGTGAGCTCAAATTTTGACACATGACAGATAATTTTATGTAAACGTCTCAGTTGTGTTGAAAATTTTTTATCCGCGATGGAATTCAAATGTGATAGTGTGATTGCTTTTTATTTGGCTGAAAAACCACAAGTAGCTATCGTTAGAGCCCTTCAGCACCTCAACATGAATAAATCATTTGTGTCTGGAACTATAGCTCGTTACGGTGCTACTGGCAGCATTGCGAAACGCCATGGAGGTGGTCATAAAAATACAGTAACATCGGCAGAAATGGTTCGGAAAGTGAAGGCTCGAATTGAGCGAAATCCGCGTCGAAGTGGACGAAAAATGGCTCGTGAGCTCAACATATCGTTGGAATGGATGCAACACATACTGAAAAATGAGCTTGGTCTCAAGCCATTGAAGTTACAAAAAGTACACGATCTTACACCGCAACAGAAAAAAGTTAGAGTCGAAAGAGTGAAGGAGTTGCTACGCTTGCACGAAAGTGGTGAGTTGCCGAATTTGGTTTTTTTTTTTTCGATTAGTCGTCATTTGTTATCGAGCAATATGTCAACAAACAAAATATCCGAGTTTACTTGCCAGAGAGGTCCTTCGAAAATGTATACCTTCGGACGGTCACCAGAAAGCAGGCAGCACCGATATTGATGGTTTGGGCCGCCATAACCCCCGATGGTCGCTCTCCGCTCGTATTTTTGTACCGTGGCGTCAAAATTAATGCGATCGTATACCGTGAAATTGTCTTAGAGGTCGTATTGAAGCCTTGTGCAAGCAATCATTTTGTTCGGAGACCGTGGACATTTCAACAAGACCCCGCAACGTCTCATAAAGCGCGCGTCAACCAAGATTGGTTAAAAAACAATGTTCCACACTTTATTTCTTCGACACAATGGATTGCAAATTCTCCGGATGCAAATACGTTGGATTTCTCTGTCTGGGGTATTTTGAAGGCAAAGGTTGTCACTAAAAAATACCAAAGTTTGGACCACCACAAATAAGCACTCCGCCGGGAATGTGCCAAAATACCGCAGAGCCACTTGCGTGCAGCGTGCGCTGCTTTCTTCGGCCGTCTCAAGGCCATTATTCGCGGCAAAGGTGGACATATTAAAAATTACTGATACAATTTGAAAATTGATGTATTTTCCAACATTTTTTGCTTTGGCACTATAAAATTTATCAAAAAATAAAAATATTATAGCATTTTAAAAAGTTGCAGTTCGAGTCAGTCACCATGTATAGGGTGATTCATCGTAAGGTTTGATTTATAATGTAAAATAAAGCACATAAATTTGAAAGTAAACTTAAAATTTTTATTATCAGTTAAAAGCACAATTTATGGAATTTAACTTTTAAAAATCATATCATGTAAATTTTGGCCACGACTACGTCTGAGGTGTTCCATTCGGAAGGTCTAATTTTGAGTGACTTGTTCGAGCATAGCGACTGGTATATCGCGGATAACACGAGTAATGTTGGCTTCCAAAGCGTCAATTATGACTGGCTTATTCCTGAAGACCAGAGATTTCACATTTTACATTTAACATGTGTGAAATCGCACGATCTAGGCGGCCAATTAACCGAAGCAAAACGTGAAATTAAGTGCTCACCAAAATGATTTCTCAACAAGTCCATTGTTTCACGCGCTGTATTGCTCGTAGCGCCGTCTTGTTGAAACCAGAGTTCACCAAGACCATATGCCTGAATTTCAGGAAGCACATAGTCCGTTAACATAGCGTGATAACGGTTACGACTGAGGGTAAACTCAGTCTGATTTGCCTCATTTTTGAAAAAATATGCACAAATGATTCCACCAGCCCATAAACCACACCGCACCGTTGTTTTTAATGGATGTAATGGTAGCTCTTGGTACTCTTCGGATTGCTGATTAGCCCAAATATGACAATTTTGTTTATTATTGTATACATTGAGCCAGAAATGAGCTTCATCACTGAACAAAATTGTACGATAAAACACCGGATTTTCATTGAGTTTTTCCAGAGCCCATTCACTGAAGATATGACGCAAATTCAAGTCACCTATCTTCAATTCTTACACAAGTTGAATTTTGTATGCTTTTAGGCCAAAATCCTCACGTTAAGTACGCCAAGTTGTCGAATACGCCAAGTCAAGCTCCTGAGAACAACAACGAATTGGTTCGTCACGGTCTTCGCGTACACTCTCAGCTACAGCTGCTATAGTCTCTTTACTACGCGCTGGATGTGGTCTAACCGATCGAGTATTATCCACTAATGTAAACTGGGACTCAATTTTGCGAATGGTATTGACAATAGTGGTTTCAGTAGGTCGATTATTCGCACCGTAAGTTCTTCAAATCGCACGAAAAACATTTTTCACAGAATGCTGATTTTCGTCATGCAGCTGGACATTTTGGAGACGCTGTTGTGGTAAGAGTCTTTCTTTGATGACTTGTCAAATGATGCTGAACAAAAATGACAAAACAGTTTGATAGAAGTCATGCGTAATCTGTCAAAAAAAGCCAATTGAAAATCAAACCTCACGATGAATCACCCTATATTAACGCAATAAGACAAGGAGATATTCTTCATTGAGATTTTTTTACTGACAACCTGGAGAAGAGGATGCGTAGACAGGGAACATACCAACAATTTTTAACGAACTGTTACTTCATATGTGCTCTTATAGAAGTTTTCATGGCTGTTAAACTGCAGTCGAAATAGTTGAAACGAAAGAGGGCACAATCAAGTAAATACATGTATACATATGGTATGTATACAAGTATCGAAATATCTCCTAGGACAAAAGGCCACTTTGAAGGAGTATTACAGTTCACCGATGTTTCATTGTTTTGTGAGATTATCGATGTTTAAGATCTTATAGAGAGTATCCTTTGTTTATAATTTATTTTAGTTCATTTTATGGCTAGGGAAACCGTTACTTTCAAAAGTAATTGCGGCGTCGACAGAGACGGAAACTTCATAAACAATTTCAAAGCCACAATTACCCGATGCTGTGCTTTGTCTAAGACTTTGATGATGATGACCGCGTATGTGGTCGTTGTACAAAATTTCGAAGCTTTATAAGCTTGGCTGTGAGTCCTGTACTTTAATTTTTTTTTAACACACGACGGCATGTTATTTTGGAAGGTGCTCCAAACTAAGACATGCATATGTAGCTTTGAAATCTATCTAGAGATGAGCAACGATTGTGACTTGGGATTTTTCCAAGATCTACTTAAGTTTGTAGATTTTCTTTTTTTAAAGCCGCACTTATAGGAATTGATGAGATCGTTGGAAACTTATTGCCGAAACGAAATTGTGTAATATTTATTCTATTGTAAATGATATTGAGAAAGTTGAAGCTTTCGTACTACATATCTGCAGTTCCATTCATTAATTAAACATAATATTTTTTTTACTTACACTTTTAAGCAAGCTTAATTTTGAATTCCTAAAATTTAAGTAGCATTCAACACTATTTTTTTACTTTTATAAACAAATACAGAATGTTATTAACTTTTACATGTATAGTATTTATTCTTATCTTACAAATAAAATAATTGGTTTTTATGAATTGTTTTAAAATTATTAATATGTTCTATGAGAAATAAATTATAATAGAATACAATACACTAATAAGCGAAAGATTGTTCAATATAAGTCTGAAAAATTTCTGCCTACAATAAACCAAACTTGCTGGGTTTTAATATTGCTACTCGTACATTTTGTGATCAGACAAAAGTCTTGGGTGTCTTTGCTTTGATTTACCTAGTCACTAGGAATCTATCTATATTTATCTGCGCTAATGGGCCTTTCATATTTTAGTTTGTGAACCTATTACGAGGATTCCTTCGGCATCTCAACAAGCTTTTTTCGTTTTTGCTCATAAAGCTCCCGAGTATTTTAAGTTGTTTTCGGCAGACATCGTTTATACGCAGGTTGCTTCATTACCTTGATAAGTAATGCATCGTCTCCTATCACTCAAGACCTAAATTGCGATGTTTCTGATAGCCCATAACCATCATTACCACAGGGGTGTGGAACTTATTATGTATTTTTCCAGCTTTCCCACATATTTTTTTCCACAAAATTTGTTTGTTGGGAAGTAATTGTTGAAAGTCTTATTTGCACCTAGCAACAAGATATTTCTTCGAGACAATAATGACGGAAGCTATGGCTATTTAGTTTATATCGTATCAATTGTAATATGGTTAATTTTATTTCTTTGTTGATTCAGAGCCCGAATGTCCCCTAGTAAATTTTGAGATTTTTTCAACAGTCGAATTTTTTTCAGATGGTCGAACTACCAAACAAATCGACCATAAGCAATTAAATTCGAGGCACGAACCACTTAGAAGGACAAAGGAACGAATTTTCTTGATGTCAAGTAAGCGCATAGATGATTTTTTGTCGTCTGGTGAGCACTGAGTACACCTTTCATGAAACAAATCCATTGCCAAATAAAGTGGCTAAACTGTCAACAGAAGATTGAGTGCGTTTTAATACACTTCCATAAAATGTCATTACCACTGACCTCTAATTGTTTTCAGCCAACAGCCACAATTCCGAACCTTCAGCCAGCATTCTGGTTTAATGGCAATCGTACCTTTCTTTATCTAAAAAATTAAAACACATCTTGGCCTTGAAAAAATACCTCTTCAACGAACTGAATGAAAAGATTTTATTTACTTCCCTTCCTGATCGCACCATGGCCTATAGATTTCCGAGTAACATAACAAAAATGACAAGGGTCAAGATTTCACATTTACTCCCACTTAATAGCCTCTCATTTAATTATAGATCTCATCTTAATTATTTAATGCGTGCTTATGAAAATTTCAAATAATGCTCCCTGTTTAACACAGTGTCACACAATTGTCAACATGAACAAAAATTGCTTGTCAAGTGGCATTTTACCTGCACTTATTCTGAGAGTGGCGTTTAATTAAATATTCACAAGTCCATTCAGAAGCAGACACAATTGCTCAATTGAGGTGCCAAGGTTTCATTCAGAATATAAAGGATTTGAGAGCCGGTTATAATGACTTATGCATTATATGTAATTGATTCCTTGTTAACATATTAACACGGTGTTTGTTAGGATTTTTTTTTTTTGTGAACAAATAGCTATTAACAGATGTTTGCAGACCCACTTTCCCGAGCATAGTACCTACATATCTGTGGAAGAAGGATTCAATTAGCCCTCACTACTTAGAATTCTGGTGGAAATTCAGAGAATTGAGTTTTAATGTTCGTCCTCAGCTGACTATTAAAATTGTTGACAGGTGCATTAAATGTTGTACATGGTTGTATGGTTAGGTATTTTGTAGGGCTTATCCATAGCATTGTACGAAGAAACTTTAACTTGGTGTTATTAGTGTTGTGCAAGTTTGTGTCGATCAAGCGAGCGCAGGTCATAAGATTTCAAGAATATTGATCTTTTAGAAAAGATAACTATCATTTACTAGACATTTTGAATGAGAGAGTTTTATTCATTTAGTTCTTATTTGGAAATGGTCATATCTCGGCTTTTATAAATCGCATCGAAGTTTTGTTATAGTTATAAAGCTAATTAAGATTTTGAAAAAAAATTGTGTGAATTGTATTTTTTTGTGATTAAGTATTGTTATAAACAAATGGAATATTAAAATTGAATTTTTTCAAAACAAATAATAAAAATAACATATTTTTAATTGATGAAATTTTTACAACTACTATCACCGTAGCACTAGACACCGATCCCGTGCTTTATGACCCGTTAACACCCTTTTGAGCAAGTCAGATTCATCATTGACATCATTAAAGAGCATCTGAGCGATGCTCATGCGACGGTTCTTTTGATCAAAATTAAGACGTTTCAAAATAAATTTCGCTAATATACGTCTTATGCCCAAAACATACGAAAAAATTTCATGACACAAACCGACCGATATGTCAACGTCCCCGGTAGCTTTTATTGTAATTCAAAGATTTTCCAAAACAATTTTCTTCACAGTTTCGACGTTAGCATCTTTTGTTGATGTGCCATGGCGTCCAGAGTGAAGTTAGTCATTGGCATCTTCTCGGCCATCTTGAAAAAGCTTGTACCACTTATCAACATTTTTTTACTTAGAGCAGACAGGGCCGAGAGCTAAAGCTCAGGGAAAGCTGCAGGGCAAAATAATGCTTTTGAAATCCAGTTTCTCCCATTTTAAGATCATCTTGCGTGGACAGCAACCTGCTCGATTGAAATACGAATACCGCTCACAGACAAACACAAGCATCGGATAATAAAAACAGCATCGTTGACGACCCGGCACGAAAAAAAAAAAAAAAAAAAAAACGATATAATAACCGTAATATAGAGTGATACAAAATAGATGTATAGATACATAAATTTGAAAGTGAACCTAAAATTTTTATTATCAGTTAAAAGAAAAATTTATGGCATTTACTTTTTGAAAATGATATCATGTAAATATTGGCCACGACTACGTCTGAGGTGATTCATTCGGAAGGTCCAATTTTGGGTGACTCTCTCGAACATAGCGACTCACAGATAACACGAGTAATGTTGTCTTCCAAAGCGTCAATCGTGGCTCCTGAAGAGATCTTCTTCCTGAAGATCTGAGGTTTTACATATCCCCAGAGAAAATAGTCCAAAGGTATGATATTGCACGATCTAGGTGGCCAATTTACCGTAGCAAAACGTGAAATTAAGTGCTCACCAAAATGATTTCTCAACAAGTCCATTGCTTCACGTCTTGTTGAAACCAGAGCTCACCGCGACAATGTGCTTGCATTTCAGGAAGCACATAGTCCGTTAACATGGCGCAATAAAGATTACCATTGACGGTAACATTCTGATTAACCTCAATGATTCCACCAGCCCATAAACCACACCATACCGTTGTTTTTAATGGATGTAATGCTAGCTCTTGGTACTCTTCGGGTTGCTCATCAGCCCAAATACAGCGATTTTGTTTATTAACGTAACCATTGAGCCAGAAATGGGCTTCATCACTGAACAAAATTTCACGATAAAACACCAGATTTTCATTGAGTTTTTCCAGAGCCCATTCACTGAAAATATGACACAAATTCAAGTCGCCTGGCTTCAATTCTTGCACAAGTTGAATTTTGTGTGCTTTTAGGCCGAGATCCTGACGGAAAATTGTCGTAAAGTAAAGCTGTCGAATACGCCAAGCCAGGCTGCTGAGAACGATAACGAATCGATTCGTCACGGTCTTCGCGCACACTCTCAACTACAGCTGCTATAGTCTTTTTACTAAGTGCTGGATGTTATCTAACCGGTCGAGTATCATCCACTTATGTAAACTTTGAGTCAAATTTGTGAATGGTATTGGCAATAGTGGTTTCAGTAGGTCGATTATGCGCACCTTAAGCTTCTCGAATCGCACGAAAAACATTTCTCAAGAAACGCTGGTTTTCGTAATACAGGTGAACAATTTAGAGATGCTGTTGTAATATAAGTCTTTTCATGATGATTTGTCAAACGATACTGAATAAAAATAATAAAGCAGTTTGATAAGAGTCATATGTGGTCTGTCGAAAAAAGCCTATTGAAAATCAAACCTCACGATGAATCACCTCTTACATGAAAAATATCTTAAGCATATCGAGTATATTGACTTTATGAACGACAGACTGCTCCGTATACAACTCGATATAGAAAAGTCGAAACCGATTAACCTCGTTAGTGCCTATGCATCGAATATCACCAAAGCAGATTAACTCAAGCAAGAATTCTACCAACAACTCCAACAAACTCTAGAGAACATCGCTAGAAACGAAAAAGTCATCAAGGTCAAAGTCATCATCACCAGAGTCGGCAAGGAAATTACACCTGGCGTCAAATGTCTCTATAACGAAGAACTTTTCAGCGAAAACGGCAACTTACTTCCAAATTTCTGTATGCAAAATGAACTATGGATAAACAACATCTACCACCCACATAAACAACAACACTTATATACCTTCTCAAATTCTAGAGGACAAAATTCAATCATCGACTACCATATATAAAAACCAACAGATCAATACATCCATCGGCGATCTTGGACGTCAGAGTACTAAGCTCCTTTAACACCGGAATATACCCCAACCTAGTGTTACGATTAAACCACGTAAGCAGCCATAAAAGATCTACACCAGCAACAATAGAAAAATTCAACATTGAATCAAACATGAGATCTTAGTACATCCACCTTACCAGCTGAAACCTGGATAAACTACTTCTCGTTACTGTTGTGCAACAGTATCAACATACTCGCAAAAGCAGTTCATCTCCAAGATACCGAGATGATAACTCCCTAACGAACTAGTCAAACATGGAGGGCCATGCATCTATGAAAATCTACAAGCTATTCGTTAAAATCTATGAAAATTGCTCAATTCCATAACATTTGAGTGAGACAGTATAACCATTTCCGTGCTTAAGAAAGGTGAGGAGAAAGAGCCCAAGAATAAGGTAGGCATCTCTTTGCTTGATTCCATCTCCAAGCTCTTAAAAAAAATTATTGCCTTCGAAATCATCAAAAAAGACATATGCGAAGAGCAGCAAGGCTTCCGGAAAAACAGATCAACAGTTGACGCCATATTCGTTGTACGACAAATATGGTATGTGAAAAATCTAATCTAAAAAGTTACGTCATCACGCTTTTGAAGCGAAGGACATTCACCTAATGTACTAGCTATCATTAAGGAACTGAACACCAATAACAGAACATCAATCAGTACTAACGCTAAGAGGGTAGGTATGATTCTTATTACTACAAGAATCCGGCAAGGTGACAGTTTGAGAACGATCTTCTTCAAAATTATAATGGCAGCTATCATCGAAGGTCAAACCAGCTGCACTTGGCTGGTAATATAGTAATCTATTCAGATGACTCAGTTCTTATTGCCGAAACGGAATCTAGGCTCCCATATAACAAGCAGCAGAGATTTCAAAAAAGACGAAAAAGCTGAAGCTAACAAAGCAGCTACAATGGCAGGCTGTCTAAGAAATATACTCGTATATGGCGAAATAGATATATGAACACTGACAGTAAAATGAGAATATACAAAACTGCCGGATATGCATCCGGCTAATAATAAAATACGCAGTAGAAACATCTTAACAGATGCCGCCCATAGTTGAGATGTACAAAGAAAGATCTATTGCTGGATGCACATGCCAAGATGGCAAAACAAACAAATACTAGAAATCTGCAAAGCAGACGATATATCGCTATGGACTAGAACCAGAAGAAGGATTTGGAGAGACTACTTCTAAAGAATGCCCCAAATAAGGTTGGCCAAAATGGCATCAGAAGGCACACAAAAAAAAAAACCGCGGCCGCAAGGACGTCCACCGAAAAAATGGTGCGAATGCTGGACATTAGGCTCGACTGACCAGCAATGAACAATGTTGCTCGTCCATTATCTTTATCTATCACATGTAACATTTCCATTTAGATAAAAACCCTGTTAAAGAACAGGATGTTATCCTAAATAAGGAAGAAGAAAATAAGAAGATAAGAAGATAAGAAGAGAAGGAAGAAGAAGAGAAGGAAGAAGAAGAGAAGGAAGAAGAAGAGAAGAAGAGAAGAAGAGAAGAAGAGAAGAAGAGAAGAAGAGAAGAAAAGAAGAAGATAAGAAGAGAAGAAGAGAAGAAGAGAAGAAGAGAAGAAGAGAAGAAGAGAAGAAGAGAAGAAGAGAAGAAGAGAAGAAGAGAAGAAGATAGATCACTTGATTCGGTTTTTTTTACAAAATTTGATGCAAATTCTTTGCTCCATTTTTTATAATAATTTAAAATCGCCGAGCACACCAAAACACGTCTTACCTTTCTTTCTGCCAAAAACAAACTAATAACAATAATTGAATGTCACCTAACGTTTTGAACACACTTCGTATGTACGTAGCCTGTTACCTCTCTTTGATTTGGTATTTGAATACACATACAAAATTTTTTTATTGGGTCTATAACTTAATTATTGCGGTTTGCTAAGAGATGGCGTAACTTGTCTTATTCTATTAGAACATGCGTTGCAAAGCTACTGTTATTGTACGTCATTTCAGTATATGTTATTCATTTGAAGCGTAAACATCAATAATTTTTTTTTTCACTCAAATATGTCGAACTTTGTGCCTGAAAAAGTGTTTTTGCGGTAAGTTATTCTTCATTACTGAAAACTGCTCCCGAAAGTCATCGTATTTTGGTGGAAGTTTATGGTGAACATGCGCTAGCTGAGCGAACGTGCCAAAAGTGGTTTGCACGATTTAAAAGTGGTGATTTTGGCTTGGAAGACGATCAACGTCCTGGGCAGCCAAAAAAGTTTGAAGATGAAGAACTGGAAGCATTACTCTATGAAGATTGTTGCCAAACACAAGAAGAGCTCGCAGAATCTTTGGGTGTCACTCAAACAGCCATTTTAAAACGTTTAAAAGCAGCTGAATATATTCAAAAGCAAGGAAATCGGGTTCCACATGAACTCAAGCCGAGAGACGTCGAAAGGCGGTTTTGCATGTCCGAAATGCTGCTGGAACGCCACAAAAGGAAGTCATTTTTGTATCGGATTGTTACTGGTGATGAAAAATGGATCCATTACGACAACCCCAAGCGCAAAAAATCATATGTGAAACCCAGCCAACCAGCCAAATCAACGGCAAAGCCGAATATCCATGGCACGAAGGTAATGCTCTGTATTTAGTGGGATCAGATGGGTGTGCTGTATTATGAGCTGCTTAATCCGTTTGAAACCTTCAATGGACAACGCTACCGAACACAATTAATCCATTTAAAGAGAGCAATAGCCGAAAAACGCCCGGAATATGCGACCAGACACGAGGCAATAATTTTCCATCATGACAACGCTCGGTCCCACGTTGCTATTCCGGTTAAGAACTATTTGGAAAACAGTGGATGGGAAGCCTTACCCCACCCGCCTTATAATCCAGACCTTGCCCCTTCTGACTACCATTTGTTCCGGTCGATGCAGAACGCCCTCACTGAAATACGGTTCACATCAGAGCAGAATATCAAAAATTGGCTTGATGGGATGGGATCCAAAAATTGCCAGAAAGATGGGAAAAAGTCATAGCTTCAGATGGGCAATACTTTGAATAATACTATTCTTCATGTTTTTCCTAAATAAACATTCAAATTTTGAAAAAAAAACCGCATGAATTAAATTACATACCCAATATTTGAAATTATTAATAATTTCAAAAAATATATTTAACTTCGTGACATTAACAGTAATTACAGATTGAACATACATTTTTTTCTTCTCTGTTTTACACTCGTCACAGTTAATGACACGTAACCTTCGGTAATGATTGCTGGGTCCAAATGAATTATTCCTCAGTCGTTTGTATAGTACGATTTGTTCGTTGTAGACTAGCTTTGGCAGGTAGTCTTTTCCAATTTCCGGCTAAGCTGTCACTTGGCCATATGCCATGTGATGTAGAGAAGAAGTGCCATTATGCTACTAATTTAAAATCTACTTGATGATGATTTTTTTTTAATATTATTTAATTTTCTCTTGATATACATAATAAAATGTTGCTGAAACAAGTGAACAGCAGTTGTATCGTGATGTCGACAGTTTGAAATATAAACAAAACTTTTCATTTGCTTTTTGGCTTAGCCCATGCAGTAAATTGCGATGCATTCCTTTTTACAGAATTTTGGACAAAAAATGGATAATTTTCATCAAAATCGCAGATTACAGTGAATTCATTGCTTGCAAAATTTCCCTTTTTATGTTTTAAAAATTCCGCTTATTTGGTTACCAGATAAGAGTGTAATAATAATTTATCTAAACCAGCTGCCAGAGATTGGAAAAATTCGTCCACAGGAGGAATTAAAATCTTCAAAATTCTTCTCTCGTCGCGAAGCCATTATCTATATAACACATTTTCTATGAAATTATCTTCAAAAACCTGCTTCAATTGTTCTACGACATTTGCAATAAAAAGACTCGTTGGTACTTACTCGCACATAGTTCTGAAGCAGCAATAGGTGATTGAAGGATCACATATCATTCGTTGTAAATAATCATCATAAATTTGAATGGGTTATAAGTGGTTTAATGTTAGCTCTATCAATTAAAAATTTGATATTCTTATGAATGGGACAATCGAAAACTGAATGAGTCCCACTAGCAGTTTTTGGGTCGCAGAGCCGTGAACTTTAAGAAGCTATATTTAACGTCTGGATTACTTTCTGGAAACTTTCTGTGGTAAAGGAGAAATTTGGCGACTCTGTCATCTCACGCAATTTTACACTACTCGATTTTATTCTCTAGGGCTACGCCAAGTTTTTAGTCTACTCTAACAAGTCAATCACTTTTAACGAGCTCGAGGCCAACATTAGACACGCAATTGCAGGAATAATGCCACATATATTTGACCGAGTCATCAAAAATTAGACCGACCGCTTAAAATACTGTCAACGAAGCCGAGGCATCATTTGAATGATGTACTTTTCCACACATAAAGCCCGAATGAGTTTTATATCTCATTCGGGTGTTAGTTAGGTGAACAGCGGAAATAGCCGACGAAATCGAATTGAAAATGGCAGTGTACTAAGTTCGTTGCTTTGTCAGGAGCGACTTCTCTTTTTTTTTGGCAATGATATTGGTATTATAAGGAACGACGTGACAGCCCTTCAAGCAACAAATCCTTCATTGCCGTTTTACGAACCCGCAAATCAAAATCCTTATTCTATTTAGACGGAAGTATAGTACCGAAATGAGGAAAATTTAATTTCTTACGTAAGCCACCAAGGAAATTGAGATGGAAATATAAACGAGACGAAATATAAATACCACCCTGATCAAAAAAATTTCGGAATCTATTCAGAAAAAAAAAGTTTATTTATCTAAATCAATATTGTCCCCTTCAAAGTAATCCCCATTGACTGCAACACACTGCAACACACACACACTTATCGAAACATTTTTTATATTCGGTTTTCGGTATGTCCATCAGTGCTGAGACGCTTTCCCTGTATTGATTTTTTAACTCGATTGAACAGAAAGAAGTCACAGGGATCCAAATCAGGTGAATTCGGTGGCTATTGGATGAAATTTGTTGCATTTTTCGTCAAAAAATTAAAAATAATGATGGCACTGTGCGACGGTGCGTTATCATGGTGCAAAATCCACGAGTTTTCTGCCCACAATTCTGGTCTCTTTCGGCGAATTGCTTCATGCATACGTCTCATAACGCCCAAATAATACTCTTTGTTTACTGCCTGGCTTCTTGGAAAAAATTCATGATGCACTTCACCGTTGTAATCTACGAAAACCGTGAGCATTGCCTTCTTTTTTGACTGAAAACGACGTGGTTTTTTGATCTCGGCTCATTTGGTAAACGCCATTCACTTGCCTGATGTCTGGATTGCGTGTCGTAGTCATAAACTCACGTCTTGTCTCCACTAATGATCCTTTTGATGAATGTGTGATCGGATTCAGCCTCGAAAATCATCTCTTTTGCGACGTCAACACGGTCTCTTTTTTGCATGAAATTGAAATTGAAATTTGGTGCTAAAAGACCAACTTTGATGCTATACGACGGAAACCCAAGTCATTAACCAAAATGTCTTAGACGGATCCATAGGCAATGTTCAAGTCCTCCGCTATCTCTCTGATGGTTAATTTGCGGTTATTGACCAAAATTTCGTCGATGTCGATGGTCTGCAACTGAGTTCATCATTTAACGATTGACTCACGACCACTTTTGAACTGGTAAACGACCGTTTTCTTTAGAAAATCGTTTCCGAAACACTTTTCCCATATTTCGAATATTCGCTCACCATTAAATCCGTTTTTACGCAAAATTTAATTCAAGTTCGTTGTTGCAAATTCAAATCGATTTCAAAAATTTTAAAAAATCGCCAACACACACAGAGATAGATATACTCTTGGCTACGTAACTTTCGCAAATGTCAAGCTATGACGCTAAGATTTAGAGGGAATGTCAACAACAAATTGGGAAAATGGGAACGCCACACGGTGGTTATTACGTTTTTGATCAAGGTGGTATATGTTAAGAAAACATTCCCAAACGAGGCGATCCATCCAGTGATAATCTGACTATGTAGTGGATATATTCCCAATGATGAATGTAATGCCATTGAAAGCTAACTTATTCGAGAACTATTTTAATCGATTAGTCATTTAGAAGATGAACAGTTTTAATTCTAAAAGGTGAGCCAACCTTTATTGTCTATGGCAATTAAGAATGGAACGCAACGTCGTTCATGTGATCACCACGACTTCTGTTGCAAGCGACCATCCGAAGCTCAAAATTATCGATGACTTTTTGAAGAATAAGTGTGTAAATGGTCGCAATTTCAGTTTGGATGTTACGTTTGAGATCCTGCATTGTCGCTGGGTTATTAGCAAAGACCTTACTCTACAAATAACCCAACAGGAAAAATCTAAAGTTGTCACTTCGCATGACCTTGGAGGCAAGTCAACTTCTCCTCTAACTGAAATAATGCGATTTTTAAATTTCGTACGTAATAAATTAGTACCATTCTTTTAAAACCATTGATCTTCCAGACCCAATTAATTCAATTTTGGAAAACAAAATAGCCGGTTAACATGTTGCGGTAACTTTCTCCATTCACCATCTTCGAAGAAGTACGGGCCAATGATGCCGCCAACCTGCATAAGTTTTCGTGTATCTCATATAGGTTTTCCCATTTTATGTACACCAATCTATCAAAAAAATGGGCTTTATTCGAAAATGTGATGACAAATTGTCCTGGTGATCCAACATCCAGTTAACAAATCGGCGACGTCGTAGATGGTTCAAAGGGTTAATTTGTTGTGTAATTCGGATTTAAAAGGCGGTTAAATGAAGATTAACTTTTAAAATTCGCCGTAAAGTGTCATTAGTGAAGGCTAACTGTTGACTTCGGCGACGCATTGAGGTGTCTGGCTGATTTAAAATACTTTCGTTCACATTGGTGATGTTTTGGTGTGTACGTGCTGATATAGAGTATTAAAACATACCGAACCAGTTTTTTAAAGCGCTTCACCATTTCACGAATTCCGGACTCACTAGGGCAATTATGTTGACTGAAAAATTCACGAAATATATGAAATGTTACTTTTACAGATCGCCCATTTTCGTAATAAGATTGAATAAAAAAAATTGTTGTGTGGTAAACGACTCCATGACTAAAATTGCCATTGGTTGTATGACATCTGTCAAAAACCACTGTCAACAACATTAAATTCAGTAAATGGCAGTAATTGACAGTAAACATCCACACCATGTGTTAGCTCACCGTTTAGATAAAAACGGATGCTTAGTTTGTATCACCCAAAACGACAAGTGTTCAACAACCCAAAAGAAACTAAACTAACTACAAGATGGCAGTGTTATTGCCTGCCAGAAGTAGTTCTGAGGTATTTTTTTACTTAAAGTGAGTGCTTCCTGATACTTATATCGATTATCAGCAATAATATAGATTTCTGAGCCTATAATTGCTTTTTTGCTTCATATATGTTAGTTTTTAATACAATAAATTGATAGTAAAGCATACCTCAAGGCTAGAGCTTATGACCAACTATCTGAAGAACGCTTACAATCAAGGCAAATTTAATGCACTGCAAAATTTTCAACTTCTTAAATCACATAGTAGAAATGGAGCTCAAAGAAACTGAAATAGGTTGAATGATCATAGTGAAATGATGACAATGCTGTTTAAAAGAACATCATTTTTGAATAATAAAGAATTCTATCGAATAAACCTTATTCAATTGTTTAGGAGTACCCACTTTTATTCTTTTATTTGGATTTCCAGTGCTATAAAATTGTATTCTCATTTTGGTTTGCAACATTGTTTCCATATTCTGGAGATATGAAACCCTCGTCAACAGGCCGGCTTTTTATCGCGCATGCCTCTAGCATGCAAGTGAACATCTGCATCCCTATCAAAAAATTCTAATTCTACCAACAGTCTGTATCCCGCCTCGGGCAGGTCATCTACATGTTTTACATATGTGGAACGTAGATAGCTAGATGCGTTTTCTTGATTGCTTTCGAACTATTTTATCCGATGATTCGTGATTTCCTGCCATAAAAGCCACAAATACATCTCAAGTCACAGGGTATACCTTTCAGAGTTCAGAGATAACGAGGTATGCCATCAGCTTGATTTGGTTTGCTTTTCGAGTACGAGACTGTAATACAAAGCTGAGGGTGATTAAAATGAATAACGTGGAACGGTCAATTTGAATCGATACCATCCCTTATAGACTAATCCCGATGAGGTGCAGGCTAGGATTACAATAGAATCAGGTCGGTAGCATCCCACATCATGCCAAGCAGAAGACCATCGACAAGGTATTGGGACGGAAAAGCAATGTTACGGAGGATTGTCCTCGCTACCGCGTTTTTCTGTTGATTCTGCTCCTGGATGGGTGATTTATTTTATGTGGAGCTATAAAGTGCGATACTGCACCGAAGCGCATTGTAATGGAAAAATCTTCTCTGTTTCCTTTGGAAAGTGTCCTCTTTGTTTTCACCAAGCACTAGTACGGATAGTACCAGCACGGGTATGAACATGTGATTGTATTCATTATCAGGTTTTATGTGTAGCCTTGGTACGACTACCAATTTACCATTACACCGTTAAACTGGTGGCGGTGTTCTTTAAAAAAAAAACCCTTTTTGAAATAGAAAAATTAAAAGTAAACATAAAGTCAGTGTTGAACATTTGATGAAGTATGTACACTCGTGTGTTTGTGTTTGCTATATGGGGTTAGCTTGAGTGCCGATGGAGTCAGATTTAAGCTGACTTATGTAAAACCACTCACGCTATGCATAGTTAGGTTTTACCTGCTTTTGAGAAAACTAATTCGTATGCAAGCAGATACATCAAGTTTCATAATAATCTTTAGAGGGAGAGAGCACCGTCATCTGGTCGAGTTGACGGTTTTTTAAATTCTGTTTTTTTTTTTTTTTTGCTCAATTTTCAATTTGAAATGGATTGGATTGTGTTGGATTTAACTTTTACCAGGCTAAGGAAGAATAATAAATTGAAATACGTGTGCGTATCCAAGATGAAAATGGCTTGCAAATTATAAAAACTTCACCTTAGTAAGGAAAATAAAAATTAGCTTTTTCTGAACTTTTCCAGAACAAAATGTGCATAACAATACAATAGTGGAAAAAATAGCCACCATAACTCAATTCGTGTCAGATGAAAGTTGCTTTACAATACAACAAATCTTCGATTTTAAATTTCATAGAAGGTCTGTCTACATGAATTGACTTTGATTGCAGTTTCAACAAAAACAATTTTAAAGAAATAGTGACGCTGAAGGGGGTCAAGCTTTTACTTGCAACCGGTAAACAGTTGCAAAGGAGCAAGAAATATGCATTCTTTTGCAAACAGGGAAAACTTTGATTGTTCGGAAAAAAAATTAAAGATTTCTTAAATTGAGAAGTTCTTTTCTAGAGCATTCTGTAGTCATGCTACAATCTTCAGTACTTCTCATATGAAACTTAGCTGCCGTTGGAAGCCCTTACCGATGACGCAGGTAGGCCAAACGCAAATTCAGGTTCGTGAAAGTTAAGTTCATCGACGATTTCAGTTATCGTGACCTGGGACCCAATTAGGACTGAGAAAACCCCTGCCTTTTCGAAGTAGCTTTGAGAAGGTGAAAGTGTTTAGCAAGCCCTTAAGAGCAACTGTCGCAGATACTTTAACGTAGCGAGCGACTCTGGATAGTTCGTTGCCATCCAGATTTCCTATTTCTTTTAGGCCACAAAATGTAAATAAACCGAACCGAAGCCTGCAAGGATGAACAAGGGAACATCATAGTTTAACATCACTGTTTAACGGCGATGACGATGATGAAGACCAACAATTCCGTCTACCCAACCTGGACGAAGTGAAGATAGTTATATCTAAGCTTAAGTCAAACAAAGCCGGTGGAGCAGATGGCCTAACAGCCGAGCTATTTAAAGCGGCAGGCGATGACTTGATTAGGAATATGCACCAACTCATATGTAAAATATGGTCTGCGAAAGTATGCACGATGAATCAAACCTTAGCATTGTTTGCCCGATCTTTAAGAACGGAGACTCTCTGAAGGTGAAAGTGTTCAGCACGCGTTTAGGAGCAACTGCCGCAGATACTTCAACGTATCGAGCGATTCTGGATAGTTCGTTGCCATCAAGATTTCTTATTTCGTCAACCTGGACGAAGTGAAGATAGTCATATCTAAGCTTAAGTAAAACAAAGCCGATGGAGCAGATGGCCTAACAGCCGAGCTATTTAAAGCGGCAGGCGATGACTTGATTAGGAATATGCACCAACTCATATGTAAAATATGGTCGGACGAAAGTATGCACGATGAATCAAACCTTAGCATTGTTTGCCCGATCTTTAAGAACGGAGACTCTCTGAACTGCGCCAATTACAGAGGTATTGGTCTTCTTAACATCGCTTACAAGATCTTATCTGCCGTGTTGTGTGAACGCCTGAAGCCTTTCCTCAACAACCTGATTTGTCTCTATCATTGTGGCTACTGGCCAGAAAAGTCCACCGTCAATCAAATATTCACACTGCGGAAGATCTTAGAGGAAGCCCACGATACTCACCACCCTTTCATCGATTACAGAGCCAAGTCTAGCTTAGACATCCCTGCCAAACTCGTCCGCTTGTGCAGAATGACAATGGCGAATGTACTGCTCCATAAAGGTCGGTAAAGAACTCGTCGAAACCTTCGATGTCAAAAAAGGATTTCGACAAGTTAATGCGCTGTCATGTGAATTCTTCAAATTCGTTCTTGAAAGAATGAGCAAAACTCAAACGCTAACAGAGGCACTACCTTTCGACATCGACATAGTCGGCAAAACACAGAGGGATATCACTGGCGCTTTCGTGAGTATTGAGACGTAGTCGGCGAAGATGGGTTTGGCGGTCAATGAGGGCAACACAATGTATATGCTGTCATCAAGAAAGGACACCCAACATCGACGTCTTGGACAGAATGTCTCTATAGCCAGATATAACTTTGAGGTGGTTAAGGACTTTGTCTATCTGCTCCGCTATGAACTCAGGCAATGACCAGTGCTGAGATTAAACGAAGAATAACTCCTGCCAATCGCTGTTTCTTTGGGCTAATGAAGCAGTTGAGTAACAAAGCCCTCCCTTGAATGACTAAAAGGACCCTTTATATGACCCTATTCATTTCAATCTTTCTCTAGGGTGCAGAGGCATGGACTCTATCAAAAGCAGATGAGGTTGCTCTTGGTTGTTTTAAGAGGAAAATCCTTTGAGTAATTTTCGGTCCAGTCTGCATAAACGGTGAATGGAGGAGGAGATACAGATACAGATAGCCAGAAGAGTGAAGTAGGCTGGGTCATGTAGAGAAGCGAATGCTGCGGCCCGAAAAATCTTCGAATCCACTCCCTAGGGACGGGGCAGTAGAAGAAGACCGCCACTCAGGTGGCGCACGCAAGTGGAAGGGGAAATCAACATAGTGTGTGAAACTGGAGACAGCTTTTTAACATTAAAGAAAAGCTTCTCTAGCTGTTCGCAAGGGTATGTATGTCACTGTGGAGCTAGAAGTTTATATTTTCCTTATTATAGCGTAGCGGATTATTGTATCACATATTGTATTGAAGCTAGTTCCAAGATCAGGATTAAGACGGTATCTATCGTTTTAAAAAAATTAAAAATATTTTGGTAGGTCACTTGAAATGCATAGCCTTGCAATCGAACAACTAGAAGAATGTTTGCAATGATCATTAACGCAAAAGTTTAATGAAAATGTAGTATCGAGTCAGTAATAAATTTGATTTCACAAATTTATTTGTTTTATATTAGGAATGAAATAGTTCCGTGTGAGTTAAGAAACCCCTTCTCGTTTAAAAATGATTCTGCTATCTCAGAAAATGGTCTTTCTGAGAATTCGTATAGTTGACCAAATTTTTACACTATGTTGCATCATGAAGAGGATTTTTTGGGCGATTTTTACCTCCGTTTATATTGGCGAGGCTTGGACTGATTAGCCGTGGCTGAAGTGTAGTGGACTGGCTTCCAAATCGAAAGGATCGGTATTTAAATCCCAACCGTGTCCAAAAGGCATTCTTGCTTTCAGTAAATAAAATTCAAGTCAGGTAAGTAGTCCCTATTAAATGTTTGATGCCACTCAAACTGAGCTCAAACACCTTTCTTAATCACAATATCCCGTTTTCCATAAAACTTAATACATACTGAGTATGATAAGATAATTCATTGACTTGAAAAAATGATTACCAGTTGCGTGAAATGGCTAAAGCATATTATAATGAATTAACACTATTGCTTTTGACGATTTCTAATCGGAGAGACAAAGTTGTGGACTCGGCCTTAGAAGGAAGGGAACCTAGTTTTCACAATTTGCGAACTATCTTCTTAAAAATAAATTGGGTAAAACCGTAATATTTAGGATCAATTAAATATTTAATTGTTTCAAATAAATAAAACTTTGATTTTGTCATAATTTTTTTTAGAAAAAATAAGTTTTGAATGGTCGCATACCGAGCAACTCTGTTTTTGACGAAGCAATGCTTAAATTCTATATAAGCAGCAAAGAGCTCGCTCACAAAGATTTTTCGCGGGGGTTTGATAATGGAATCATCAAGTTGTAATTCTTAGGTTTTCGCTGCTCCGATTCGAGTTTTAGCTTAGGTGTACCGTTTTGCATTCGCTGTTTGTTGGCTCCGTGTATTGCATCTGTCTGTAGTTTGTGTGATTCACGTTTACGAACCACAGCATCATCGACTTGTAATTTTTCGGATTTCTGAAAATCTGATTTTTACTTTGAGTCTTGCGTCTCGCATACGTTGTTTGTTGGCGTTTCGCATCTGCCTGTAGTTTACGCGATTCACGTTTATGATTAGCAGCTTGTCGCCGTTGTGCTATTAGATTCGCTTACGCCTAAGAGATTCCCGCAATAGCTTAAGCTTAGATTTTTTAGGAATTTTGCTGGTACAAAGAACCCGAGTAATGAAACGATATGTTACGAACTAACTCAAACATGAAACTGAGGAAAAGACGGTGACACAAAAACGATGTACAGAAAAAAATGTTGACTCCCAGCGCAAAGACATATCTGTGTCAAAAAAGAAATCCCCTCCCGCAACATTGTGCACAAAACGGCGAGGTTAAAAGCCCAACTATAATTCGGTATAACAGCAACCATCAAAAACAGTAAGCGAACATAAATTCCAAGAGTATAGGCCTAATCTAATGCTTGTGCTCAAAATACTTTTTGGGTTAAAAGAGATTAGCAGTTAGATAAGTGTCCAGTGGCAAGTGTTGTTGGAAAAATTTATAGCAGAGCCGATAAAGACAAAGTTCCTTACCACCTCGAAATTTTAACTATAGAATATGAGGTTCTGACCAATTTTAAGATTCATTTATTGCTGAACCCATTTTGGCAGGTTCCGTTTCAATATTAACGAACATGACACCCGCTGATTTCCGCAAAACCATGATGGAATATGCTTTAACGAAAATGGACTTTCACCAGAGAATGATTTTTCGCTGTTACACGAGGCATTTTTTTTTCTCTTGTTTTTATACCCGTAGCTGATTGATTAATCCCTCTTTTCAGATATTTATACCAAAGCCACTTGCGTATTAAAGTATGCGTGATATTATGTGTCGACTGCCTTTTGATTCTGACTCTGAGGAATACATCTTTGGAGTTGAATCAGTCCTGCTGTGGCCTGGCAGGGAAGACTGTAAGCTAGTTTTAAGGAGATGCTACGATTTTACGTAAATATTACGTAACACGTAAATGTGCTAAGCATGAGTGATGCTATCTTCTGCGACGACTGCTCTAAATGACTACACAATATCGAAAATCACGTAACTGTAGAAATCCTATAATGTAGTCATGCATAATTGATGTTTCTTTGCTCCGTAGAGTACTAGTATAGTATAGTAGATGCTATAACATGAACTAGGCAAAAATATTTTTAAAATCTTGTTAAAAACATAAAGAGCAAGCATTACATAAAATTGAAGCCTCAAGACCTTGCATTTCTTATTTTTTCCACATTGAATCTCTTAATTGATTGTCATCTTCACTACTCTGTTTTACTTTAAATGTAAAAATGTAGATGCAGACGCAGTGCTGCATCAATAAATTAACTTTACGATTAAATACTGTCGCACCAGTTGAACCTTTGTTATAAATTGAAAAAATTGTATGCCTCCTTCATCTTGACACAATGAAAAATTCCTGGCCCAACAAAAAAAGGGGAAAAAACATTAATTTGTCCAACATATTAATTAAAACACAGCAATGGACTGATTAATGTTTGTAAATAGCAGTGGAAACAACGAGTCCTCCGGCGGGAGCGCACGTATTGTGGTATATGAATTTTGGTGCCTTTTATCCCAGGCGCCTTGCTCCGTTCAATAAATGTCATTAATACAACTCAATCATTGAAAATTTATAATTGTTTCTGTCTGGTAAATAATTTAAATTAAAAAAATTGTTGAGGCTGACATGTAAATTCACTCGACATAGTCGATTACAGCACAAGTTCTCAATGAAATGGTTTTTCGTTGGCTTTGTAAAAAGCCAACATTGATTTAAGAGCTTTTTATTTTTATTTGATTGCGATACTTTACAGATGCGTACCATGTGTCGAGACCATTGTTGTTTGCAATATTTCTTTACAGTACTACAACATACTCTTGCTTGGCATATATTGTAATATACATATATGGCTATCATTTGATCGGAGAGAGGATAAAAATAAAATTTAAATTCTTTCAATATTGCTAGTATTTATCGTGTATTTTAGAGCTACAATTGGGGACCTTGATTTGATTGAGAGATTACACCCTCGGTTCTGTGGGTAGGAAATACCAGATGTACGGGTATGAAGTGAAAATAAAACACTAATTTTTAATGGGAAAGTAAAAAAACATTTCATTCAAGATATTGGCCATTGGTAGATACACATTTTTCCCATCTTTCAGGCAATTTATGGACTTCACGCCAATAAAACTATTCGTCTTTTGAGAAAACCAAAAAGTCACTTCCTCTTAAGATTCGAAGTGCTGCTCAGCTGATGCGTGTCTCATCGATGGAAACAAATGGTAGTCGGAAGAAGCCAAGTCTGGTGAATATGGCGGGTGGGGCAGCAGCTCCCAGCCAAGTGCTTTGGTTGTATCCTAAACCAGTTTTGCTTTGTGTGCAGGTGCATCGCCATGGAGCAAAATTACCCTGCCGTGTCTTCTGGCCCATTCTGGTCATTTTTTGATCAATGCATGGTTCAAATTAATTATTTGTTGTCGGTATCGATCTGTATTAATGGTTTCATCAGGTTTTATTAGCACTTGGTAGACCACACCTTTCTCGTCACACCAGACACACAGCATTGTCTTCTTGCCAAATTGATCTGGTCTTGCAGTCGAAGTTGATGGTTGTCCCGGATTAACGCATGATTTTTTCCATTTGGGATTCTGAAAATAAGTCAATTTTTCATCGGCAGTAGAGATTCGATGCAAAACTGATTTTTTATCGTGTCTTTGAAGCAAAATTTCACAAGTGGTTTTTCGGTTTTCCATCTGTCTTTTATTCAATTCATGTGGCACCCTTTTTCCAGACTTTTGGATCTTTCCCATAGCTTTTAAATGGTCAGAAATTGTTTGTTGTGCAACATTTAACATTTCTGTCATTTGTTTCTGACTCAAAATTCGGGGTCCTCAAATTTTTTTTGGTGACCTTGCACATCGCATCAAAATCGTTATCTCTGAACCGTTAAAACTATCTTTTGCATGTTGCTTCTGATAGAGCATGATCACCATATGCCTCGACAAGCATTCGATTCGACTCTGCAGCACTTTTCTTCATATGAAAACAAAAAATTAATGCTTTCCGCAAATCATCATTTTCTGGTACAAAATACGATGAAAAAATATGATGTTCACAATAAATCACAATAAATGTACCCTATCGAGACGTTTATATCTTGACGCTTACTTCATACTCGTACACCTAGTATTCATTTCAATTTATTGGAAGTATTTTTAATTATTCAACGGGTTATTAGCAATCGTGTTGTATTAGATTATAGATATAGTTTTTGCAAATGTTAACATAAATACAGAACACTGAAAACATGAATCGCTATATTCGTAAAGAACGCGCAATAATTGTTACGGTTTCTTTGCGGAATAATTCGTCGGCGCAGCGTGAATTTTGGCGCAGATTTCACGGTTATCCGACATCAACTGGCCAAACACTATGACGTTTAGCCGCTCGCCAGGTCTGGCCGGCCCCGGAGCAGCCGTTCTGCTGAAAATATCGCAGCTATGGTTAAAGATGTCGCAGAGGACTCCGGAATATCGAGCAGATGACGTAACGTGCCACGCAATTGGGCATCAATTCGAGGTATTAACAGAGAAATTTTGGTTAAAGACTGTAAGACGTTCCCTTACAGAGTGTAGCCAGTGAGTCAGCTCAAAGCTGTTGACCGCCAAGCACATGTAACCTACACTAAAGCCATCCTGAATCGTGACAAGAAGTGAGACAATTTATCATCGAAAATCATCATAAGCGACAGGGTCCATTTCCATCTCTATGGATATGTGAATAAGCAAAATAATCGTTTCTGGAGTACCGAAAATCCGCGTATAATCCACGAATAACCTTTACACCCTCTGCATGGTGTGTTGTTTACGCTGGAGGCATCATCGGGCCTTATTATTTCGAAAACCCAAACAAATTTTGCGGGAACTTTTCTTTCTGAAAAGTTTTCGACAGATTCCATTGACGCAATGTGCTCAGCACAGCGCACGTTGAAGTGTTGAAAGTGAAAAAACAACGTTTATCTTTCTTTTCGACTTTAACCTACTTCTTCATTCTTTATTTTCAACTGACTTCAAATTTCCTAAATCTTTATTGGAATAAAATGTTTGCGTAATCAAATAGGGGAACATGCGAAAGTTTAATATTACAATTAAAATAAATGGATGGGAAAAATTATAAGGTTAAGGATTACAATTTGAGGAATGTGTTTATGGAAATAAACAAAAGATTTATGTTACATATGGGAATGATGTAGGGTGTTGAGGTTACCTAAGGAGTAATCGTAACTCGCGCGTTGGCTGTTGAGTTTTTGTTATCTATACAAAATATTTTTTTTTTTTTAATAAGAGGATGTATCCTCTCAGTCGATAAACAGGCTGAAAGATTCGAAGCAACGTTGCAAAAGCGAAGTAAACGACATAATGGGAGTATTTAGGAAATTATGACTTAATGGAAAAAAAACTCGCATAAAATTTTATTGCCGAAATGTTTAAGGGACGAGTAGCGTCGTTAATCCACAGAAGGCTATCCACATTTATTATAAATAGAAAGAATATCTTCACACTCTGGGAGATATCAATGCCGTGATGGGTGTGTATGGCATCTAAAATCAAAATGTTAAACGCGAAACGCTTATTGATCTTCGTACTACTAATTGTCTAGACATCGGGGGATTGTCTGATAATTAGACCTACCACAATACCAGCTAGGTCTCTTCTTATAATTGAGAAGCGAACTAACTACTGCATAGCGAACATTCGACGATTCACAGATACACTTTTCCTCGAAAACATTGAAATGAAAAGTGGCCACCAACCTAAGGTACTTCGAATACCTAAGTATACCAACTTGATCAAAATGTTCCCGGTGGCGGTACCGTGTGGTGTTCCCATTATTCCGATTTGAGTTCTGTTTTTTTTGTTAAGTTGGTACATTTGGTGCAGTTGGTACATGTTGTTGAAATTCCCTCTTACTCTTAGCATCATAGCTTGATATTTGCAAAAGTTAAGTAGCCAAGAGTACACCTATCTCTGTGTGTGTTTGCGATTTTTTACAATTTTAGAATTGGATTTAAATTCGCAACAACGAACTTGTATTAAATTTTGCGTAAAAAACGGATTTAATGGTGCGCAAACGTTGGAAATATTGGAAAAGTGTTTCGGCAACGATTCTCTACAAAAAACGGTCGCTTACCAGTAGCACAGCGGTCGTTAGTCAATCGAAGATGATGAACGCAGTGGCAGACCATCGACATCGAAAACCGATGAAAGCATTGATGAAATAAAAGAAATGTTGATCAATAACAGCAAAATAACTATCAGAGAGATAGCGGAGGACTTGAACATTGCCTATGGATCCGTCTAAGATTTTTTGGTTAATGATTTGGGTTTCCGTCGTGTAGCAGCAAAGTTGGTGCCAAAAGACCTCAATTTCAGGCAAAAAAGAGACCGTGATGATGTCGTAAAACAGATGATTTCCGAGGCTGAACTCGATCACACATTCATCAAAAGGATCATTAGTGGAGACAAGACGTGGGCTTATGACTACGACACGCAATCCAGACATCAGGCAAGTGAATGGCGTTTACCAAATGAGCCGAGACCAAAAAAAAACACGTCGTTTTCAGTCAAAAAACAACGACAGGCAGTAAATAAAAAATATTATATGATCGTTATGAGACGTTTGCGTAAAACAATTCGCCGAAAAGACCAAAATTGTTGGTAGAAAACTCGTGAATTTTGCACCATCCAACAGCCACCGAATACACCTGATTTGTCTGCCTGTGACTTCTATCTGTTCAATCGAGTTAACAAAACCACTACGGGGAACGCGTTTCAGCAACCGAGAGGAAGTAATGGAAAAATCACAGGAAGCCCTGATAGACATACCGAAAACCGAATATAAAAAATGTTTCTAGGATTGGATTAAGCGCTGGGATAAGTGTGTTGCAGTTGATGAGGATTACGTTGAAGGGGACAATATAGATGTAGATGAATAAACTGTTATTTTTAGTTATCTGAATAATTTCCGATAATTTTTTGATCTGTGCCAATAATTAAGGACACATTTTTACGTAGACGACCATTGGCGAGCTGTGAAAACTATTCTTGCAAACGGCATTCAAAAAAAAGGATTGCAGAATTTGGTGGGGTTTATATATTCTTTCACATTTAATTGTATTGGTAGAAAATATAATTGGACAGGACTATAGGTTACCTGGATTCGACTTCTGATGTGAAACCACCATGTTTTGGTCTAGATCTTTCCGCATCCACCACATACATACGAGTATCATATCTCCATAATGTGTAATGTGTTGAGTTTATTTTTTATTGAGCTTGAGAATGCATAAATCGCGGGTTTATATGAAACGGCCTGTGGAGAAGGACTTTTTGTCGATTTTCAATGATATTTATCGTATTTATATCGTATTTGTAACAAGAGTAACAGATTCTTTAGCAGTTTAAAGCGAAGTGGATGTAGTCATATGGATGCATTTTGTCACCGTTACTTTCCTTAGTGAAAATGCGCTATGATATCCTCTCTATTTTTTTCGAAGTGTCAAAGGAATTAAATGGAGACTGACATCTTATCTGAGGCACTTGGACTACATTATATCTGACTGTTTATCTGACTGTTTCAAATAAAGTCAGCAAATGCGTCTGAGCTTACAATTTATGGCAAGCAGAGTAGGGCTTTAGATAAATGCGTCCGAGTTAAAAACTCAGCCGTAATAGGAGGTAGAACATGTATAATCTTAGTCTTCAAAGCATCGTTTCGGTTGACGAAGTAATCACACCTGCTGAATAGGAAAACCAAGATCTAAATACGTGAAGCGGTAACAACTACCGATTGGTCAAACTGATGTTGCATACATTAAAAAGCTGTTTATGGCGATTAATGTGGAATTTATCATTATCCTAAGTCCGATATAGTAAAGTACTTCTGGTAAATGGAATGACTTTTTGATCTTCTTGGTTTCGAAATTTTTCTAATTTTTTTTGCCAATCAGCACATGTTGTCAATGATGAATTGAAGTACGAGTATTTGTCAAACTTTCCGAATGTAGTTTCCTAATTAATTCCTCTCCCTGTAGAAAAGGGAAACATGTATTACATTTAACTTTATAGTGACAACATAAATTTAAATTGAATGAAAGATATCGTATGTGGAAACACAGTCGTTTGCATAAGTTCATTCGTATTCTGGAAATAAGTTCCACAAGACCTACAATTTTTAATGAATTTTTCTAAATTATTTTCATAAAAAAGAATCTGTGCAATAACTCACTTACAAACACGCTCACTTGCATCTGTAAAGAGAATAAAACTAACTCGGAAAGTGTATCTTTTTAATGCGCCCTTTTGAACAGTAGGTAGAGCGATAGGAAGCTTGGGGTAGGTATTCTAGTTGCAATGAACCAGTTCGTTTCTATTTAAACACAATGCCCTTCTTAAGCTTGACAACTTTTCCTCATGAGTTCCTTGGAGACGCATAATCTATGTGCATGACATAAATAATTTATATTAAATCTTTGTGTTTTTGATGGAGAGATTTTCAGAAAATAAATAAAAGCAATGCCCCCTTCTTGTCACATATTCTCTGTATAACAATCTTGTAGTACCGAAAAGCAGAAAATTGTCCTTTACATCCGTATGTTCAAGCTTAAGGGTCTTACAAGGTACAGTCACTTCAGGGGAGCTCTTAAATGAATTTCAATAATAACAGGGGGGTGGGGGGTGGGGCTAAGTATGGATGCCGATAACTTAAGCTTAGTGTTGGAGGTGAACACATACGAAACGTGTTTCAGGTGCTTCAGAAGTTCTTTGTAATGGGTCAACAGTACCTTTACTACAATAAAAGGACGTTATTCTTGCAAACTGCATGACGAGATAACAAGTTTTAATTTTTTACATTTACTTTTACTATCGTAGAAATAAGACTTTTGTGCCTAAACGTATAAACGTAGGGCGGTGCTATTTTAAATTTCGCAAGATGGGAAGGAATTTCTTAAAAGGATTATTTTTTGTAAAATTGAAAGGAGGAAATTCAAATAGCTTTGTGAATGTTTACTGCGAAAATAGTGCCTTTCTCATGGATACAAAATACGGAAAAAAGTTGTCCATAATTCTAATTATTTTTATTTGCCAAGTTAAGGGTTACGGACATCGCTGTTTGCACAACTTCGCCAACAGGCATTTGGTTTGATTAATTCAAAAGAAAAGTGCTCATCCATTTAAATTGCCTTCTTTGCTTTTTTCAGGAAAAAAGTAATCGCCAATTATGATTTTAACACACAATTTGGTTTAGGTTCCTTCTTTGCGATTCTCATAATTTTAATTCGTTTTTTTTTTTTGAAGTGTAGATAGATTTAAAATGTAGAATAATTGTGAAAAGTTATATAATCGAATTGATATGTTGAATGAATATACTGGCCTATTGAAGTAAAGGGAACCATATTGAAGAGATGCAAGTGTTCAAATTTTTCTAGCAGTAATGATAAGGGGTAACAGTTTCACGGAAGTCACACCAACTAAAATAGATAAACCTTTCGAAGCTGGAGCCACTTCTTACTTTTCGAGCATGGTCACAAGGAAGAAAGCTTTTATCAATTTTTCCGTTGATGGTTTTTTCCACGCTGTTCCTACCGCATTTTTAATAGTTGCCAAGAGTTACAGATCTCTACGATAATATCATTATTACATTTATCTGCAACACATACATATTGTATAGTACATACATAAAAATGCAACTTTATTGTGGAAAAATGGTTACAAATAAATCATTCAAAGTATTACCCATCACTAGCTACAAATTTTTCTCATCTTTCTGGCAGAGTTCAAATACTATTACGGTTAAAGTGTTTATCTTTCGAGGCTATCCTCGAATCAAGGTATTTTTTGAGCTTGAGCTATTACATATGAGCGGAACCACCGATTAGCCAGACCATGTGCCATCGAACGGAAAAAAATATAATCGGACGGCGTAATATCTGGGGAATATGGCGGGTGGAATAGGATTTCCCTTTTGAGCGTTTTCAGGTGGCCGAGCGTTGTTATGCTTTAGAATAACTTATTCGTGCCTCTGCTCGTATAAGTGCTCCTTTTAATGACATAAATTGAAGTAGATATCATTCCTCAGTAATGGTTTCCTTAAGTTTCAACAGTTCATAATAAATAACACCGACCTGGTCCCAACAAATACACAGAATAACCTTCGCATCGTGTATAGTCGGCCGAGCCGACGACGTAGTATTATGACCGGGCAGTCCCAATGACATTCTTCTCCTTGAGTTGCGGTAATGAATCGATTTTTTATCACCCGTCATGATGCGATGAAGAAAACCCTTCCTTTTTTTCAACTCTGGAGCAGTTGTTCACAGGCGAAAAAACGATGCGCAATGTCCCTTGGCTTCAAATCATAAGGAACCCAAGTTCCTTGTTTTTAAATCACTCCAAAGGCATGCAATCGCTTGGAAACGGCCTTCTTTCACGCAGACGGTCGTCAACATAGAAATCACCGTCTAAGAAGAAACGAAACCAATCACGGCACGTTGTTTCACTTAGAGCAGCATCTCCGTAAACTTTTTGGAGCTCTCGATGCATTTCAGCCGCCGTTTTCTTCAAGTAAAAGAAGAAAATCAACAATCCCCGCAAATAACGATAATTTGGCACAAAATTAGACATTTTCATACAACCAAAAGTAGCTATATGACGCCAAGACAAAATCTCTAATGTGTCAAAACGGTTTGTTTACAATATGTCTAAGCTTGGTTTATGCCGTTTTGAATATGTCAAAATTGACCAGCACTTACTGCTGGAGCCCTCTATTGAACTTCGTTGCGTACCTAATGTATACTTGTACACTTTAGAATTATTGTTGCACATTGAAATATTCTGCAGAAGACTTTATTGACCATTTTGATTTGGTTCATTGACCGTTAGACTCATTGTTCTGCTTGACTGCAAGTGTTCAATATTGAACTGAACGCACTCCTTTCGGCGCACTAAGATTATATTTATACCATATGGTACACGTACCACATATCAAATATTATATAAAACTTTTTATTGTAAAAAAAACTTACCAAATTACCAAATGGACAGATTTTGCCCTTCCACCTTAATTATTACTGAATCTAACAACAATTTGCATAAGTTTTAATAGTACAGATGTTGCTGATGAAAGTACTGCGTCAGCGGATTCTATCACGCACTTTGATGGCACATGTGAAACTGGAGCACTTCTATTCCGTAATTATGGAATGCATTGCTGGTTGTCCACAGGTGAAATACGAGATATGTTGTTTTTCATTAGTGATTCAGTTTTCCTTATAATATTCTCAAAACAAAAAGCAACAAGAAATAAGGAAATCACGTGATGGATGGTGGAGAGCGTTCCGCTCTTCCCATAATGGAAGTTGCAAAAGGCTACATTATTGTTGCCGGTTGATGCCGCGGAAAGCCATCAAAAGGAGGAGGAGGTTGAAAACCACTTCTAATTTAACAAAAATGAAAATAAGTGCTGCTTTAACAGATGAAACAGCAAAAACAACACAACAAAGCAAAAAGCAATCAGATGATGCGTTGATGTACATCTCTGATGAGGTCCATTATGAGGGGGCAACAACAACTTTGCCTTTCTAGCGACATCTAAATAAGAAGATGAGGATGAACTAATAAAAGATATTAACAGCAGCATACAAAAGCTGAAAGAAAAATTGCTTGCTATTAAGTAAAAACAAACTGCAAAACAGGCAGAGGGAGCAATAAGAAGTAGAGAGCTCCCAAAAACAAGAGCAACAAGAGCAGAAACAACAACTACAGCAGCTGAAAAGACAGTAGCAGCAGCAAAAACAACAGCAGCAGCAGTAGCAGCAGAAGAAGGAGAAGGTGCCTCCTATCAATGGAAGTTAGTCATTTGTAATAATTTAAACATTAAGAGATTGGGGAACGTAATACAGTGGAGGGCTACGCGGAAGTAAAAGAGCTCCTTAAAAAAACGACGACGGAGCACTATTTATTCACACCGAAGTGTGAAAAGCGGCAATCGATGCTGATGAAGGGGTTGAAACCGTCTTTTGATCCTGAGGAAATCCTGGCACTGCTTAAAGGGATGGAGTGCGAATGACTCAAGTTTGTAGGGAAAAATCCATTTACCATAGCTAGAGTCAGGCGAAAGTCCCGAAAGCCATCTGGATACTCTAAGGAATATCAATGTCCTGTGGTTCACTGGGAAAAAATTAATAAGGAGCGAAGGCGTTATACAATACGTTCGCTGCCAGAGGTTTGGGCACACCACGTCGAGCTGCCAAAGACAGCATCGATGAGTGAAGTGTGCAAAGAACTACAGTTCCGAGGAATGCGCTATGGGTAGGGAATGAGCTTTTGATAGGACACAGCTCTCGTGCTTGTTATGTGGAAACGTGTGACACACCGCAAACTATTGGGGTTGTCGTAAGTTCGCTGACATTGAAAAAGCAAAACTAGCTCGGCAGCAGAAGGTGGAGGTCAAACACTAGCGTCAGGTAGGATACAAGAACAGGCCAAGCGGGTTGACCAGATCTACGCGCTGCTGCCGGGCCTAACGCAACGCATGTCGTAATGGGTACGCACATGGTGGAGCAAACTTTGAGGGTCTTGAACGTTAATTCACTGATTAGGATCGAACGAAGAGTCGCGATGTTTAAATTTCTACAGGCCAAACTCCTGATGTGTACAATAATTATATTGTTATAAGAAGAAATCGGCCCAGATCCAAACGTGGAGGAGGTCACGTGACCTTCATTTAACAAGGTATAATACATGGGCTGAAAAGTGTGAAGATATATGAGTGAAGCAACTTTTGTTATTGTGAAAAAAAAAAAAATGGATTCAAAGCAATTTCGTGTGTTGATTTATCATTGCTTTTTGATGGAAAAAAATGCAGCCGATGCAAAGAAATGGCTTGATAAGTGTTACCCGGACTCTGCACCAGCCGAACGAACCATTCGCAAGTTAATTGAAAAATTTAAAAGTGGTCATACAAGCACCGAAGATGATGCACACAGTGGACGTCCAAAAGAGGCTGTTTTATGAAAACATCAAAAAAGGCCACAAAATGTTTACGAATGACCGTAACGTGAAGGTGATCGAGATAGCTGAGGCTCTGAAAATATCAAAAGAGTGTGTTGGATATATCATACACGAATATTTGGACATGCGAAAGCTCTGTTCAAAGTGGGTGCCGCGTTTGCTCACAGTCGACCAAAAACAACAACTTGTTGATGAATCAGAGGAGTGTTTAAAGCTGTTCAACCGCAATAAAGCTGAAATTTGCGTCACACCAGAGTCAAGTTGGCAGTCAGCTGAGTGGCGAGCAGGCGACGAACCTCGTCCAAAACGACTAAAAACTCAACAGTCGGCTGGCAAGGTTATGGCATCCGTATTTTGGGATACATATGGAATAATTCTTATCGACTATCTCCAAAAAGGGCAGACTATCATCAGCTACTATTCCATTGCGTTGTTGGAGCGTTTGAAGGACGAAATCGCAGAAAAACGGCCGTATTTGAAGAAAAGGAAAATGCTGTTTCATCAAGACAATGCACCGTGTCACAAGTCGATGAAAACAATGGCAAAATTGAATGAATTCGGTTACGAATTGGTTCCCAACCCACCGTATTCTCCAGATTTGGCCCCAGCGACTATTTCCTGTTCGCAGACCTCAAAAGAATGCTCGCCGGAAAGAGATTTAAGACCGATGAAGAAGTACTCGCCGAAACAGAGGCCTATTTTGAGGCTAAACCGAAATCGCACTACAAAACTGGGATCGAAAGATTGAAAAATCGTTTCAATCAGTGTATCGCCCTCGAAGGCAACTATATTGATAAATAAAGTTGAATTTTGAAAAATTTTGTTTTGCTATAATACGGCACTGACTTTTCAGCCCATTTATTACAATTTCACAGAGTGTAAAAGAGAGTGTTGCGCAGGTTCCGGGTATTGGAGGCAGTCGTCATTTTCATGCTTTACTAGGCCTCTGTTTATGCACCTGAGGCTTCAAAATCCACTTTATTTATTACAGAGCTCGAAACGCTTTTTCGACTTCTGAGGTTGGAATCGGTGGAGAGTTATTTTATAATCGGCGGGAATTTCAACGCTTAACACAGAGATTGGGGAAATAATTTGCCAAATACTAGAGTGAACCTACTTCTCGATTGGTGGGGTCAGCACGATATCACGTACAGACTCGGTCTTAAAGCGACGGATAACCTATCGTTTCCCAGAAGTGGACTAACAGTTATGAATTTACAAACGCTAAACTGTTTGCGCACATTCGTGTATGACAGCGACCATTGTGGGTTTAGCACCGAAAATACAGTTCCCAACGAAATTGCGGAATTGGAGGAGTTAGTCAAAATATATTCTTACAACCACAGTAAGACTCGATGGACACGCTTTTCCGCAACCTTGGCAAGAGTAATCTCCTCGAACACGCTCCACCGACCGTGCGATAGGAATTTATCAAACGAGGAGATCGAGAAGTACTTAAAACTAGTACTACTAACGAAGACTTGTTCCGCAATCCGACGCACTACACCGACAGAGAAGTAAACTTCTGTCAAAACTCAAAAGCTTGTACAGACAGTTAACTGACATACAAGATCCGGAGATTAGGACACTGAAGTTGTCGATTAAAAGTCTTCAAACGTTAATAAAAGTGAATTACAGAATTTCTGTAAGTTTGTATTGGGACAAAAAGGTTCGGGCTGTAAACACCAGTAACCGGAACATATTCTCGCAGATAAATAAATTATTTCTGAGAAAAAATCAAAATGACCTTTAGTGTCTTAAAATAGCCCGGACAACAGACAACGAACGGTTACTTACAATAACTAACAGGTTTTGATCCAAATTAGGCCGCTGATGATGACGAATTATCTGCGATAGGGGCAACTTTCCAGGAAGTATACAAGGCCACTGATGACATTGGCCCTAATTATTACCTGGACAGTCGTGTCTTGGTGCACAACTTCTGCAATCGAAATGAAGTAAAGATTTTCCTATCCGAGGGCTCTGGTTTTACCCGGTTCAGCGATGAAAATATGGCAAATAATGGCATTGCCAGAGAGGGTAACCTGCCCCCTTTCATTTCGAAGGAAGAACTTCATGATATCTCCAACACAATCAGGTGTAAGAAATCAGTGGGGTCCTAAGGTATTCCTAACATCGTGCTTTGACATCTTCCTCTAGAAGTGGTGGACATTAACACCACCCTATTTAATAATGCAAAGATCAATGCATATTATTTAGCGTATTAGAAAAACGGATGATCGCCTGTCGAACCTGCCTCAAAGTTCTACTCACTGACTATTAACCTACTGGATCAACATTTCAATCCAAAGCAATTGGAAATAGTTGATAACTACAGATTCCATTTGAGAAAACAACATGATGATGAATCAATTAACGAATTTTTCACTGCGCTGAAGTGATTGTCAATAAACGGAAAACTTGAAACTTCTCTAAGAAATCAACTTGTGTCAGAAAATTCAGGACAGACACCTCAAAACCAAGGATTCGGCCCTAGAGAAAGCAAAGAAGAGAGCGATAGCGATGGAAACGTTTGCAAAAGAGGATCTGAAATACACATTTCGAGAGCTGTCTCTCATATAGATTCTTCAAAGGACCATCCACAATCAAATTAAATTCAGGTAACAAAAGATAAAAATAACATAAACAACTCGCTGAAATGTGTGCGACCAATGGGTTATGCCACGGACTTCCTGATAAAGGGAACTTGAAGTATTCCCCAATGGTTTTTATATAGGGTTTTCCAATAGGGATTTGACAGCTTTGAATTGTAAATTGTGAACGCACTCTTTTATTAATCATCAAACTGTCACTGTCAATTTATTCAGTAAACTCAACATTTTCATAATGGTAAAGTACACTAACGAGCAACGTCTGCAAATTATAAAAATTTTCTACAGATATTCGGAGTCGGTGACTGCAACTTTAAGAGCGTTAACTCCAATTTTCGATCGTAGTTCTTGCCCTAGTAGACAGGCAATAACAAGTTTAGTGCAAAAATTTGAGTCTACATATACGTTGTGTGATGTTGCCGTGTCAGTGAGACAACGGGTTGGTCGAAGTGTCGAAAATATCGCTGCCGTTCAGACGTCCGTAGCAAACGATCCATATCAGTCAATTCCACGGCGTTCTCAAGAATTGGGCATCGCTCAGACCACATTATGGCGTATTTTGGTTAACACCCATACAAGATCAAGCTGACTCAAGAATTGAAGCCGGTGGACCATTTGAAGCGACGTACGTTCTCCGAATGGATTTTGGAGAAGATACGCCAAGACGATGAATGGGTTCGTCAATAAGCAAAATATGCGTTATTGGTCGGGTGAAAACCCACATGTGCTTCATGAATCACCACTTCATCCACAAAAAATAACTTTTTGGTGCGGTTTGCATGCCGGCGGCGTTATTGGGCCATATCGTGTGTGGCCGAATCGTTGAAAATTGGGTTCAACGAATCGACCGCTGCAAACGTGCCCGCGCTGGCCATATGAACGAAGTCGAGTTCCATTCATAAATGTTTTGATTGTACTTCAAGCCAATAATAAAGTTTTTGAAATATCTCAAATGGTTTGCCTTTTATTTTAAAAAAAAAGTTGTCAAGTCGTTATTAGAAAACCGTATATATAAAGACAGCTTTATTTATAATGTTGTCAATATGTGCGTCGAAATTCAATTCTCTATCGCAAATTATTCCAAGATCCCGTACTTGGGTAGTGGAAGGAATAGGCTCATCGCAGATGAAGTAGTTTCTTGGAGGTTGAGGTAGACGTTTGCGGGAATTGGTTATCGCTTGGCATTTGCTAACATTAAGCTCCAAAAAGTTTTGCTTGTACCATACCGAAAACTTATTTAAGTCATTTTGCAGGCAATGGGAGTCAGAAGGCAATGAAATGACTTTGGAAATTCTCATGTCATCAGCGAAAATAGAAAGATTACAAATTGTTAAAATGAGATTTATGTCGTTAACCGTTAGGATAAAGATGATTGGTCCAAGATGACTACCCTGAGGCACACCAGATGTTGCTTTAATGGGGTCGGATATTGAAGATTTGAAATCCAAATAGGATTTGGTCCAAGCCACAAAATGAGGGGAAAAGCCAAGTTTTTTTAGTTTAAAAATGATAAGTTTGTGAGAAATTTTATCGAATGTCTTGTTGAAATCAGTGGAAATTGAATCGACTTCAACACCGTTTTCTGAAGCATGAATCGTCCTAGAGACGAACTCTGTTAGGTTAGCGGTGGTTGATTTACCTTTCATGAATTCGTGCTGATTTGTACAGATAGTTGGACTACAGTACGGAAGCAGTTGTTGATAGACTATGCTTTCAAAAAGTTTGGGTACGCAAGAGAGTTTTGTTATGGGCCTATAATTATCGACTTCGGCCTTACTTCCTTTTTTATGAATAGCGATGCTGTAAGATTATTTCCATAGGAAAGGGAAAGTACCTGTTGAGACAGACAACTTAAATAGGGCAGCTAGGGGAGGATCGAGATGGTTAACGCACTCTCTTATTACAATAGCCGGAAGGCCATCGGGGCCGGAAGAAAGAAAATTTTTAAGTTTTGTAATGTTTTCAGATACCAAAGATGTTGTTATAAGCGAAATGGATGATGTCTCAGGATAGATTCTCATGTAGCTAAAGTAACTAGGATCGGGTTCAGCTATTTTCTTAGAAAAGGATTTATTAAAATGACAGGCAAAGAAATTTGCAATGGTTTTGGAGTCGGCAGAAGGTTCACTAAGAAATTTGAGAGTAGATGGGTAGCCGTCTGACTTTCTTTTGGTATTAACAAACTGGAAGAAGCTTTTCGGGTCCGAGACTAAGCTAAATTGCATGCGGTAGAGGTACTCAAGGTAAAGAGACTCACAAAGTTCAGAAAAACGACTGTATACCAATTTATAATTACTGTAGTCGGAATTAGATCGAGTTCTTAAGAATTTATGCCACAACTTGTTTCTGTAATTACAGAGAGAGCGCAACTCCTTCTTGTACCTGGGAGGAGCAATTATATGAGTATATAATTGACAAGGGGGGATGAAGGCGGACTAGGGTAGAAAGAAGATGATCACTTCTATAAACGACACAGTTATCTGAATCGGAGTATAACCCAGATGTAAATAGTCTGACAATTGATTCGGTTGTAGTAAGCTCAGTAGAAAATATTCGTTCGAGTTGGTTTGAAAAGGATGATGTTGGCGGAAAATATGTTAATTTTAAGATCGATACGAGTTCTAAATGAAATATTTTACCTACTGAATTGTTTCAGAAACCTTTTATTGACCACGAGTTGCACAGTACAAATATTAAATTGGAAGCTTATGGTGGATTTCAAATCAATGTGATAGGAATGGCCTTTTTGTAGGTACTCGTAAGTCACAACAGTGTGAAAATAAATACTTGCTTTATAATCGCGAGTGTTAAACCGGCAAAAATATTGGGGTTAAACTCTTGTTTAAATCTAGATCTATTAAAAAACATTAATGAAATAAAGGTGCAATTTGGCAAAATGGACTATGAGATAGAAAAAAATTCATTTATCAACATTAATAAGGAAATTTTTACTGGGTTAGGTTGCTATCGGATAAGTGTAAGATATATTTGAAAGAAAGAAAGATATATGCGAAACTCAGTGTTATAGCTCCACGAAGAACTCCACAAAGTCTGAAATTTGAATTAAATTAAAAAAATATTATGCTTGTAGTTCACCATATGGGTTATACAAATTTTTGCGCTTACCATTTGAAGTTAGTTTCGCACAGGAGTTGTTTCAGAAGTTAAATACAAAATATTTTGGTGTGTTGCAAGGTACGTTTGTTTATTTTGATGATATTTTTGTAGGAGGGAAGAGTAAAAACGAGCACGATAGTAATTTAGACTGAGTAATGAAGAGAGCTAAAGAAATTAAAATTAAATTCAATACAAGCAAGCTACAATACAAACTTACAGAATTTAGGATATCTATTTTCGAAATATGGTATTTCTATTGATTCAAATATAATCGAAACATGCCTTTGTTGTGTAGTATATCATGCACGGAGAACGTAGACCACAGTTTGACATTCACTGTATTAGTTTTAACAACCAAGGGAAAAGGGACTCTTCCGCCGACGGCTGACTGAACAATCAAGTGTGCACCATTAGTGTGTTAAGAAGAAATTAATAAAGGATTGAAATAAATATCAATAAATGTTATATGTTGCTTAAAGAAACCTGGAAATAAAAAAAGATCTTCAGAGATTGTTAGGGTTTATTAATTATTTGTGGAATTTTATACCCAACCTATCTTCGAGAACTTTTGAAGAAAGGCAGTGAATTTGTTTTGGATGTCACATCATAATTAAATATTTAATACGCTTGAGAATAAAGTATCCCAGGCCCCCGTTTTACAAAATTTTAGTGATTCGTTACCTTTTGTAATTCAAAGCGATGCGTCTCAAATTGGAATAGGAAGTTGCCTTCTTCAGAAAGATAGAGCGGTTTGGTTTGCCTCATATATCTTCAGACATTGAAGAAATTATTTCTCAATGTAGAGTTTGTGAGAAATATCAGCGCTCGAATGCAAAATACAGTTAATTCCACAAGAAATACCAAATATACCTTTTTTCTAAGTAGGTTGTGACATTTTGGAATTTCAAAATAAACCTTGTCTTGTTCTTGTCGATTATTTTTCGAAATGGTTTGAAATAAAATCACTTCAACATATGGCATACCAAATCAAATGATATGTGACAATATGACCGTCAATTCCTATAATTTTAAAAAAAATTGCTAATGATTGGAATATAACTGTGACAACTTCAAGTCCTATGTACCTTCGCTCAAATGGATTAGCAGAAAAAGGAGTGCATACTGCAAATTTATTGTTAAAAAAACAAATGAAGAAAGAAAAGACATTTCTAATGCGTCATTATCATATAGAAATTCCCATATAGCCGATCTCAATACTAGTCCATCACAGTTGTTGATGAGTAGAATTTTAAGATCGAAAATTCCAACACAAGAATGCTTCTTAAAGCCAAAGATTGTTCAAAACTCTATTACTATTATAACTATTATAATTATCAGCAAAATTATAAAATTTACCATGAAAAAAATATTAGAAATGAAAAAAAATGTACAATTTATCGAGTTAAAATAAAATAAGTTTGCTTAATGTCTGTTTTTTTCATTTATTCTCTTCTTACAACTTCAGAAGTGGGATTCGAACCCACGCCCTCAGGGAGGACCAAAACGCTCAGCACCCAGTCTCAGCTGGGTAAGATTTCTCTTGAGTCTGGCGCCTTAGACCGCTCGGCCATCCTGACGAAGTACTAGCGTTAATAGCAGGAAACATATTCTTTTTAACACTCGATCTAGCTTCTGGGTACAACCAAATTGTTGTGGAAGAAAGCAGCGTTCTCTGCGTTCTCAACGCCCTTTGGATTGGTAAATGCACCGGTATGGGAAACTTGCGCTTTATTGTTGCCTTATTTAGCATGCGGTAGTCCACACAAAATCTCTTACCACCATCTTTTTTTTTCGTAAGCACAATCAGCGAATTGAAATCCGATACCGATAGCTTTATATATATACTCTGTTTAGCATTTGGCTTACTATTTCCTTCACGATCGTCCTCCTTGCGAATTTGATCTTGTATGGTTGAACATATATTGGTGTCTTGGTTATGAGCTTAATCGAACACTCACCTTCTAAATATGTTCCTATCTCTTCAAGGTCCTTGGCGAAGCAATCTCGAAACTTCACGCAGATTCCCAAATTTCAAGTCCTCCAATTCTATATCCGCCCGTGCTCTTCTCTTTTTTTTCTGCGTCGACTTTTCGTCTTCCACTGCTAACACCGTCTCCGTTGTCTCGGCCTTACAATCCATGATGTCCATCTCCCGAAAAGACTTAACCACCTTTACTTGTAGTTGGTCCAGCAGTTTTCTGCCAACTATCATATCGTATGGTTGACTCTCTTGTGTCACAATCAACACCTCACACCAACTTTTCAGTTTGTCCACGTTCACCTCCGCAAACAACTTCCCAACGGTTCTGCATCCTCCTCCCCCGAATCCTCTTAAGCTACGTTCATCCTTCTCGTACATGATGCCTACGTCGTCCGCCACTTCCTGTGTTAGTGTAACGCAGTCGCTGCCTAAATAAATGAACGCAGTCACGCCATGTCCGTTTACCTCAACCTCTTTGATGTACTCATTTCTCCCTTCCTTCAGTAACATCTGAGTTGCTCTTCTATGCGTATTCACGGCAATTCCCGATGGTCCACTTGCTGACGGGCAGTTCCGCTTGATATGCTCTGGTTGTTGGCACCCATAAGATCTTAATTTATTTGTTTTGTGACTGCCTGTACTATGAATTGAGTTCTGTTGTTGAGTAGCCCCTGCTGTCAGATTCATGCTGCGGTTTTATCCCTCCTTCGTTAACTTGATAACCGAGGAACCCAATGTCGGTTTCTAGGAATGTGCTTTTGTCCAGATTCAGCGTCAGTCCTCTCTCTCTCAAGACCTCGAGTAATCTCCGGATCTTTCGCATTCCCTCTTCAATGGTGATGCTGGGAATAACGACGTCGTCAAGGTAAATAGCAATGTCTCCTGGTGCCAGTTATTTGTCCTTATTTGGTTCATCACGTGATGAAACTGGGAGGTGGGACTGGGAGGTTGGCATCTCCTTTAATCCGGCTACTCGGAGGTCAGGTTGTAGGATGGTCCGAGAATGGGAGTTCTGTGCTGTGGGCCAGTTCATGTTGACGGAACGTCCGCACTAAGCTTTACATCAATATGGGTACCATGGAGGAGTCCAAGGTATTTAGGTTGTCTAAGGAGGGATGAACCGGGCCAGGGGCGAAAGCCAGCAGCCAAAAGTTCCCGTGGTAAGCAGTAGTGGGATAGCGTACCGGAATGGAATGCCACTGTCAGCCTGACGAATATGACCGAACCACAGGAGACGGCGTTCCAATAATTAAAGGAGATACTCACGAATCCACCAGTGCTGGCGCTATTCGATCCAGAAAGCAGGCTCGAAGTACACACGGATGCATCAGGTGTCGAGGTATCAGGTATCCTGTTTCAAAGAAGCCCGACAGACAGCAGACTTCACCCAGTACTATACTTCAGCCGCAAATTAACCGAAGCTGAGAAGAAGTACCACCCAGCAAACGGAAAACTGCAGCCATCCAGATGTTTCCAACTGCCTGTCTGTCGAATGTCCACATTTCGTTCCTCGCATGCCTGCCATCGCGTCATTTCTTGAGGTGTAGTTAATTCGTTCTTAACAAAGCTTTTGTAAGATGAAAACTCACTTAAATTAGTATAAAAGGCCATGCACAAGCAAAGTGACTTCACGTCGAATTGTGATAGCTTGATGTTTGATTCGGCGGTACACTACTGCCTTTTAAGCCCAAGTTATTACAATTCGATAACCTAACGTTTTTATTTGTCATTGACGGAGGTACACTACTGCCTTTTTGGTTTGACCAACATTACATTAATTTTGGAATTAAATACCTATCCTGCGGTAGAGAGTAAAAAAAATTCGTTGACTGCTGATCGAGACAATAAATAAGCCAAAATAACTTTAATAACCTGTATTTTTCTTTCCTTCTGGGAATTTGACGAAGTTGGAAAAGAAAATCACCCCACCCGAGACTGTCACCATCTCAAGGCAGACCGTTATAAATTTAATATTGTGTATATTTAAATATCTTAAAGTTTATAACAATATCTTAATGCGGGAGGTGTTATATGTATATTATTGTATTTAACACTAAGTTAAAGAACTCATACTTGGATACCATGCACTATTGTTGTATAAGCTAGTAGTAGTCTAGCCATCAAAGTGAGCACATTTAATAAAGGAATTTAAGAGCTTATACATTGACTTTTACTAAGATAAAACAGAAGTCATTAAGTATGTTTTTGACATGGTAAGTCCTCCTAATATTTCTTCATTCATTTTTCATTCCGTTGGGATATGTGGTTTTGCTCTGATGCGAATTGTCAATACCTATTTTAAACATACGTCTAAAGAACATAAATGTATACAAGTTTATTTTCGAAGGCAAATCCGCATCTTAACTATAGTTGATGTATCAAATATTAATGAATGAGTGATTACACTTTAGCGCTCAAATTTGAAAGAATAACAAAAATTTCCTAACCACTGGCTTCAAAAGTTACATAAATACATTTTCCTCCAACCTTAAATAGAGTGATTTTTTTAAAAAAAGTTCATACATACAGAGAATGATTTAAAATTATTCTCAAAAATTGAATTCCTTTCCCGAACTCCATAAATAGAGCCTTTTCAGTGAAATGCATTAAAATGCCTTTAAGCGTTTTTATTTCTTAATGTTTACATTTAAAGTAACTCTTAGCATTATCCTTATACATTTGAGTTTAATTTTCAAAATATTCACTCTGCCACTTAACCTCGACGGTACAGGGTTTTTTCCATTTAGAAATAATTCTGTAATAAAATTTGGTTTAATGGATAAATTTCTTGGAATTCATAGCCATGAAGAAGTATGAAATGGTTCATGAGTGATGTATACGTTTATGCTACATGAATCCTTTTAATGGACTTAGGAGAATGGAATGAAGAAAAAATATTCAAGTTTCCTTGGCGCTAATTCCTACAGTCAAGTTTTGTAAACTTTTTAATGAGGAATTTTTTTTTCAAAAAAAAAAGTACGGAAAAAGAAAATTTGATAATGACCTCGCATTGCTCAATTCAATTATATTTATCGAGATACACACCATAAAATTACAGTTTTTTTTTGATTACATTGATTTGTTGTCTTGTTTTTCAACAGGCTGACTGAATTAAACTAATCTGGCTTAGCAATTTATTTTAAATATGGATTAGATATGTATTATCTAAAATATAAATTTCAACTGAAATGTTTTTTTCTTTAGAGAACACTCTTGCTCGCTGCATAATTTCACAGTTTTGGTCGTAAAAGCCAGCTTAAAATTAATGACTAGAACAAAATATTAATTTTCAACTACTATGTTGAAAGAGAGGTGTGTTAGTTGTATATGCTGTCTATACAGTATATGGTTCCGAAGTCCGGTAAACCGTTGACTGAAATAAAGTCATACAGACCAAAATCGTTGCTCCCGATTATATCGAAGGCCTTCGAGCGAATCTTACTTAATCGTCTTAAGCCGATTATTGACACAAATCGCCTCTTGCCCGATCATTAATTTGGCTATAGAAGCCCACACTCTACTGTTGACCAAGTGCATGGAATAACCGATGTAATTGAATGAACAATCCAGTGTAAGCTAGTCTGTTCAGGCGCATTCCTTGACGTTTTGCAAGCTTTTGATAAGGTATAAATTTCGACAAGTCCTACCCGAGCAATTGACTCATATTTTAAGTTCATATCTAGATGACCGACTCTTCAGTTTATGACGCAAGAAAGTGTACTTGGCCCTCTGCAATATTTGTTTTTTCCCCGCGACATACCGCAAACGGATGATACTGTGGTAGCCACATTTGCTGATGACACTGCCACTTTGGCAATAGCTAAAACCATCTAAGAAGCAACTGCTAAGTTAAGGATTAAAAATTGGACAAAGATTTGGCGAATCGCGCTTAATGAAAACAAGTCTGTCCATGTGATCTTCACTCTGAAGAAAACTGACAATCTACCTGTGTTTATCAACGCAGTACAAATTCGTTTCGTGAACGAGCCTAAATATCTTATTATGACAGCCGACGCTCAACTTAAATGGAGAGCACACGTTAAGAAAAAAAGTGAAGAGCTTGAGATTAAGAATAGAGACATGTACTGGCTTCTAGGAAAGTATTCCAAGCTCAGTTAAGAAATAAAAATGCTGCTTTATAAGCAAGTGCTAAAACTGGTCTGGACATATGGTATACAGCCTTGGGTTTGTACCAAAACTGGTAACGTAAACGTCTTACAGAAATTTCAAAACAAAGTTCTTCGAGGGTTTGTTAATGCACCGTGGTGCATTAGAAACGATGATATCCACAAAGACCTAGGGGTCAAAAACGTTCAGAACGAAATTAAAAACACAAAAACACAAAAATCGACTACAAGGGAATACTAATATTTCTGTTGCCTTGACGTGACAAATTTATAACGCCGTCTGAAAAGGACTAAGCAGAGCTTAAATTAAAGAACGTAGGAAACTTCAATGAAAAATTGTCTGCAAAATATTTTATTAAAGCAAAATAAAACGCGAAAAAAGAACTCCTTGTTGAGTGTGATTTCAGTCGTAGTCTGAATAAGGGAGGCGTTTTTTATTGAGTAAAAATCTCACACTACTATAGGGTGATTCATTTATAATGTAAAATAAAACACATAAATTTGAGAGTGAACTTTCGGTTAAAAGAACAATTCCGACACGATTACGTCGGAAGTGTTCCTTTTGGAAGGTCCAATTTTGGGCGACTCGTTCGAGCATAGCCACTGGTATCCCGCGGATAACACGAGTAATGTTGTCTTTCAAAACGTCAATTGTAGCTGGCTTATTCCTGAAGACCTGAGACTTTACATATCCCCAGAGAAAATAGTCCAAAGGTGTGATATCGCACGATCTAAGCAGCTAATTTACGGTAGCAAAATGTGAAATTAAGGGCTCACTAAAATGATTTCTCAACAAGTCCATTGTTTCACTTGCTGTATGGCTCATAGCACCGTCTTGCTGAAACCAGAGCTCACCGAGACCATGTGCTTGAATTTCAGGAAGCATATAGTCCATCAACATGGCGCGATAACGGTTACCATTGACGGTAACATTCTGATTTGCCTCATTTTGAAGAAATATGGATCAGTGATTCCACCAGCCTATAAACCACACCATACAGTCGTTTTTAATGAATGTATTCGGACTGCTCATCCGAATATGGAAATTTTGTTTATTAACGTATCCATTGGGTCAGAAATGGATTTCATCACGGAACAAAATTTCACGATAAAACATCGGCCGAGATCCTCATGTAAAATACGCCAAGTTGTCGAATACAACAAGCCAAGCTGCTGAAAACGCCAACGACTCGATTCGTCACGGTCTTCGCGTACACTCTCAGCTACAGCTGCTATAGTCATTTCACTATGTGATGGATGTGGTCTAACCGGTCGAGTATCATCCACTATGTAAACTGGGACTCAAATTTGCGAATTGTAAAGGCAATAGTGGTTTCAGTAGGTCGATTATGCGCACCGTAAGTCCCTCGAATCGCACGAAAAACATTTCTATCAGAACGCTGATTTTCGTAATACAGTTGAACAATTTGGAGACGCTGTTGTGGGTGAGTCTTTCTCACCTATATAGATTTCTCACCTATACCCAAAAAAAATAAAATAAATAAATAAATGTTGACTAAATTCGATTTTATAGCGAGGTGTATAGGAACAAGGCAAATAGAACTAGCACGAGCTCTTTCAAAATGCAATTTATCTTAGTTATATTTCCCCTCGAATTGGGTAGTGAAGATTTCTCATAAAAAGGGTAATCTTACCTTGTGTAAGGTTCTAATTCGAACATTTAGCGCGACCTTGTTTCCATCAGATTGAAGAGGGATAGGTAACAGTGATGTTATACACATTCATTAACATAAGAATTCCATAATGCTTTGATGAGCGGATTAGGGTCAGAAGCCACGCATTGCAGTCTTTTCTGGAAGTTGAAGATCATGTTAGCCATAAATGGTGCTACACGAGTCAAATTGTACAAAATCTTGTTAGAAAACCATTTTTATTCGAAATTCACCAATGCAATATCAAAGGATTTGTCTTTTAAAAGCTTCAAGTTCATTCGCTACCATAGGTAATATGGTAAATCAATAGCTAAAGCCATAAGTTAAGATTGGTCTTATTAAGGTTTTATATACCTCGTAGCAGTTTTGTATTTTATGACGGATGTTTGAATGAAAGCAACTGCTCCAATATGCACGTATTTGTCTTTACCTTGCTCAGAATTTTTCTTTTGTGTTTGTTAAATGCAAATATATTGTGTAGATGAATGCCCAAGTGCTTCGTCTCTTCGTTATGCGGTATTCGACTGTTAATAATATGTAAACAGAGTGTTTTACTTTATCTCACGGCTAACCGATGTCCTTTTACGTAAGCATTTCTGAAACAAGTCAATTAACATTTTCCCGTATTTATATTTAGGCCCCAAGAACTAAGATAGGAAACTAAAGCGGGTATGTATATAGTTTCTAATATTTCTAATTTCATAAGATCTTACATCACTAGCTAGGATAGTTATGTCGTCAGCATATAAAATAGCTGCTGGCTCGTTCGCATTCAAATCGTTAAAAGAAAAATCTTGAAGGAATATGTTGAACGCCTATAGATCCTAGGGAAACGCTCGAAAAGACAGAAAATTCGTCAAATACTTCTAAACCAGTAGATATGCAGGCGTTTCTTCAACTTAGGAAGCTAGCAATCGTTCGAGTGATAGGAACGGGAACGGTACATCATTCCTATATGCTAACTAGAATCAAAAGCCGTCTGTAAGTCTATGTCCAATGCAACAGTACATTTGTTTTTTTTTTGTCTCAGGTTATGCACTGTTTTGTTTCATAGAACTTAAGAGCATGTCTCTGCCGAATGCGCCTTTTTGAAACCAAACTGATTATTTAAATGACACTCATATCCTCTCAAAAGTTACGGCTTCCGCTAGAACGGCTTTCGCTAGAACTCGCTCAAATAATTTTGCTACATTGAACGGAGTTCCTTTGCATCCCTTATCATCCCTTATTTTTTTCCTAAAGGTAAAATCCTTGAATTTTTCCAGACTGTAGGAAAATAACCATTGCTTATGCAGTGGTTATATAGTATATGGCCGACAGTGTAACATCTAATGAATGGGGATATTTTCGCAGCACAAAATTTGAAATCTGATCTGGACCATGTGATCTTTTGTTATTGATATTAATTCTTAAGACGTTGATTTTATTTTGTGAGGTGAATGGAGGAGCTAACTGACTAAGCACTGTGTTATTCGGGGAGAAGAATGTCAGGTATCAGTTTTCTTAAGAGTTTTTAAAATCGTCAGTCAAGTTAGGATCAAAAGATGATATTTTTCCCATATTCGAATATATTTTTTTAAAAGTGTTATGTTTAGACTTAATATCAGTTATATCTTCACAAGTTATAATAACGAACATATTTAACCATATTAGTTCCAAAATATTTCCTTCCAAGGCTTGTGGGGAAGGTGTTTTTTTTTTCTACAAACGATCCCTGAAAGCTTTTTCGATGTCTATTTTCCCTCTTTCATTTATTTTCTTGCTTAAGCACTGTATTATGAAATTGGGTTCCACATATTCCCGATTTATCCCATCAAAATGATGGTGATAAGTACTTCTAAATTTTCGAAGCCAAATTGATCGAATTTTCATGTATATGTATAGACATATGACTGTATCTTTGATCTTTTAAATTAATATTAAAGGAGTTGCTTCGAATACATGAGACAATTTTATCATTTAAGTGGTTTACCACTTTATCTATTTCAGAGTTAGAAATATTTCTTTCAATAGGAATATTTAACTGTGATTGAATGCCAATTAGTGTTCCTAAAAGAAGTATGATTTTGGTGGTACAAGTATGTTGATCATGTCTAACGACATCTCTATTCCGAAATGGTCAGAAGGTGTGGAAAATGTTTTACAACTTGTACCATTTCGAGAATTTTGCGTAGCAGTTATTGAACAAGTCTAGAAGGGAAGAGGTACTAGGGAATTTCGAACTGTGAGGGGATATTAAGTCAAGCCGAATAAATGGCCCACTATACAACCTGTGTTTTGTATGTTGTGTTCACTTGTCTCCCATTGCCATTGATAGTCGTATCACTTCAATTTGGATGTCTCTCATTAAAGTCGCCTCCAAGTAGTACACCACCAAAAGTGTTTCTAATACTATGTCGCCTATTTAGTTCACTGGTAAGGTTTTAACCAGTTGTTGATGGAATATAAACACTTCCGATGAGTATTTTTTTTTTATAATCAGCACGCGCTCAAGGGGTTTTTGTGCCCTTAAAATGTTTGTACACAGCACGGACGAAGGAAATTTAGGGAAGAAGAATTGTTTTTAAATGTTTGTAAATTATAACGAACAGGAAATACGGAGGTCGGCAGGGCATTCCATAAGCGAGTTGTACGGCTTAGGAAAGAATCTATTAGAAAAAATACTGATGAGCATTCATAGCGAGACGGGTGTTACGGTTGAAAGTTTGAATGGGCAGAATGCTACTGGAGATTTCAATGGAGCACTGGTGGTGGAAAAAGCGATAAAACAAAGACAGGAGACATTACGTCGATGTTCGAGGGTGTCAATTGAATAACTGATATTGGTATCATCAATGAGTTTTATCGCACGGTTTTGAATCCTATCTAGCAGGTGCAGAGATGTTTTAGTAGCATCTGACCAGATGTGGGTATTGTACTCCAATTTTGGGCGGATGAATGCCTTATATACGGTGGCCAGATCAGAGGGGGTAAAATATTTCTTACATCGTTTGAGGAAAAACAGACATTTCACTGCATTTTTGGAGATATGGAATATGTGGTCATTCCAACGTAAGTTGTCACTTACACACATACCGAGAATGGAAAGTTTATCGGTTTCGACGATGCAAGTGCCATTCATGGATAATGGCTGAGTATTTGAATTTCGCTTTGATGACAGCAGATAGCATTGAGTTTGGGAAGCATTGGTTTTGGAAGAATTGGTTCTGCTGTTAATATCGGAATTTAATGAGCTTAGCATACACTGCCGTTCCCGTTCTACAACCGGAGAGAAGGGGCGTGAGTCCGGAAACGAATATGAAAAGCAGAGAGAACTGTCATCAGCAAATGAATATATTGGATTAGAAGTAGCAGACAAGAGATCATTCATGAAAATTAAAAAGAGTGTCGGAGACAGAACGAAGCCCTGGGACACACCAGCATTTATTTTGTGAATGTCAGACTTGAAACCGTCCAGGACAACTTGAATTGAACGTTCCAAAATTTCTAATCCATTGAAGAAGAGAGTCGAAAAGCACGCATTTTCAATCTTAATGCCAAACTCTGTCAAATGCCTTAGAAATATCAAGTGCAACTATCTTGCTTTCGCCAGATTAATGTATGCATTGGTTCCACTTTTCGGTGAGACATGTCATCAAATCACCAGTGGACCTGTTGCGTGTTTCGAGATATTTCATGAGCTGACAGTTTATCAGCATTTGAATGACCTTGGAAAGAAGGGACGTAAGTGCAATGGGCCTCTAGGAGGAGAGAGAAGAAGATTCGCCTTTTTAAGGGACGGGCTGGACAAATGCTGTTTTCCATCTGCTCGGAAAGAGTCCTAAAGAGTAGGATTGATGAAAAAGCTTACGCAATGGTTTTGGCAGCGTGGAAGAACACCTCTTCATAAGAAGGGGCGATATACCATCTGGACCAGAGGATTTATGCATGTTAAGCTCTTTGAGTACACTTGCTACTACACGAGGTCGAAAGTGGATTTGTCTCATTGTAGATTCGACGTACTCAAGTGTAGGTAGGGACAAAGCACGAACTGGGAGTGTTGAGCTAGCCGCAAAGTGTGCGGATAGGCCTTGTCCAAAGAGCTGACAAGTGGAATGTCATTGTAAATGAGCGTGTGGATGGAGGATGGGGCAGAGTTTCTAATTTTTTTGACGAATGATGAAAAAATTTTACTACCTTTGGAACATTGCAGTATTTTTTGCCTCAGCTTTTGGTCGTATTGGAACTTCCCACGCTTCAGAAAGACGTGGCAGTAATTTCTTGCTCGTTTAAACTTTTTTCGGTTTTCCTCTGTCGGGTTGGTCTTGTAGGACCGAAAAAACAATTCTCTAACTCTGACAGCCTGTTTACAGCTCGAGTCATACCATGCCTCTTCAACCGATAAGGGATAAGGCATCTCATTCCAAAGAGAATAGTTTCTGTGATCATATCAGCAGCGGCATCCACGTTGTTATCGAGGAAACATACCGCCCAGTTACAATAAAATTCCTAAAAAAGTTATTAAGTCCGGCTTTCTCGTATTGCCAAACGGTTCTTTTAGGAATCTTTTCTCTAACTGTGTGGTATGTGTACGAGAAATTAGTAGATATGACACAATGGTTCGACGAGCCTAGAGGGGGGAGCACATCAACGCAGTACTTGCCAGGGTTAAAAGTTAAAAACAAGTCCAGGGTATTGGCGGTATGAGTATCAACGTCTGGTATTCATGTGGGCTTATTCACAAGCTGGGTTAAATTATTTTTCGCAGCGAAGATCTCAACACACCGTCCTTCGGTTGTTGTCTTTCCAGAATCTCGAAGCCAATCAGAATTGTGTATATTGAAATCGTCCGTAATCACGATTTCAGAATGAGGATACAGGGATAAAATTCTTTGAATTAGGTCAGACAGCGCATCAAACTCCTGAAAGGTCTAGTTGCTGTCCAGCTTGGGGCTTCTGTAAATAAAGCAGTAGTGGATAATTTGCTTACGGAGATGGATTTTTAACCACATGAAATTGAATTACGGATTGGAACAGGGACTACTTTGTGGTGGAATTTGGTAAGCTACATCACTACGCACATAAATGGCAAGACCGCGATGTGGGAAGAATAGTGGCACTAGTTCGTAGTCAGGTAGCTTCAGATCAGAGTGATCTGAGAGGTGTGGGCGGGGATCTACCTGTTTTTTACTAAGTGCCAAAACAGCTGGTCGGAACTTACAAACGTGGACGTACGCAGAAAAGTGATTACTTTTTTAGCCCGCGTTGTTGTAGTTACAATGCGATTTCGACAGCTTAAGTCACATAAACAAACTGAAGGGTGGACTTTAATGATCTTAAATTTCTATCGAGAAGCAAACAAGAATCGTGCTTATGATTATTAAGAATATTAATCAGTTCAAGTTTTCCTGCGTGTGATCCTATGGAATTAAAATTCATAGAAATAATTTTAAATGTAGTGGATTGGATCATATTACAATATGTAGAAGCATCAAAGTCAAAATATGCGAATATATATACATACATTATAATTTTACTGGGATGTTTTGGAAAGTCGTAATTTTATATACAGATATGAGTACAATGGATAGTTTAAGGATTAGCGCTGTTACTAAGAGGAAGTACATCACACTAAAAACTTTCCCCGTATGGAAGATAACAATTGGAGTTTGTGATAAGTGAAGGATGCAGAGCACTAATATTATTTCTGTGAATCTTGCTCGATGATCGACGCTAAAAAGAAATTAATGAGCACTTCATGAAAACTTAAGAGGCAACACAGTGAATTGGATATTTGTCGTGTAACTGTTGGTAAACAGTGCAGTACAGAATAAAAAGTGGCGTCCTCCAAGATTTCGTTTTGTAACTCCAGCTATGAAACATAATGTATAGTGGTATCCTTAAATTAGGAATCTCAAGGGTGTCGAAGTAGCAAAATTCAAGCTAAAGGTAAATTACCTCACCGTAAATTTCGAATCGAGGGTAATATTCCGACAATATCGTGATGAGAATGGCTCCATGAACAATCTCTTATGAATCCAAAATTGAAAGCTATAGACAAAAGACGGAGATAGAAAATACATATAATCAACGCACTAAGAGTCTGAAGCTGGTGAGCAATATACTTATAAGGGAGACTAAATCATTTTAATCGAATGGCAGCAAAGATGGGATTAGCTGACAGCAGACATAAAAATATTTACCCAACATCAAGACGTGATAAGCCGAGAACATGAAAAGTTTAACTTTAACGCAATCCAGATAATAACAGGCAATTGATGCTTTATCCCTTGGGATGATTTCACATAGGCCTCGACGCAAATATAATACACTTTGTCGGAGTTGAAAATAAGCCGATGAAACGTGGAGTATATCATATATCATATTCAACTATATACAATAAGATACGGAATCAAACTATATCAACTAAAAGAAATGCAATTAGCAAGACTATTTTCATAATATTGAAAAAGGAGCGTTGTAAAAAAAGACAGAGCAGTGACGTACCAGTGACATATGGTAATTCTGGACTTCCTTCACGATGCGATTTTTGACGTCAGTAATTTAGTGGATGAAAATCCGGCACTGTTTCTGAATATGGGCTCAGTTTGGGTTTTAAAAGTTTTCCAATTTTTAATGCGCAAACAAAAATGATTTCAATAATACATCCGAAATGAACCGATTCAAACATTACACACTCAATTTTCCAACTCTTTCAGCATTGCTTTACAAATTCTTCCATATTCTAGAAACGAATTCCATAAACTCAAACATTCTAATCTGAACAGTTCACTCGAACTCTCCCATCCCTCCAATCACCTCTTTCAATGGCAATCACGCTTTTGTATTTATGAAGACACTCACACTTACAATTTAATAAACCGTGTTCACCGAGGAATTTCAAATAGGTTTTTTGGCTTACCTACTAAAGGTTAAATTTCTCCCAGTACTCATACTGTCCGCAATACCCTAATCTCCCTAAGCCGGTCAGCATTGGTATTTTTACTTCAACATGTTTTTAACTAGAAAACAATTTCATTTCAATGTTTTCTTTCTCGAACATGGATAACACTTTCCATGAACATTCTAATCGTATTTTAACCATACCCCTATGATGTTTTGCCAACCCAGTCAACACCCCTTAATGGATATTCACTTCCATGCAATTTGCCTTTAAAATATGTACATACCGTTCTAGTCATTGAATGAAAAACCGACAAGCCACGTTCCTATAGTTTTGCCCAGTCCTGAAGTATTTTCTGCTTACCATATATCCTACGCTTCCATGAAGTAATATATTATTATATATATGAAGCATGAATCATCTGGGTTTGGTGTTGGTATCCTCTCAGAGGTTTAAGGACTAACATAAAACGGTTGAAAGGATGTTTTACCAAACATTTAAATGGTGTGGTACATGTACGAGTAGGCCGAGTTAGTCAAATGAATGCAAATCTATGGGGGATGAAAGTTTGAAAAGTTTCCGAAAATTGTCTCTTTTTCCTGTAACTTTTTGAATTAATTGAAGGTGGGTTCAAAGATTGTGAGATGTGTAATGAACCATTCAGTCTTCTGTCACATGTGAGATACTTTGCTAAAGTGACAAAATAGTATCTTATTATGAATAAATCATATAAAGGATAAGGACTCTTCCTTCTCCTTTTTTCAAACTTTTTCATCGTTAACTCCTTAAGCCTAAATATGTCTAGAAATCCGTCAAAATGAATTCAAATACTTTCCCATTGTTTTGAAACCGCTCACTGTGTAATAAGATTATGTCTCACTTTCCGGCTTTAGAAATCACGTTGTGTTCATACTTCGTATCTGCAAACTCGTATCATAAGCAAGCTTGAATGAACTTCAATTAGAGAAGCAGTGTGGCTATTATGATTTTCTACTGAGCATATGGCGCAACAGAGGGCGCTGTTTGCAGGCATAGTGTTAGAATGCAGTATTTCAAACCGTCAAACACAAAACAATTTAATATTTCAACTTCACGCTTAGATGATGCTATTGCTGCGTACACGATGCAAGGCTTCTAGGCATCCGATGCAAACTTACTATAATAGAACGTTCTTGTAGTACTTGAAAAAGATTTGAAGTGCTGTACAACGAAACTATTTGGAGTTCATTGAATGCTTAACAAGACGATTTACAAAACTACGAACACTCGAGTCTCTACGGTTGTTAGTTTCAAGTGTTTGCATGTAAGGAACTTTCAAAAGTCAATTTGTTATTTGCTATGTGAATTAAGCACTGGAATGGGAATATGTTACTTCCGATGCAACTCTAGAGCGAAATATTCAACGTTTGTTTTTTGTTCACCCAAATTCTTGGGAAGGGTATAAGGAAAGATAAGGAAGGAAGTTCGATTAATGTTTCTTTCTTTCTTTCAAGAAATGAAATGGAATTAGACCCATAAGGATAACTTTTTCACTTTCACCATGGTTTATTGCTTGAGTGGATAACTTGCTGTGATGATTGAACCCATACAATTTCCTTAGTTTTAAAAAGGTGAGACGATTTTTCCTATGGTTGGCGAATTTTGTGGAACTCGGTATTTGGCATAAACAAAAACAGTAAACAGAACTGCTTCTCTATACCATATTCTCTAATGGCCATAAAGCTACCAGTCAGCAAAACAGAATGAAGTATTTAAACTCAAATTCTACAAATTTGCGCTAGCCGAATCAGCAGAGTCTCATATGATGTCGCGGCATGTACAATAAATTCACCAAAGCTCGCTTGGTCGCTTCTTCATGTAATTTTCGGTTTCGTCTACTATGCCTTAACGCATGGATACCAATTGATATCAATGCTTCAGCATAAAGGATCTTCGAATTCACTAAAATAGGACAACGCAGTAAAGAAAGACTTTACAATAAGTGGTGTTCGAAGTTTAAACTGGAATTCCCTCACCTTCCCGTGCCTAACTGGATTCCGCTTGTCAGAAAGACATGTAAGTAATCTGTAAATTGTATTTCAAATTAAAAGTAGGTTAGGTTAGCTTAGGTTAAACAGGGGTATGATGGATATGCCATCACAAAGACACCAGGGACCAGGAACCAGTTGAATTTGTCTTCAAATGGAAAAAAAAAACAAAACAATCTCCCACAGTGTGCTTCTCTCCGCTAATAAAAATCTTAAAGGGTGATTCATTGTAAAGTTTGATTTATAATGTAAAATAAAACAAATAAATTTGAAAGTGAACTTACAATTTTTATTATCGGTTAAAAGAACAATTCATGGCATATTTTTCTAAAAATAATATTATGTCAATGTTGGCCACGACTACGTCGGAGGTGTTCCATTCGGAAAGTCCAATTTTGGCCGACTCGTTCGAACATAGCGACAGGTATCTCGAGGACAACACGAGTAATGTTGGCTTCAAAAGCGTCAATCGTAGCTGGCTTACTTCTAAATATCCAAAACTTTACATATCCCCAAAGAAAATAGTCCAAAGGTGTGATATCGCACGATCTAGGTGGCCAATTTACCGTAGCAAAACGTGAAATTTAGTGCTCACCAAAATGATTTCTCAATAAGTCCATTATTTCACGCGTTGTATGGCTCGTAGCGCCGTCTTGTTGAAACCAAAGCTCACGATAACGGTTACCATTGACGGTATCATTCTCATTTGCCTCGTTTTTGAAGAAATATGTAGCAATGATTCCATCAGCCCATAAACCACACCATACCGTTGTTTTTATTGGATATGATGGTAGCTCTTGGTACGCTTCGCGTTGATCATCAGCCCAAATAAGGCAATTTTGTTTATTAAGGTATCCATTGAGCCAGAAATGGGTTTATTTTTCCAGACCCCATTCACTGAAAATATGGCGAAAATTCAAGCCACCTCGCTTCAATTCTGCAAAAGTTAAATTTTGTACGCTTTTAGGCCAAGATACTCACGTAAGTTGTCGAATACGCCAAGCCAAGCTGCTGAGAACGACGACGAATCGATTCTTCAGGGTCTTCGCATACATTCTCAGCTATAGCTGCTATAGTATCATCCACTAATGTAAACTAGGACTCAAATTTGCGAATGGTATTGGCAATAGTGGTTTAAGTAGGTCGATTATGGGCACCGTAAGACCCTCGAATCGCACGAAAAACGTTTCTCACAGAACGCTGATTTTCGTAATACAACTGAACAATTTGGAGACGCTATTGTGGTGTGAGTCTTTCCACGATGACTTGTCAAATGATACTGAATAAAAGTAACAAAGCAGTTTGATAGCAGTCACGCGTGATCTGTAAAAAAAGCCTATTGAAAAACAAACCACACGATGAATCACCGCTTACCACCTTGATGGAATTTATTTAGAAAATTAAAAATACAAGTTTATTCATCTAAATCTATATTGTCCCCTTTAAAGTAATCCCCATCGCTTTATCCAATCCTTGAAACATTTTTTATATTCTGTTTTCGGTATGTCCATCAGTGCTGAGACGCTTTCCCTATATTGGTTTTTTAACTCGATTGAACAGAAAGAAGTCACAGGGAGCTAAATCAGGTGAATTCTGTGGCTGTTGGATGATATTTTTTCCATTTTTCGTCAAGAAATTGCGAATAATGATGGCACTGTGTGACGTGGTGCAAAATCCATGCGTTTGCTGTGATTCTTTTGATGAATGTGGGATCGGATTCAGCCTCGCAAATCATCTCTCTTTTTTGTATGAAATTGAGGTCTTTTGGCACCATTTTTGTTGCTAAAAGACGTAAACCCAAATCATTATCCAAAAGGTCTTGGACGAATCCATAGGCAATGTTCAAGTCCTCCGCTATTTCTCTGATGGTTAATTTGCGGTGATTGACTAACAATTCTTTTCAATGTATTCGTCGATTTTCGGTGTCGATGGTCTGCCACTGCGTTTATCATCTTCGATTGACTCACGACCACTTTTGAACCGCTCGTGCCACTGATAAACGACCGTTTTCTTTAGAGAATCGTTGCCAAAACACTTTTCCAACATTTTTTACGCAAAATTTATTAGAAGTTTGTTGTTGCAAATTTAAATCCATTTCTAGAATTGTAAAAATCGCCAACTTACACAGAGATAGATGTACTCTTGGCTACGTAGCTTTTGCAGATGTTTTTTGATAGGACGCTAAGATTTAGAGGGAATGTCAACAACAGATGTATCAACTTAACAAAAAAAAAAAAAAAACTCAAATCGGAACAATTGGAACGCCACACGTTGACGCCACCGGGAACTTTTTGATCAAGGTGGTATATCTGAGGACTACTGAGGACTGAGGATTACTGGAGTCCCTTGAAGACTTAAATTTGTGGTGATAGTGACAACGAAGAAATGGACGAAATTATTTTGCCAGTCAGAGCAACTATGAACATTATACAGACATATTCTATTTAATATCTTTTGAAAGTGGTTCTCTAAAGTTAATAGATTTAAAGAAAAATGTTCGCTCCATAATGGACACACAAATCAAGTGGAACCTCCAATGAAAACAAAAGAACAAGTTGACCCAATGCCGCAACTGTTAAATGTTTGGCCACGGGTAAAAAAATTGCCACATAAGGTCCATACTGCTCTAACTGCGCTGGACCCCATTCAACTAATGATTGTAACGAAAATTTGATAATAAAATGTGTTAATTGTAATGGAAATCACAGATCCACTGACATTAATTGTGTGAGCAGAAATAAGGAAAAAAACTTTCGCGAAATAATAATGTATTAACTCATCGTTCCCGAATGCAACATATGAACAAAAATTCCCTTTCGTTATTGTCAACAAACGATTTTCCAAGTGTACCCCAGCGTTTACTTGCAACATGTTCTAAGACCAACAATGTACCCACAGCTAATGTATGGAACAACACCGGTTTAAATCGTTCTCAGTCCACTGGACAAGACCCAATGAATGGCAATCATTTGTTCTTAATGGATGAACTTAATGTACTTGTCATGGAAATGATTAACGGTTTAGGTAAATGATAGACAAAATATGAACAATTTTGTACAGTTGCACAATTAGCAACTAAGTTTTTGTATAGTAATGTTAAATAGTATGTTAATCAGTCCAATTAATATTGTAACTTGGAATGCTAGAGACATTTAAAACAAATTTGTTGAATTCTTAACATTGCCTTAGTGACCGAAACTTGGTTACAAGGTAATACGAAGCTGTCTAACTGAAATCATAAATGCTAACGTGTTGTCAGAACTGAAAGAAGAGGTGGCAATTTTGATTAGGAAATCAATTCGGCACGAAGCTTTGCCTGTTATAAGAACAAAGTTAGTCGAAAACGTTGGAATTAAAATATTTCTTAACGATTTAACTACCATACACATTTACTGTGCCTACCTTCCTGGGGAAAACAGATCTACAAAGCGTGTAAATTTGTTTAAAAATGATTTGAGATTACTTTTTTCCAGAAAAGAAAAGTATGTTATAACATAGGTGGTAATCTCAATTTAAAGCATAGAAGCTGTTGGTGCAATAGGGCAAGCTTATGGGGAAATATTCTTAAGGAACTTGTCCCATCTGTTCTTGACTCATAGAGTAAAGCCAACCGCCTTTTAAGAATTAATCTCTGATCATAATCCAGTTGCTTGTAAATTATCGTAACCTTGCCTTGAAAATAAATGTTATTATCTTAATTACAAAAAGCCAAATGGAAAATGTTTAAAGGAGAAATGAACTTTTTCATCGGTCTTAAATCTCTTTCCGGTGAGCATTCTTTTGAGGTCTGCGAACAGGAAATAGTCGCTGGGGGCCAAATCTGGAGAATACGGTGGGTGGGAAAGCAGTTCGCAGCCGAATTTATTCAATTTTGCCATCGTTTTCATTGACTTGTGACACGGTGCATTGTCTTGATGAAACAGCACTTTCTTTTTCTTCAAATGCGGCCGTTTTTCTGCGATTTCATCCTTCAAACGCTCCAACAACACAATGTAATAGTCGCT